>OY728131.1:391580054-392830054 GCA_963277665.1 Viscum album | reverse complement strand
TCTGAATTACCTAAAAGGTAAGGGGAAGTGATTCATGTGTGAGAAATAAGGTACAACTCTCAAGAGTGTCAAAAGTAATTGAAATGGAAGGATAATGTTGTGGATGAAATGATAGAACCACACATGGTTCAATTCTACAACTGTAGGGGGCTGGGGAATGATGAAATCTAGTGCACTAAACCTCGAGTTCTAAAGTGAAATATAACGACCCATACGTGACATACATTGTTATTACTTCATAATTGAATCACACTTATTACAACATATAAAAAAACCAAGAAATGACCATATAGGTATAGTGTGTTCAGAAACTGGGAATCATAAACAACTGGTTCATAAAGCATTTACTTTGCCTCCCATTTATTTCATCATATCTAGAGTCCCTTTTTTTGGCATATTCTACTTAATAACCTTCTTCCTGGCCTGGAGAAATAAAACATACAAAAGGGTGAGCTCAAATGCTCAGTAAGGGTAAACAAAAGAAATATCAATCACATCATATACATAAGAACATAACTTTTGGAAATCATAACCTGCAAAAGAGATCATAATTTCATAACATGGGATAAATCATAGTAGTGAAATTTAATCCCAATAATCATAAAATAAAACATAAAACTTTGTGTCATACACAAATAATCATAGAAAATAATTTCTTATTAATCAAGACTCATTTCCAAGACTATCTTAGTGGACAATGTCCCTTTCTGAACTGAGTTCACTCCTCATTTCAGTCCTGTTTCACTGAACCAGTATAACCTACCGTTCCATCCATGTCTATCTCATGAAATATAAAATCTTTACCCAATGAATTGGAGGGAGATATTCATCCCACCCATCTCATAATGATAACATTCTTATGTGTGCCACAAAATCATAAATCATACATCATTACATAACCCATGTAATAAAAATGGGAATCATAAACATCATGACATCATAAAAAAATTCATATAAGATAAAGGAATTCATAAAAATATTTCCATCAAAAAATAATCAAATCCATGTAATAATAAGGATAGAAGCAGAACCTTATATTATCTTAGATGAAAAATAATTTTGATAAAACACGTGAACTCCATTCTTGAGGAAAATATTGTTTCTACATCAAAAACACTTTTCCTTTCTTAACATGTCATACAATTTTAAACTAAAAGAGGTTTATTAAAAATAAACTTGAAAAATTTTAAAGGAATCTTTTTGGAAATAATGTTTTAATAATTCATTCATGCCGTATAACTTTAAAAAAAAATCTTCGTACTTTTGTCGGAAAAGTCAAGAAGTACCTCGTACGAAAAACGACAAAATATTCTTTTTATATCCTTTACTAAAAACTCACCGGATGGTAAAATTGGATTTAAACAATTTTATGTGTATGGAAATAATATTACATATTGAGGAAACATGGATTTAGATGATAAAATACACCCCAGTAAATGCCAAAGTATAATCAATCTCGGATAAAAATGAGATTGTGATATTTCCCTTACCTTAGGTCCGATATGATTTTTACGTGTCTGAACCTCCTGTATAATGATTTAAATAATGATATTGACTTATTCCAGAATCATACTTATTTTTATGATATCATATTTGGTCATATTCTTAGCTTCTTAGTCGTAATATTTCATTGCTACTTGTTATTCGGGTGTTTATAACTTTTTGTTCTTATGCGTGTCTTGTCAGATAAATTCTTATTTTTCTCTTTAGGTTATAGATACCTCATTTCTAGAATGTTATTAGTGTAATATATATCATATTCATTCAAATAATTCATTTATATAATCATTATTAAATGAAGATCATGTAGAACGAGTCACATCACATCATGGAGACAGTATTCCGTACGTACGCACGAGTGATGATATCATTCCTATGATCGTGGAATTGTATTGGAGTGTATGTATACTATTTCAGAATTAGTATCACTTTATAATAGTCATATATAGTCATTATTTACACCATTATACACATCCAAGTAAGGTGGTGGTGGAAAATTGATTACACCACGGCGTGGAGACGGTATTCCGTACGTACGCACGCGCGATGATTTCTTTTTCCGTAGGATTGATAGATAGTGGAATAGGGTTGTTTCGTATTTATAATAACATATCAGTATATGAGTGATACTGATGTTATTACTTCATAATGGAACAACTAACGAAGAAGAAGTGTAAGAAGAAATAAAGATGAAAGAATCTGTAACAGACGTTACCTCTTCTTTGAAGTGCTTCTTTGAGACCTTCTTTTAGGGCACAAAAATACGTCTTTGAAGAAGACCAGAACCTATAGGATGTCTCTAGGGATGTGGAGAAGAGAAATTTTCAGGGGTTAGTCGAGCATGAAGGCTCAAAGTGGTGTGAGGAAGAGAGGGAGGAGGTGCCCTTTTATAAGGGAGGAGAGGGGCACCTTTAGAATAACTAAAAATATTATTTTATTATAAAGTCAAGTTCGGTTTTAAATAGCTCCAAATTGATTTATTTTGAGGATAAGGTGGGGATGTGTCCAAATCCTCTCATCCAATTGAATTTAGACAAGTTTAGGTTCCTATTTTAACCTTATAATATAGATTTAACATTAAGTTAAATAATTATACTTTTACCGAGTCTTCTTGTGTTCTTGTACTATAACGTTAATAAACTTACTATAAGCAGCCAAAAGAACCCCATGTTGTTTATTATTAATATATATAACTTTATCTAAGTCATTTGGACGAACCTTAGATTTTTAGGAATAAAATAACAATTACTAATATAATATTTGTTTTAAAAACTATTTTATGTCAATTTTGACACTATTTAGTAATTAATTTTTGTGAAACTCATAACAGAATTATTAGTTCTAAAAAAGTTATTTAAATAAATACTAACATGTCATATTAATCTATAAAATTATTGTAATTAATAAAAAGTGTCAAATTACATTTATTTTGGTGTTTATAACATCAATTATGTCAATATTTCATTAATAAGATAATTACTGCATCATCATTGTGTCATAAATAAATAAAATTATTTAATGTCTAAAAATTACAAATAAAATACCATTATGTAGGAAATCCTTTTAGATTTCTAATGAATATTTATAGTCGAATTTATCTTATGTATAACTTCATATTAAAATGATTTACTTATTAAACTTTGATTTTAACTATTTTAACCCTTCTTTAAATAAATTAATAATAAATGTCCTAATCTAATCCAAGTGGACCTAAATGGTCATATTTAATTCCTAAGGTCATTTTGGGTCGAATTAAACTTGTAAAATAGAATTAGGACATGTGTTAGGGTAATAATAATATCATTTTTTCCCTTAACTACCCTATTTACTTTTAATCGTGCCAAAAAAAAGTAAAAAGTTACTATTCACCAAAAAGTTATTTTCATCTCATTGAACAACATTTTACTTACTGATATCAACCATGTCTCTCGTGTTTTCGAAATTCCACTCACAGAAGCGGTAAAATTAAGTTTTATGAAAAATTCGGTTTTTTAACTACCACTTAGTGGTTTCACTATTCATAAAAAATTGAAATTTTTCTGAAAAATACCAAAATTTCACCCTAGGCTAATTTCGATATTCCAAATTCAAAAATGAAGTCCATTTTGAAAAATAAAATTTATAAAATTTCTAAAAGTGGTTATTATTATTCATAAAGGCTAGTTTTATTAATATTTTAATAGCATATCATTGTTTAGTGAAACTCGGTATTGTGTATGACGCAAGCTATCGAGGAAGGTCACGATTCCGTGTAAAGAAAGCCAAGCAAGTGTTGTATGTAGAAAAAGACTCATTTGATTATTTATATAACATAAATGTCTCGGGTGTTACATTCTACCCCCCTTAAAATGAATTTCTCCCTCGAAATTCGTCACTTTGTAACAAACAAATGAGGATACCTCTCCCTCATCATATCCTCAAGTTCCATGTAACTTCTTATAATTGGTGGTTCCTCCATCAAACTTACACCAATTGAGTGGTCTTGTTTCGTAGAACTTTTTCATTACAATCCAGAATCTCTATCGGTTGTTCTTCATAAGAAAGATCTTGCTCCAGCGGTACAACTTCTGAGCTGAGTACATGTGAGGGATCAGGTATGTACTTTCTCAGGAGAGATACATGGAACACATCATGAACTTGAGAGAGATTCGGTGGAAGTGCCAATCGGTAAGCTACCTTTCCAACACGATCCAGTATTTCAAAAGGACCGATATATCTAGTGCTCAATTTCCCCTTCTTTCCAAATCTCATAACCTTCTTCCAGGGAGATATTCGTAAGAACACCTTATCACCCACTTCAAACTCTAGGTCTTGTCAACGGTTATCAGCATAACTTTTCTGTCGACTCTGAGCTGCTCTTATGTGGTGTTGAATAGATCTGACCTTTTCTGCCATTTCATCAACAATATCATGTCATAATATCTTTCTTTCCTAACTTCATCCCAGCAAGTTGGAGTCCTGCATTTCTTTCCATAGAGAGCTTCATAAGGAGCCTTCTGAATACTAGAGTGAAAGGTATTATTATAAGAAAATTCCACCAAAGGTAGGTGTTGTTCCCAACCACCTTTGAAATCCATAGAGCAAGGTCTCAACATATATTCTAGAGTTTGAATTTTTCTCTCAGACTGACCGTCTATCTGAGGATGATAAGAAGTGCTAAAACTCAACTCTGTATCCAGAGTATGCTGAAGACTTCGCCAGATCTTCGAGGTAATCTCGGATCCCAATCAGATATAATAGAAAGTGGTATTCCATGCAATATTATCACTTCCTTTACATATATCCTGGCAAGCTGATCCAGAGAGAAATCCTCTCTCATAGCAATGATGTGTGCAGATTTTGTAAGACGATCAACTATGACCCAAATAGCATTATTTCCTTTGGATGTTTTAGGAAGTCCTGTGAAAAAGTCCATAGTGATGTTGTACCATTTCCATTCGGGTATGGGTAATGGTTGTAACATCCCCTTAGACTGCTATCTCTCAGCTTTAACTTGTTGACAAACCAAGCATCGATAGACATATTCAGCAACATCTCTTTTCATGCCATCCCACCAGAAGTATTCTTTCAGGTCCCTATACATCTTCGTGCTTCCAAGATGAATAGAGAATGAATAACTATGAGCCTCATCCAATAGCTCCTTCTTTAATTCGGGGATGGGAGGAACACAAACCTGATTCCTGAACTTTATTATCCCATCACAATCAAGGATGAATTCAGGAACATTTCTCAACTTCTTTTGTAACTCGACATCTTCTTTCTGTGCCTCTTTAATCTTCACACATATAGATGGTTGAACATTCATTTGAGAAATATACGATTTTCCCCTTTCATTATAATTCCAAGATCCATCGTTTGTAAATCCTTAAATATTGGATCTTTTGTGATCCTCATCATGGATAAACTGGCATGGTCTTATCAACTTAATGCATTTGCCACCTTGTTTGCTCTCCCAGTGTGGTAATGAATTGAGCAGTCGTAATCCTTAATCAGCTCCAACCTCTTCTTTGGCACATATTCATCTCCTTTTTTGTGAAAATATACTTTAAACTTTTATGATCAGTATAAATGTCACACCTTTCTCCATAAAGATAATGCCTCCAAATCTTTAATGAAAATATTACTGCAGCTAACTCCAAAGCATGAGTTGGGTAATTTTTCTCATGTATTTTCAACTGTCGTGAGGCATAAGCTATCACAATATCATTTTTCAAATTAACACACCCCAATCCCTTCTTGGATGCATCACTGTAGATCACAAACCTTTCTCCACTACAAGGTAGTGTGAGCACAGGTGCACTGGAAAACCTTATTTTCAACTCCTTGAAATTCTCTTCACATTCCTCTGTCCAAACAATCATAACTCCTTTCCGAGTCAACTTGGTGAGTGGATTAGATCATCGTGAAAAATCCTTCACAAAACGTCGATAATATCCAGCCAAACCAAGAAAACTTCGGATCTCGGTTACTGTTTTTGTTCTCGACCATCTTTAGATAACCTCTGTTTTTGCTGGATCCATAGATATCCCCTCCTTTGAGATTATGTGACCCAAAAATGCAACTTTTTGAAGCCAAAATTCACACTTGGGAAATTTGGCATAAACTATATCCTTTCTCTGGGTCTTCAATATAATTCTCAAGTGATCTTCATGTTCTTAATTGCTCTTTGAATAGACAATAATATCATCTATAAAGACTACCACAAACTGATCAAGATAGTCTCTAAAGACTCTATTCATTAGATCCATAAAGATATCAAGGGCATTAGTAAGACCAAAAGGAATCACTATAAAATCATAGTGTCCATACCTTGTATGGAAATCCATCTTTGGTATATCCTACCTTTTGACCCTTAATTAATGATACCCTGATCAAAGATCAATCTTGGAAAAGTTTTGAGCTCCGCGTAGTTGGTCAAATAGGTCATCAATGTGCGGGAGAGGATATTTGTTCTTGATAGTAATCTTGTTAAGTTCTCGATAATCAATGCAGAGTCTCATGGATCCATATTTCTTCTTTACAAATAGAACAGGTGCTCCCCAATGTGATGCACTAGGGCGTATGAACCCCTTATCAAGATTCTCTTGGAGTTGCTTCTTCAATTCCTGCAACTCAATTGGGGCCATTTTATAAGGTGTCTGTGAAATAGGCAAAGCACCCGGTACGAGTTCTATTGAAAACTCAACTTCACGATTCGGTGGAAGACCCGGTAATTCCTCCGGAAAGTCATCATCAAACTCCTGTACAATGGGAATATTCTTAATCGTGAGTTTCTCACCAACCATTTGAGATAAATAACCTTCATTTAGTGGAATCAATACCCATAAAATGGAAGAAATTTCCACTGGAAGGTTATGTTCATCCTTGCATCGATAGACGATCATAGATTGATCTGGAATATGAAATGTGACTTCCCTTATTTGGAAATTGATATGAGATCGATGTAGATAAAGACAATCCATGCCAAGAATCACATCAAATTCCACTATAGGAAGAATCACAAGATTTGTAGGAAGCACTTTCCCACAAACTCCAATCAGAGAAGAATTATAAACATTTGATGTGACTATTGTGCCATTAGGTGTTGTCACAGCTAACTCAACATCTAATTGTTGAGGTAATATGGTGATACCCTTAGAAAATTCTTCAAAAATAAAGGATTGGGCGGAGCCAGAATCAAATAAAACATTTTCTACTTTAGAGTGGATGGTAAGTGTACCTTTCACCACATCATTATCGTACTCCACATCGCTGATAGAAATTGCATGTGACATTCCTTTGTATTTAGGCTTAAGAGTTTGTTGACGTCGACCATCATCATCAACCCTTGGATTAGGGAATTTATTGGCATAATGTCCCATCTCCTTGCACTTGAAACATTGAAGTGTAGTAGGTTCATTCTGTGTATCCCTTCCTTTGTTTTCATCATTAGACATCTTCTTCCCATCATCGCGACATTCAAATGCCCGATGACCTTCCTTTCCACATTTGAAACATTTACATGTCCCATTAAGGAAACTCCCTCCATGTTTCTTTCCACACTTTTAGCATAAGGGAAATCTCATCTTCTTTTTAGTGTTCTCTTTAGATTTTCCTTTGAATTGCATTTTCCTTTTCTTATCAAACCCATATGACTGATGGGTTACTCCAATATCCATATCAACATTGAGAGCACATCGAACGATTTCCTCGTAGCTATTGAAGTCCCTTATGGCTAAGGCCCTTCTAAGAGTTGGTTTTAAGCCACTAAAGAATTGATCGATCTTAATCTCAGGTTGGATAATAATACCAGAAGCATACCTTGCAAGTCTTGTAAAATTTGCTTCATAGGTACCAACAGATTCATCATCCTTTTTCTTCAGTTCAAGAAACTATTTCTCCATCTTTGTTCGGAGAATAAGAGGGAAGTACTTATTAAAAAATAAGGTCTTGAACTCGTCCCATTCCATGGACTCAATTTCATCTCTTTGCCTCGTATTCTAAATAAGATTCCACTATTGATCAGCATCACCATCCAAACGATACACTACTAAGAAGACTTTATCATGATCAGAACATTGAAGAACTGAAAATATCTTTTCAGTAGTACTAATCCATTGTTCAGCAACTAATAGATCAATATACCCACTGAATGGAGGTGGATGTTGTCGCATAAATGATTCAACAGAATGTTGCTCGTTTGCTTGTTTGGAGGTCCTGCATGATTAATAGCTTGAGAAAGTTGTGTGACCATGGCTATAAGATTTTTCATTATAGCTCCCATAATGTTTGGTTACTCAGGGGGACAATCATTGCATTGCCCGTCGGATTCCGCATTAACATGATTCCTTCGGGTTCCAGCCATTGACTAAAACCAAGAAGAATAGTGTGAGAAACACTAATTATAATCGGAAAACCACATAATCAAAAATAAAATTTCACACATAAGGTCTTATCCTAGGTTATTCATGGCCATTTCTAAAACACTAAGATTGTCTTCTATGCTTAGACTTATCCTTATGGTTCTTACTAAGGCTTTCACATCCTAGTTTCCAAAGGTTGACTATACCTTTCCTCTGATACCAACTACAATGACCCATAATTTACATACATTGTTATTACTTCAGAATTGAAGCACACTTATTACAACATATAACAAAACCAAGAATGTACCGTATAGGTATAGTGTCTTTAGAAACTGGGAAACATAAACAACTGGTTCATAAATCATTTACTTTTCCTCCCATTTATTTCATCATATCTATAGTCCCTTTTTGGCATATTGTACTTTATAACCTTCTTCCTAACCTGGGGAAATAAAACATACAAAAGGGAGAGCTCAAATGCTCAGTAAGGGTAAACAAAAGAAATATCAATCACATCATATACATAAGCACATAACTTTTGGAAATCTTAACCTGCAAAAGAGATCATAATTTCATAACATGGTATAAATCAATGTAGTGAAATGAAATCCCACTAATCATAACATAAAACATGAAACATTTTTGAATACACACATAATCATAGAGAATCATTTCTTATTAGTCAATACTCATTTCCAAGACTATCTTAGTGGACAAAGTCCCTTTCTGAACCGAGTTCAGTCCTCGTTTCAGTCCTGTTTCACTGAACCGGTATAACCTACCATTCCTGCCATGTCTATCTCATGAGATATAAAATCTTTACCTAATGCATTGGAGGGAGATATAGGTCCCACCCATCTCATAATGATACCATTCTTATGTGTGCCACAAAATCATAAATCATACATCATTACATAACCCATGTAATAAAAATGGGAATCGTAAACATCATGACATCATAAAACAATTCATATAAGATAAAGGAATTCATAAAAATATTTCCACCACAACATAATCAAATCCATGTAATAATAGGGATAGAAACAGAAACATATATTATCTTAGATGGAAAATAATTTTGATAAAACACTTGAACTCCATTCTTGAGGAAAATATCTTTTCTACTTCAAAAAAACTTTTCCTTTCTTAACCAGTCATACAATTTTAAACTAAAAGAAGTTGATTAAAAATAAACATGAAAACTTTAAAAGCAATGTTTTTGGAAATAATGTTTTAATAATCCATTCATACCGTATAAGTTAAAAAAACATTCTTCGTACTTTTTTCAGAAAAGTCAAAAAGTACCTCGTACGAAAAACGACAAAAGATTCCTTTCATATCCTTTACTAAAAACTCACCGAAGGGTAAAATTGGATTTAAAAAACTGTAGGTGGATGTAAATAATATTACATATTGAGGAAACATGGATTTTGATGATAAAATACACCGCAGTAAATTCCAAAGTATAAACAATCTCGGATAAAAATGAGATTGTGATATTTCCCTTACCTTAGGTATGATATGCTTTTTATGTGTCCGAACCTCCTGTATAATGATTTAAATAATGTTATTGACTTATTACAGAATCATACTTATTTTTATGATATCATATTTGGTCATATTCTTAGCTTTTTAGTCGTAATATTTCATTGCTACTTGTTATTCGGGTGTTTATAACTTTTTGTTCTTATGCGTGTTTTGTCGAATAAATTCTTATTCTTCTCTTTAGGTTATAGATACCTCATTTACAGAATGGTATTAGTGAAATATATATCATATTCATTCATTTAAATCATATATATAATCATTATGAAATGAAGATCATGTAGAACGAGTCGCATCACATCGTGGAGACGGTATTCTGTACGTACGCACGAGTGATGATATCGTTCCTATAATCGTGGAATGGTATTGGAGTGTATGTATACTATTTCAGAATTAGTATAACTTTATAATAGTCATATATAGTCATTATTTACACCATTATACCCATCCATGTAAGGTGGTGGTGGAAAATAGATTACACCACTGCGTGGAGACGGTATTCTGTACGTACGCACCCGCGATGATTTCTTTTTCCGCAGGATGGATAGATGGTGAAATAGGGTTGTTTCATACTTATAATAACATATCAGTATATGAGTGATACTGGTGTTATTAGTTCATAATGAAACGAATAAAGAAGAAGAAGTGGAAGAAGAAATGAAGATGAAAGAATCGGTAACAGACATTACCTCTGCATTGAAGTGCTTCTTTGAGACCTCCTTTAAGGGAAATAAATAGTTCTTTGAAGAAGACAAGAACCTATAGGGTGTCTCTAGGGAAGTGGAGAGGTGAAATTGTAAGGGGTTTCCAAGCTTTAAGGCTCAAAGTGGTGTGAGGAAGAGAGGGAGGAGGTTCCCTTTTATAAGGGAGGAGAGGGTCACCTTTGGAATAACTAAAAATATTATTTTATTATAAAGTCAAGTTCGGTTTTAAATAGCTCCAAATTGATTTATTTTGAGGCTAAGGTGAATATGGGTCTAAATCCTCTAATAAAATAGAATTTATACAAGTTTAGGTTCCTATTTTAACCTTATCATGTATATTTAACATTAAGTTAAATAATTTTACTTTTACCGTGTATTCTTGTGTTCTTATACTATAAGGTTAATAAACTAACTATAAGCAGCCAAAAGAACCCCAAGTTGTTTATTGTTAATATATATAACCAACTCTAAGTCATTTGGCAGAACCTTAGATTTTTAAGAATAAAATAACAATTACTAATATAATATTTGTTTTATAAACTATTTTATGTCAATTTTGACACTATTTAGTAATTAATTTTTGTGAAAATCATAACAGAATGATTAGTTCAAAAAAAAAATTAATTACATCAATACTAACATGTAATATTAATCTATAAAATATGTGGAATTCATAAAAAGTGTCAAATTACATTTGTTTGGGTGTTTATAACATCAATTATGTCAATATTTCATTAATAAGATAATTACTGCATCATCTTTGTGTCATATATAAATTAATATATTTAATGTCTAAAAATTAAAAATTAAATATAATTATGTAGGAAATCCGTTTAGCTTTCTAATGAATCCTTACAGTCTAATTTATCTTATGTATAACTCCATATTAAAAATGATTTAATTATTAAACATAGATTTTAACTATTTTAACCCTTCTTTAAATAAATTAATAATAAATGTCCTAATCTAATCCAAGTGGTCCTAAATGGTCATATTTTATTCCTAAGTTTGTTTTTGGTCGAATTACACTTGTCCAATAGAATTAGGACATGTGTTAGGGTAATAATAATATAATTTTTACCCTTAACTACCCTATTAACTTTTAACCGTGGTAAAAAAAGTAAAAAGTTACTATTCACCAAAAAATTATTTTCATCTCATTGAACCACATTTTACTTACTGACATCAACCGTGTATCTCGGATTTTCGAAATTCCACTCACAGAAGCGGTAAAATTATGTTTTATGAAAAATTATGTTTTTTAACTACCACTTAGTGGTTTCACTATTCATAAAAATTGACAGTTTTCAGAAAAATACCAAAATTTCACCCTAGGCTAATTTCGATATTCCGAATTCAAAAATGAAGTCCATTTTGAAAAATAAAATTTATAAAATTTCAAAAAGAGGTTATTACTATTCATAACGACTAGTTTTAATAATATTTTAATAGCGTATCCTTGTTTAGTGAAACTCGGTATTCCGTACAATGCAAGCTATTGAGGAAGGACGTGATTTCGTGTAAATCAAGCCAAGAAAGTGTTGTGTGTAGAAAAAGACTCATTTGATGATTTATATAACATAAAAGTCCCGGGTGTTACATGTAATCAGTGTCAGAAGCCACCAAAACCAAAGGAACAATGAATGTATTATTTGGTCACTACTGGAGAGGAGGCTCAACAAAATGAAGTCATACAAGGTACACTTCCTATTCCCCAACAATGGAAAAAGTCTAATTTGATTTTGGTTCTACGCCTTCTGTTATATAATGAATGGTTTCTAGAACTATAGAATCAAAGCCCCAAAAAATTGAAGTAGAGAGATTTGTAAAAACACAAAGTGGAGAAATAATTTCAACCCAAGTGTTTGACTCAACTCTTGTTGGAGTATGTGGGATGATTCGTCCATTGAATCTCGTAATACATCCCTTGGTGGAATTCCACACTATAATGATAATAGATGGGATCTCCTTATATAGAGAATGTATCAACTATCCAGAAAAGGAAATATATTTTCAAATTCTGAATCATACCATGCTCCTCTAAAAATGGAAGGAAGATCATGAATCTCCTTTGAAAAATACTTCAATATTGTTAGTGTTGAATTCCTATGAAGAAGCTTACTTCACCCAAATGGTTGAGTCAAAAGATAGTACCAACCATACTAGAATGACCTTCATGAGTGAATATAGTGATGTATTTCCTGGCAAGTTACCCAGAATTCCCCCAGATTGTGAGGTAGAGTTAATAATAGAACTCATACCCAGAGATACTCCTATATCAATGTGTCCCTATTGGATTTATGATATCAAACAAGAGGATTTAAAAAATCAGTTGTAAGAGCATCTATAAAAACGGTTCATACTCCCTAGTGCATTACCTAGGTGTGCGCCAGTGTTCATTGTGAAAATTAGGATGGAACAATCTGGCTGTGTATTGACTATAGAGAACTCAACAAGATCACCATAAAGAACTATTATCCTCTTCTAGGGATTGATGACTTGTTTGATTAGTTATGAGGATATCAATACATCTCAAAGGTGGATCGTCATTTTGGATATCATCATCTAATGGGGAAGAAGGAATATTTAAAAAGATTACCTTATGTACTAGGTATGGGCATTATGAGTTACTGGTGAGGGCCTTAGGACTTACCAATGACCATAAAATCATTATGGATATAATAAATAGAGTCTTTATAAATTACCCCAAACAATTGTTTGTAGTGCTTATTGATGATATTCTAATCTACTCAATGATCAAGAAGGAATATGAAGAACATATAAGCCTTTTGATGGCGACATTGAGAAAAGGAGAAGTTGTTCACCAATTTCATCAAGTGTTACTTTTGGATGAAAAAGGTCATGTTATTGGGACATGTGACCACAAGTGAGTGAATTTTTGTAGACCATCTAAAAACAAAGGTGATTGAGTTATGGCCTAGACCCTCTAGTGTCACATAAGTCCATTGTTTTTTTGGATTAACATGGTACTAACTATGTTTTGTGAGAAATTTCACATGATTTCCATGCACACTAACAATATTGACAAGGAATGGTGTATTTTATATCTAGACAGAAGAATGTGAGGGAAGATTAAAAGAGATTAAGAGATGGCTGATCACTGCACATGTACTCACACTACCGAAAGGTGGGGATTGTTTTTTGATATACATATATTCTTCAAGGAAAAGATTGGGTTGTATACTCATGTAAAATTAAAATGGGCTAGCCTATGCCTCACAACAGTTGAATATCCATGAGTAGATCTACCCGATGTATGATCGAGAGCTGGAAGACTTGATTTTATCTTTGAAAATCATGTGGAACTACCATTATAGTGATAAGTGTGACATATTAACCACCCAAAATATCCTAAATTATATATTCTCACAAAAGTAGACCAACATGCGTCAATGGATATGGTTATAGATAATCAAGAATTATGTTTTCTCTATTCACTATACTCGTGGAAAGTTAAAAAAATGTAGCTGATCCTTTCAGCAGAAAAGAACAAGATACTCTATCCATGCTACAGATTAAGAAAGACCATATATACATGGATATTAAAAGGATGGATTTAGAAATCATAAGGTAAGGGGATACATCCTAACTTTCCAAAATTATTGTGAAAACATCCATCCAATAGAAGATTAAGGAAGCACAAAGGGATTATGTTGACATACAAAAGAGGGTGAATATAGTAAAATAAAGGGAAGCTACTAGAGTTCCTTATCGACAATGATGGTGTGATTCAGATTGGAACATGGATTTGTGTGCCTTCATCACCATGCATAAAGAAAGTTCTATTGAAAAATTAACATAACTCAACATTATCTATCCATCCTGGGAGTATGAAGATATACTGTGACCTCGGAGAACTATTCTATTGGGTAAACATGAAGATGGAGATTATAGAATATATATCAAGGTTCTTGGTATGTCAGTACGTTATTGAAAAGAGAAAAAAATACAATGGGATGATCCACCCATTCCCTATACCTATGTGGATATGGGATAATGTCATTATGGAATTTTTTATGGGTCTCTCAACGTCATCAAACATAAAAAATGCAATATGGTTTGTAGTTGATCGACTCACCATGAATGCCCATTTTATCGCTATATGGGAAGACATATATCATGAACAAAATTCAAATATATATGTGATGGGAGTGGTGATAATCCATGGACTTCCAATCTAGATTGTCTCGGATCATGATCCAAGGTTCACATCAAAATTCTGGAGGAGCCTTCAACATACTTTGAGTACTGAATTAAATTTCAGCATGGTCTATCACCCCCAAAATGATAGAAAATTTCAAAGGACTATTATGGATCTTGATAATATGATAATATTCTACTCTCTAGAATTGAAAGGTGGATGGCATCAACATTTCCCATTTGTTCAGTTCTCATAAAACAATATCTTCCACTCAAGTATTCAGATGGCTCAGTATAAATATTTTGATGGAAAGTGATGTAGAACTCCATCCTGTTAAGATGAACATGGAGAAAGAAAGCTACATGTACCAGATCATGTGAAAGAGATGTGAAGGATGGTTCAAGTCATCCAAAATCACATCAATGCTAATCAAATTCCGAAAAAGAGCTACGATGACAACCATCAAAGGGACTTGTAGTCTGATGTTGGAGATAAAGTATTCCTTTGAATATCACCATGGAAGAGAGTCATGCGGTTTGTAATTAAAGCGATGATAAGACCAAGGTACATTTGAAACATTGAGATCATTAACAACATAAGATCCATGGCCTATCATATTTCCCTTCCACCGAATATAGCTCAATTTCATGATGTGTTTCACATATCACTTTTCAAAAAGAACATACCGGACCCCTCACATGTACTAAACTTAGAGGTGGTGCAACTAGAAAATGATATATTTTCTAAGGAGAAACCAGTGAAGATTCTGGACTGACGATATAAGGTTCTATGAATGAATACAACCAAAATAGTCAAATTGTTTTGGAGGAACCATACGATTGAAGAAGATAATTGGGAACCAGAGTAGGGGATTAAGGAGAAGTACCCTCATCTATTTTTGTAAAGTTGAATTTAGATGGAGAAATTTCATAAGGGGGGAGAATGTAACGACCTGTTGTTTTATTAATGGAAATACCTTTTTATAATTATTCCCAATAGTATAATAGATTTTTGAATCACAATGATATACTATGGTACAAAATACGATGGGATTATTAAACCAAAATTTTCCACTTATATGATTTCAATTTTGAAAATATGACCTACACGATTGTGAGGAGTAAGTTGTTTGGAGTTCGATTGGAAAAACATATTTTTTGGTAAATAGTAACCGACCCAAATAAATAGAAACCTACCATTATTTATAATAGTATAACCCTTATGAATATTAAATTGACCAAAATAAGATTAACCTTAACCATGAATAATTAAATAAAATTTAGGCATCATATAAGTGACCATATGACCATAGTAAAAGTATTGGTATTTTTGTATCTGATAATAATAATAATTATTTAATTAATTAATTTAAAAGGAAATGTATTTTCTTAAAATGTGTTCATAAATTAAAAATTCTATTTCTTTTAGTTTAATGATAATTTTATAAGACCATACGTAATTTTTGGAAGCAGTATAAAATCAGTTTTTTTAATCTATATTTTACATGTAAATAAGGATTTTAGTTAAAAATTAAATTACTCTTATTTTGATAATTATTTTGGATAAATGAAATTTATATTTGGATTTTACACATCTAAAAATGTCTTCGGTGATTTTTTGGGATTTTTTTTAAATACATTAATTTTTTATGATTAGTGAAGGACCATAATTTAACAAATTAGATAAATAAACTAATTATAGAGTCATGCATGATGTTCATCTGATGTCAGAACATTTGGTTCAGTTTCACATGATAAAATTACTCTTTCTTGTTATTGAAGATGTTGGAACCATGGATATTATTTGCATGAATTGGAGTATGGTTTGTGTTTATTATCAATCCTCAATGGATGTTTAGAATTTTAGCTAGCAAAGTGATCATACAGTTTAAGTAGAAAATAGTTTGGTCCTCAAAATCGGAAAATGAAGACATGGATTGTTGGTAAAAGGGGGAGAGTGCAAAGACGATGTGGTGCACGAATAATGAGGGCCCTATGCCAAATATTAATGTTGGGTGCGAAAAACAGTGTGTTGCACGAAATAGCGGATCAATTTTTTTCATTCAAATTTTGTTTCAGAATAAGATTGTCTAAAAATGGTAAATTCTAGGGATGCCTGAAAAATCTGAAGATGTGTATGAGAAACGGTACCTATGCAAAATATTTCGTGCCAAAATAGAAGTTTTTCGTGCCACATGGGGTTTTGGCGCGCGGGGGTTTGAGACTCATATAAATAAGAGCTGACCACCCTCATTCTGTATGGTTGATGATATAGAGACGATATATGGTCTCATGTGCATAAATGGTTCACATAAATGTGTTTGCGTGAAATATTCCAAGGTGCAAGAAAAAATCATGCATGAGTGACAAAATACGCGCTGTACGAAATATTCCAGTTTGCGCAAAAATACCAAGTTGCATGAAAAATTACGGGCTTTGAAAAATAGGATGAACTACCGGTAAAAATTGAGGTGGCATGTAAATGATTCAGTTTGCACGAAAAAGGGTGTCGTAGCATGAAATATTTTTTGGTCCGAAAATGAAATAGTGTGCGCAATAGTATGGTCTTGCGTGCAAAGGGTTGGTGTTTCACACAATTGTCTGTGAAACATGTTTTCACTATCTGGTTATCTGGTTCAGTGGTTTAGTGCATACAAGTGCATCATTTCTAGAAATCAATGGAAGCAGAGTCTCATGCTAAGCAGAAGAAAAGACTTCAATGTCAATCTATTGAAGAGACCTTCACATCTATAAACTGATAGGGACTTCACCAAATGCATTGAGCCATGGGGATTCAATGGGAGTGACCCGAGGGATGCTATGGGAAATCCATGAACAGTAGTAAGGGCATTGAGCCTGGGACAGATTAACTGTTCTCGATCCTTTATAATCCACAACTAGTGAAGAATAGTGGAATTTGGAATAACCGACAATCTGTTGGTGTATGCTCCTTGGAGGTAGCCCTTAGTTTACAACCAAGTAAGAAGGGTTGTGTTTTCTCTCTACATGTGAATGTTTTATTGCTTCTCATATCCATCATAGAAGATAAATTAGTACCTACAACTATGGGAACAAAATCAATCAGTTTAAAAGAAAAATTTTACACTCTGATTCACCCCTCCACTCTCAGGGTGTCCCAGTGTCCTACAAGTTGTATCAGAGGGAGGTTATTGGTGTTTGATCTATACTTTGTCACCATGGAGATTGTTGTTAGTTCTAGGGGAATCCCTCTCTTCGATGGATGTAATTTCCATATTTGTAAGAACAAAATGAGATCTCATTTAATATCTCTAGTAAGGGAAGTCCACTTTGCTACTGTGAAAGGAATACATGTTACTGATCCAACAGGTCGGGCTATGACTGATATAGATTGGAATGCTGTTGATGCAAATGCTAAAGCACAAAATGCTATCACTAAGTCTCTTTCTGATTTTATTTATCTAAAGGTGATGATTTTCACCTCAACAATGTCTATGTTGTATAAAAATTAAAATATCCATGAAGGAGAAAACAATTTATGGTGGCAAAACATCAAGTCCTGCACAACAGATTTGATCATATAATGTTGCATCCTAATGGGAATGTAGATTCATTTTTCAATCAAATCACTGATGCAGTTAGAGAAATTTGAGGGCTTGGAGAGGTAATCAATGAAATTTATATCGTATAGAAATATTTCGAAGACTTACTCCTATGTAAAACGAAAACCTATCAGCCCTTGAAGAAAGAGATCTATCTAAACTATCTTTGGATGTCCTGCTAAGTAGTCTTATGGAATATGAGATGAGAGTCAAACTTGAAGAAGCTACGACTCGTGTTAGCAAGTAAATATCATTCAAATCCCTGGACAAACTTTTAATTTTAGAAGATAGTGGTGGTGAAGATGACGAGGAAAAAGAAATTCTTTCTCTCATTTCCATGAAGATGAAGAAGGGAAAAGTTACATTTAGATTTATGTTACCTTTGGAATGCTTTTGCTATGGAAGAGTTGGGCACATTTCCTCTTAGTGCCAAAGAATGTTCGTTGATTAAGAATGTGAAGTAGAAGACATTAAGAAGCCTGAAAAATGGTTTTTCAAAGAGGGAGACTTCAAATCTGGAAAGAAGATACAGAAAAAGAGATTGTTCTATGAAGAGGAAGAGGATGATATTGAATTCTGTGAAGAAGAAGAATGTGAATTTAAAAATAGAAACCATTCTTCCATGATGGCTACCACTGAAAAGTTATAACCCTCGATCGATAAAGAAAGAGACAATCATATGACTCATAATGTTGATCCCAGGTTGAAAATTAAGGATTCCATTTCAAATATTGAGAACAAATGCAAGAAATTTTGTTAGGGGAATGAAATGGTGAATGAATCATCAGAATATGTTGATGAGCTTGAAGTTGAAATTGAACGACTCGAAGAAATAGTGAGAGTTAAATCTTCAATCCTAGAAAGAATAGACGACATTGTGGAATTGAAGTTTAAAATTGAAGAACATTCCATGGTCATAAATGACCTTACATCCATACTATAATTGATTTCCAAGATAGTTGAGGGTCTTGTGGAAGAATTTTTTACTCATAGGAGTAATATTGAGTGTCTATCAACCCCAAATGAGGTTAAAAAGAAAATTCATTTTGGAAGATTCTCAGATGTAGAGTTACTGACCAGAGCCAAGTAGCGTTCAGATGAGGTTGAAAAAATCATGAGTGATCAAGGACCCACATGCATGGGAATGAGTGGAATTGGCTGTGAAGCTAGGCCATTAACTACTGGAAGTGAAGAGTTCCAAAAGAAAGACCAAATGAATGTTTTACATGTTGAAAAGTTGCATGAAGTGTAGAAAAATAAAAGCTCAATCCAAACTAAAAGTAGAACTACACATTATCCTCAAAATTTCCGAAACGATAGGTAGTCCAACCATTCCCCATGGAAGAAGCTATGAGGTGAAATATAAGTGAGGAGACATTTCCCCTCATGAAGTGATGGTTCTGTGTCTATCTGGTTCATACCATGTCATATTTCGAAGATGTAAGGAGGGACAATAATGGGGAAGACCTGGGATGTCAAAAAATGAAACCGAATTCATATCCTCCATCTTATAAAATAAATAGCTTCTATGGTTACTGTTTTCATTATTCTAACTTTTTCCATAATGCTAGGTATTTCAGGATGAGGTACGATAGCAGAAATTCATACAATGCTCAGAGACATGTCAATTTCAACCCTCTTGATGGTGTTGTTCTCAAAAACAGTTTTTCACTTTTGGAAAAATATTATCGGTATGAAGAATCAAATTATGTGGATGAAAGTATTTTAAGAACATAAATATCCTATACTCAATCCAATATCTCATAGAAAGAAAAGAAGTAGATCCATAAATCCAATCTTGTAGAAGTAGACAACAATGTTACAGAGACAAGAAGCACCTGGATTCTTGATATTTGATGCTCTTCCCTTATGACAAGAAATGATGACCTTTTTAAGAACATTTAAAAAAATGTTTATCGAACAGTGAGAATTGTTAATGATGGTTCTTGGAAGATAAAAATCACTGGGAATAATTCTCTTGCCAATGGAGAGATAAAGATGTCTGAATCCATTATGTGGAAGGTCTACATCACAATCTATTCAATGTGAGTCAACTCTGTGACTCAGGGCTCATAGTAACATTCAATCAAAAAGTCTGCACTATAAAGGGAAAAACAAAGAATTCTCTTATGGAATGCTATAGAACAGATGGATTCTTATATCAGGTTGATAGAAAAGTGAACTCTTGTTATTTGTCTATTGAAGAAGTAAACAATCTGATGAATCGATGGTTGGGGCACATTAAACACCAAGATATGGAAAATATTTCTATGTTTAAGATAGTCATGGATATCCCCATTCTGAAATGTGAACGGAAAAAGTCTTATGATGATTGCATTCGTGGGAACTGGTTTTCTGTTCATATCAGCCAAAGAAGAAAAGGGCATCAGATCTTCTTGATCTCATTCATAAAGACATATGTGGCCAAATAAATGTTATTGGAACTCATCGATAAAGGAACTTTGTCATTTTACGTATGATTACAGTAGAATGTCATGGATTATTTGTAAAAGGAGGAGTACACAAAGAGGAAGTGGTGCACGAAAAAGGAGGGCCATGTGCGAATAATTTATGTGGGCGCGAAAAACATCATGGTGCACGAAATAGCATATTTTTTTTTCCAATCAAATAGTGTTTCAGAATCAGAATGTCAAAAAATTGGTAAAAGCATGGGCTGCGCAAAAAATCTTGAGATGTGCGTGAAAAATTGTACCTGCGTGAAATATTACGCTCCAAATGAGAGGTTTTTCGCGCCATAGGTGGTTTTGCCGCTCGGGGGTCTGAGATGCCTAAAAAAAGTTGACCCCCTAATTCTGTACTATTGAATACATAGAGACGATTTGAGGTCTGATGCGCGTAAAAGGTTCACGTAAATGGGTTTGAGTGAAAAATTCTGAGCTGCGCAAAAAAATCTTGGGTGTGCGAAAAAATAAACACTGCGTGAAATATTTCGGTTTGCACGAAAAAATCAATTTGTGTGAAAAAATTCAGGCTGCACGAAATAGGCATAACTGCGTGTAAAAATTGAGGTGGCACATAAAAGATTCAGTTTGGGTGAAAAAGGGTGTTATTGCATGAAATATTTTTCTATTCGAAAAGAAAATAGTGAGCGCAATAGTATAGTCTTGCGTGCAAAGGGTTGGTGTTGCACGCAATTGTCAGTGAAACTTATTTGAACGTTCTGGTTATCTAATTCAGTGGTTCAGTGCATACAAGTGCATCACTTCTAGATATCGATGCAAGCTAAATCTCATTCTAGTAAAATTAAAAGACTTCAATGTGAATCTATTGAAGATACCTTCACGTCTATAAACTAATTGGGACTTCACCAAAGGCATTGAGCCAGGGGGAGTCAATGGGAGTGACCTGAGGGATGCTATGGGATATCCTTGAATAGTTGTAAAGGCAGTGAGCCTGGGATAGAGTGACTCTTCCCGAACCTTTTTAATCCACAACTAGTGAAGAAAAATTGAATTTGGTATGACCGACAATCTGTCGGCATATGATCCAGGATGTAGACCTTAGTGGCCAACCATGTAAAAATTGATGTGTTTTCTCTCTGCATGTGAATGTTTGATTTCTTCTCATATCCATACTATATGTTAAATAATTACCTACCAATGTGGGAACCAGATCCATCAGTTTAAAAGTAAATGATGATACCCTGACTCTCCCCTCCCCTCTCTGGGTGTCCTGGGGTCCTACAAGTGGTATGAGAGGGAGGTTACTGGTGTTTGATATGTACTTTATCATCACAGAGAATGCTGTCAATGTTAGTGAAATACCTCTCTTCGATGGAAGTAATTTTATTATTTGGAAGAACATAATGAGATCTCATTTATGATCTCAAGGAATGGATGTCCACATTGCTACTGTGCAAGGAATATGTGTTACTGATCCAACAGGTCTGGCTATGACTGATACAGACAAGAATGTTCTTGATGCAGATGCTAAAACTCAGAATTCTATCATTACGGCTGTTTTCGATCAGATTTATCTAATGTTGTTGAGTTGCACCTCAACAAAGTATTTGTGGAATAAACACTAAAATATTTATGAAAGATACAAAAAAGTGATGTAGGAATAACATCAAGTCTTATACAACAGGTTTGATGAGCTGAAGATGCATCCTGATGAGAATGCAGATTCATTTTTCAATCGAATAACTGAAGTAGTGGGAGAAATTTGAGGGCTTGGAGATGGAATCAAAGACATTTATATCGTAATGAAAATATTTTGAAGACTTCCTCATATGTAAAATGAAAAGGAATCGTCCCTTGAAGAAAGAGATCTATCAAAACTATCTATGGATGATCTGCTAAGTAGTCAACGGGCATATGAGATGAGAGTCAATATCGTATAATCCATGACTCGTGTTATCAAGGAAATGGCATTCAATTCCATGGACAAACTGATACTTTTTGAAGATAGTGGTGATGAAGATGATGAGGAAAAATAAATTCTTTCTCTAATTTCCAAGAAACTGAAGAAGGGGAAAGTCAAATTTAAAGGTAATTTGATTCTATCAAGCTTTCACAGTGATATAGTTTGGAAAATTGCCTCTTAGTGCCAAATAATGTTCGATGATGAATAATGTGAATCAAAAGACATTGATAAGCCTTGGAAAAGGGTTTTCAAAAAGGGAGACTTCAAATCTGGAATGAAGATATAGAATAAGAGTTTTGTGTATGAAGAGTAAGAGGATGATATTGAATTATGTGAAGATGAATAACCTGAATTTAAAACTGTAATTCATGATTCAATGATGGATCCCATTGAAGAGTTATAACAATCGATCGATAAAGAAAGAGACAATAATATGACTCATAATAGTGATACCAAGTTGAAAATTAAGGATGCTTTTTAAAATTTTGAGAACAAATGAAAGAGATGTAGTATGTGGAATGAAATGGTGAATGAATCATCAGAATATGTTGATAAGCATGAATCTGAAATTGGACGACTAAAAGTACTAGTGAGAGTTCAGTCATCAATCCTTGAAAGCATCTACGAAATTGTAGAATTGATTCTTAGAATCAATGAACAATCCAATGTCATAAATGACCTTACATCCGGACTAGAAAAGAATTCAAAGATGGTGGAGGTTCTTGAGGGAGAAGTTGTTACTCTTTGGAGTAAACATGAGTGTCGGTCAACCACAAAAGAGGGTAAGAAGAAATTTCATTTTAGAAGATTTTAAAATGCAAAGATACTAGCAAGAGCCTAGTGTGGTTCAGATGGGGTTGGAAAAATCATGAGTGAACAAAGACCTGCTTGTATGGGAATGCGTGGAATTGGCTGTGAAGCTGGGCCATCAACTACTGGAAGTGAAGAGAGACAAAAGGAATACAAGATGAAAGTTGGACATGTTGAAAATTTTCCTGAAGTGTGGAAAAAGAAACCCTCAATCAAAACTAAAAGAAGAACTAAAGATTATCCTCAAACTTTCATTACAGGAAGTCCAACCGTTATCCCAAGGAATAAGGCATGAGGAGAAATTTATGTGAGAAGACATTTCCCCTCATGAAGTGTCAATTTTGTGGTATTGCGATGATGCAATGAGCTAAATGAAGGGGGAAGATATAGGAAGTCAACAATAGAGAACGATTTCATATCTTCCATATTATATAAGAAATAACTTCTATGGTTATTGTTTTCATTGATCTAACTTTGGACATATATCTTTGTATTACAGGAAGAGGTACGACATGAGATATTCATACAACTCTCAGAGACGGGTCAGTGTTCACCCTCCGGATGGTGTTGTTCTCACAAACAGTTTTTCTCTTTTTGAAGAATATTTTCGGTATCAAGATTATGATTAAGTGGAGGAAATTATTAGAAGGATATCATTATCCTATACTCAATCCAATATCTCATATAAAGAAAAGAAGAAGATCGAGAAATCTATTCTTGAATAATTATACCTCAAAGCTACAAAGAGCAGAAGCACCTAGATTCGTGATAGTGGATGCTCTTACCAAATGACGGAAAATGATGAAATTTTGAATAACATTAAAAAGGGTTTATTGAAAATTGAGGTTTGGTAATGATGGTGATTTGAATATTAATGTAAGTGGGATTACTTATCTAGCCAATGGAGAGCTAAAGAAGTCTGAAGTCTTATATGTGGATAATCTATGTCCCAATCTCCTTAGAGTGAGCCAACTCTGTGACTCAGGGATCATAGTAACATTCAATCAAAAAGGATGCACTATAAAGGAAAACACAGAGAATTCTCTTATGAAATTTTGTAGAAAATATGGAAACTTAAATTAGGTTGACAACAAATTGAACTCCTGCTTTTTGAATGTTTAAGAAGAAAACAATCTATGGCATCGAAGGATGGGGAACATAAACCATCAAGACATGGAAAAGATATCTATGATAAAAATTGTCATGGATATCCCCATTCTGATACATGATAGGGAAAAGTGTTGTGATGCTTGCATTCATGGGAAGTAGTTCTACAATTCATATCGTCCAAAGAATAAAAGGGCATCGCATTTTCCTGATCTCATTCATAAAGATGAATGTGGCCTAATTAATGTTGATGGAACTCATGGAGAAAGGTACTACGTCATTTAAATAGATGATTATAGTATAATTGAATGTGTAATGGTTATACGTAGTAAACGACCATTGCTTGACTTCATGAAAACGTATAGTTGAATCACCAAGAATGATACTAGACAAACAATAAAAGTGTTGCAATCAGAAAATGGAGGGGAATACACATCCATTGAATTTGAAAACAACCTGGAGATGCATGGGATACAACATGAGGTAGCTTCTGTGATAACTCCACATCAAAATGGACTTTTTGAGTGTAAAAATTGATAGGTGAACAACATTGAAAGAACTATACGGATTGATGTCGTATTCCATGTCATTAATTGAAAGAGGTCATTCATGTTGCACTGTATATTCAAAATTGAATAAGACATTATATGGGTGAGTCGAATACACCTAATGAATTGTGGCATATATGGAATCCATCTTTGAAATAATTTCATCTATTTTGAATTAAATGCTTCATTAGAAATAAAGAATGAAATCACGGGAAGTACGATGACAATGCAGATGAATGAATTTTCCATGGATACTCAACGAAATGCAAACCATACCATTGGTTCAACAAAAGATTAGAAAGGATTGTGGAATGTAGTGATGTTAAGATGATTGAATATAAAACCACATATGCTTCAAGGCCACCATATGATGATGTGAATGAAAGTGAGGATGAAAGTGAACATGGGGAAAAAATCAGAAATAGAGGAATGTGTACAAAACACTCAGCCATCACATCATCATGTTGACTTAGAAGAGGAATCTGAAAAACAAACATTGGATGGAGATAATGAAATAGACCCACATAAGAGAATGAAATGATATGAGATGGATACATCTAACATAAATGTGGGGCAATAATTCTTCCACAAAAACAAGGATGATGAGGAATAACATGTAATGTTCATTTCTGTCAGTTGTGGAGCCATCCTCATTCAAAGAAGTAGAAAAGGATGAATGTTGGGTGAAAGCTAAGAATGAAGATTTAGATCAGATTGACAATAATCAGACATGAGATCTTTTCTAGATACATGAAGGTCACAATTTTATTGGTACAAAATGGATCTTTAAGAAAAACATTCATTATCATAGAAGTGTTATTAGTAACAAGGCTTGACTGGTATGTAAAGGATACTCCCAGACTTAAGGTGTTGATGTTGAAGAAACCATAGCTCTAGTGGCTAAAATGGAGTCAATTAGGTTTTTTCATTCCATGGAACACCAACGAGGATACAAATTATATCAAATGGATGTCAAGACATAATTCTTGAATGGTGTACTCGAAGAAGTAGTCTATATTGAACAATCAATGGGTTTTCTTCTTGGTACAAATGAAACAAAGTTTTGCAAACTAAAGAAAGATCCATATGGTTTGAAGCTGGCAGCATGAGCATGGTATTCCTAGATGGACTCTTTTCTGATGAAGCTGGAATTAAAAATAGGAGGAGTAGATCACTGTCTATATGTGATGAATTTTCCAAAATATCAGTTCATGCTTCTAGTCTATGTTGATGACATTATATTTGGTGGATGCTGGCAGAAATCAGTGGATGAATTTTCCAATCACATTAAATCAGAAATTAAAATGACTATTATTGGCGAACTCACATATTTCTTGGGGCATCAGGTTATTCAAAATAATGATTACACATTCAATTCACCGAAAAAGTATGCAAGAGAGCTACTGAATAAGTGTAATATGGAAGTCTCCAAACCAATGTCAACTCCAATTGCAGTTGGAACCAAAATTGGAATGCATGAGGATGGGACATTTTTATATCAATCCATGTACATGAGGATCATTGTGAGCCTACTGTACCTGATAGTGGCATGGACATATATTGCCTTCGCAACATGTATAGCAGCCCGATTTCAGAATAATCCAAAGGAGGAACATATGGTTGTAGTTAAAAGAATCATGAGGTATGTTCTTGGTACTCATAACTATGGGATATAATTTGCTGAAGGTAGGGATAGTGAATTATTAGCCTTTCCTGATGCTGACTGGGCTAGTGATGTAGTGTAGAGAATGTCCAATTGTGGTGGGGAATTCTATAATGGTAATGACTGTTTTGGTTGGTTGAGACAGAAACAAGAAAATACTTTTCTATGTACTCCTAAATCTGAGTATATCTCTTCCACAAGGGCATTAACTCAACTACTATAGATGGAACTACAACTAATATATATTTGTTATGAGGTGACGCAAACAATAGTAATTTATAGTGATAATAAGAGGGAAATTGATCTTACGAATATACATTTCAGCATTCTCCTACAAAACATATTGAAATCAAGTATCACTTTATCAATGAAAAATATGAGAAAGGAATCATTAGAATAGATAAAGTGGGAACTAATGAGAAAGTGGATGATATCTGGACTAAGCCACAGTCATTGGCTATGTTTGAGAAGCATCGGTTGAACCTTGGTGTTCATCCACCTCCCAGTGCATAAAGAGGTTACGAAATATCCATCTTCCCAGTTATGTTAACTATTTATTATTTTTTCAGGATTTGTTGTAGGTTTATGGGGGAGATACTATCCAGGTGGTGTATTAAAATGTTGAATGAGAAAATACCGATCATTGGGTTTATTGACAATGGGGAAGAAGGAATAAATTCTGGACATGTTTGGTATCATGATGACATTACTGTGATAAGTGGTATCACGATGAGATTTCGGTGATAAGATAAGAAAGAATACATTTCACATATAATGATTCTGGGAAACATTAAGTGATTTTCATAGAAATCATTGAGAATTCCAAAACACAGGATCCCAATTCATGCTTACCCTCTTGTTTTCTACACCGAGCATTGCTCACGTAGACATAGAGTGTTGGTTGAGTTGGTTCTCATGGTTTTGGTTTGCATGTGGATGGTGATCAATTGAAGTTATTTAGTGATTTCCAATCAATCTAAAGGGGGAGTTTGTTGGAACCATGGCCATTCTATGTGTGAATTGGATTATGGTTTGTTTTTTTGTCAATCCTTAGTGGATGTTCAGAATGTGTGCTATAAAATTGATCATACAATGTAAGTAGACAACATTATTGAAGGTGGAACCATTTTATAGTGTTTTCCAAATTTTAGGACCTCAAAATCGGAAAATCGACACATTGATTTTTGGTAAAAGGAGGCACGCGCAAAGGGGAAGTGGTGCACGAAAAAGGAGGGCCCTGCTGGAAATATTTATGTTGGGTGTGAAAAATAGTGTGGTGCACGAAATAGAGGATTTATTTTTTTTTCGCAATTACTGTTTTGGAGGATAAACGTCGAAAAATTGTAAAGGCAATGACTGCATGAAAAATTTGGAGATGTGTGAAAAAAATTGTACCTCCTTGAAATATTATGTGCTAAATGAGATATTTTTTCGCGCCACATGGGTTTTTTGCACGCGAGGGACTGAGATGCCGACAAATAAGAGGTGACCCCATTATTATATATGGTTGAAGACATAGAGACGATCTGAGGTCTGTTGGGCGTAAACGGTTTGCATGAAGGAGTAAGCCGAAAGAATTCTGAGCTGCGTGAAAAAATCTGGTGTGTGCGAAAAAAACCGTGCTGCGCGAAATATTCTGGTTTGCGCAAAAAAAACCGAATTGTACGAAAAATTATGGGTTGTGCGATATTAGTAGAGTTGCATGTAAAATTTGAGGTTGCATTTAAAAGATTTATTTTGATCAAAAGAATGTTTTGTTGCGCGAAATATTTTTCTAAACGAAAAGGAAATAGTGTGTGTAATGGTAATGTCTTACGCACGAAGGGTTGGTGTTGCATGAAATTGTTATTGAAACTTGTTTGCACGTTCTGGTTATCCAGTTCAGTGCTTTAGTGCCTACAAGTGCATCATTTCCGGACGTCGATGCAAGCAGAGTCTCATGATAAGTAGAGGGAAAGACTTCAATGTGAATCTATTGAAGAGACCTTAATGTCTATAAATTTATTGGGACTTCACCAAAGGTAGTGAGACAGAGGGAGTCAACAGGAGTGACTCGAGGGATGCTGTGGGTAATCCTTGAATAGTTGTAAATGAATTAAGCCTTGGATAGAGTTACTATACATGAACCTTTGTAATCCACAGCTAGTGAATAATATTGGAATTTGGTATGACCGACAATCGGTCGGCGTATGCTCCTTCGACGTAGCCCTTAATGGCGACCCTAGTAAAAAAGTGATGTGTTTTCTCTCAGCATGTAAATGTTTGATTTATTCTCATATCTATCATACAGGTTAAACCTGTTCCTACCAACATGGGAACAAGATCCATCAGTTTAAAAGAAAAATTTTACACCCGAATTCGCCTCTCCCCTCTCAGGGTGTCCCGGGGTCCTACAAAAGACTCAATATTCCATGTCTTGGGGGGGAGAAATAATAAACTAATGAATTTTGTATTGAGAAATCACCACACCCCTCCACTATAAATACCACCCTTCACACCCTTATTTCCTCACACGTCACACGATTCATTCCTTGTCTAAACTCTAACCAAGAATAGTCCATATCCACTCCCCCACGTACAATAGCTTCTTTTCTCATCAAAACCCAATCCCAGGCCCCATAAACAGGACCTCAAGAGGATGATTCAAAATGACATTAATGTGAAGAAAGCACTCAGTTACACGGTAAGGGAATATTCTTGAACCCAACATTCTTTGGTTTCTCCCTCTTTCAATACATTTTTTGTATGGTAACTCCATAAATGAACCCTTTTTTTACTTCTTGATTATTGTTTTACTCTTCAAACATAGTTAATGGTTGTATGTCAAGAATGATATTCCCAATTTATTTTGAGGATTAAGTGTTTATTAAAGTATTATTTATTATGTGAAACCCATGTTTTTCATGGGTTATGTTATGTTCCTGTTTTTTGTGTGGCATGCATGATAATGTATAGATAATGATGTGATGTATGCACCTAGAATTATATATCTAAGATACTAATATTTGAATGTGATGGGGGCACCAATAATTATACATTGCTCCATTTCATTGGGTGATGTGATGAATCTTATGAGTTAATGAGTAATTATTAGGGAAATACATGCTAGATTTGTTCCCAAGTATGTGAGTTAGTTATCCACTAAGAAATGATGTTTTATTTGTATGCATTGAAACATTTCATGTCTTTTATTAATGATTCCTATCATGTTCATGATCCTTTGCATATATAATGTTTATACTCACCCATAGTTGTATTGTTCATATTTATCCTCTTACTGGGCTTTTAGCTCACCCCTTTCGATGTATATACTCAGGTGAGTACGGGTACTAAGGATATGTGAAGTGCCAATAAGAATCTATAAAAGAAGGAAATAAATAAATTTTTATGATTGATGTTGTAATTGACATGTATGGTCATAATTTTCCCAAGACACTAAACCTTTGGATCCCCTGTGTGTAATACTATTATGTTATTTATATTTAAAATGATGTAATAATAATGTAATACATGGCTGGGTCACTATACAACAGATAATAATGTAAACGAAAAACCCCATTTTATTAGTCTAAACATATTGTTGTTCTAAACTAACATTTCAATATGAAAAGTAATTTATATTAAAGATTCATTTTAAAAAATTGGATTATAAAATAATAAACAATAAAATTATATTTTGGGATAATTAATGCATAAAATAATGATTTTCATGATGAAAAATTAAACCTCAAGGAAATGAGTTTTGAGTTATCAATATCCCATACTGAACATATTTTTCAAAAATCATGAATCATTTGAAAATGATTTTATGTGGAAAAAATATAAAAAATTATTGTGTAAAAAAATAATAAATTAAAGGTTTTAATGAACACAAAATATATGAAATAATTTAACACAAACGATCGTAAAAAATGAATAAAATTTCAGTTACGAAAAATATTTTTGATCAATGTAGCAATTGAGTAAAATTTTTTTGAAATGAAAATTATTATCCATAGTATATCCAATTAAATATAAGTAATTTTTTTTACATTCAATGGGAGGTAGTTAAATGTTACCCTATTCAAAGGAAACCTGGTTCATTACATGTAACAACTGTTCAATATGCATAATTGTGACCACATAAGATCATGCAGATTCATTAACATTTAAATCACATCTCTTTAATAAAGTGGGATTCTAACTAAAAACCTATGATTATTAAAATATAATTAATTATATTATATATTATATAGGTATTATATACCCAAAAATTTGATATTATTTGTAATGTAAAAAATTCCCCATAGGATAGAATTATTGAGGAAAACCCTTCCCTTATACCAGTTTCATTCTATATATTTAAAAATTACCGAATAATGAATCTATTATTCATAAATACACACAATAGATCCATATTCAATAGTATATGCATTTATACTCATAATTTAAAATATTCCAATACACACACACACACACACATATATATATATAGATATATATATATATATATATATCTGTGTGTGTGAGTGAGTATTTGTGTGTGTGGTTTCCTATTTTAATCATTGGGAGTTAATGATATTTATCTCTTTAAACTAGTTTTATACACGTTTTGTTTTTATAAATTATGTTCCCAAAATGAAATACAAATATCTCATACAATTTAATTGAATAAAATTTATAATGTATTTTATAATTATATAATCACTATTCCTGGTATCTTTTGTTGGGTTTCATGAGCATGAAATCATCGCTGATGATATTTTAGTGAATTTAATGAATAAATTTTGATTCCATAGTTATTATGTTAAATGTTTATATAAACTTATAAAATCCAAAAAAACATCATTTATATTTTTATTTCTTACCATACTAGTAAACTTGATATCATATTCATAAATTATATAAGTTTTTAGTATTCTTCATGTAGGTGGTTAGACAAAACTAATATACCCTATAATAATTAATGAATAATTATTATTTGATATAGTTTAAATATAATTATAATGGAAGAAAATTTTACGTATTCAGTATTAATATCAATGATGTATCATAATTTTAGTGATGTATAATTTGATGATAATTTGTGTAAAGTCATTGATTATAAAGAACAAATAATCAATATAGGAAATCTAGCATATAGCCATAGTTTGAAACCATGGGTATAGCACAATAAACATTTGGTAAAGGCTATACCTAGAGTTTTGTGGAATCATGGGAATCATAGGTGTCAGTATAGCCATGATCTATACCCATGTTTTGAGGACCATATACCCATGATCTTCAAACTGTGGGTATAGTTTATAACCCTGGTTCATCAAACCATGGTTACTCAATCTATGTCTATAGGGATGACTTATACCCACAGTTAAATAATGTTATACCATTGGTTCTAAAACCATGGGTGTATTATTTTATTAAATGCAACACGTGGGTTTCAAACCTTTACTTCCTCTATACAACCAATATCATTTTCCACTACACCACTTATACTTAGGTATATATATATGTATATTTATATATATATATAAAACATGATTATTTGTAAATTTTTGTGGAAATAGGTTTTCCCAAATGATTTTTTACCAAGAAATTATAGGGGAACCTACACCGATGGTTCAGAAAAACCATGGGTAGAGATGGGTCCATACCTACCTTATTTTTTGAAATATGGGGATAGAAATTGGTATTAAATCCTATATTCATAGTTATAATTTAAGCATGGAGATAAAATGTAATCATGGAGGCTATCCCCATGGTTCAAGAAAACTTTTGGCATATACCCACCAATACCCACAATTTAGTGTAAACCGTGTGTATAGGTTTTCCATCAGGTGTCCCACAAATATTTTCAACAACCTATTCTTAGGTGGGTAATGTTTTACCATGGTTTAGAAAGAAATATGGGTATAGGTAAGCAAATATCCCATATACCCAGGGTTCATAAATAAAATGGGTATAGAGATGTTTTCATGTAGTTTATTTTTCTCTTGGTTCTCCTGTAAAGAAAATATATTGAAGTAACTAGAGTAATTTCCTTATCATATCATTAATAGTTTCCAAAACTTGTCATACTAAAAAATTAATGGAAAAATATGATTCTTATTTATCCCTTATTTATACAATTATTAAAATCCATGTAATATGGTGATGAAAAAAAAACAGTAATCAATCATTCTTTAGAGGTGGTATTCCAAACATTCTTATGGTTGAGGATGTTGTTTTCTATAAAATGGGATAAAGGAGTAATATTGTATATTTATTTAGAAAAATATATATTTTATAAATAAAATATATATATATGTATTCCTAATCATATGCTAGTATAATATAGTGGTGATGGAAAACCAAACACATTGCGTGATAGATTTGGTTGTCTAGAAAACTCATGAATAAGGATTTCATTTTTGATAATAGAAAAAGGTAAAGACGAGGAATGCTTATTCACTTTTTGTAATAACATTTAATTTTTCCAGGACAATAATTTTATTAAATACATATTGTAAAATTATATTGGGAATAGAAAAATAGAAAATCATGGGAATAATAAAAAATTATTACTCATATTGAGTACATTCAAATTTTTTTATATAGATCCCATGGAAATAGATGGAATTGGGGTATCTCTTGTCAAAATAATCCAATGAGTGTAAATATGTGTACATGGAAAATGATATATGGATGAAATGTATGAGGATATATAATTTTTCTAGTGACATGAAGTGGTGCTAAGAGTCCACTTTTATAATATTTTAGGAAGTAATTTTTTATATTATTTCATCTTTTTAATAAGGGAGAACATCATCATTTGTCAAGTGGATCCCAAAATTTTAATAAAAATTAGTGGGTAATAGATAAGCTTGAGTAAAACCATATAAAATAAATTTTTTCCATGTTTTAATTATATTTCAACCTTATTATCCATTTAATTATTGATTTAGTCATTTTCACATTTACTCTGGAAACATGTATTTACCTGATGTAAATTAATCTTTTTGACTAAAAACATAGTAGTAATTATTAAATAATTTCACCCCACTGTTGTTAAATTTAAAATCCGTTTTATATAATTCTATTTAAGTATTTTTAGAAATTAATTTAAACAGAAATTAATGAAATATAATAAAAATATTTTTCAAATTATTACTTGTGTTATAAATTATAAAATTCATGTTTTTAAATTCAAACAAAAATATTTAAAATTTTTAATTCTCTTATAAAATACATATTTAATCCTTGAAAATAGTTTAGTTAATTCAATATAAATAGTTATATAATAATGAGATTATTAATGTAATGTTATTTTCCAAAAATATATTTTTAATTAAAAACCGTTCAATTTTAAAAAAAATTGAAAATATTCATATTATTCATCATCAACAACATTGAATAAATAATTGTTAATTTTATCAATTTGACATTATAAATTTTCAAAAATTATTAATAAATTTAAATATAAGAAATAATGAAATCTAGTTTTTTATGTAGAATCTTTTTTTAAGAATATAAAACATTATAAATCATATTTTCTATAATTTTATAATTAAATTAATTATCGTCAATTATTATTTTCCACAAAAAATACCATAATTAATCAATTGTTTTGTTAAATTTAATTTCATATCTCATAGAATAGAAATATTTAGAAAATAGATTTTTATAATAAAAATATATTATAATGGAAATTTAAATATATGATTTATTTTTTGTTATATAAAATGATTTATTTATTTTCATTATATAAATATTCCATAAAGTGGATATTACTATGCGTACCATATAATTCAACATCTAGGATTTAATTAACATACTATTATATTTTAGTAGCTCATACTTACCACTGTGTTTCTTGTTTTGTGAGGATATGGATATCAACACATTAGATTATTTAAATATAATCATATAATAAAATTTATGGTTGTTACAAATATAATATTTTCTTAAAACATTAATTATGATACCATTTCAATTATTATTCATTGATATATAATTCTTATTTTTTTAATTAATTTTTTATTAGTACATCCTTAATATAATGTTATCAACCTAAGGTCATGATTCATGTTCCATTCCATGAATTTATAAGAAAAAAAATCTAAACCTCCAAAAATAATGGAATGACATAGATATCCATGATTCTTAATATCAATTGAATGGATGAGATTATTTTCACAATCATGATGGGTTTTTTATCATTAATTTTTTAGCATTTAGATTTTACATTGTATTTTATACGAGGAAGCACGCCACTAAAAATAAGTTCGAATCATTTGTGTGAGTTTCGTCATTATTATATAAACTATTACAAAGGAATCATGTATTTCAATATATACATTCCTTGAAAATTATTTTGTTCATAGGATGTAGTTGTGAAATCCAATGGAGTTTCTAGCATTTATTCTCCTCCAACATAATTCATTTAATCCATTAATTCTATATTTTTTAAAATCATCCAATGATTGAATGTATCTCTAAGATGAATTTACTTTTATATAGTATGACAAGAATACACTTATTATCTATTCCTTTTCATTTTAATTTCTATATTTAATGGTCTAATGATATAAAAACATTGTGAACATTGATATACTTTTTGGTGCTTCCAAATTGAAACATTAGATTTATATTGTAATGATTAACTCTATTATGTGAAGAACATTTCATGAAATTCTATGGCTCACATTGAGAATTATTTTCCATCATCACATTTTACATTCTTACAAAAAATTATTTTGAATCATCATAGTAGGTTTATTATTTCAATATTTTGTAATCTTCAAACCATTGTTTGACTTATATTTATATTCCTTCTTTTATAGTAATATTTTTTATATTTACATTTGATACAAAATGAGATAAAAATGAATAATCCAAATAACTTAAACCATTTTAATCAACGTATATACATCCAAACATTTCAAATCTATATTATTATGATAGTTTTCTCCATATCATATATGGATTTTTATTCTCCTCTAGGTTTACCTCTTCAAAAAAACTACCCTTTTCATACTGAAAATGATGGATTATACCTAAAATCAATTGAATTCCATCTAAATCTATAAAATATCAGAATTTATATATAATAATAATAATAAGTTTTCTACCAAATGCTATATTTAAAATTTAAAATACAGAGAAAAATAATATAGGAAAAAAATCAGCACTAGATATTATTATTTTATATAACTATAAAATATAGTAATTTTTATCCAACCATACATATGTATGTATGATTATCATCAATTCTCAACATCTGTTTTTTTAATATTTCACATAACATTTAATATTAAATGAAAATGATTTATTTTCATTTATAGTTTTTGGTATTGAAAACACCTTCTTTTTTTGAGTCTTCTAGTGAATGATCATCAGATGATGTAATGTTTATATTTTTATATAATAGTTTCCTATTTTAAAATATAACGCATTCAGAAATTTTTATGAAATTATACCCATAATCAATTAAATTTTAAATACTCGATATTTTTCATTTACATGTTGCCCTATTTTATTTTCAAATCAAAACACATTATATTGAGAGTGCAATTATTGTTATCTATAAACTCCCCTATTTCATAACAATAATTAGCCATAATTTAACGTGGTTAATCATTGAAAATTTAAATTTATTATATGAATGAATCATCTTCGTTGATTCATTTAAATTTATCATCAAAATATTTTTGTAATTTTAAATTTTGACTGTCCATTAATATATTGATCATTTCATGAATTTTCGTTGTATCTTTATCATTTATAGGGATTATTTTGGGAAAAAAATCCAAATATTTGTCATAATTATATTCATGTATTATATTATATATTTTCATAAACATTATTCTAGTCTTAGATATTTTCATTTCATATATCCATTGGATCGAAATCCTTTTCCATTTACATTCACTCCTCCTTGAGCTAGATAACAACATAAATATTTGTATTAAATTCCCCAAAAATTAAATAAAACTAATTCATTAAAAATTTAATTAATAAAAAATTTCATGAAAATAATGGTATTTTTATTTTTCATGTGATTATATCCACTAATTATTCGCACATCTCGAGTACTATATTAACATGCATTTTCTTATACATCATAATATGGGCACCTAAATGAATATATGGAGTCAGATAAGCAATATAACATCAATATAGTATTCTAAACAACAATTTTTAAAATATACATACGACATAAACTAACATTGAAATTATTTCATGTTGAATCTAGAAAAATATTTTGTAATGTCTCGGACCTCTCCGGTCCATTACTTTGTCATATTTTGCTGTTGGAGGTGTTCTGGGAGGTCAATGGAACTTATCCCCAACACATTGCCAATTTTCCATTTCTGTGAATAGTGTTTCCCGTTTTATGAACAGTAACAGATCGATCTGACAGATCGGTTTCACAGATCGGTTTCACAGATCGGTGTGACAGATCGGTTTCACAGATCGGTTTCACGGATTGGTTTCACAGATAGGTTTTACAGATCGGTTTCACAGATCGGTCTCACAGATCGGTTTCACAGATCGGTTTCACAGATCGGTCTGACAGATTGGTTTCAAATATCGGTCTGATAGATCGGTATCAAAGATCGGTTTCACAGATCGGTTTCACAGATCGGTTTCACAGATTGGTTTCACATGTCGCTTTCACCGATCAGTCTGACAGATCGGCTTCACAGATCGGTTTCACAGATTGGTTTCACATATCGGTGTCACAGATCGGTTTCACAGATCAGTCTGACAGATCGGTTTCACAGATCGGTCTGACAGATCAGTTTCACAGATAGGTTTCATGTACAGTAACGGTGGGTGAATAGTGTTTCCAGACTCCAACAGTTTTGCCCCTTTTGACTTTTCCTTTGACGTAAAATACATTTAAAACCTTATTTGAAGGACTCTTAAGGCTGATTAAAATGCCATAAATCCTATATTAATTATTACTAAGGCTTGGAATGTTTTACATGGTCAAACCGCATGGGTTAATGCGATCCGTTTTTAATGGAGAATTAACCGGATCTTAGATCTTCACCCCATTAAATCTTAAAAAGGGATGAGATATCATTATCCCTTGTCCATTCCCTTTGTTCTCAACAAAGATATTCTAGAACCTTTTAATCATTCCCGTAGTAGTTGTACAATAAATCATTACACCTAGGATTGGTTTTGCTCTGTTTTGGATGCAATCAAACTATGTCGGTCAATCTTCCCAATAAGGTATGTTTTATCGTCGTTCCTTTGGGGATCATCTTCACTGGTTTCTCCCTTTCTTATTATACCATGTAATTTCCTAGATTCTAATGGGTTTTTCTTGGGTTTGGTTGGTACTGTCGTACCGTGGCATCCTCTGGTGGATGCAGTTTTCACGAGAGGTGGATTTTGACCCGTTGTGTGGATAAAAGGACGTCAATAACTCTTCCAGATAAGGTATTCATGGCTTCTCTAATTGTATATGTGCGATCGTAGAACTAGCATGATTTATCCCTTTGGATCACAATGAAATTGACCTAATTAAATACATGAACTGGATTAAGAGAATTGGTTGATTGAATGTTGTTTCTTGATACCGTGATAACAGTTATCTCATGTTTTGCTAGATAGAGTGATATCTATGATTTCTTTGATATGTTGTTCGTTCATGATAGAAATTGATAATGAACGTAAAGCCGGAATTAATTGTTAATTAATTGGCTAAAGATAAAGAGGCATGTAAATTAATCTGGTTATTGTCGTTGTTATAGTTGTTCTAATTTGAGGATAATCAAATTAGATAAGTAAGAATGGTTATTTAATTGTGATATCTTACTGATTAGTTATCCTGTAATTGGAGCCTACGCTTAACAAATCTGCTAATTCAATATGGATTAAAGAAAAGATTGTGTGAGAATTTCTTAAGGGTTCTGAGTTACCCTCTTGATTGTTAAAGGGCCAAGATCCCATTGATGTGATTGTTGTTTTTTTGCTGCTTGTGCTATGATGTGACCCTGGAGGGGTGTTGTGATATGCGGAGGCATATAGGCCTTGTGGTTGTGGCAGTGGATGATGCCTAGGGTGGCGAGATGCATCAGCTTATGCATGTGGGTGTCAGGGAGGACACCAGAGGTGATGTAATTGGATGGATGTGTTTTATGGATGCTTGTGGATTCTTTGAATGTTTATCTGCTTTGCATTTCCCAACTGCCCAAGGTAGCTGGTCTTGCTCACCCTTCTTCCAAAGGAGGGGAAGACGCGTGGGGTATGCCACGTGTGTTCAGTGTTTAGCCTCTTGAGGGAGAATGGGTCTATGCTCTTTCTATAGGAAGAAAAGACTCGACGGGTAGTATATATACTCACCGTGTTGAGACTCCATTGTTTTTAGTAGCATATAATGTTTTTCTAGAATGCCTGGGAATATGGAAAAGTAATTCTGTAATGAATGTTTGATTAAATGGTAAAAATCCACGGGGATGGAGATACTAGAATTTAAAGGTGATGTGAATCTTAAAAGGAGCAGTTGATTTTGAATGTGATGCCAATTCAGTTTAATGTGGAATTGTTCATGGTTAACTAATGTTGAAAGAATTAATTAGTGTACAGTGGAACTGATAAAATGAGAATGGAGTAATCTAATAAAGCTCTTCAAATGGTTGTGTTCTTATAGGACACCTAGTCTTAGAAGTAGCATCCTGGAGTCTGAGAGACGTTAGCATTAGTTGTATCTACGACTAGGTAATGCCCATAGTGTGGATGTGAGTCATATATATATTCTATACTTTTTGTGTTTCTATATGCTACTCCACCCTGTCGGTAAGGGAAAATGACACCTCGGGGATTCTGAGCCGTGGTGGGTGTTTTCCCCAACATTCTGATGGGAGTTCGAATGGATGACTACCCCCTTTGGACCCTCTCTCTTCTCATGGTAGATACTTGTGCCCTAAGGCACAGCGGTTAGTTACCCCATATATGTGTGTAGAGAAATGTAATGGCTTGTGATTATTCACACACACATATTCTGGATATAGTATCATATTGACTACTATAGGTGTAACGTGTATAGGCTATGATGGCTCGAGGATCTTTACTCGGGGTATGGGCTGTAATGGCTTGATGTATTATACCTGACGTATGATACACGTTATGCGAGCTATGGTGGCTCCGAGAAACTACCTGGTTACTTTGGGTTGTGAGGACAGTGTGGTGCTTCGTCCAGGTGTCTACGGGCTAGCCTATGTGGTGCACGAGGTGCAGATTGTGGAGCTTAGCCCAGGTGTCTATGGGCAAGCCTTTGGAGAGAGAATCACATGACGTGTGTCGTTGGGGAAAAGCGGCAAACCAGTGGGGAAGTAGTAGCAGGGTACCCTTGATACTCTTTATTATATGTTATATTCTTGTATGAGTTACTTGGTGAGAGTTTCCATGGTGAGGTTGGAAACTTAGTATACCTGTTTAGCTAATGAGTTAGACTCACTTGTTGTTCACTAGGCTTTAGCATGCTTTCTTTACTTTTTCAAGAGAGTCTTGGAGAGGATCCTACTGAGTATACTATTATACTCATCCTATGTAAATATAAACTATTTTTCAGGACACTTAGATCAGGTTGGGGATCAAGTTGGTTACTACTAGCTGGAGGTTGGAGGAGGAGCTGTTCGGGCTTGTGGTTGCTTCCGTTTTACATTCTTTTGGTTAGTTTTAGTATTCCCTTTCAGTTGTAGTACTTTTGCATGACATTTGATATTTGTACTTGGATTTCTTTTATAATTTAGTTATGAGTTGGAGTTAATTGGATTGTATTCTATCTCTCTCTTCTGCATGTGTTCTCTTAAAGGGTAATGCCTCCCATTTGTATGTTTATTATACCCTCGGTGCTAGTCGCCAAATCGAGGCCTACTGGAGGCGGGACTCGGGGGTCATTATCTCTCTTCTCACATTTCCACCCTAGGAGGGGTACACTTTGTTGGGAGGGGGTCGTGACAGAGTGGTATCAGAGGCTCTAGTTGAGGGATAGGATGGAGTTTGGAGTTAGGCACAGGTGAGGATGAATGGGATGGTAGGGAAACAGTGTCATTTATGTTTAGAAAGTGGGGTAAACACTAGAGATCAGAAGATACATAGGCGTTTAGGGCCCCCTATGATCTGTTTCACTGACCATTAAGTTTACGATGGCTACTAAACAAAGTGATACTGGTTGCAGGGTAGAGACTTAGGAAAGGATCATTCATCATTATTCTTTGCGCATGTGTTTGAATGGGTAGACCTTGGGATAGGTAACCTAAAATTAATAAAACAAAACAATTAATTAATTAATGTTGAGACTTCCATATTCCAGGATTAGAATCTCTAACAGTTGTTATTTTATAGGTATGGATCCAGGTCGACGTCCTCGTCAGGTTTGCGCAGAAGATGCCCAGCAGGCTGTTCCAGCAGATCACCGTCGGGTAGAGGTTGACGACGATGACACTTAGAGGAAGACACTCCGAGAGTTTCAACTCCAAAGTCTATAGAAGTACGAGGGCTCCGTTTCAGATGCAGTCACAGAAGAATGGTTGGAGGAGTTTCAAGACTGGTTTAGAGTCGAGTTTCTTTCTTCTACTGCGAAGGCATTCAGTCGCCATGAGCTTCTTACCCTTTGAAAGGGGAGCTCCAGTGTTCGGGAGTTTGGAATCCATTTCTAGAACCTTATACGATATGCTTCAGACCTATTACCAGATGAGGAGGCCAGGGCGAGGCATTTTTTGGAGGATTTGCATCCAGACATCCAATGCCATGTCACCCCATTTATGCTAAAGACATATCATGAGGTGCTGGAGAGGGAATAGGTTGTTGAGAGAAATTTGGCCAGGACCGGGTCTTCACGATAGGGGAATCGTCATGATTCCTCATGAAGCAGAGCTGTGGTCTGGGGTTCCTGGTTTTCAGGGCAGAAGAGTTTCCGTTCACCTTGGGGTAGGTCCCAGCCCTTCCCATCTCGTTTCTCCAGAGGCAACAACTCTCAGGCCTATGGCAAGGGATCAGGTGCTTGTTTTTCTTTGGGTGGTCATGGAAATCAGCAGCGGGAGTGCCTGACTTTTCATAGCAGTCATCGTGCACCTAGCGCCCCGCTCCAGGTTCCTCCGTTGAGGCAGTTCAAGCTGAGGCAGCAGCAGCAGGTTGCATCAGCTTTAAATCACCAGAGGGTAGATGGAGCAGGCAGAGGACATCCCCATGACGCTCCTCGTCCTTCGAGAGCAGAGCGTGGCCATGGTGGTGGTCGTCATTATGGTCAGAGAGGCCATGGAGGAGGTCGTGGTCAGCTTCATGCTCTAGCGTTGCCAGCCCCATGCGAGCCAGATGTCGTTCGAGGTACCCTTTCCTTATTTTCTACATTGGTGTATTCCTTGTTTGTTTCAGGAGCAACACACTCCTTCATATCACCTACCCTTGTACATGATTTGGGACTTGAGGTAGAGAGGCTTCCAGTGCCATTGGCGTTTACTACGCCAGTTGGAGGTCGAGCCATCTTGTTTGAATTATGTAGATACTGTGAGCTAGTGTTGGGGAAACACCTCTCTTGGGGATATTTCCTATGTTTACGAATACAACCATATGATGTCATACTCGGAAAGGATTGGTTGTATTCGGTGCAGGCTATTATGGATTGCTACAGGAAGAAGGTCGTTTTCTTTGATGTAGATGGAGAGAACGTAGTGTTTGTTGGTGAGATAGATCCTCGGATGAGTCATAGACGAGTTCCATCCTTATCATCCATGATGGCTGGGATGGTGCTGAGTTCTTCATAGGATCAAAAGTTGGCATTTCCTAGGGTCGTAGAGGAGTACCCTGGCGTCTTTCCATAAGAGGTTGTATCCTTACCCCCTCGACAAGAGATCGAGTTTGGGATCAAGATACAGCTAGGAGCATATCCTATCTCTATGTCTCCATATAGGATGGCCCCTTTCTGAGTTACGAGAGCTACGTATACAGCTTGATGGTCTATTGCAGTGTCGTTTTGTTCGGCCAAGTGTGTCACCGTGGGGTGCACCAGTTTTTTTGTGAAAAAGGCTGATGGTAGTTTACGGTTGTGCGTTGATTATCGTCGATTAAACAAATTGACAATAAAGAACCGCTATCCTCTTCTGCAGATTGATGACTTATTCAATCAACTGAAGGGTGAAAGTTGGTTCTCAAAGATCGACTTTCGGTCAGAATATCATCAGATGCGTGTAAAGGATGAGGATATCCCGAAGACTGCTTTTCGTTGGCGTCATGGGAATTATGAGTTTGTTGTAATGCCATTCGGCGTGATGAATGATCCAGTTGTTTTCACGGGGTTGATGAATTCTATGTTCCGTGAATCCCTGGACAATTTTGTTGTGGTTTTCAATGACGAAATCCTTGTGTACTCCACATCTGAAGAGGAGCATGCAGTGCATCTACGAGCCGTTTTGGGAGTTCATCGCCAACATCAGTTGTTTGGGAAGTTGTCGAAGAGTGAGTTTTGGGCTCGAGAAGTTCGTTTCTTGTGGAATGTTGTGTCCCAACAGGGAGTAGTTGTGGATCCATTGATGATAGAAGCAGTGGTGTCTTGGGCAGCCCCCAAGACCGTGTTAGAGGTGCGAAGATTCCTTGGTCTCTCAGGCTATTATAGGAGGTTTGTAGCCAATTTCTCCCGAGTTGCGACTCCTCTAACCGCTTTGACCAGGAAGAATCAAGTGTTCATATGGACTGATCAGTGTCACACAACTTTCGAGTATCTAATGGAGAATTTGGTAAGTGCTCTAGTCCTTTGTCTTCCAGCAGAGGGAGTGCAGTTTGATGTTTTCTGTGATGCATCACATTTGGGGCTAGGCTGTGTTCTCATGCAGCATAAGTTAGTTGTTTCTTATGGGTCTCAGCAGTTGCATCCCCATGAATGCAACTATGCCACCCATGATCTTGATTTGGCAGCCGTGTTGTTTTCACTAAAATTGTGGAAACATTACCTCATTGGTGAGCACTTTGTGGTTTTCACCGATCATAAGAGTTTGAGATATGTTTTCTCCCAACGTGACTTGAATTTGCGGCAGCGCCGATGGATGGATTTCTTTCAAGAATTTTACTTTGAAATATCATATACACCTGGAAAAGGGAATGTTGTAGCTGATGCACTAAGCTGAAAGACACGTAATGATGTTGTGTGTGAATCTGGTGATTTCTAGAGAGTGATGGAAAAGCTATCATATTTGCATCATGATATGGCAGAAGTTGGGGGTAATGGATGTCTTTTCTAGATGACGGTGCAGTCATACCTGATGAAGAAGGTGGAAGAGTCTCTGTTGGGTGATCTAGAGGTGGAATTTTGGAGAGACAAAGTTGTTTGTGGTGAGGCCCCTGATGGTTGGTCAGAGGATGAACAACACCGAGTGTTGTATCATGGAAGGATTTTTGTTCCCTTGGAGATGCATGAGACGGTTCTCTGAGAGTTCCATAGTTCAGCCTTGGCAGTACATCCTGGTGTGATGAAGATGTACTGATCCTTGAGGAGTCAATTTTGGTGGCTTGGGCTGAAACGTACGGTTGCAGAGTGTGTGTCTTGATGTTTAGTCTGCTATAAGGTGAGGGCCGAACACTGTGTTCCTGGTGGTCTTATCCAGCAATTAGAGATTCCTCAGTGGAAGTGGGAGGACATCTCAATGGACTTTGTTACTGGTTTACCTTGAGCTCCGATAGAATATGATGCTATATTGGTGGTAGTGGATCGTTTAACAATGTCGGCCCACTTCATAGCGATCAATGAGTCGAGCTCAATGGAGGTTTTGTCGAGGCAGTATCTAGAGGAGGTGGTGAGACTTCATGGAGTACCAAGGATGATCATTTCTGATTGAGATCCTTGTTTTACCTCCAGGGTGTGGAGAGGTCTCCAGCATGATTTTGGCTCTAAACTGTGCATTAGCACTGCTTTTCATCCCCAAACGGATGGTCAGACAGAGCGAACCATCCAGACTCTTGAAGACATGATGCGCTCTTGTGTTCTTGATTTTGGAGGTTCATGGATGAAGCACTTACCCTTGGTAGAGTTCTCTTAAAATAATAGTTTTCACTCTACCATCGGCATGGCACCGTTTGAAGCCTTGTATGGCCGGCCATGCCGTTCTCCGTTGTGTTGGACTGGGGTCGGAGAGTCAGCAATTATTGGACCAAAACTTGTGCAGAATAAAACAGAGATGGTTTAGGTGTTTCGTGAGAGGATGAGGATAGCACAGGATCATTTGAAATCATATGCTAATAAAATAAGAAGACCCTTAGAGTTTAATGTTGGGGATCATGTGTTTCTGAAGGTGACTCCCTGTCGTGGGCAGTGAAGGTTTTGTCGTGGAAGTAAGCTTTCTCTCCGGTTTGTTGGGCCTTTCGAGGTGTTAGCTCATGTTAGAGTTGTGGCTTATCGAGTAGCACTTCCTCCTCATATGAGTCGGATACATGATGTTTTCCATGTATCACAACTTCGTCGTTATCTTCATGATGAATCTCATGTTATCGATTGGGGAGAGATCGATATTGGTGATGATGCTACCTTCAAGGAGCGACCTGTGGAGATCCAAGACCACAAGGAGAAGGTGTTGTGTGGGCGTTCTATTCCCTTAGTTCGTGTCTTGTGGAGACACGGTGGCATGAAGGAGAGTACCTGGGAGCGTGAGTCAAAGATACATGCTCAGTACCCAGAGTTGATTAATTTTTAACTCCTTTCATGTAATGATGTTTTCGTTGTGGTTGGACCATTCATGTTTTATTTTTGCACATTTCATGTGATGTTATGTTTGAATGGTATGGATATGGATTTTTTTCCCATTCTCTTGGATGTCGTGGTTCTGTCCTAGCTTTAGAATAACTTAGAGTGGTTTTTCCCTGAGAGGTATCTTACGAGGTGGTTGTTTGGACCCCTCTTTTCCTCAGGATGGTTTTAAATTCCCAAGGACGAGAATGTTTTGATAGGTATCTGATGTAATGTCCCGGACCTCTCCGGTCAATTACTTTGTGAAATTTTGGTGTAGGAGGTGTTCCGGGAGGTCAAGGGGACTTATCCCCAACACTTTGCCAATTTTCCTGTTCTGTGAACAGTGTTTCCAGTTTTATGAAAAGTAACAGATCGGTCTGACAGATCGGTTTCACAGATCAGTCTGACAGTTCGGTTTCACAGATCGGTTTGACAGATCAGTTTCACAGATCGGTTTCATAGATCGGTCTGAAAGATTGGTTTCACATATCAGTTTTAGTGATTGGTTTCACAGATCGGTTTCACAGACCGGTTTCACAGATCGGTTTCACAGATTGGTTTCACAGATCGGTTTCACATATTGGTCTGATAGATCTATTTCACAGATCGGTCTGACAGATCAGTTTCACAGATCGATTTCACATATCGGTTTCACAGATCGGTGTCAAAGATCGGTTTCACAGATCGGTTTCACAGGTCGGTGTCACAGATCAGTTTCACAGATCGGTCTGACAGATCGGTTTCACAGATCGGTTTCACAGATCGGTTTCACAGATCGGTTTCACAGATTGGTTTCATAGATCGTTATGACAGATCAGTTTCACAGATCAGTCTGACAGATCGGTTTCACAGATCAGTTTCATTACAGTAACAGTGGGTGAACAATGTTTCCAGACACCTACAGTTTTGCCCCTTTTGACTTTTCCTTTGACGTAAAATACATTTAAAGCCTTATTTTAAGGACTCTTAAGTCCGATTCAAATTCCATAAATCCTATATTAATTATTCCTAAGGATTGGAATGTTTTACTTGGTCAAACCATGTGGGTTAATGCGATCGGTTTTTAATGGAGAATTAACCAGATCATAGACCTTCGCCCCATTAAATCTTAAAAAGGGATGAGATATCATTCTCCCTTGTTCTTTCCCTTTGTTCTCAGATAAGAGACGCTAGAACCTTTCAATCATTCCCGTTGGAGTTGCACAATCAATCTTTACTCCTAGGATTGGTTCGTCACTGTTTTGGATGCAATCGAACTCTGTCGATCAATCTTCCCAATAAGGTATGTTTTATTGTCATTCCTTTTGGGATCATCTTCTCTTGTTTCTCCCTTCATTATTATACCATGTAATTTCCATGATTCTAATGGGTTTTCCATGGGGTTGGTTGGTACTATTGTATAGTGGCATCGTCTGGTGGTTTCAGTTGTCACGAGAGGAGGATTTTGACCCGTTGTGTGGATAAAAGGACGTCAAGAACTCTTCCAGGTAGGGGATTCATGGCCTCTATAATTGTATATGTGTGATCATATAATTATCATGATTTATCCCTTTGTATCAAAATGAAATTGACCAAATTAAATACTTGAACGAGATTAAGAGAATTGGTTGATTGCATGTTGTTTTTTATACAGTGATAATAGTTGCCTCATGTTTTTCTAGATAGAGTGATATCTATGATTTCTTTGATATGTTGTTCGTTAATGATAGAAATTGATAATGAACGTAAAGATGGAATAAATTGTTAGTTAATTGGATAAAGATAAGGAGGCATGTAAATTAATCTGGTTATTGTCGTTGTTATAGTTTTTCTAATTTGAGGATAATCAAATTACGAAAGTAAGCATGGTTATTTAATTGTGATAGCTTATTGATTTTGTATCCCGTAATTAGAACCTACACATAACAAATCTGCTAATTCAATATAGATTAAAGAACAGATTGTGTGGGAATTTCTTAAGGGTTCTGAGTTACCCTCTTGATTGATAAAGGGACAAGATCCCATTGATGTTATTGTTGTTTTTCTGCTACTTGTGCTATGATGTGACCCTGGAGAGGTTTTGTGATATGTGGAGGCATGGAGGCCTTGTGGTTGTGGAAGTGGATGATGCCTAGGGTGGCAAGATGCATCATGTTATGCATGTGGGTGTCGGGGAGGACACCAGGGGTGATGGAATGGGATGGATGTGGTTGCTGGATGCTTGTGGATTCTTTGAATGTTTATCTACTTTGCTTTTCCCCATTGCCCAATGTAGCTGGTCTTGCTCACCCTTCTTCCAAAGGAGGCGGAGACGCACGGGGTATGCCATGTGCTTTCCGTGTTTATCCTCTTGAGGGAGAATGAGTCAATGCTCATTCTATATGCTAAAAAGACTTGATGGGTAGTATATCAACTCACCGGGTTGAGCCTCCTTTGTGTTTAGTAGCATTGGATGTTTTTCTAGAATTCCTGGGAATATGGAAAAGTAATTATGTAATGAATGTTTGATTAAATGGTGAAAATCCATGGGGATGGAGATACTAGAATTTAAAGGTGATATGAATCTTAAAAGGAGTTGTTGATTTTGAATGTTATGCCAATTCAGTTTAATGTGTAATTTTTCATGGTTAACTAATGTTTAATGAATTAATTAATGTACAGTGGAACTGATAAAATGATAATGGAGTAATCTAATAAAGCTCTTCAAATGGTTGTGTTCTTATAGGACTACTAATCTTAGAAGTAGCAGCATGGAGTCTGAGAGACGTTAGCTACAGTTATATCTAAGACTATGTAATGCCCATAGTGTAGATGTGAGTCATATATATATTCTGTAGTTATTGTTTTTCTATACGCTACTCCACCCTATCAGTAAGGGAAACTGACACCCCAAGGATTCTGAGCCTTGGGGGGGTGTTTTCCCCAACATTCTGATGGGAGGTTGAATGGAAGACTACCCCCTTTGGCCCCACTCTCTTCTCTTGGTAGATAATTGTGCCCTGAGGCACAGCGGTTAGTTACCCCATATATGTGTGTAGAGGGCTGTAATGGCTTGTGGTTATTCATACACATATATTCTGGATATAGTATCCTATGGACTACTATAGGTGTAATGTGTATAGGCTATGATGGCTTGAGGATCCTTACTTAGAGTATGGACTATAATGGCTTGAGGTATTATACCCGACATATGATACACGTTATGCGAGCTGTGGTGGTTCCCGGAAACTACCTGGTTACTTTTGGTTGTGAGGATGGTGTGGTGATTCACCCAGGTCTTTGCGGGCAGGCCTATGTGGTGCACGAGGTGCAGATTGTGGGGCTTAGCTCAGGTGTCTGTGGGAAATCCATTGGAGAGGGAAGCACATGACATATGTCGTTGGGGAAAAGCGGAAAAACAGTGGGGAAGTAGTAGCGGGGTACCCTTGATTCTCTTTATTATATGATATATTCTTTTATGCGTTACTTGGTGAGAGTATCCATGGTGAGGTTGGGAACTTAGTATACCTTTTTAGATGACGAGTTAATATCACTTGTTGTTCACTGGGCTTTCGCATGATTTCTTTACTTTTGCACGAGAGGCATGGGGAGGATCCTACTGAGTATACTGTTATACTCACCCTATGTACATATAAACTGTTTTTCAGGACACCTAGAGTAGGTTGAGGATCAAGTTGGTTACTACTAGCTGGTGGTTGGAGGAGGAGCTGTCCGGGCTTGTGGTCGCTGCCATTTTACATTCTTTTGGGTACTTTTAGTTTTCCCTTTCAGTTGTAGTACTTTTGCATGACATTTTATATATGTACATGGATTTATTTTATATTTCAGTTCTGAGTTGGAGTTGATTGGATTCTATTCTATCTCTCTCTTCTTCATGTGTTCTCTTAGATGGAAATGCCTCCCATTTGTATGTTTATTATACCCTCGGTGCTAGTCTAGAACCCAGGGCCTACTGAAGGTGGGTCTCGGGGGTCATTATCTCTCTTCTCACATTTCCCGCCCAGGAGGGGTACACTTTGTGGGGAGGGGGTCGTGACATATTGTTTATAAAAAGGGTTATTTTCATTAATCTCTTATTTTATTCATTTTTCTATTCAAAATAGACTTGATTGATATTTAATTAAAATATAATTTTCATGAACCTTCTAAAGATAATCTATTCATTAGAAACTATGAATGAGGAAAAATCTCCCAATGAAAAAATATAGAATAAGATCACAGATCAATTGAGTTATAATAAATATTGATGGGAACTCTTAGGTTTATATTCTAAACATTGGTGTCAATTATTGAAGAATAAATTTAATATAAATTATTCCCTTATCCTTTTTATTTTTAACATAGTTATATATTATGTGAAGGATTATTTGATTTTATCCTTTAATATTTATCATCTTATATAATAAATCTAATCATTTCCAAATAATTTGACCACTATATTTTAAAAATGGCAATATGTTGATATGAATATATAATTAATTGTTTGATTCTTAAATAATTTAGGCCATAGTTATCACTATTATCAACAATTCAAGAAGTTAATAAGGTTTATTCATGAAATAGTTTTTCATTGTAGTATCAAAAATTTATGGTGTATCCCACAATATTTCACCATCCCACTAGATAGTAAAATAATTAATCTCCATGTTCATAATAAACATTGGTAAAAAATATCTTCTATTTTCATCAATATTATATAACCAGAAAAATCATTATTTCTCCCATCGCTTATTCAAATTTTGAACTGTTTATATTCAGTACATCAATTATTTGATAGGATTTATGATATGAGAGTGTTTTATTACATAAATATATATATATATATTGTGATAGATCTCCTCTCATATGATTGTTTTGAAATGATCTTCCTTTTAGTAATATATCATGCCAGGCCAATCATTTTGACATGATTGTACTCTTTATCCTTAACTAAAAATAAAAACATCAAATCTAATGATGTTAAAATAGTTAATATTTATCATTATTAATTATACATATTGATAGATATATTTAGTATAAATGTAATTTTTAGTAATTAAGACTCCCTAAATTACCATCATAAAGTCTCAAATTTGAATAATCCTTCATAAATCAATCATCTTCAAATATTCTCACAACCACATGGGGAAATACATAAAAAAAGATTAGACATCATATAATGAAACATCATTCATTTTTATTATATGCTCCATATTCTTAAGAAATCCACTAATCTATACTTATCATCTACATATGCATGATTTTGACCATATATCAAATGTAGTTATATCGATATTAATTACATTTAATCGAACTCCATAAATTTTTATTCTTCCTCGTACCATGATAGATTTATTATGTACCTCATGTGATCTATATACCTGAAAAATACCATAAAACTTGTATATAATTAGGTTGTTTATAGAAAAAATAATCTTGAGTTATAGATCATAATATATTAAAACAAACCCATTTGATGATCATTTTTATTCTTTATTTTTGAATTTTTTAAACCAAAAAAATATTACATTGTATCTAGGTTGTATATAAGAAGAATGAATTACAATACCATGAAATCTATCACAAGATGTCATTCATATAGTTAAAATTCATATTTTCACTCATTTATAGACCCCCTTATTTTAAATAGTTCTCTTCATCAATCCCATCATTTATAGTTTTTAAACAACTCCATGTAGTATGAATTATTACTAGTTATTTCTAATTCATATAGAATCAACTTATGATTAATCATCGAGGATTTCTCCCTTCTTGTATTCTAATATTATGTACGATTTTTCATCATTTCGTTACGAGAAGCTTCATTTTATATTCTATATGATATTATTATTTTCATATTCCAATCATCTTATTGACATAAATAATATGAATAGTCCAATGATTATGCTTCACTAACATAGTATTCTTAATCAGTATGTGACTCTCTTTACTAAGAATATTTTTTTATCCATATGATCTTGTAGGATCAATCAGATTTATAAAAAAGGAAATTTTTATTGCATGGCATCAAAATAATATAATTTTATTTTCATGTTCTATATTACAATAAAAAAATATTGAATGAGTTAGATAATGATATATCAAATATCATACCATATCTATAACACGTTACTGAATAGTAGAACACACATAGATACCATATATCAATATCATTGTGGATGATGAATCTATATCATCTATCAAAGAAAACATTTCCCACCTCAAATACCATAATTTACTTCCAATACTAGTGGGTCAGTTTTTCCACCACACATAGTATCCTTATAAAATATTTCCCTCAACCCCCCTTAAATAGAATAAAACCAAACATTGTTATTATACATGTACATATAAGGCCTGATAACCATATATTTTTCTAATAATCTCAATGGGTTTTCATGTATGGATGTGTCTTAACAATCTATGTGTTTTAATTTTTTTCATTAACAACATTACCTTTCCATTTAAAAAATAATAGTCTAGTTTAAAACAATGACACATAAAAGGATGTATTTGAAATTATAACATGTATTATTAATAAACACATGCACTCAAATATCCAATCTTATATCCTTATCAACTTTTTCAATTTCATCTCATTAAATATTAAGACATCATCGAATACATTGGTTGAAATTACTTGAATTACATATTTAGATAAATATATGAATCATTATTATAAATTAATCTTTGGGGTTGAAATTAAGAAAAATAATTTTCAATCTATAATAACTAGGACTACAAATATGTTGAATGAAATATATACAATATCATAGATGTGTATCAAAAAATCACTCTATCATTATAGAATGAAAAGATGAATACATCCCACTTACAAATAATAATCTACTTTTGTTCCTATATATTGACTAAAAATAATATATTCATTTAGAATCATTGAAAACTAATGAATCAATCCCATGTGGGTCAATACTTAGTCTTTTTATGTTGTTTTATGTGATGAGGCAAGAAACCATTCCATAGTTATGCTACTATTGAAAAAAATGTTCTACATGTATTTGTAATGATTTATATCATGTGAGTATTATTAGACATGGTAATGATGCCATTTTTTATGAACTATTTTACTAATAAATCTACCTCCTACCTTTGGTAGAACTATGTTAGGGAAATTAGGTATCATAGATGTGGTGTCATAAAAAATATTATGATAATGATTTATTTTTATGGAGTTATCTATTTTAAAATCATATCCATACAACCTATAGTATGATTAATCATATCATGTAATGAAAAGTTATTTGTTATACAGTTTTAAAAAACATTTCTATTTGTATTTTATGTGAAACTTGAGTAAATTGATAAAAAATTGAATCCATTATTTTATTTTTAACAATAATAATAAAGAATAATGTGATATCATTAATCGATAAATGATTTCACATAAGTTTAACAATTTCTTCAGTTCAACACCACCATATAATCTTTTATATTTTTTGTGGGACCCTTTCAATTAAGGTTTTATTTTTTTTAAGAAACTAATGAATCGTTGGAAATCCCTGAAAGATATAGTATTTATTATTGAATTTTCGATAATGTGGAATATTTTATATTATTATACGTTATTTTATATTTAATACATTTTTAACATACATCATTTTAACAATACCTATAGCACATATCATAATATTTCAAAATATACACCACAAATTAGTTGACAACATGTATGATAGGTTCCTCATTCTATCCATCTATGGTACGTTATTCCAAAACATATTGATATATAGTTTTGAACAATAGAATATTCTAGAGTCCATGGATGTGATATGTGATATTGAGGTTAGTAATGGGAAACAAAAATATATTTCCTTATATCTCAATGAATATAAGTGTAACACATATATCATGATTCCAGTGAAAAAGGATTTTGGATCATTTTAACATCATGTGATATGAACTATGCTGCACCATTTTATTGTAATGCTTGAATAGGTTTAAAAAATTAATATCATGATCATATATCCAATATAGTTGTATTTAATTTTGAATTTGTTACATAAGTACCATTATTATTTGAAATTTATGTTCATGGAAGATGGAGAAATTATGAGTTGTTTAAAAAAAATTAGTACATGAAGGATATGTTTTTTCATTAAATTATATTGTAGTGTACTTATTTAATTGGTAATATTTCATTCAAAAAACATAACCCAACAATTATAGTGTGCATATATTTTCATGGGAAAAACATGAATGTTATTTGGGATTTTATAATTAATATTGTAATTCTACGAAGGATTCCACTTGAAATAAATTTTTTTTGGAAATAGTATCTATGTGGTCAGTATAGACTTTCTAAATTTTTGGAATAATTGAATATTTCATTCCAACATAGAATACCAAAAAGGTTTGAGCCCAGAATTTAAAAATTGGAAGAACAAGGTTTCCTTGTGTAACATTTATCATTAGGTGTATAATTAATATATGGTAGCTGAATTATCATGGATTACTGGGAGATGATAGGCTTTTTAATCACGATTGAGGTGGTTTTTTACACTATGAACTCCTTCCTATAAAAAATATCTATCATATAAGACACCTTTGAGAGACTGGTGTATATGTGAATAGTGGGTGAAATTAATTTCAATGGTGGATCTATAATGGTGCTCCATGGGCTGCATGGACGAGGTGAAACCCTAGTAGTACACATGGAGTATTCATGGATAGGATAAAAACATGTATTACTCAATGGATATAATAGAAATGATTAAACCATTGGAGATATTTAATAGAGGGACCTCCAATATAACATTTACTACACTTGGATCATGATACCTCTCAGGATGTATTTTATATAAATAAATTTATGATAAATGTATTCTATCCATCCTTACATTTCTTTGGGTTTTGATCCCAAAATCAATCATTTAATATTTTTTTATACCTAGAATCATAGGAACTGCTTTTATTACATAATAATTGGTGTATTCACTATAACATTTTTGATTTGGAAAGTATGTGTTTTTGTAAATATTTTATAAATATGAAACATATTCATAATGATAAATATGGTAAACAAATATAAATTCCATAGGGTTATAGATTTTCATGTGTGGATATAGCATCTATGCCTTTCCTTACATTAATATTACATCATTTTAAAGATAAAAAACATAATAGTATTATACATAGAGGATCCAAAGCATTGGTGTATTGGGAAAAATAAGACCATACATAACAAATAAAATATCAATCATAAAAATTTATTTAATTTATTCCTCCCTATATTCTTATTGGCGCTTTTCATCTCTTTATTACATGTATCCACCTGGGGATATGCATCAAAATGGGTGATCTAAAATCCTAGTAAGAGGATAGATAAGAACAATATACCATGGGATGAGCATAATCATAACATGGCTAAAAGATCATGAATATGAGAGGAAGCATAAATATAAGACATGAAATGTGGCAATGCATACAAATGAAGCATCATGTCGTAGTGGTTAACTACCACACATACTTTTCAGCCAAGCTATAATTTTGTTCACACATCATTTCTCATTTAATCATGAGATTCAACACTTTAACCAATGAATTGGTTCAATGTATAATTTTGGGCGTAGCCGTCACATCATAACATTATCATCATAATTCATGACACTTAAAAAACATATAAAAAATTTACATAAATAACCCATGTAATGTAATGGGTTTCATCTCATAATAAATCATTCATATGCTTTGGGTTCCCAAAAGGAAGAGGGAATAACAAACATGTTACAAGAACCATCCACGTTGAGTGAGATGTAGAAGGGGTGTTCATAAAATTTGAGTACTTTTGGAAAACATTTTGATGGACATAAAAACAAGTGACAAACATGAATATCATAGAAAAGTAAAGACAATGAATAACAAATCATCTTTATGGAGTAACCATATCAAAATGGAGTGAAAGAGGGAGAACCTAAAGGAAGAAAATTGGGTTCGAGAATTCCCCATAACATTTATCTGAATGATTCCTTCTCATTAATGTCCTGTATAATGACATTATATTCATTAATTATAAATCAAGACCCTTGTTTTAATTAATATGGTTCATCATGGTTTCATTACGTTATTTTCTTGTTTCCTTGGATGAGTTATATAGTTTTAAAACCTTGTTTGAGAATGTTTGTTTTCATGGGTTTCTTGAGTGGTTCAGTTGTATTATTAAGTTGGAGATATGGTAGAACATGAGTAAACATCCAAAAATGATATTACATGTTATTAATGATAGTAAAGGAGTTTTAATGATCTTATAATGAATCATATTATATCCATGTGGATGAATCATTAGATAAGAATTAAATGATGACTGTTTGGGATAATTTAAGTGGTTTTTCGATCACAAGAACTTGTTTTAATTTATCACATAATAATATGGCCATATGTTATTTCTAGAACATTAAATATGAAATAATAAATATAAAATATTCTAGTTCAAAAAAAATTGTTTCATGACCAGATCTGAAGCTATAAATGGAAGAACAAAGCATTTCGTTCTTGAAGGTGGTAAATTAACACCTCACGAACAACGTTCTCTTATATAAAATTAATGGAAGAGGGAAAGGGGGTGGGATGATATAATATCCCATTAGAATCATATAATTATACTATATGTATAATAATGGAGTTGAAAAACCATTTGTATGAAGATAGGTTGGGAGAGATCAATAAATGAACATGAACATGAAAGGAAAAAAAGGGGAAGAGGGAGAGATATTACATCTTAAATCCTCCTCTTCAGATCCTCCTTAAAGAAGAAAGGCTTTGTCTTTTGATGAGACCAGAATCTCTTGGACGTAGGACAGGGGCTTGATAAGTTGTTTGGGCAGAGATTAGTGAAGGCTTATAACTTGAGTGTTGTGAGGAAATGAGTGAGTGAAGGGTGGTATTTACAGTGGAGGGGAGACAGTTTCATTTTTATAAAATTCATTTGTTTATTATTTCTTCAAAAGACCAAGAATAGTGAGTATTTAATGACCAATAATAGTAATTTTTTCACCTTATAGCGAACAAAGTGGGTTTATATCAGAAGAAAATCACACATGACTCTATAATTAGCTTGTTTAGGTTTTTTTTTGTAAATTACTATATTTCACTATTCATTGCAAATTCTTCTATTTCAGAAAAATTCCAAAAATTTACCCCACCCATTTAATTACATGTTGAATCCAGAAATAAATTCCATTTTTCAAAATTAGATTTATATATATTATTAATTTATTATTTAATTAAAATCATATTTAACTTAAAAAACAGTTTTTAAAAATTAAAACTGATTTTATAGTTTTTTCAAAAATTACGTAGGGTCTTATAAAATTAACTAAAAACTTTAAGTCATTTATTTGATAATAATTGAACACATTTTTTGAAAATTACTTATCTTTTAAATTAATTAATTAATAAAATCAATAATTTATGACTTATAAAATACCAAAACGTTTACAAAGGTCAAATTGTAAATTTCTAAGATGTCTAAATTTTATTTAATTAATCATGGGTAAGGTTACTCTTATGCTGGATAATTTAATATTTATAGGTGTAATATTACTATTTATAAGGGTATTTTGCTATTCATAAGGGTAGGTTACTATTTACTAAAAATTATTTTTGGTTCATTAGACTCCAAAAAGCATCTTGAACACAACCGTGTATATCAGATTTTTGAAATTCAAAACTTATAAGTGACAACCATATTTTTAGTGGCCACTTAGCACTTAGTAGTTCATTAGGTTGTGTTTTCATATTATTTTATGACATAATTAAAAGAAGGAAAATTTTTATTGAAAAACCTTTGGGTCGTTACATTCTTCCCCCCTTAAAAAATTTCCCCCATGAAATTTCACTTTACACAAACAGGTGAGAGTGTTTATCCTTCATTGACTCTTCTGGTTCCCAAGTTGCTTCCTAAAACATATGGTTCCTCCACAACACGTTGAAAAGATGGGTTGTCTTGTTGTGTAGAACCTTATCTCTCTGGTCCATAATCTTTACTGAATGCTCGTCATAGAAGAGATCATATTTCATCTGCACCACCTCTGCGTTTAGTACATGTGAGGGGTCTGGTAGGTACTTCTTATGTAGTGATACATGAAACACATCATGATCTTTAGCCATATTCGATGGAAGCACAAGACGATAGGCCACATCTCCTATGCAGTCAAGGATCTCAAAGAGGCCAATATACCATAGGCATATCATCCCTTTCTTCCCGAATTGCATGACTCTCATCCATGAAGATATTCGAAGGAACACTTTATCTCCAATGTCGATCTCCAAGTCCCTTCAATGATTGTCTTCATAGCTCATTTGCCGACTTTGAGCAGCTTTGATGTGTTTCTAGATGAATTGAACCTTCTCTGTCATCTCTTGAACAAGATCAGGTCTATGTAGCTTTCTTTTTCCAACTTAATCCCAACAAGTTTGAGTTATAAACCACTTCCCATAAGTAGCTTCATACGGAGCCACCTGAATAATCGAGTGGAAGATAATGTTGTATCAGAACTCAGCCAATGGGAGATACTGATCCAAACATCATTTGAATTCAAGAGAGCAGGCTCTTAACAGATCATCATGTTTCTGAATAGTTATTCCAGACTGGCAATTAGTTTGGGGGTGATAGGCCATGATGAAATTTAATTCCGTACTAAAATCATGTTGAAGGCTCCTCCGGAATTTAGATGTGAACCTCGGATCACGGTCAGAGACAATCGAGAGTGGAACACCGTGTAGTCTCACCACATCCTTCACATATATCATTGCATGTTGTTCATGTGAGAGATCATCCCGAATATCGCTAACTTGGGATGCCTTGGTTAGTCGATCAACAACAACCCATATCGCATTATTTCCCTTTGATATCTTTGGGGGACTCTTGAAAATGTCCATAGTAGCATTTTCCCATTTTCACAAGTGTATAGGCAATGGCTGCAACATAAATTTGGAATTTGGTCGCTCAGCTTTAACTTGCTGACATACCAAGCACCTTAATATATATTCCACAATCTCCTTCTTCATGTCATCCCGCCAGAAGTATTGTTAGAGATCATGGTACATCATCGTACATCCAGGATGGAGAGAGAATATTGAGCTATGTGCATTATCTAATAGCTCCTTCTTTATCCTAGTTGATTAAGGCACACAAAGTCGCATTCCAAACTGAATCACACCATCATCGTCGATATATAAATATGATATATTCCATTACATTACTGCATTCACCCTCTTTTGTATATCCACATCATCACTTTGTGCTTCCTTAATCATCTCCTAGATGGTTGGATGCTCAATCATATGGGAAAGGAAGGATGTATCACATGCCTTATGATTTCCAAATCCATACCTTGCATATACAATAAGATTGGGTTTTTCTCAATCCACAACATGGAAAGAGTAGTAGGTTCTTTTCTTATTAGAGCATCATCTACCATGTTCTCCTTTCTAGGATGATATTGAATAGAGAAATTGTAATCCTTTATTATCTCTAACCATCTCCATTGAATAATGTTGAGATCCTTTTGTGTGAATATATACATTAGGATCTTGTGGTCAGTGTATATGTCACACTTCTCACCATAAATGTAGTGCCATGATATTTTCCCGGCAAAAATCATAGCCACCCACTCTAGATCATGCATCGTGTAGTTTTTCTCATGGATCTTCAACTGTCGTGTGGTGTAGCTTATCACATTGTCATTTTTCCTGAGTACACAACCCAAATCATTCATTAAAGAATCACTGTATATCACAAAAATTTCTCCACTTTTCAGTATTTTGATTACAGGTGCAGTGATCAGCCTTCACTTTAGCTCCTTGAAGCTTCCCTTGCATTCTTCTGTCCAGACATACTTTACCCCTTTCCTTTTTTTCTTAGTTAGCGGGCTAGAAAATCATGAGAAGTTTCTCACAAAACAATAGTAGTACCCAGATAATCTAAGAAAACTACAAATTTCAGTGACATTAGAGGGAATTTTCCATTCCTCAATCACCTTTTTCATTGAAGGATCTATATAAATTACCTCACTTGTGATCACATGTCAAAATAACGTGACTTCCTTAATCCAAAAGTAACACTTGATGAAATTGGCGTACAACTTCTACTTTTTCACTGTTATCAACACAGGTCTTAGATGCTTTTCATGTTCCTCCTTGATCTTGGAGTAAATGAGAATATCATAAATAAACACTACCACAAATTTATAGAGGTAATTTCTAATGACTGTATTCATTAAATCTATGAAGATTGAATGGTAAAAAGTTTGTCTGAAGGGCATCACCAAAAACTCATAGTGCCCATAACTTGTATGGAAGGCAGTATTATGAATATATTCTTTCTTCACCTTTACCTGATGATATTCAGAACAAATATATACCTATGAGATGTATTGAGCTCCACTTAACTGGTTGATCAAGTAACCAATCCTTGTGAGAGGATACTTGTTCTTTATGGCGATCTTATTGAGTTCCCGATAATCGATACACAGTTGCATTGTTCCATCCTTCTTCTTCAAAAAGAGCACCAGTGCACCCCAAGGGGATGTACGATGATGTATGAACCCTGTAACTATATGTTCTTGTAGTTACTTCTTTAACTCCACCAGTTTGATAGGAACCATCCAATAGGGACACTTCGAGATATGAGTGGATTCGGGTATGAGTTCGATTGAGAACTCTACCTCAAAATCCGATGGAATTCCAGGAAACTCTTCAGGTAATATATCTCGGTATTCCCTCACAATGGGCATTTCCTCAATGTTGGTACTTTCCTATGACTCAATCATTTGGGAGAGGTATGCATCTTTATAGGGAATCAATACCCACACCATTTAAGGATTTTTCAATGGAGATTCATGAACATCATTAGATTTTTATCGGATCATGGGATGGTTCAAAATATGAAATGATATTTCCTTTTCCTTACAGTTGATATGTACTCTATATAACTAGAACCAATACATTCCCATTATAGCATAAAATTCCACCAAGGGAAGTATTACGAGAATTGCTGGAAGAATCTTCCCACATACGCCAATAGGGAAAGATTCAAACACATTGGTTGCAATGATTTCACCCCATTGTGTTTTAATAGATATCTCTACTTCAAGGTTTCGGGGCTTTGATTCTATAGTTCTGGAAAACTTGAAAGATATAAAGGAATGTGTAGAACCAGAATCAAATAATACTTTTGACATTATTGAGTGAATAGGAATTGTACTTTATACGACTTCATTATCATACTCCACCTACATAGTAGTAATGGAATAAGAATTCCCATATTCCTTTGGCTTTGGGGGATGATGACGCTGATTACCGTCAACTAATCGAGGTTTAGTGCACTTGTTTTCACTGTGACCTAGCTCCTTACAATTGTAGCATTGAACCACAAGTAGTTCTCTCCTTTCATTGACTGCATTATCTTCATTTTTGTGTATTTTTACACTATTTAACATTATTTCCTTCTTTTCCACAGTTGAAGCATTTCCTTGTACCTTTAAGGCAGTTCCCATGGTGAAAATTCCCACATTTTTGGCATGTGGGTCATTGATTTATCTTCCCACCTTGGTCATTAGATCCACCAGCTTCAAACTCCTTCTTTCTTTCTTATCACCATAGCCATAGGACCATTCTCCAAACTCTATCTACACTTTGAGAGAACACCGAACAACTACATCATAAATCCCAAAGTCTTGAATTACAAGATACTTTCGAAGGTGTGGTTTTAATCCATAATGAATATATCAATTTTACTATCATTGTTGATAACAAAACCCGAATTGTACCATTCAAGCCATGTGAAATTTTCTTCATTAGTTTTGACAGATTCTCCTTCTTTTTTGTTGATCTCTCTAAAATCTCTCGATATATTCGTGCGAAGAGTTCATGGGATGTACTTATTGTGAAAAATTATCTTAAATTCTTCCCATTCCATCTCTTCAATTTCCTCCCTTGGTGTGGTGTTCATTATCAAATCCCACACTTGATGGTCTTCTCCATCTAGATGATAAATGGACAGGGTCACCTTCTCCATCTGAGAATAGTTAAGTACAAAAAATATCTTTTCCATGGAGTTGACCCACTATTCCATAACCAATGGATTGGAAGATCCACCAAATGTTTTTGTTCGTTGCCACATAAAACATTTGATATCCATTTTCTCCCTCTTTGGTGAAGGAGGATGTTCACCATTAATCTGTTTACTGTTCAAAACCTGTGAAAATTCTGTAAATATCTCCATGATGTTTTGAACTCCAACTCCCAAATCATTGTGGTTGTCATTCGGGCAGTCTTTGCATTGTCCCTCACACGAGTTGTTGGCCTGATTTCTCATGGTTCACACCATTTTCTAAAATATAAAATGTTATAACAAATATAAGAAAACATTCATGAATATATAACTTATTCTTAGAGAAATGTATACTAAAATCATAATATATATGATGCCTCTATAAATATTCGTGTGTGCATATTTTTACTTAGTCTCATGCAATTGGTTTCTATAGGGTTCAGTAATTCTAATTCCCAAATTTACTTGACCTTTCCTATGATACCTACAATAGCATCTAGACCTTTCCATACATTACTATTACATAATTTTAAAGATAAAAAACATAATTTTATTACACATAGAGGACCCAAAAGTTTAGTTTCATGGGAAAACTAGGACCATACTTAACAAATACAATAACAATAATAATAATTTATTTAATTCTATCTTCTCTAGTTTTTTATTGGCACTTGTCCCTACTTATTACACATAGCCACCTGAGGATATACATCAAAAGGGGTGAACTGAAATCCCAATAATAGGATATAAAATATCAATATAGCATGGGGAGAGCATAATCATAACATGGGAAAAAGATCATGAACATAAGAGGAGGCATAAATATAACACTTGAAATATGGCAATGAATAAAAATGAAACATCATGTCTTAGTGGTTAACTACCACACATACTTGTGAACGAAGATAGGATATTGTTCACATATCATTTCACATTTAATCATGAGATTAATCACTTTTACCAATGAATTGGAACACAGTATAATTTCGGGCGCACCCGTCACATTAAAACATTTATATTGCGCTATATAATTTTGGGGGTACCTGTCACATCATAACATTATCATCAACATGCTAACCACATAGAACACATATAAAAAATTTACATAACTATCCAATGGAATTTAATGGCTTTAATATCATAATAACACATTCATATTCTTTGGGTCCCCAAAATGAAGAGGGAATAACATACATGTTACAAGAACCGTCCATTTTGAGTAAGATGTAGAAGGGTTGTTCTTAAAATTGGAGTACTTTTAGAAAAAATTTTGATTGAAATAAAAACCATTGAAAAACATGTATATCCTAGAAATTTTAAGAAAATAATGAACAAATGATATTTAAGGAGTAACAATATCAAAATGGATTTAAAGAGGGAGAACCCGAAGGAAGAAAATTGTGTTCGAGATTTTCTCTTACCTGTTATCTGAATGCTTCCTTCTCTTTAATGTAATATATAATGAAATTATATTCAATAATTAGAAATCCAGAACATATTTTATATTAATACGGTTCATTATGGTTTCATTATGAGAATTTATGTGCCTTTGGATGAGTTATATAGTTTTTAATGATTGTTCGATAATGTCTCTTTTCATGGTTTTCTTGAGTGGTTCACTTTTATTTTTAAACTAAAGTTCGGGTAGAACATGAGTAATCATAAAGAAATGATATTTAAGGTTATAAATGATATTACATAAGTTATAATGATTTTATAATGAATCATATTATATCCATGTAGATGAATCATTAGATAATATTTAAATGATGATTGTTTGGGTTAATTTGGGTTGTTTTTCGATCACAAGAACTTGTTTTAATTTAACACTTAGTAATTTGGACAATATTTATTTTAAGAACTTTAAATAGGACGTAATACATATAAAATATTGTCGTTCAACCAGAAAAATGTTTTCATGACCAGATCTGAATTTAGAAATAGAAGAAGAAAGTGTTTCGTTATTGAAGGTTATAAATTAACACCTCAAGAACAACGTTCTCTTTAATAAAATAAAAAGAAGAGGGAAACGGGGTTGGATGATATAATATCCCAGTAGAATCATAAAATTACATTATATGTATAATAATTGAGTTACAACACCATTTGGATGAAGATAGGTGGGGAGAGATCAATAAATGTACATGAGGATCAAAGGAAAAAAAGGAGAAGAGGAAGAGAAATTACCTCTTAAATCCTCCTCTTGAGATCCCCCTAAAGGAAGCTAGGATTGATCTTTTGATGAGACTAGAAGATCTTGGATGTGGGATAGGGGATAGGGAAGATTTTTGGGCAGATATTAGAGAAGTTTTGGAGCCCCAGAGGTGTGAAGAAATGAGTGTGTGAACGGTGGTATTTATAGTGTAGGGGAGAGGGTTTCCTTAATATTAAATTAATTAGTTTATTATTTCTTCAAAAAACAATGAATATTGAGTATTACATGACAAATAATAGTAATTTTATAATTTTATATCAAACCATGTGGGCTTACATCAGCAGAACATCACACATGACTATAATTAGCTTATTTAGCTTATTTTTGTAAATTATGGTATTTCACTATTCATCAAGAAATCATGTATTTTAGAAAAATAAAAAATATTTACCCCAACATTTTTTTGACATGTAGCATCCAAAAATGAAGTCCATTTTTCAAAAATCTTTTTATAAATATTAATAATTTAATATTTAATTAAATTAATATTTAACTTAAAAACAGTTTTTTTAAAATAAAAACCTTTTTTGAGTACTTTCAAAAATTTCGTGGGGTCTTATAAAATTATCTAAAAACAATAATAAATTTATTTGACAATTAATGAATACATTTTAAGATATTTATTTATCTTTTAAATTTATTAATTACTTAAAATTAATAATATATTACATTCAAAATACCAAAATGTTTACTAAGGTCAAATTGTCACATTCTAAGATGTCTAAATTTTATTTAATTAATCATGGGTAAGGTTACTCTTATGTTGGATTATTTAATATTAATAAGGGTAATATTGTTATTTATAATGTAATGTTACTATTCATAAAGGTAGGTTACTATTTACAAAAAATTCTTTTTGTTTCATTAGACTCCGAAAAACATCATGAACACAACTGTGTATGTCGGATTTTCAACATTATGTGCTTAATGTATTTGGTGAAAAATATTCACAAAAAATTGAGATATTGTCTCTAATAGGTTGGATTTAAATCATGTTAGTGGTGATGGGAGTGTTACAATTTGAGAAAAAAATTTCAATTTAAAATTCATGAAAATATACTTTTACAAATAAATGAAATAATCTTTTTTCAATAAATGAGGAGGTATGTTTTAATAATAATTTATTTGAAGAAAATAAAAATAAATCATTAAATAATAATGGAAACATAATAAGATAATAAAACAAAAAATAATAAGATAGAAAATTTTTAACTCAATAATATATATTACAACATTATTTAATCATTAATAAATTCAAATTTATTTGGAGAAAACAAATGAATTAATGGTGAAAAATAAAAAATATCTAGAATGTGGTTTTGATTATTGTTTCAACATTAATTATAAGTGATAGTATTTTTTAATTTAAGAATAAAATAATTTGAAATTTGAATTTAGAGTAAATGAAACATCAATTTTTCCATGGAATCATCATTGAGATTATTAAAAAAATTAATCATGGAAATAAATGTATGATATCGTTTTAAATCTACACATTATTAAAGAATAATATTTTGATATATTTCTTTCTAGATGAATTGTAACATACAATTATTTTTATATCATACATTACATATATATTTTATAAGATTTATTTATTTACATTAATAGGATATGTTAACTTTTTTTAAACTAATAAATTAGTTCCCTAAGGATAAAATATAGATATAATAATTCTCCACCTCCATGGATGATTTTTTCACATATAGTTGAAACAAAGTAATAATTAAATTTCTTTTAATTTTCTCTATTATAATGTTAGTAAAATACATTAAATTTATATTTGAGAATAATAAAATAAGGTTGATATAATATTCTATGTAAAAAAATTATACTCAAAAAAAATTATATGGATAAATGAGAACAAAATTAAAATGAAAAAAATATACAAGAGATAGGTTTTTATTTTTAGGTTTTAGAATAGCACATTTATGTTTTAATGACAATTTTAAGTTCCCAATGAACACTTCATCACCCAGAAAAAAAAAACTAAACCATCAATGATTCCATGATTATTAATAATTAACATATATAACCTTGATATATTTCTCTTATTTTCATATACTAAATAAGAATCACTATGCCCATTCTAAAACACACCATTATTTCCATTTTACCCTAAAAAAATTTTGATAAAATTATCTGTTTTTTAATGTTATGATCAAATGACGTAATCCATATTACTAAATTAATAAATAAAATATATACATTAATATTAGGCTTCATCAATAATGGTGTGAATTTTTTCATTACACGTTTCATTTATCATCACATTCATACTCATCTATTATTTTTAAACAAAATTAATTTAATAATGTTGTTACATGTATACCTCAAAATTTAGGGTATCCAAATGAAATATTATTGGTTTATAATAATTATAACATTTTATTAGATTCGGTATTTGGTCTTTCCACTGAAATAACCTTTTTCAACATGAACTACTGTAAAAATACCACTACACACTTTTATGTATTTCTTTTATATATTTTGGAATCTTTATTTATTTGTGTCTGATTTGGGATTCCTGATGTAGAGTAGAGACTCTTTAGTAGAATGGAATAATGTTTTGGGATGTATACATATTGGTATTAAAGGATTATATGTATGAATATGTTAATGGATTTAAAATTATACCCTTGATTCTGGAGAACATTATTGTTGTCTTGGGATTTTTTGTAGAATAAGGAAATTTTTCAATATATGTGATGATTATAAATAATTAAATGATTACTTGTCATGAATGATTAAAACGAAATGAATATATCTTATAAAATTTATTAGATATATAAAATTTTATGACTTTTGTTCAGAGAATGAAATGTTTTCACAATTTATTAGGTGTACACATCATTAAATGGTTGGGATTAGTGACTTTAATCAATGGTTATGTGTTTTTCAACAAGAATTTTTTATTAGAAATTACATGACATGAAAGGGATTCATGTTGTTAAATTATTGTGGTCTATGATTTTTAGAGGGATGCAAAGGCTATTAATTATTCATTGAACTTCATGTTCATGTCTCTAAAACTAGGAGATATCGTTCTTTATTTTGTGCGCCACTACTCCATTTTAGTTTCTCCATTAAAAAAATTTCATCAGGTTTTTTGTGCTACATCTATATAGGTAAGTGATATTCCTATGAAAACTTTTGCATTGATCAAAATAGTTCATTTTCTATTTTCATTCATATCTGTTAAACATGTGGACTTTCTCCATATAAATAAATTGTGTGATAATCTTATGTAGGTTAATCCATTATTGTTTATGTTTTGGTGGGTGAATGTTATTTTTAATTTTCATGATATACTCTCTCATTCATTTTATTTGTTCATGGGGTTTATTCTAGGAGATGGAAAAATATACAAGACATTATATTGTAGACCTTGTGTTATTTTCATGATGGTGAATCATATTTCGAAAATTTAGACCCTTATTTGAGGTAGGTGGTTATGTTAATAAAATATTTTGGGTGAATTATATTTATCCATTTTAAAAATTTTCTATAACCTAATTTCCATTATTGATTTTTGTGTGTGGGAATTAGTTTCTGGGAAAAGTGTTTTTTTCCATAATTTGTTAAATAAAATGGTTTTTTCTAATCATTTTGATTTGGATTTGTAAAATTATTTTCTAAACCTGACCTTCATAAAATGGATTGTTGAATATAGCACTTCGAATGATATAGGTACTTAGTTGGAAGGTTTTGTAAGAGAGATTGGTGGGGGGTTAAATCATGGATCGTTCCTCTTCTTTGTAGCCCCATTAAAATGAGGAATTTATTTTTCTAATGGGGGTTAAATTTATAAGATGTTCCTCTTCATTATATATATCATAAATATATCTATATACATCATGTATGTTATTGTATCTATGTACGTATGGGGGTCCTAGATACCTTGACAAGTATTGATCATTGTGTAATTTTACTTGTGATTGGATTGTAATTTTATAGGTTGTACTATCATAGATATGATATGATATGTGAATTTTTTTTAAATTTTTTATACTACTACGGTTTTTGTGAAATAATTCAAAAATAGTTTTCCTAAATCATTTTTGAAATTTGGGAAAAAGAAATTAATAGTTTTTCAATTTTTTTATATATGTTTTTAATAATTTATTAATCAATTTTTTATTTAAAGATGTTCATGTTTTGATTATTTTAAAGAGACCTATTATGGAATATCTATGTTGAAACTTACTAATTCTATTACGGTGACACCCTACATAGACCTTCGGGTGGCATAAACCATTTTATTTCTCTCGATATAGGTAAAGGGTAGGCTCCATAGTGAGTGTGATGTTTCTATATGCCGAGTCTTGGGAACTGGCTAGGAGATTGTGGAATTCATCCCATTCGATCACACTGAGTAACTATTTTTTTTTCCTTTGATGTTGAAAATTTCATTTGGAGGTTGTTTTTGAAGCTTGTTAGGTATATCATTTATATTTTCACTTGTTTTTCATTAAATATATTTCTATTACACTTTCCCACTATTTCATCCCGTCATTTGTATTAATATATACCTTTTCATGTTTTATGTTAGGGAAATAATTCCTTTTTATTTTTTAATATACATTAGTCTTAGTCACAACCCTGTGGGTATCAAAAACACCATTAGGGTATGTGATGTCTTGGGTAAGTTACCAGTTGGAGAGGGTATTTTGGCACAGTTTTTCATAGTTCGGTACAAAAGGTGGTATGTCCTCAAGATTCTTTATCATGGGACATTTTTTTATATTGGGGATACAATTTTTATTACTTGAGAGGAATTTTGGAATGAGTTTATGGGATTACCATTTAATTAACAGACTAATGTTACCATGAGATTCATGGATGTGTTTATGTTGATCTGAGCTGGTAAACATAATACATGTTTTTGCTAATGGTTGTTCTGTTTTACCTGAGATTATATTATTTTCAAATAATTTATTTTTATTTAATTTTGAAAATACCATAATTAATAATATGCATACATTTTATTTAATTTCATATGTTACTCACAACAATGATATTAAATAACCCAAATAATTTTTTATCTAAATTTAATCTCATTTCTAATTTATGGAACACACAACACAAATTTGAAACAGACAACAATATATTATACTAGTATATAATAGCCAATAAATTTAATGGTACGATTAGTATTGAATAACATTTTAAATTTATTGTTATGTATTGATTATAAATAAAATGTGATTTAATTAATAGATAAACATTTGTTTTATTAAAAATTATATTTTTCAAAATGATGAATTAGTCAAATATTTTGGAATATAAATTGAAATTTATTTTCAAAAGTTTAAATAACATAATTGGGTAAAATAAACCTAATTTTTTAAATAGAAATATGAAAACTAGAATTGCGTGATTATTTCAGATTTTACTAAAATATTCCATTTTATTATGAATAGTTAAAAATATTGATATTTAATAGAAAAGATGCTTTACATTTAATTAAATAGTAATGACAAATTATTTTTTTAATTGGGTTTAATATGACACTAGTTAAATTTTATTTCAATAGAATCAATTTATGACATCAGAATCATTTTCAATTTTGATATTAAAACATTGAAAACTTTTGAACATTTACAATTTAAAATCCTTCTTTCTAACCATGTATATGAGATCGATTTCAATTAAAAATATTCCACTTATATGAATTAGATTTTAGAATAAACTATTATATATTTATATTAATAATTTAAAATATTTCATAATGTGAACTTAATATTTTACCTAAAATATGATTGAAAATAGTAATATTAACCGGGGGTTATTCTAAGATACAAATGCTCAAAATATATAAAAACATATCTAAAACCTATTGGATGGTCAGATAATGACCGTGCATACTTTAGGTTCTATAATGTCCCTTTTTGAGTCTTTTATCATTATATAAACATTGATATGATTGAATATTTAATAAAATAGATATTTGACACCCACCTCACTTATTAAAGGCCACCCCATATACACTCTTCTTCACACCACCATACTCGTTTGGATCACATATGCACATCAAATATTACATTAAAAAAACATAAACATGTTCTAGAATCTTTATTATGGTCATAAATACATCCGATGGAGGTAATTGTTGAGGACCCAATGAGGATACACAAAGAGTAAGAAACGTTGTTCAACAATTTTTTTTTATTTTTCCTACAATTCATTATATTTTTATTTAAAATGATTATATTATATCCATAGTGAATACCATTAAAATATATTTATTTATGTTAAAGTAATGATCTTAAATAAACCAAAATTCTATCTAGTTATTTTTTCAAATAATCATTTGTTGGTGTTGTGAACTACCACCTCGTGAACTTCCACCTCACGAACCGATGTCCTTTGATTCCATAACAACCTTTCAATATCGGTTATGCTAACAGATATAAATAATATATAAGATATTAATAAAATTATAACACCAAATTAGTAAATATATCATATATATAGTTTTTCATTACATTCGACTAGGGATATAATTACATATCTCGTGTGTACAAGAGACTACTGCCTGACGAAGTGATGTGATTTGTATTTCAGTATCACATTACATGGAATGTTATAAAGATATGTATAATAAATATAATTATATAAATAAATTAATTATAATATTCATGAAATATTTATCATTATGAATATATAATATTATTTCTTATATTTTCTTTCACAAAAAGATGATAAAATTGTTCAAGTACATGTGGAGTACTGTCTCCGTGAAGTGATGTGACTTAGTTTTCATTTCCACACCACAAGGATGATGTATATAAATAATTTTTTAAAAACATAATATATATATATATATATGATATTATTATTATTTAGTAATGTTAAAATATTAATGACCTCTTTTGAAAAAATGATTATTGAAAAATGGGAACATTACCTATGCGTATGAATGACCTCCCATCTCCATGATCATAACATACATTATTTTTTATAAACACCATTCATTTTTTTTTTAAAGTATAAATTTTTTACTGGTTTAATGAAAATTTAGTTTTTATTATTCTAGTTATTATATAACTATATAATATATGAATGAACTGAAACAATCATGATGATGCACATAAAGGAAAAAAGTCAATTAACACTTGAAAGAATGAAAAAAATACAGATTATTTACAAATGGGAGATTATTCATCCTAAACTGATAATTTGTTATATAATAAATTTTAAAATGGTTCTGGTTTATTCTATAACATTTTTAAAAACACTATGTACTAGGTTAAATATTCTTCAACAAAAACTAAGCCAATGGTAAGATACATTTTCGTAATTTTCCCTCCTTAAGAATTCTAGTAATATTATTTACCTAGTTTTAGTTTTATGTTTTATTTAAATCCCATTATAAATGAAATATAATGGGTTATTAATTATTTATTTTATATTATGTTTTCATTGAATTATTTAATTTTGGGGATTTGACGTAAAAGTTTACAAGGTGAAAAGAACTCCATAACACAATTTATTTCCATCAAAATTATATTACATATCCATAGTATTTGATATTCTTTAATTGTATTTGTACTGAATATTGATCATCTAATTTTGTGTTTACACATACTTTATATTTATTTAATGTTGATTAACAATAACATTTCTTTGATTAATTGTCACTTCAATGTTATTTATGTTGGTTTCATTCAAAATATCATTTTGATCAAAATTTATATACATTTATTTTCATTGAAGATACATATTTTATCATTTTATTTTGAAAAAAATTAATTTTACCATACTATATCTATTAATTATATTTTAATGTAATAATACCAATTTTATTCTATATGGTACATAAAATAATTGGACATTTTTTTAATAATATCAAACATCATTTCTATTATCAATTAGAAACTAGTTTACTTCTGAAACCTTGTTTTATGAAAATGAATTAAATTTTTTTTACCATTTAAAAATTATATATTAAATTAATTTTAACCAATTTTGACTTATATATTTTTGTCTCAAAGGAATAAAATTTCTATTTTCTTAACATGTCACTTTTATAACATTTTTACATATAAAAAAAAGGAATGTTCATTTTATATTGTACAACATGTAAGAAATTACCCACGAATATGAAAAAAAAATTCTTCGACGAACACATTTAAACCATAAAAGGTTTTTTTAAAAAAGATGTTCTATAATATTCTAGACATTCATTGCATTCAAAATTTATTTTCAATGAAATTGATATTCCATGTTTTTATATTTTTAATAGTGTTTTTGAAAATGAAATTTATATTTTACTTAAGAATGTTTTGATTGATATTTTATATATAATTATATTTATTAATGTCATGAAATATTTATTTTACATATAATCCAATGGGAATATGTTTTATTGATACTATATATATGCATCCTCTCGCTGGTTTATGATTATATTGACACATCATAATATTTAAATTCACTTCCATGATTCTTATTTATAGTCAATTAATTTCCCTTGAAATTTTCACTTTCATGTGGTCATTGGAAGTGAAATTTCTCCAAAATAATTATATTATTTAACATTGGTATGTTTATTTCTTTAACCATAATTCATTTTTATATACACCTTTCTATATTGTATGTCAAATTATTATCTAGGAAAATATTGGAAAATGTGTATGCTATAATCAACAGACACGTTTGATGTTAAATAATATTTATTCATGAATTAAATAGAGTATTCTATATTTGAGGAATTATTTTTCCCTCAATTAATTGGTGTAGTCCAATAATATATTGCCTCTAAATTCATTATCTGGTCTCATTAGACAAGTTATTAAGATTGAATTAAATTGTTTGGTACCCATAGTTTTAAACCCTCTTAGGGATGGTCTTGAGTATAGTGGAATCATGCACCTAAGAAATGACACCAAATCATTATGAATTTCATTCATTGAGATTAATTTTACTATTATCCATGGGTGTTTCAAAAATATATTTTCTGTAGATTAATTTCATTATCATATAATTATTTAATGGAATTTGTGTTTAGTTATTTATCTATATGTATTGATTATAAATTATCTATTCATTAAATAAATTTTATTTATTTAAAATGTGTGTCTAGTTGTGTTGAATTAAATTTTGATTATTATCCACGATGTTTTCTAATTGATATTATCAAGGGATAAACATCAATCCTATTTAATGGATTTCAGGGCATATTTGTTCTTTTACTAACATTTCAATGTTGATTATACATTTTGTTTGATTATTAATTATATTATATATAACCCTTACTAAGAATTTAATATCTCAATTGATCATTATTTTTTCAAAAAATCCATGAAGTGTGCTATGACTAATATTTTAGAATGTTTTACGGAGAAAAATTATATTCTCTAAAAAATGTGTTGTACTTTTTGCATTCAAATTTAATATTGCAATCATGTATGTAACTATTTGACTAATAACACTAAACTATTTGGAAATTTTGGATGTGATGCTTATCACTAATTCAAATGTAATAATTCCTAAATTGCCTTTATAATACTTTAGTTAGTGTAATATAGTTTGTGTTATAGAAAGTTTGGTATAAATAATGGGATCTGAATTTAAGATTACAATACTTATGGATGATAACTCAATGAAAAAATTAGATGATATGTATAGGTATGTCCTAATGTCATCATAAGAATGTTATTTATTTTATTTATGTAAAAATAAATCCATGTTTGGATACATAAATTGTATTTGGTTATAGAATATAGGTTCCTAGGGGAAATATCATGGATAATGGAGCATTGGAATTAACCTAATTGTCCCATGGTGCACAATAATGTTCCTTAATTCATACTTGGTTTGATAATCCCATCATATATGACTGGGTTAATTAGCAATTTTTGATAGACAATTATAAAAGATTAGAATAGTTAGTGAAAATATTTAACCAAGGTCAAGCCAAAGCTGTATTATTTTTTTAATAATGTGATATAATGTTGACATAATATTATTGAAATTTTTTTTCTCACAATATATTTTTTTGAATTTAGTAAATAGATAGAACCTAAATGGATCCTTTTAACACCGAACATGAAGGAAAATGTCATTACACTAAGAAAACAAATGAGATGATGTTAAGAGTAAAAGATATCATGATTTTTTATAATAATTTATTTTAAAATATGAATGAAATCCAATACATTAACATACTCCCAAGATCACCAATAAACATAATGATTGATCATTATATAATCTCTTATAGTGGATACTATATAATAAATAATGGAATCTTTCTATCATTTTACAAACATTGAAAGAGACACCTAGTAATATTTCTCAATGGAATGGTAAAATTATCTATGTGTAAAATAGAATATCATAAAGAAAAGAGTTAATAATGTATATTGATGAATATGATGAAAGAAAATAAATTTCGACAAAGGGATCCAATTATAGTTCATTCTATTAAATATAAGTAACATAGTATTTATCTTTGATGATTTCCAGTTATAATGTTTAACCAATAGACCATGAAAGGACACATGATGAAATAAAATTTATGAAGTATTTATTTATTAGGATTCAAAAATTTAAGTTTTTGATATCTATTTCCAATGGAAATTTTGTTATAAGAATCATGAATCATCTAATGATTATGATAAATAATATAATCATATGTGTACTAATTATCTTAAGAGTTACAAATACCATCATGGGTTATGATTTATAGGTTTATCGTAAGTTAAATGTTCTATACATTCCTTTTTAGGTTTCATGTGATGAAATTATACCATGATTAAAGATATATTGGATGAAAATTATGGCAATACATCCTATTTGTTTAATATATGTTTAATTCTAATATTTTAATTAGAGATAATGCCTTTACATTTTATAAAAATAAGTTTCTATTAATTTATTATTTTTAGGGGTTCCAAAACCATTTGTTACATTTTAATAATAGTCAAATAAGATTGTAAGAAATTTTAAAATAAATAATGAAAAAAATCAGTAATGAAAACCATTTTTAAATACATATTTAATAATTAATTATGTTTTGTTGATTTCAATTTTTTTGAATTATCATAATTATATAAGTATATTTTAGAAAAATTAAAACCCATATTGTCCGAGAAAACCAATATTGTACAACCAGAATGCATGGATCAAACCCAGGACTGATGGGTGCTATGAGATTAAGAACCTACCACTGGACTACGTGATGTCATGTTTAATATTTCATTATCATATATAAATTATTTTAAAATTAAATATTAGTGATGAACTGATAGAATTACTTCTTAGGATTAGATATTAATGTATTATATTGGATTACCTATTCTATCCATATTGGGTTTATAAAATATTTTAGAAAAGAGAAAAATAATATTCAATATTTGGTTGAAATTATGATATACTAAAATTTAGTTTTAGTATATTTTCAATAAAAACTACTTTTTTCATAATATTTTTATAGAGTACGGGTTAAATTGACATTTTATTAAATTTAAACCAAAGGATGAAATGTTATATTGAAATAAAAATATATTAATTATGAATATTTACTTATATTCAAAGTTAGTAATATAATTAATATACATTAGAAAAAGGATATCAATACAAAAAATGATATCCTATGACGTTTGTATCTAGAAATTCATATTTTATATTAAATCTTCAATGATTTATAGTATTATAGAAATTAACATTCCATTAACCATTCACATTCTTATAATTAATTAACATAATCAATCTATAATTTTTTTTATGTCAAATCCATTGTCTATATCATAACATTACACCATTTTTCTTGTACATTGAAAGGTAGTGATAGTTTTTTTCCATATGAAATTTTTACAACTGTGCCCCTCTTATTAAGAGGATATTTTATTAAACATTTTTATTATACATGTTTTCAATATTTGTATTTCTAAATGAAAAAACATATTTCTATGATCAGGAATGAATTATAAGGATGAAATTTACTTAAGGTGGAAATAATGTGGAACCCATAAGTTACAATATAATTAAATTGAATTAAACAATATAAGCAACACCCAACATCGATCTTAAAAAATTAAAAAACATATATATTTAAATTCAATCTCATTGATAGTATGTGGAACACAAAATTCATGGTTGAAATGAACCATAATATTGTATTCAATTTTAAAAAAAATTGGATAGTATAAAAAGTAATAACAACAATATGAAAATTATGGACTTTATTGGCTATAAATTAAATAATAATTGGTCAACATAAAATGGCATATTTTCTAACAACATAAATTTTCTAAAAGATGGATTAGTATTGAAATTATACACAAAAGGTTAAGAAATATCTTCCATACATATAAAATAAATTAAAAAAAATGATCCTCAATTTTGATATAATCAAATGAAAATATTCTAAATATTAGTTTTTGTGATTTTAATGAAATGATTCCATTTTTTATGAATACTTAAAAATAATAAATTTTAATTGATAACCACATTTCAATTTAAATACATTATAAGAATATATTATATTTTTAATTTTCTTTAACATAAATTTTTTCATTATTGTATCAGTAAATAAAATTTAGTTCATTTTTATAATTTTCAATTTTTATATAAAAATATTCTAAACATTTCAATGTTTTCCCCTTAAAAACTATCTTTTTCTGCACTAATGAGGGATATATTTTTTGAAAAATATACCAATTAGGTTAATTTAATTGGAAATAATGGATTCAATATTTGGAATCACGATAATATTAATATATATTATGGTCGTATTAAATTATTACAAAAATTATTTATAAAAATAGTAAAAATAAATTACATAGATTATGGTAAAAATTGATATACCATGTGGTTAAAATAATTTGATATGTATTGAACAACACCAATAAATTATACATCAACTGTAGTATGGAAATATTTCTATCTAATATACAATATTTTTTATGATGACCTATTTTAGAGTATTTTGGAATGATACCAATATGGGTATGATTGGACTCTTTAAAATAATTACAATCTTTTGTTTGTAATTAAAGTGTTTTTATTAAGTGTTGTCATGAAAACCAACATAGAATACCGAAACTAATGTAACATTCATCAAATGAGTGTTTTATTTTATTTCATATTCTATTTAATTGAATTTTTATTATACAAATTATGAAATGATGACTGAAGTATATTATATATATTTTTTTACGTTAATTTATTTACCTACAACCATGCAAAGTCAAATAAAATTTGTTACCAAATCATAATTCGTGTTTACAGTAGACCACCACGTTGTGAAGTAATGTCATTCAGTTTTTCATTTCCACCGATCTTAGTCATGAATTATGATAGATAAAAAATATATATATAATTTATAACATTATTATACCAATGGAATATTTATTTCATTTATATATTATTTACTTTATATTTTATAGGAGATATGATAATATTTCACATGTGTATGACAGACTACCCCCTCACAAAGAGAGCTGATTTTTACAAAACTAACTCATTAAATGGAATGTAATATGGTAAATATTAATGACTATTTGTGATATTCATGTCATAATTATGATATTCATGAAATATTCATTATTCTGAAAAGATTATATTCATTTTTAACTTTTCACTCACTTGATGATGATTACATGGTTTATGTACAAGTGGACTACCTTTGTTTCAAATCAATGTGTGCAACTGTTTACTATGCAATATTGTTTTTTAAATATGATATTTTTAGGTTGATATTAAATCTAGGTGTTATATATTGTTAGATTATTGATTAAATGAAATTTTTTGTTTATGAACTAAGATATATTGATTTATGATTGATTTTTTCATATATAACCATTAGTGAGATTTTGATCTCACAGTTTTTTCTGTTTCATATGAATCTATAAATTTACCATAACCGGTATGCAAGGATGTCCTAGATTGGATAATTATAGTCATAAAAAAATTATATGGTAATTATTTCATCAAATATAAATTGGGATAAACTATATATTTGGTTTTTCAATATTAATAAACTTTTCAACCTGTTATCATATAATAACTTATATCTTATTCCAATAATAATGTAAACAGTGGATCATGGATATTGGGTTCATGGTACATACAGTTGGGCTATTGTATGCCTCTGATATGTCTTTAATTGGTTCCACTGGAGTGTTTATAGATTCTTCTAAATGAATATGATTATTGATCAGAATATTTTCAAGGCTATTATGAGGGGGAGTTTGGGTTGTCGATTAAAATGAACCATATACTCATAATGTAGTTTTTGAGTTACCTCTAGGAACTATAATTGGATGGGATCAATCATTAGAGTTTTTATGAGATAATACACCATCCTTTAATGGTGAAAATGAACCTCAATATCTATAGTAATGTATTGAAAATATATATTATATATTTTACTTCATATATACACTATAGAGTATCATGGTGAAGTGTGAGTCATTAATTTTTTGGGATCATCCAAGTCATGGTGGGATTACATGGTATATGTGTGTTGGTTGAATTTAGTATCTCAGGAATGAGTGAATTGAGAACCAAAAAATTTTATTGTTCAAAATTGATTAATATAGATTCCCCATATTAATTTAAAATTGGGATATTTAATCAAAATTATATATAGTTATTAATATCAATATTTGAAAAAATTTCATTGAATATTGATAAAGTCTCATATAAAATAACATACAATTTATCTTAATAATTTGACATCGATTTACAAAAATAAAATATTATAAAAATAATAAATAATATTAACAATCAATGTATTAGTATTTTTAATAGATTAACAAAATCATCACTTTTAAAAATTGATTCGAAAAAAAAATTAAATGATTTAGTAAAAATTTGAATACCAGAGGTTAGGTCTAAAGTTGAGACGTCATCATCTCAACTTGGTGATAAAATGGTACCAATCAAGTTATATAAATAAACCTCTTGATCCAAAACTATGATCAGGTTTCAATGTAGTATACAAATTTTTAGGACACATCAATCCTCTTCCTATATTATCCCCCAGAGTAAAAAATATATCATGTCACATTGGACCTCTTCTATAACTGTAGTGTGAAAAAACTATGATTTGTTCAGAAGATATCTATGTATCTCCCTGTTATAGAAGGAGACAATGTGTTGTGAAATAAATAGAGCAACATACACTGCTTATGGTGTAAAATAATATAAGAAAACTGAGACATTAAAATTATAAAAGAATAGATATCATCAGTCTTCACTATCATGAAGCTCATAACTATTAATTTTGATTTTTTGGGTAGATCAAGTCAGGTTCTCTGGAAAAAATCAATTGAAAAGAGTGTCATATAATCTTTTGTTCTTGACTACTAAAAGGCCCTAGATATTTGTTTTTCTTCTTATAACTTAGTCATTTGTAGACATGTAAGTAATTTCATTGTTCTATACCTCAGGATTCATATACAGATTAATACATGTTATTAAATCATTGAATTGCTTATTTTTTCTCACACTATATATCCTGAAAGAGGTAATATTCCTCTCTTTTATCAGAAACATTCATGATTATCTACATGAGAATATAGATATTCTTCATCCTCGTACTCAAGGATGACAAATAATTTAGTTCACCTTATTAAGACATTATGAATCCATTATTTAAAGATATCTTGGAATTAAATTCAATATACTAGCCAGAAGAGATATTATTTTAGGAATATATGTAGTGAATTTTTCATGGTGAGTCCAATAAAGGTGAAAAACACTAGAAACATGCCTTTATAATGGTTTCTCACTATACTGGAGTCTAACCATGGTGGTGAATCATTGGAATGTTATCACAATGGTGGAGGTGACTTATATAGGATGTTTTAAACTAGTTTGGTCTCATTTCATGGTTTGACATCATTTTGTCGGTGACCCATTTAATGGTAGGTCATGCAGGTGGTGTCTTATACATTACAAATATTTTAATTCAAGTGTATGAAAAAGTTGATGGGGTGTCACACTTTATCAAGATTCTTTTATTACTCTATGACGTCTTGGCAGTGATACATTGACTTGGGGTGAGTCAGTTTTGATGGTTACTCATCATTTGTGTTATCTCAACCCCAATAGTGAGTCTAACGTAAGGAAAAATATCATAACCTATCTATGATTATTTCATTCATAAAAAAATAAATCATGTTAATATCATAATAAGAATGATTTATTAATAATTAATATAAGGAGGAAAGAAATACACCCCTTCATAATGATCATAAATCATGGGATAAATGGTAATACTAAATATTTATGAAGACATATCATTCACAAGATGTCAATGATATATAAATACATTATATACAGGTTGTTTCAAAAATAAATAAATAGAATCCCTTGTAAAATTTGATATAAATTCCATAATAGAGTTCTCCCCGATTTAAAATTTTTAATGAGAGAATAAGTAAAAGAAAAATATTATAATGCAAGATAAGAAAATTATTTGGAGACGTTTTATAGAACAACTATTAATATTAAGTCACAAAAAGTTAGAGGTGAAAAAATTCACATCATTGACAAAAATTATAATCTATAAAAAATATCTTAGTATGGATGAATATCCAATTGTTTCATTACATTTGTATTTATCTTGGATAGTTTCTAAGGAAGATTCAAAAGTTATATCATATTCAATAGAAACTATAGTGGTAGTTGAAGGGGGTCAAGGTAGGGTTGTTGGTTCAAAATAGAGAGATCATGGTTCTTTGGTAAATATGGTTCTATGGTATGAACCAATTTCTTATAAGAGACTAAGAAAATAGATGGAAACATGATAGAAAATAAGAAAGGGGATCTCTAGTTACTCCTAACTAAAGAGTGAATTCAACATCAACTCTTAGAGGTGTGGCTGGAGGAGATAAATGGAGAGTATCCGGTATGAGCTCATAATACACAACAAAAGTCCTATGAAAACTAATTAAATGTTTTATAATGTAGATTATGTCCATGGTGTTAAGTATATCACTCTTTATTGAACTAAAAATGTATCCCTCTCATTAATAAATCATTGAATCACTAGAGTCATTTCATTCAACCATTTTTATTTATTTTTTAATCTCTTATATAATATGTGGAATCCTTTGATTATTTGAAAAAAATCATGAAATTTTCAACCATGTCATGCTTAGTTTAGATCCTTGAGAGATAATAGATAATTTAATATGTTATTGTTTCCATATTCGAGATCATTTATATTTCATAATTTCATATCACCAGGTGATCAAGATCAGTTCTTTTCTCAAACATATCTAAAATTTCCAATTTAATTGTAGGTTCACTACTATAGGGTTAACCTGAAACATATAAAATTTATTCTCTAAAAAAAGTTCTGAGTAGGTTAGAATCATCAATAGGTGGAGGAGGTGGTGTAGAACTCTTTTATATGGAATTTGAATTCACAAATTTTTTTTAAGGAATCCATACTAGGTGAAAATACAATTTCATTCCTTCATGATAAGATTTTATGGATTCATGATTACATTACAAACTTCTATTTTTAGTACCTACTTATTTTATTTGACGATTCATTTATGGCTGAATATTTTGAACCACCATATCAATGATAATATTGTATTATTATCAATGATTAAATACGCTTGAGCAGACTGATTCCTTAAAATCAAATAAATCATAGAATTTTTTATTACTAAAATATTCGAAGTCACATTTTATAATTACACAATAGTAATTCTAGTGACACGATATGTAGGTTCTATTAGAGAAACGAACATATCTTATAAAAGATAATCATCAATATGAGTAACTATTGATCCTTATGGGTATATTTCTTCTTCAATGAATTTTTCACTATTATTTATTTAACTTCCATCCTTTTGAGAGTATAAGTCCCATTCATCTATCATGGGTTCAATCTATCATCTAGATGGTTTTTAAAAAAACAAAACTAAAAGAGTTGTAATAATGGTAGTTACAAATAGAGAAGGTATACAAATATAGGATTCCACTACGCTTTATTCAAAAAAAAGGCGCACCCACCATTTTATAATCAACTGAGGCCATATTGTATGTATCCACATATTTCCCCTAATCACATGTTTTATTCTCATATACTCTCTTCTCAGCCACAGTTTGGTAAATAATAGAAATAACCCTAATCTTCTCAAAAAATTACTGAATCTTTCTCTATTTGATTACCAGAAGCATATAAATTTTAATTATCCGTAATAATCTTACGAATTCATTGAAATGGAGATTGATCCCCCCCAATATTATCATATCAACCTTTTCTAGAGAAATCTATTTAAAAAAATTAGTAAATATCTGATCTGGAAAAAAATCATTCTGGAGAAATAACTAGAGATTCAAGAGTATCAACATCATCTCTTATGATTTTCCAACCAAATCCACATAGATGTGATTCATCATCATCCTTATCAAAATTGTCACATTCATCATCAGGATCATCATGAGACATTGAAATTCATTTAAATTATCCTTCTCTATATATATCATTTTCAGCTTCATTTATTATTAGTAAATTATCTATTTTAGGTGGTGACTTATATTATATTGGATCTCCATAAGAAATATGGGGTGAATTATGAGATAGGTTAGGGTCACTACCCTCAACTATTGAATATTCATGTTATTCATGTCCACTAATATAATCTTCTAATTTCTCATCGGAATACTCTATCATCCCTTATGGTTCTAAAATAGGATCAAGAAGTGCTATTGGACTTGATGGATGGTCTCTAGGGCTAGAGTCAATATATATTTTTGCGCAATCATATATCCCTTTAATTTTAGATGTTATCCAATAGATTTTCATCATTGAAAAAATAATATTTTAGATACAAATACTATAGGAGTCTATAGATGACCAATCATTTTCATCATAAAATTTTTATATTTCTACAATTCAGAAATCCTATTTAGATAAATCAGTGTTTTTGATATAGATTTTGGCTTCATCATCTATGAAATATGATGTATGGAAAATCATAAAAGGGTTTTTTTCCTTTTCGTAAAAAAACATATAGACATATAGATATCTTTATGTAGAAAGGATTCATATCTTTGGTTACATCATTTATTCAATATATATATACAATATCCTATACTCCCCATCAAACTTGGAAGTTGATGTCCTTCTAGTAGTTTAATTACTTGTCAGCTCATCAAATTATTATTCAAAAATGTAATTTTATAGTCACCATAGATTCTGTCTTGATAATCATTAAAAAACATCATTTGGTACTTTCAATAACTCTTCCAACTATTTTGACAAAAACTGTCTTTTATGAATATCAACTCGGATTCTTACCCAATAAATTTATTCTTCATAAAAAATCCACATTCAGAAAAAAATTATACACCTGATTAGGTTAAAAGGTTATATTATATTAAAAAAACCAAACCATCCAACCTTTATTTTTGATCTCTTTTTTGATCAAATAATATGGTTGAAAAAATTTATTCTTATTCAACATACTTTTTCTGGTTCCATAACTCATTTACATAACTCATGATTCACTAGTTTTAAATCATGTCAATGATTGTAATATCCTTTATTTTTCATTAATGGACTCTACTCTTCTAGATAATACATCTATGAACACTTCATTGTGGTCAGGCCGATCATCTTCGAATCCTCAGAGAATGATTTGAGGTCAATGGTTAATGATCAATTGACGGAAGATATGAAATATATCTTGAGAAAATATTTGTGAGGAAAGATGTTTGTTGAAAAATATTAATTTTCATATTTATCATTTTGTATTTTTAGAGATCATAAAAATGATCATTGAAAAGAAGTACAAAATATGAATCAAGTCATGAAAAAGTTTATTAATCGTAACAATTTTAAAAATTGGTGGTTCAAAAATTTAGAAGAGAAATTTTTGAAATAGAATGAAAACAAATGGTGTGAAGTTCACAACAGTGAGATAACCAATGGTGATAAAACCAATGGTTAGACAACCACAACAGTGAGACAAACAAAGGTGAGACAACCAACGATGAGACAACCATAGTGGTGATCCAACCAATAGTGTGTCATACAAAACATTGTGTTATACGAAATAGTGTCTCATGCAAAATTGTGTGTTATACCCTAGAGTGTGTTATAACCAAAAATATATTCTCATGAATTTAAACATGTTCATAAAAAATTCTATGTTCATCATGTTTGACGTAATTCATGATCTCATAATTCAAGTACATTATGTAGATATCCCCTAATGGATTTTTTATACCGCTATATTTAAGAGTGAAATCACCTTATTGAAAATGATATCTCAATAAGGTATGTCATACATAAGTATGTTTTGTTCTATAATGTGAAACACGATTATTATAATTGTTTTTATCACTATTATTATCTCTATTTACTGGGAAACTGCGAAATTGACCTCCATAGTCTATTAATGTTTGTTTCATCCTCAAAATTTGTGTAGAGCAGCAATCAATAGATCAATATTGAGCATAATTAGTAGGCAATGTAATATTATATTTCTTCTCAGTACAATATGAAACAAGATACTTACCAAAAATGCATCATGTTCCGCTAGTTCTTTTTCGATCACAATTTTATCCTCCAAAATTATCATCAAAATAACCAAAAATATCAAATAAATATCCACTATGGATTAGATCTTCTTAATTGGTAGAATAGTGGAAGAATATGATAATTATTTTGATAGAAGAAATATGTGACACTATTATATTAGAATAAAAGAAAGGAAACATACAAATAATAAATATTATATCAGGTCAACATTAATTGAATCAGATAAGACCTCTAATCAGACCTCTATATATGGTTTGATGAACTAGTTTCCTAGTTTCATCATGATCTGACATACAATTATTAATTATATGAGTATCAATACTAATAATTCTATCAATGTTAAAATGATTTAAAATCTATTTAATATATTTACATTTATTTAAAATGAATCCTGATTTATATTGAAATATCTAAAATTCATGAATGAAGATTACATCACCAATCAAAGTTATTTGAACCTCATTTTTCTTCATTTTAGATAAATCATTATGAAGATAATTTCATTAATATCCAAAAATAATATCATCAACTTATATTTGTAGTACTGAAACATCTTTTGAAATTTGTTTTATAAAAATGGAAGTATAAGATATACCTTATGAAAATCCATTTGAAATTATACAAATGTTGATACAGTAAAAAAAGATCATTAAGATTTTTTAACCATATAATACATCAGTTAATATTAAAACATGATTTGGAAAATGGGGATTTTAAGAATCATGGGGTTATAAAATAAAAATAAAAGAAACTGTTAACCATTTAATACAAAACATTTTTATCCATTGGATATTGTTTTAAATCTAAATGTGAGACATATGAAACATTAATTCTAATATATTCTTGTATGGTTAAAGGTTATTAGGATTCCTCTTAGTCTATTCATTCTTATTGACAATAATTTTTTTTTCAAAAACTCATCCCTTGTTTTTAAAAATTATGTCTCAATCATATACATTTCTTTTGAACATCCATTCGGTGACTATAGTTATGGTGTTCTAAGGTTTATCAAAACATTCACACATTTTGTTTCTTTCAGATCAATTTTATTATTATTTAATTTTCATCACCCATAATTCTTCATTAATGGATTTCTTGATGTTATATTGTTCTATCTATGACATGTATTGTTGATTTTGAACCTTTTTTATAAGATAATCAGTAAACTATGTATATTTATCAAGATCTACAAAAACAAAATGTAAGGGGAGATACCTAAGGATTCTAACCGCTCTTCAAAAACTAGGACATGTCACTTTAGTATTCCTTATAGATTTTGGTTCATGAATTTAAAAAAATGATTCAAAAAAATATAGTTTTTCTAAATAATAAAAATCTGAATATGAAGGTCTATAATTTATGTTCAGAGAATAAACATCATCCTCTGCAATTTTGTGGGAGGTCTTAGTCTCGTGTGGATATTTTTCCACAAATTTTACACAGACATAATGTACCATAATCATCTTCATTTAATTGATAACTCAATATGATTTATTGGAAACATAATATCCCATAAAAATACCTCCATCGCTTCTAGTGGAAAATCATTCAAGATTACTCTTTCTGTTATGAAAAAAGACATTATAACAAATAAATCCAAAGAAATTAATTTAGGATTCCTATTATTCCAATGGTAAAAATTGGAATCCTTCAAGATAAATCTAATTAAACCTTTATTTTGGACGTAGTTGGTTGTATTCACAACCTCTACTGAAAAAATTAATTCTATGCAATAATCAATTTTCATGGTATTAGATACTTCTCGAATATTCTTACACCGTAATTCAAAAAATTAATTCTTTGGGGGATCCTAGGAATATGGAAGTTATGAGTGTATCCATTTTGGGATAATGAAAATTCAAAATAATGAATTTTAATCTCACATACATGGTCACATCATGTGGAATATATTCTGTTTCCACATAGATTATCTACATATTTAACATATATGATGAAATAAAAACATGCCTTTATCTTTTGAGCTAAAACTAATATCCATGTATATAGAGAAAATTAATATTCTATTTTATGGACATGGTGCTACAAATTTAGACCTCAAACTCTTGATTGTCAAAATACATCCCTATCAACCAAATATAGAATACGAGAATTTGAAAATCATTTTTTAAATTTAAAATAAACATTATGCTTCATACAATTTTCATAGGGGTTATTTACTTTACCATTTAGGAAATATTGTTTAGGTAGATTCGTGAGTAACGATTTCTAATTAAGCTTCCAATATGAGGGAATATTTCAATGGACATGTCTCTTATTCCAATTCCCAGAATCTTTGAAAACGTCACTCAATATGAAATAATTTTTAGAAATTAATGAATTTAACTAAGTACAATAAACATTATCATTTTCTAAAGAAGTAAAATCTGAATAATTATTAGAATAATAATTTTTACATTCATTTATATAATATTTAAGATAAAAATTATCATAACATATATGTGAAAAACTATGCATGTTATATTTCAAACCCTCAACAATCAATACATAAAAAATTGAAATAAAATTCCTTCTACATATATGGATAAGGCTGAAGATATTCACATTAGCACTATCACCAAAAGTGAAATCACCACCATCAATATAAATAATTCAATTCAAGCATGAATAATCCCCAATCATTAAAAATCGATTTCAAAGTGACATATATTATTATAGGAGTTATTCAAACAATTTTCATACAATATATAATTTATTGAAGAAATTAATTTGGTACCCATATTATTTTTGGGATAAAAATATTAGTAAAAAAATTAACCAATATTTGTTTGATATATTCAATATAAAGATTTAGTATACTAATTTAAATAATCACTATGTTTGTTCCTCTTGAATAATAATTACATTAACAGCTTTCTGGCAGTGACTTGGCAAAAAAATTGTTTTTTTCACTCTTATCATATATGATTTAATGTTTTCAGAAAAAGAAAATGAGTGGTTATGTTATTTAAATTTATCCTAATTCTCATTAGAATTTTCACCCATCATATAACAGTATTGAAAAATCTCTTTCAATGTAATATGATTAACTGATTGTTCATTTTCAGAATTATTATCATTATGGAATAATGATGTAGTAGGTAAATTAGTGATTTATATCATAATGAGAATATTGGATCTCCATTGTTTTCATCACAAGTAGAGTCAGAATCACTGGAGATTTATTCAAAAGAACTCCATGTCTTTTAATTGTATTATTTTACCTTCTGTACTATACATCATATCATTTTTTTGTACATAATAATTGTATAGTAAAATTTCACATGACCTTCCCTCTTACACTCATAGTAGAAAACATCATTTTCATGATATGTGTAATCATTTTCATAGGTTCTTATACTGTCATACATTGCATTTTAACTAGGTTTTCTCGAAAAGTACCTATATTTTTTTGAAACATATCACTAGACCAGAAATCTTCTCTTATTTATTTGGTGGTGATTCACTATCACTTAAACTATCATCTTGAACAGTATTGTTTCAATTTTTTAGAAATTCAATCATGAATTCCATATAATTTAATTTTTTATCCTCATAATATTCTAAATTTTATTCAAAATAATCTTTATAAATAATCAATTTACCTATAAACACATTGATAGGTATCTTTTTAACATTGAAATATTCATTAATTTATATAGATGTTCCTCTTTATGTTTCATGTAAACAAATAAGTAGTTACATTTTCTGGTTCTTTTCGAATATAGTACTCCCAACTGGGATCATTATGTTCACAATATCATTGAACATGGGGTACGTGTTAGAAATAGGTTCACTAAGATTCATCTTTGTGTTATAATACATAATATTAACATATTTTGTCTCATTGCCTTATTAGTAGTTGTTCCCTCATATAAAACTGATAAAATACACAATTTTTAATATGCAGTTTTACATTATGATATTATATTAAATTATTTATATGTTATATTAGAATTAAGGTAATTAATTATATTATATATATTATTTTACACAGTTTTATGTGAATTATATAAATACAATCTATAAGTAGTATGTATAACATATTTATCTTCTATAACTGTCCATTTTTTAAACACATCCAAAAAATGTACATTATCATTTTAATATTCCATTGGGAATAATTGTTACCATATAAAAAGTGAGCTATGTTCATTCCTAAACCTTTTTCTCTAAAATCGATAAAAGGAAATTTATTTTGAAATGATAGAAATTTAATATCATTAAATAATCACAAAAAAATTATTGTTGAAATGTTTTTGAAAACATTTATACCAAATCATAAAGCCCTTGTTTCCTAATATTGGTTAGGATGAGAATCTCATCTGGGGGTGTGAATTGAGTACCCAATAAAAATATCTATTCAATATGGATTAAAAAAATTCGACGAATGAATTTTAAATTTGAAAATTTAACCAAATAAATATATTGTTATCAATTTCAATAATCCAAAAAAAATCTTATAAGACTGATTTTGTCTTCGATAAAATAATATACAAGATCACATATTAATTTTAATTCAATTTAGTTAATTAATATAATATAAAAATTATAATTAATTTTATCTATCAACATATTAATATTGATTTATATATATGAAAATTAGTATTTAATAATAATTAAATAAATGAAACATTGTAAATTTGAATACAATAGGTTGAGTCGCAAACTGAGACATAGCTTGATGATAACCTATCATGAAATAGTTTACATAAATTAATAATTTTTCCCAAAACCCAGATCTATTTATTAATTATTATATAACATTCCAAACCCCACATGGCCTCTCCCACTTTTACCCATGTGAGTATAAAATGTAACAGCTCATAGATGAACTTTTCCACAACTATCATGGGAACAAATATAGAGAAAGGTCAAGATAATATAAATGTATATTCCAGTCATTTCCAGGGTTGGTGAGTTTTTATATAAAGAAAAAAACACTCACTTATCATAATGTAAAATAATTTAAGAAGACTATTAAACTTAATGTATTAAGTAATAGTGATTAATATTTTGTTATGTAGTTCTTCTCATGGCTCTTGATTTTGATTTACAGTGTAGCTTGTGTCAGGTACTTGTGAAAACATCATAATAACATTGATTCATATGCACTTCTATTAACAACCAATGATTTTATCAATAAAATTTATTGATTCTTATAGTAATTAAATTTATTATAAATCACGTATAATCACTTATTGACCATAATAATCTTTTATAAATAAATAAATACTAAAATAAGAAGTATTTATAGAAGGTAAATAAAAAATACTATTGAAATATTAACCTACCATTAGGAATACTAATATGCCAAAAATGAATAGTAAATCAACAAAATAAATATTATCCTTAGTAAATAAAGTGTAAATATTTTTTTTCATCTTATAATTTAAAGAAATATATAATTATATGATAGTATAAGATTTTAAATATTATAAAAGGTATTAATATTGTGTTAGAATTTTTGTAAGTAATTACTATTTAATTAAATTTTTATAAATATATTCATTATATTATCTAATTTTTTTTCAAAAAATGTATACATAATTTAATAATTTTAGGTTTTATGATTTTAAGATAATTTTCATTGACCATATCTAATTTTTCAAAGTGTTAGGAAATCAGTTATAATTTAAAAATATTTATTTCTCATGTAAATGATGACCTTAATTAAAAATAACTTAACCATATTTAGAAAATAATTTCCATAAAAATAATTACAGTTTTTTCTACTCGCTGAAAAATGGTTCGCGTAAATTTTTTTGAATGTTTTGAAATACGTGAAATTTTAATGAATACTAAAATATATTAATTTATGATAAATGATCAATAAATAAATTTTTTAATCATTGTAAATGAAATGATGAATTAACAATGTTAATATCAAACAATGATTCATTGTTTTAATATAATTAGATATAAGAATTAAAATAATCATAGTCTTGAGCCAAATTAGTTAACTACAGAATATAATATTGAGAAATGCCCCTCTCCTAAACTATAAATACCCCCACCCCTCAAAACTTCTTCTCCAAATACTTCTTAAGATATGATAAATTCCTAAATTCTATCATATAATCTTTTCTAGTCCCTACCCACGTATATGAGCTCTTGGTCTCATAAAAAGACCAAAAAATTCCCTATTGTGGTTCTCATGGAGGATAAATTCAAGAGGTTAATCCACTCGCTCTCTATTTCATTTAATGTTATTTCAAATTCATTTTTTTCTTATTATTTCATCACCTAACATTAAAAAATTACAATGAAAACTCTTGTATGTTTTTATATAATGGAATTATATCATGTTAATGGAATCCTGATCATTAATATCCACCATATTTCTCCAATTTATTTTAAAAATGAAATCATTTCATGTGAAGTTTCAATTTACCGACATTGTGGGTGATGGGATTTAATTTTTATATAACAAATTCATGGTTGTTAGTAAAACCATATAATGGATGAAATTTTTTATGTGTATTTTATAACAATATATATTTCATGAAACTAACATATAGAAATAATACTAAATAAGAAATAAAAATTAATTTGTTCTGATCGAAAAACAGCGAAAATTAACCTAAAAATATCATCATTAATTTTTAATTAATTATTGAAGATAATTCCCAATAAAAACCATATTTTTAATATAATTTATATTTCTATAATATCCTTAATAGCATATAACTAAAATTCATTTTATTTTTAATCATTTTAAACAAACTTCCACTCAGGAATACAAGTGAATCTATCGTGAAAACCATGAAAATAAATGATACTGAATGATGATGTTAAATTATATAACTCATAAAAAGGCCCAAAAAGAATAGAATAAAAGTATTATTAATCATATTCTTGTATAAATGGTTATTTAATATGTCATTGATGAATTTAATGTGAATTTTGATGACATTAATGGGAATAAATCATTCAAAAACAAGGTAATGGGAATTATTTATTCAAAATCTCTTTCTATAGGATTCCATATTTCACTCATTTTAATATATACATTTATTAAATATAATTCTATCATAATTATAATATATTTTATTAGAGATACATATTTTCTACTTTAGATTATGAAAAAATCAACAATTTCCAAAAAAGCTATTCTTTCAACAAAACACACCTTTTACTTCATGAGAATGTTTCTTCTTCACTAAATTTTTATGATTATTATATAAAGTAAGTTATTACCTCATTCATTTGGGAACCCAAATTTTATGAAATTATTCATATGAAATGAAACCCATTCCTGTATATGGGTTATATTATGCGAATATTGATATATGTTCTATGTGGAAAGCATAATAATGTAAATGATGTGATTTGATGGGTAAAACTATAATTATATAGTTCAATTAATATATTATAGTGTGATGGTTGCACGTGGAATTATATACCACTTTAATGTATTGGATGATTAAAGATCCATGTTAGATAAATTGAAATAAGTATGAAAATTATTCTAGTTTTGTTCACAACTATTGGTTGTAGTTAACCTCTAAGACATGTTGTTTCATTTTTATGTATTTCTACATTCCATGCCATTATCTTTGTTATCCTTTGAGGATTATGATCCTACTCATATATTATGACAAAAATTATTATTCTCACCCATGATATATTTTTTCTTGTGAAAATATATCCAATTACTGGGATTTTAAATCATCCATTTTTATGTATATCTTCACGTGATTACATGTATTTATGTGTGTAAAGTACCGAACTTAATCAGATACAGACAATTTTTCATTTATTGCAGTCTAATTAATTATCTGACCCGGGGCACATGGCTACGTACCTCACTATTGGCCTTTCACAACTTTTTATTTAATTTAAATAAATGGGGACGTTTTAATGAAAAATTCAAATAGAGATTGTGTGCGGTGTTCGGGTTTTATATAATTAATTAAGGATTATAAAATAGTAATAAGAGATTTAAGGAAAATTTAAATGAAATCAAGAAACGATAAAAATAAATTTTGAAACATAATAAAGTGGGGGTTACAGGAAAAATGAAAATAATTAAAATGTGGGATTCCTGTTTTTAATTATTTTTATTATTTTCCATTAAATTATTATGTTTTTTTATATTTTTATTTTATTTCCTTTTTTCCGTATATTTATATTTTTCTATTATTATTATTTTTTTCTTTTCCATTCATTTTACTCTTTTATTTTTTCCCTCTCCTCTCTCCCTCTCCCATTAATCACGTCGCACCCCTCATTCCCGTAGCACCGACCAAAATCCCCTTTGGATGGATGATGCTCTAACATTCAACGTTTGATTCCTTTTTCGTCTTCTGAAAAACAAATCATAGGAAATTTATAATGTTACTCATTTGAAATCATGTGTTTTCATATAGTAATATATGCACAGTCATCATGGGTGATTTTTACCCTATTTTTGGGGTTTTTCTAAAATCCTTTTTTTCATCTATTTAATATCAAAACAAATCCCAACACAGATCATAGAGGCATCTAGAAATACAAGGTAGGGTGCCAACTCACTTTCCCTCCATTTTGTTTAAATTTACAAATATGCAACATTATGTCGTTAGTTGGTACCCACCGACTTTGTGGAATTTTACCAATTTTAATTACAGTAATTATTTTACTTAATTCTTTCAGCATTAATAATCATAAATAAATTTTATTGAATGGTTTCAAAAAGATCAGACACCCATTTGGGTGTGCTGATAGTGTCAGTGTATTTTTTCATAAGAAGGTTTATTAATTTTGTTAGCTGTGGGAATCGCGCAACCCATTTTTATTTATTTTAAATTAAATTAATAGTTTATTGAATTATTTCAAAAAAATTGGAATCCCCTTTATGCATGATGAAATGATCAGTGTATTCTTCTATTATCCAAGTATACTGTTTGATTAATTTCATGTGTTCTGAATCACTTTTCATTATTATTAAATTAAATAAATAGTTACTTTGAAGATGAAATGGAATTTTTGGATCATTAGAAATTCTTTTTCGGAACTATTTATTATTTAAAATGTGAATTATCCACTTATTTTTATACAATATGTATATTTACTTGCATGCTGTTATGCTGAACTGTTGATTATTTAAATGTGCGTTATCCGCTGAAGTTGATGTGATATGTCTATTGCCATGAAATCTGTTATGATATACTTTTGGATTAATTCCTTGTGATGCTAGTGTATCTGGTTAGTTTTCATGATTCGACATTATATGATGATTGTGTCATATCTATTTCTGTAAAATGTTAATTAAATTCAGGGAGGACAAAGGGGGAGAGTCATGTATTAAGGGCCACACATAGATCCTCTATTCCTGATAGGTTTCATCTATGTTCTAGGGGTGATGTCGTTGGCTTTTCCAGAACGAGACATTCAAATACTTACTAATACTTTTGTGTGATATCAGTTCCAAAAAAGATCATCGTGATAGTTCTTTTGGAAATGTGGCTAAGCCAGCCTTGGATGACACACGACCCCTTTATGCGATATCGGGATGAACATAGCATTAAGACATGCATCGTGAGATACTTGGTCTTCCAAAATATTTCCTTGGATGAGTTCGGTGGAATTGGATAAATTGACAGATGTTAAAAAGCGATACATTAGTGACGATTTCAGACTCCAACTCTGAAAATGATCCTTAATAATGATGCATTCAATGTTTATATTATTACAATTTGAGTTTTCTTGAAAATTGAGATATCCATTTGATATGTGAAAGATCACCTGGTTAACACTGGACATAGACCCCAAGTCATACCACAAGCTTGCGGTACACAACATTCTTGTTTTCCTTCCTTTTCTATGTTTATATATATGTTTGTGTGTGTTTTCATGCATTCTGCTGATAGGTTCCCTTGCAGACTACCAGGTTAGGCAAATGCATGTGATTATGCACGGGTGCTGTTTGGGACCCAGGATGACTTATTTATTTCATTTCATATAAAAATCAATTATCTAGAATTATTATATAATGAGACACTTCATTTTTATAATTACACGAATTTGAATGTTTTAGACACTGTGGGTGCTGACCTACTGGGATTTTTATCTCAAACACTACTCTGGAATCATTAATACCTGGGTAGATTACATTCTCATAGGTATTGACAAGGGGAAGCATACAGCTTCAGATACTTGACTATTCATTACTGATTTGGATGGAAAATTGGGTATAGGATTGGGCCTTGCTCGCGATGTAGTTACTACTTATGTCTTCTCTTTTAGTTGAGTGTGTGTTTGAGTTCTGTTATCCTTAATTTCAATTTAGACTAATAACATGGCATCACACTCTTTTTTGATTTTATGCAATTGGTTTTTACCTTTCAGTTGTATTTATTTATATTTATTCAGCTGGATTTTATTCATTTACAAGCTTCCGCTATTGATTAGAGTTGCTTGTTACTTCCATTGTGATATTAATTATTACCTATGAGGGTATAGTATCCCCCACAGACACAAAAGAGCCCTCACTTGTAGTTGGAACCCTCTCGAATTCGGGGAGATATGCTTGAGGTTATGTAACCCCCAGTCTATCCATCATTCTAGAGGTGAGCCAGGTCTAGGAATTACAAAGAGGTATTAGAGGTTTTTTTTTTCGCTTTTGTCTTACTATTTGGGTTATACAGGTGTCTAGGATATATGGATTTGGTATGTACTCTATTCTTGGATGTAGCTAACCAATGTATAGGGGAAAACTCAAATTCTTGGGTTGTGATTGCTGTTATTGAATATTCTAGTTATTGTTGATATGATTTCACCAATGGGTGACTAAATTGTATTTAGTTTTTATTTTGTTGATATTGATGGGATAATGGGTTTACAATTTCATCCCGATGATACGAGTTAAATTCATTCATGTATCATAATAGGAACTATAGTATTTAAATGCCATGCATATTTCCATGCAATATCTACTATCAGCCTGCATTTTCATGTTTGCATGTGAGTACTGTTGTACCTAGTGGTAAAATATTGAAATACTGGTTTGTTGAATATAAATTTTTGATAGTCTATTAGATGCCATCCCTACATAACAAGGAGTGGAATGTAGAACTTATTTAGTAATCCTTTTGTGTAGTCTATTCCATTTCGAAACCCAAATCTTGAGGAGGGTTGTCTGTTGTTTAGTGCTAAGAGGCAGACTATGTACCTTACCTATTTTGAAAATTACTTGTTTTCTCAACTATTTTACTCCTTGTCTAAGGGTGTGTGTTTGGTTGTTGTTGACAAATGCAGCCACAACGTCTTCATTTTGTGCATTAGGGGAGTGGAAATGAGAACATTCATAGATGGTGCATATGTAACCACCAGTGGTCCCTCTCGTAGAGCCTCCTATGGAACTACCTCCTGTTGATCTTTCGAGGGAACCCAATGATCACTTAAGGGTAGTCTCCACAGGATCATGCAGTCAGTTCAGAATTTTCCCAGACCTACCCTGTATATGGAAGACCTTATGTGGGACTTTATGTAGGAGCACCCTCCCACCTTCTCGAGGGGTGGCAGCCTTCATGCTGCAGAATCATAGATAGAATTTTTATTGTCTATCTTCGGCCACCATGAGACACCACTAGGGTGGAGGGACAAGATTGTATTTTACATGCTTCGTGACACCACTAAATTCTGGTGGGACATTTTTTCTTAGGATGAGTTGACCAGTGGCATGGGTTGGGATGTTATACATGAATCCTTCTATAATCACTTTTTCCTACAAACTCTGAGAGATGATCGTGTGCAGGAGTTCTTACATCTTTTGTAAGGATATATGAATGTGTTAGAGTATTCTAATTGTTTCACAGAACATAAGTATTTTTTTACATCTCTGACTGGCGATCAGTAGACTACTACGAGTCATTTTGAGGATAGACTTGAGTATACTATCCTCTTGTAGGTGAACATCTTTTGTATGGCCACTTTTACGAAGATCGTGTACCAAGCTCTAATATCAGAGCGAAATGTTTAGGAAGTTAAACTAGTGATCCATGGAGGATCATTTCCGATACAGGGTGATGGCACTTTTGGTAGCATGAAATGCCATTTTGAATGTGCACGTTGGAGAAACCTATCCAAAAAACACATCTTAATAGCTCTGCCACTTGATATCAGTACAGTTGGTATGGTCACAAGAATCTGCTGTCCACGAGAGACTCGAAGGTGTGCTATGCTTGCGGTAGCATGGGTCACCTTCAGTGTTTATTCCATTCCATCTCATCAGCATTTAGTGATAGTGTATCTTCACATGCACCTCCATCAGGTATGGGATCTATGGCTCCACTGTAGGGTGGAAGTTCTTTTTCCACAGTTCGATTAGGTCGAGGAAATAGTGGAGGTCATGGTCAAGGAAATCATGTTCCAATGTATTAGTTTCAGCAAGGTGGACCTCCTCAGGCCAACCAGGAAGCGCATCATAGTCGTGGCTAAGGTATTAGGTATCCAGTGCAATCTTCCCCAGAGAAGCATAGTGTAGGACCATCTACATTTAGTAGTACTATTCTAGTATCCTCTACTATAGATTCTGTTATTTTTTAAACTAGGAAATCACATTATTTTATAACTGCTGATGTTGTTGAAAGTATTGGTTATCCAATTGTGTACATTTGTGGAATCATGTCTATCGATATTTCTATTGGGGTCCGGACAGAGGGCATACACCCATGCCAAGAGATCCCCCTCAAGATAGGTGGGTACCATTTTGTTTGAAATATCTATATCATCGATATGTCTGGCATCGAATTCATTCTTGTTATGAATTGACTCTCCCCTTATCATGCTCAAGTGGATTTCTATCGTCTCCAGGTGTCCTTCAAATCCCCTGAGCGAGACACATTTCTTCATAAAGGAGAATGGGATATGCAGGTACACCGAGCAAAGTATAAATAAATATGGTTTGGCAGAGTGACCACTTAGTTGGGAAGTCTCTTCATGAGCGATCAGGGAACACAACTAGTTTAATTCCATCCAGTGGTGGATCTTTGAGGGGATATCTTCTATAATGATTTATCAGGAATACCTCCTATGAGAGACATGGAGTTCACTATTGTGCTAATGCCAGGTGTGGCACCAGTGTCTATTCCTCTCTATTGGATAGCACCAACAGAGCTACCTGAACTCAAAAAGAAACATGAAGACCTCGAGGCTAAGGGTTTCATCAAACCTAGAACATCGTCATGGGGTTCACCAATCCTTTTTTTCAAGAAGGGAAATGGTACCCTATGTTTGTGCGTGGATTATCGTCGACTCTACCAGATCACGATAAAGAATCTATATAGATTTACTAATATAGATGATCTCTTTGACCAGCTCTAAGGTGGATGTATTTTTCCCATGATTTATATGAGGCCAGGATATCACCAGGTGTGTGTGTGACCATATGACAAACAACGTACAACATTTCGAAGCAGGTACGGCTTGTACGAGTATATGGTTATTCCATTTGGCCTCACGAAGGCAACGGTAGTCTTAATGGCCCTGATAAACTGAGGTTTTCATCTATATCTTGATTCCATTATGGTATTATTTGTGGATGACATCTTAGTGTATTCACATTCTAGACCCAACAATGCAACCCATCATGAGATCGTGTAGAGTACACTAAGAGAGAACCAACTATACTCTATGCTCAATAAATGACCCTTCTGGATTGATAATTTTCACTTCTTGGGTCATATTATATCTGAAGTAAGGGTATCAGTTGACCTAGAAAAATTGAGTGTTTTGGTTTCATGGGAGAAGTGTAACGCCCCGACCCCAGTTACCCAGAGTCGTAACATTTTTACGTAACATTGGCATGATCATAAATGATCAAGTCTTGAAATACCAATTAGGTTAGTGGCCTTGGAAACACTAGATACATTCGTAAATGATACATTACATCATAATGTAAAAAACTACCATAACATTGTCTCCATATTCCACACCCATATCCCCTTCAGACTATCCATGTAGGCCAGTCATAAAATATTTATTCAAATCCTTGTAAAAATAAAACATTGAAAGGGGGGAGCTCAGATGCTCAGTAAGGATAACAATATAGCAGAATCTTTAAAAAATAAACATAAACATTTAAGGCAATGTAAATCTAAAACAAAAGTCTTTTAAACATGAACTTAAACATAATTTGTAAAAAGTAAAATCAAATATTTCCATTAAATTATTCACATGTATATTCTATCGGTCGAACAATTACATGAAATATCAATAACCACTTTCATAATGATGGAATGCATAATGCCAGACTAACATAACCATGTAACCAAGGCCTCGTTCCAAGACTGCAAATAATATTCTGTCGAGGCCTCATGCGAAGACACTAGTTTCTCTCATGAGACCTATCTATGCATCGAGGAGCTATAGCGGGCTCCGCCCGTCACTTATTAAGTCCAATTCATTCCTCATATGAAGAGGTTTAAACATATCATAAACTATAACATAATCGTATAACCTAAAACAAGCATAATGGAAACATAACATTTCAACATTTTAGTCACAAGATATCAATACCCCACATTAATATAATACAAACATTATCAAAACCATTTTAAATACCAAAATAAAAGAAAAGTAAAACATGGTATTTATTTTTCATTAAAAAAAATTATGGATGGTAGAGGAAGCCAAAACCCAAATAATGGTCACGGAGGTGGAGAAGTCATTGTCGCCGCACACGTAATACAAAAAAACTTTATTTTTTGACGTTTAGTAAAACACTTCGAATAAAATGATTCATTTTTGAGTAAATGTAAATGTCAAAGGGGACTATACACCGTATAAAAGAAAGTTGTGTATAAAACAAAATATGCCTTAATGAAAGGAGATTGGGATGAAGTCCCTTAAAAAGATCATTTTTTTAAATAAAATAGATCTATTATGTGTATTAACTATAAGTACACATAATGAAAGTACAAATACATGATAGGACATAATAATATCATGACATAATTTGAAATTAGGAGATTAACCCATGGAACAGAAATTGGGTTAAGAAGTTCCCTTACCTCGTGTCCGACATGACTCGATTGTTCTTTAATCTCCTGAATAATAAACTAGAGTTAATTTATAATTTATTAAGAACCTTTTTCAAGTTCATTATTCCTTTTATATCACTTATTACCAGGTTATGAACATTATTTAATTACTTAAGTTAATAATGGCCGTTTTGTCAACCTTCAACAGTTGAGTAAAAAATAAACTTCTTTTAATTACAAGTTGTTCATGTAGTAAAATATCCATTATTTCCATAATAATATTCATGATTTAGAAATCATATATATCATATATATCTAGTAGATACATTCATTTATAATATTACATAACATTTAAGGGAAAGAAATGAAATTCACCGTTCATGGAGACTGTAAACCGTACGTACGCATGAACACTACTTTCATTTCTATTTCGTATTAAATGGAATGAAATCATAATTATAAAAAGTTATATTATAATTAAATTATAATATCATATAAAATATCATTATCTCCATCCTTTATAGTTCTTACATATGGTATTAACAATTAAAATCACATTGAGGGGGCGATAGTCCGCACTTCCTAAAATGAAATTATCTCTTTTACCCATAATGGAAGTCATAATGGTAGGACATAAATGAAAAATATAGAAGAATAAAGAATACATAAACATTATATATATCATATATAAAAATAGTGTCATCATAATGGCCACCATGAGAGTATTTAAAAGAATACTGAACAATCACTGTTTCATGAGGCAGTAATTTGCCACCCACAGATACAGTATATTCATTAACCATTAGTCGAGGGTGTGTGTATGTGTAAATCAAATAATTCTCATAAAAAAATCCTAGTATATTGAATATAATTGTTTTGTTACAAATTAAATTAATAAAATGAGTTTAAGAGGTTGGATAAGAAAAATGAAACAAAAGATCATAAGAGACGACATTACCATAAAATCAGGTAACTCTTTTTTATTTGAGCCAAAGGCTTCCTTGGGAAGACTTATGCCCAAATTGAGGCTTCTAGGAGTAAGATAGGGAAGTTGAGAGTGTAATTTGGAAGAGTGTGTCCTAGCCAAATGTCTTTTATGGTGTGAATAAGGTCGTAGAGGTGGTGGCATTTTATAAGAGGAGAGGAGGGGCACTCTTGGGAAGTCATGAAATGTCACATTATTATGAAGTGATTTTCAGATTTCAAAGGTCTGAAAATTATATTTATCAAGTATAAGGTGATAAGGGCTCTAAATATACCCATCCCATAGGTTTTTGAAAATTTCAAGTCATTTATTTTACATTATCTTTTCATTTAATTTAAGTCGTTAATTAATGAGGTAATCGATGAATCATCATGGTGTCATAAATAATTTAATTAATTAAATGTATAAAAATTATTAAAAAATTAAAATGATGTAGGAAATATTTTTAGCTTTACAATGAATATTTATAGTCTAATCTTTAACTTATATATCTCCATGTAATAATTGTTTTAGTAAAACAACACATGTTTGTGACAATTTTATTTTTACTTTAAATAAAAAGTTATTAATGTCATTTCCATACCCAATGGCTCCATGGGGTCCCCAAGTTGACCCATAGATTATCGTGGTCGGCCATGAATCATACAATAAGGGTAGGACATGTGTAAAGGTAGTTTCATATTATTATAACATTATATTTACCTTAAATTACACTAATTACCTTTAATTGTGATTAATAAAACATAAAAGTTACTATTCCCCAAAATTTACATTCATCCCATTGAACCAAATTTTACTTACTAATTACAACCATGTATGTCATATTTTTGAAATTTTATTCACATAATTGGTAAAGCTTCATTTAAATGAAAAATTAGTTCATTAACTACCACTGAGTGGTTTTATTATTCATCGAAAATTTGAAGTTCTCAGAAAAATACCAAAATTTCAACATTAGAAAATTTAGATATTCCAAATCAAAAAATGAAGTCCATTTTGAAATATAAAGTTTATATAATTTCAATAGGTTGGTATTACTATTTATAACGACTACTTTGATTGGTCACGGTGTGTTAGAACCCGAGGTTGTGTACAACACACACTACTGTATTATTCAAAAAGAAGTGTACCAAGAAATATTGGAATGTTACATTCTCCCCTCCTTCAATGATTTGTGTCCTCGCAATTTAAATTGTTCTATGAAAATAAAATGTGTAAAATATAAAATTCCTTTGTGGAAAAATAATATCGAAAATAGTGTTAATAAAATTTATTCTTAATAAGTGGGAAAGGGAAATGAAAAAGTGACCACCAAATTATGATCTCGATTAGTAGAACATTGGTGGAAATTAGTGACACATAATTGGAGGAAAAATTTAAATATTTGTAGCGAGTGATTGAGGTCATCAATCACAAAAAAATGTAAAATTGATGGCCACAAAGCCTTCAATCTATGGTGAATTAAAATATCATTAGTTCAAAAGGAACTTAACGTACTAGGATAACACATTTCTTTTGTTTTAATATACTTTTCCTAAAGAATACGAATTAATTTATTCATATAATAAGAGGTAGGTATATATATATATACTTGACATGTAGAGATTCAACCTTCAACTAAATTCTTCCACAAACGCATCTTTCCCTCAAAAAATAATAGAACTCAAAAATATTATATTTATCCTAATTGTACAAGGTTCCAAATATTAAGAAATACCATTTAGATCAGGAAAACTATTTTTTAATAACCATGGACTTCTTTTAGGCTAGTGGTAGGTAATAATGGCATGTCACACTATGGTTGGGGGTTTGATTCTTGCAGCTTTGTCCGACACGATGGGTTATCCCCCAACCTGCAGGTTGTCCTTTTCCTAAAACTATAGCATTAAATTATTCCAAAAATAATCATTAGAAATTTTTTGACCTTAAAACATACTGTCTAGTGTTAAACATAATCCATTCCAACCATTATATTTATCCAAAATACATGTGTCTAGACTTTCTCTAAAAGGTCTCTAAATTCCAAAATCAATCGTAACATCAGATTCCCCAGACAAAGTAAAGTTCCTCTTATTGTCAGATACTAAAAATATGATTACCTTAATCATATTAAAACATTAATGAAAACAACATGTATTTCAGTACAATGCTTATAAATATCACATTATTCTTATAACCATAATATAGTTCTTAAGTCCAAAAACACAAATACAATAATTATTCAACTTTATCTATAGTAATAACATAAGATTGGAATTTCACTCTAGGCCATTTATGAGGTAAGATTCCTTGGCTCTTAGGGAATTCATTCTCATAATGCCCCATTTCTCTACAATTGTAGCACTCAACATTGATAGCTACTTTCATTCCCTTACAATCACGGGCCTGGTGACCTTTTTCTCCACATTGGTAACAAACTACCATTCCCTTTAGGCAAGTACCAGGGTGATTCTTACAACAATTATCACTTAATAGAAAATACTTTTTTCCCTTTTTCCCTTTATTTGACTCTTGTTCTACCGTTATCTTCTTCTCTTGCATTACTTTGTTGTCATAACACTTATAGAATTCCTTTTCTGTCTTTATAGCACATAATACAATATCTACATACGATGAGAAGGATAGTGATACTAAAGCTCGATAGAGAAATGGTTTTAACCCATCAAAGGAAGAATCATCCTTACTTCTTGGGTTACGTATATAATCTGCTTCATACCTCGCTAACCTTGTAAAGTTAGACTCATACTTTCCAACATTCTCATCCTCCTTTTGCCTTAGACTCACAAATTGCCTTTCCATATTTTCTTGATGGTCACGAGGAAAGTATTTTTCTAAAAAAGGATATTCGAACTCTATCCATTCCATACTTGATACTTCTTCATCTTCCTTTGTATTTTGAATCAATGATCCTCGTTTATCAGTATCTCTGGTGAGTTGGTAAACTTCCATGATAACCTTTTCCCTTTCTCTACTCCCCAAGTCATGGAATATTTTCTCTAAGGAATTTATCCATTGCACAGATACTAAGGGATTTGTACTCCCATTGAATGTTGGTGGTTGTTGCCTCATGAAGCATTCTAAATTGATAATCCACGTTGCGGATCAGGGTTCTCCATATGAATAAGGATATTATTCATAACCCGAGTGAGTTGTCCCTGGATGTTGATAAGTTGATCAGCACCAGTTGTATCACCAACTCCATTATAATTATCTTGAGCAGGAAGGGAAATCTCTACATGGAGTGCGTGCATTGATACAGTTTCCATTCCTTCCACTAGGCACCATTTCTAAAAAATTTCTGAAACTATATTAATTTATGAATCGAATAACATAATAACAAACTTGGAAAACACTTAACATATATTGAACTATTTATGGATTTAATCCATAATCATAAAAATGTTTTCTTTGAGGATGTATATACTCATAAACCCTTCAAAATGGTTTGTAAAGAAAATGATAATTATCCTAAGCATATCCCCCAGGAGTGTCATAACCAAGTGTACAACAAGGCCCGATGTTGTGCACCGGTTCCCATTTGAGTCTAGCTCAAACCGGTGTTTTCAGGTTTTACCCCAAGGTACATCTGTTCCAGAGTCACCTCTACTTGCTCATATACAGACATGGATGTATTGCTCAGAAAACTATCAAAATTTCTATAATTCAAAAATTCTAGGAAGTTTTTCTATACTAATCCTCAAAGGCTGTCATTGGGCTATGTTCTCTAAAAAGAGATTATCTAAATCTAGCTTCCAAGGTTAGTAATAAACTTCCTTTGATACTAATTGTAACTCCCCGGACCCAGTTTCCCAGAGTCCGTGCATTATTACATATCATTGGCATGATCACAAAAGATCATGTCTTGAAAGACTGATAAGTTTAGTAGCCTTGGAAACAATAGATACATTCGTAAATGATACATTACATCATAAATTGAAAACCTATAATAACATAGTCTCCATAGTCCACACCTATAACACCTTCATACTATCCCTGCAGGACAGTCATAAAATATATCTTCACATCCTGGGAAAAATAAAACATTGAATGGGATGAGATCTAATGCTCAGTAAGGATAACAATATAGCAGAAGCATTCATAAATAAACATAAAAATTTAAGGAACTGTACAACTAAAACAAAATCCTTTTAAACATGAAAATAAACATAATATGGCAAATGTAAAACGAGATAATGCCATTTACTTATTCACATGGATATTTTACTGGTCGAATTATCACATGAAATATCAATAAACACTTTCATAATGATAGAATGCATAATGCCAGAATATCATAACCACATAGCCAAGGCCTCATGCCAGGACTAAAAATATGATTTTGTCAAGGCCTTATGCCAAGACACAAGTTTGTCTCCTGAGACCTACCGATGCATCGAGGAGCTATATCGGGCTCCACTCGTCACATATTAAGTCTGATGCATTCCTCATATGAACAGGTTCAAACATATCATAAACCATAACATAATCGTATAGCATAAAAATGCATAAAAGAAACATGAAATTTCCACATTTCAATCAGAAGATATCAATACAACACATTGATATAATAAAAACATTATCAAAACCATTTTCAATACCAAAATAAAAGAAATGTAAAACATGGTATTTATTATTCATTTTAAAAAATGTTATGGCTTGTATAGGAAGCCGAAACTCAAATAATGGTAACAGTGGTGGAGAAGTCGTTGTCACCGCATATGTACAACAAAAAAACATTCTTTTTTTTCATTTAGTAAAACGATTCGTATAAACAAATTCATTTTGAATAAACATAAAAGTCAAAGGGGTTTATACACCATATAATGGAAAGTTGTGTATAAAACAAAATATGCCTCAATGAAAGGAGATTGAGACGAAGTCCCTTAAAAAGATCATTTTTTAAATAAAATAGATCTATTATGTGTATTCACTATAACAACACATAAATAATGTACAAATACAATATAGGACATAATAATATCATGACATAATTTGAATGTCGGAGATTAACCTAAAGAACGAAAATTGGGGTAAGAAGTTCTATTACCTCATGTCCGACTTGACTCGATCGTTGTTTATTATCCTGAATAATAAACTAGAGTTAATTTATACTTTCTTAAGAACCTTTTTCAAGTTCATTATACCTATTATATAACTTATTACGATGTTATGAACATTATGGAATTACATAAGTTAATAACGGTCGATTTGTCCTCCTTTGGTACTTGAGAAAACAAAAGACTTCTTATAATTACATGTTGTTCATGTGGTAAAATATCCATTATCTAAAGAATCAAATTCATGATGTAGATATAATATATATCATATATATCTAGTAGATACATTCATTTATAATATTACATAACATTTAGAGGTAAGAAATGAAATGCACCGTTCATGGAGATGGTAAGCCGTACGAACGCTTGAACGCTACTTTCACTTGTATTTCATATTAAATGGAATGAAATCATAATGATAAAAAGTAATATTATAATTAAAGTATAATATCATATAAAATTTCATTAACTCCATCCTTTATACGTCATACATATGGCATTAACGATTGAAATCACTTGGAGGGGGTGGTAGTCCGCACTTCCTAAAATGAAATTATCATGTTTACCCATAATGGAAGACATAATGGTATGCCATAAATGAAAAATACAGAAGCATAAGGAATAAATAAACATAATATATATCATATATAAAAATAGTCTAATCATAATGTCCAATATGAGAGGTTTTAAAAGAAGATTGAACTATCATCGTTTCGTGAGGCAGTAATTCGCCACCCAGAGAAACAATATGTTCATTAACCATAAAAAGAACGTGTGTTTAAGTGTAAATAAAATACATCTCATAAAAAAATCCTAGTATATTTAACATACTAGTGTTGTTTCAGAATAAAAGAATAAAAAGTGTTCAAGGGGTTGGAGAAGTAAAATAAAACAAAAGAACATAAGAGATGACATTACCTTAAAATCGGGTAACTCTTTTTTATTTGAGCCAAAGGCTTCCTTGGGAAGACTTTTGCCAAAAGTGAGGCTTATTGGAGTAATATTGGGAATTTGAGAGATTAATTTGTCATAGTTTGGCCAAGAAAAATGGCTTTGATGGTGTGACTAAGGTGGTAGAGGTGGGGGCCATTTATTAGAGGAGAGGAGCGGCACTCTTGGAAAGTCATGAAATGTCACATTATTATGAAGTGAATTTCGGATTTCAAAGGTCCCAAAATTATATATGTTAAGGATAAGGTGATAAGGGTTCTAAATAAACCCATCCCATAGTTTTTTGACAAGTGTAATTCATTGATTTTACATTATCGTTCCATTTTATTTAAATCGTTAATTAATTCGGTAATCGCTTCATCATCATGGTGTCATAAAAAATTTAATTTATTTAATGTGTAAAAATTATAAAAAAATTACCATGATGTATGAAATATTTATAGCATTCATGTGAATATTTATAGTAGAAATATAATCTTATATTACACCATGTAATAATTGTTTTAGTAAAACAACACATGTTTGTGACAATTTTATTTTTACTTTAAATAAATAGTTATTAATGTCGTTTTCTTAACCAGGTGGCTCCATGGGGTCCCAAAGATGACCCATGGATTGTCTTAGTCGACCATGACTCATCCAATAAGGTTATGACAAGTGTAATGGTAGTTTATTATTATTATAACATTATATTTACCTTAAATTACAATAATTAACTTTAATCGTGATTAATAAAATTTAAAAGATACTATTCACCAAAAATTATTTTCATCCCATTGAACGACATTTTACTTACTAATGACAACCATGTATGTCAGATTTTTGAAATTAAATCCAGATATGTTGTAAATTCTCATTTAAATGAAAATTTAGTTCATTAACTACCACTTAGTGGTTTCACTATTCATCAAAGATTGAAGTTTTTCAGAAAAATTCAAAAAATTCGACATAATATATAATTGATATTCCGAATTCAAAAATAATTTTAATTTTAAAAAATTCCAAATATATAAGTTGCATTAATTAATTTTATAATTAGTTAATACTGTCAAAATAAATAGCGTGTTTTTAAGAAACAACATCAATCAAAAGATTGACAATTGTTTATGTCTAATTTCAATGTGAAATTAATTTTAATGACCTCCATTGGATAAATTGGTAAAATTATATTCTAATTATTCTTTTAAACCATTCAATTGTATAAATTATCACTATAAATTATTTTTATTAAAAATGTTGTTTTTATCTAATTATTTTCTATTCATCGAAAATTTGATGTTCTCAGAAAAATACCAAAATTTCAACATAGTGTAATATCGATATTAAAAATAAAAAAATGAAGTCCATTTTGAAATATAAAATTTATATAATTTCAAAATGTGGGTATTACTTTTAATAACGGCTGTTTTGATTGGTCGCGGTGTGTTAGAACCTGAGGTTGTGTACAACACACACTACTGTATTATTCAAAGAGAAGTGTACCATGGAAGCTTGGGGTGTTAAAACAAGACCAAGAGTGTCTTCGAAATCAACAGTTTCATAGGGAATGTAGGCTATTACAGGTGATTCATCTAGGATTTCTCCCATTTAGCAGCACCTCTTACGAACATATCTAATAAAGGTTTACAATTAATCTGCTCAGAATATTGTGAAAAGTATTTTCATGAATTGAATGTAAGACTAACCACATCCCCAATCCTAATTATTCCAGAAACTTTTATTAGATACACAATCTATTGTGATGCTTCAAGAATTATATTTTGTGCAGTTTGGATGTAGTGTGATAGATTCGTGGCTTATAGATCCCACCAGCCGAGACCTCACAAGCGGAACTATCCTACACATGACCTTGAGTTGGAAACTGTGGTTCATGATCTATGTAGTTAGAGAAAAAATTTGTGGGTGAGAGATTCATTATGTGCACAGATCATAAAACCTTGAAATATATATCTGCTCAACAAGACCCAAACATAATGAAACAAAAGATGGTCGAAGTCTTGCATTCATTCTATATTGAGCTTTCTTATACCCATAGTAAGGGTAATTCTATGGAATGATCTTTATGCTGAATGAAACAGACACAGGCCGTGAAATTATCCAGAAGTGAGTAGAAGATGATGGCATTTTTTTCAGAGATGCATCTATAAGTTTATGAGCATAGTGGACAACCGGTTCTAGCAGCTCATACAATGACGTCATCTATTTTGGATGAAGTATGCATGAAACAGATGACTGATCCTGAAGGTCTCATTTTGAGGGAAACTTTTACAGGAGAGAACCCATCTACTGGTTGGGTTATTGATCGCATTGAAATTATCCTTTATTGTGACCATGCATGGGTACCTTCAGGTATGCGGGAAGTGATGATGAAGGATTCTCACACCTCAGTTTTGGCAGTTCACCCTAGGATGACCATGATGTACAGGGACATGTGTTGACAGTATTGGTGGAATGTTATGAAATACCAAATAGTAGGTTTCATCACTAGGTGCTCCACCTACTAATACGTCAAGGAAGAGGATCAATGACATGCTGGACTCCTACAACCTCAATCCATTCTTGAATGGAATGGGAATTATTTCAACATGGATTTCATTATAGGATAGCAGTGACCTCCATGATGAAGTGACGAAGTATGGGTGGTTGTGGATATGTTGACCATGGTTGTGCACAACTTGACTATCCTAGATACCTTTACGATTGATGAGTTTTGAAGGATGTATATCCTGGAAATTTTGAGACTTCATGGTGTGCCTCGTTCTATTATCTCGGATAGGGATGCAAAAATCACATCACGGTTCTGAAAATGGTTGGAAATGGCACTGTACTCACATGTAATTCTATGTACTACATATCAACCTCATACATATGGTCAATATTAGTGAACTATACGAGTGTTAAAGGATATGTTACAAGCATATATCATTGATTTCTGAGGTTCTTGGGAGAAGCATTTATCTCTTGGTGAGTTTACCTAGAATAAAAGCGTCTAGGAAACAATCCAAATGGCTATGTTTTATTATCTCAATGGTACACCGTGTCGTTCTTCATTATGCAAGCTCTGACCTGGTGAGGCAGCTCTGTTGGGTCCTCATCTCCTGCAGGAGACATCTGAGAATGTTCAGCTGATTCAGAAGAGTATCACTACAACTCAGTCCAGGAAAAGGCCTTATAATGATCATCACTGCAGACCTCTGGAGTTCGAGGTGGGATACCGCGTCTTTCTGCATGTTTATCCAAGGTTGGGTCACAAGTGGATCAGGAGGTAGGGGAAGTTAACACTGAGATACGTCGGTCTTTTCGAGATAGTGGAGAGAGTTGGGAAGGTAGCCTATCGGTTTCTGCTATTTCATAAGTACCATGCCATGAACGACGTTTACCATTTTTCTCAGCCTCGACAATATCATCCAGACCCATATCATTATTTTGACCCTGATAACATCGATCTTGACACTGGTGCATCCTTTGCGGAAAATCCAATTCGTATCATCGACCGTAGCATCATTGTTCATCGATGAATGTTAGTCCCTATGGTCTGGGTGATATGGAAACAAAAAAAAATTCCTGATGAGACCTAGGAGTGAGAGATGGATGTACGTGCGCAGTGGCGGGTACAATTATCTGGTGACGTTGAATTACCCTCGTAAGGGAAACTCAGGGACATGGTTTCTTAAGGATGGGGGGTTGTAATGTCTCTACCTTAATCATATGCAGACCATTTAAATTTATTTTAGTGTAATTAATTTTGTGACTTTGGGAACACACTTTCACACCTCTCTGTAGGACCAGGGAAGATTTTTATTTAATTTAAAAAATTAAAGTCATTTTAATAAAAAAATGAACATCACGCTTTGGAATGGTGTTTGGGTTTTAAATAATTAATTAAGGATTGGAAAATATTAATAAGATATTTAAATAAGATATAAAAGAAAAAAAGAAAGGATAAAAAGGTATTCTGAAATAAAATAAATAGGGGGTTACGAGAAAAATGAAAATAATTAAACTGGTTGATTATGATAGAAAATTCTTTTTTTTTCAAAAACATTTTTTTGTTAAGTGAGAACGGAAAACTGGGGAATTCCCATTCTGAATTATTTTTATTATTTTCCATTCTATTGTGTTGTTTTATTTATCATTTTCTTTTATTTATTTATTCTATATCTTTTATTTTTCACTTAATTTACTTTTATTTTCTTTATCTTTCTTTTCTCTCTTTTATTTTTTTCCTCTCCTCTCCCCCTCTCCCACTCATCATGTCACACCACTCATTCCCATCACACCAGCCAACAGCCCCATTGGAATGCTACTGCTCCTCCATCAGACGTCTTATTTGATTATCGTTAGGTGCCCAATAATCCTTAGTGAATGGCTAACGTTTCCCATATATAATCATGAATTTACGTTGAGTAATCTGTGCACATTTCGTCATAGAGTATTTTTACCATATTTTTGGGTTTCTCTAAAATCCTTTGTTTTCATCTTTTTAATGTAAAATAAAAGCACACCACTGATCATAGATTCATATAAAACTACAAGATATGGTTCATACTCTCTTTCCCTCCATTTTTTTGCGATTTATAAACATGAACCATTGTGCAGTTAGTCGGTGCCTACCAGATTTGTGCAATTTTACCCATTTTAATTATTTTAATGGTTTTACATTATTATTAGACCCTTAATCTTGTTAAATAAATTTGTTTGAATGGTTTCAAAAAGATCAGACACCCTTTTGGGTGAGCTGACATAGTCGTTGTAATTTTCCATTAGCCAGGTTATTAATTTAATTAGCTGTAGGTATCACACAACCCCTGTTTATTATTTTTAAATTAAAAGAATTGTTGTTTGAATTATTGTAACAAAGTTGGAAACACCTTTGGGTCTGCCAACATGATCAAAGTGTTCTTCCAATACCCTAGTTTATAGTTTGATTAATTGAATGAGTTCCAAATCCCTTTTTATTGTAATGTAATCAAATAAATAGTTTCGCTGAACATGAACTTGAATTGCTGGATCACTGGAACTTATTTTGATGAATTGTTTATTATTTAAACAGTGCATTATACGCTGATGATGATACGATATGTATATTTCCATTCATGTTCTTATGTTGAACTACTTAATATTTTAAGGTGCATTAAGTGCTGAGGTTTATATGATATATATATTTCATTGCATGTTTTTATACAATACTGTTTGATATATGCCTTTTGATACGGGTGAATCTGTTTAGTTTTCAAGATGCAAAATTATATGATGATTATTTCATATCAACTTCTATGAAAACATTATTTAAATTAAAGGAGGGTAAAGGGGGGTGGTCCCATATTAAGGACCACACTTAGATCCTCTATTCCTGATGGCTTACCACTATGTGATGGGTGCATTGTCATTGGCATTGTCAGACATAGACTTTCCTAGACTTTCTAATACTTTTGAGTGTTGCTGGTTCCAAAAGGGGCCATCGGGACAGATCCGTTGGAAATGTGGCTAAGCCACCCTTAGATGACACTCGACACATTTTTGATAGATCAGGTTGGGCATAGGGTAAATCCATGCCTCAGGCGATACATGGTCATTCAAGAGATTTCCATGGACGAGTTCAGTGGCATTGGATGAATTGACAGATGTTCTGTAGCGATACCTTAGGGAAGAGTTTAGACACCAACACTCAACATGATCCTTAATAATGATGCACATAAGTTTTATATTATTTCCATTTGAGGTTTCTTGAGAATTGAGATATCTTTTTGATATGTGAATGTGCACCTAGTTGACACATGACAAAGGCCCTTGTTCAATGACCAAGCTTGGGTTATACCTCTTTCTTGTTTAGATTTCTTTTCTCTGTTTATAAATATATATACATGTTAATGCATTTTGTGACAGGTTCCCTTTATGTATACCAGCTTATGTTGAAGTAGGTGATTAGTCACAGGTTCTGTTTGGGACCCATGATGACTTATTTATTTCATTGCATTTAAAAATTAATTATCTGGATTTATTATATAATGACACACTGCAATTTTATCATTACACTAAATGGAAATTTTTAGACACTGTGGGTGTCAGCCTGTTGGGATTTTTATCTCACACCATGCTCATGCATCATTGACACCCGAGTAAATTACATGCTCACAGGTATTGACTAGGGGAAGCGTGCTCCTTCCGATGCTTGACTGTTCATTACTGCTTTGGTTGGAGACTTGGGAAGAGCACTAGGCCTTGCGCGCAATGTAGTTACTGCTTTTGTCATTTCTTTTAGTTGAATGTGCGTTTGAGTTCTATTTTCCATACATTCAATTTACACTCATATCATGGAATGACACTCTTTTTTGAGTTTATGAACATTGTTTTTATCTTTTATATGGATTTATTTATATTTCATGTGCTATGGTTTATTCATTTACATGCTTCCACTATTGATCATTGTTGCTAGTTACTTCTGTTGTTATATTATTTATTACCTATGAGGTGATAGTCTCCCTCATGGACACAAAAGATCCCTGACTACTAGCTGGTAGCCTCTGGTATTCGAGAACATACGCTTTAGGATATGTAACCCATCAGTCTAGCCACCATCTTAGTGGTGATCAAGGTAGGGGAATTAAAATTAGAATACATGGGAAAATAATAATATAGAGGATACGAAATTAAATAAATTATTCTATTTTAAATAGTAAATTTTACCGATGGTACTAATATCTCAAAGACATCAATCCTCTTGATCCGTAATTTATAATGATTTTTTGTTTTTATAATATAAAAGGATATGAATTTTTATAAAAAGGAGGGTCACTATAGATGGTGTCAGAGTAGGGTTATGCTAATTTGAGATTTAGAAATAGATAACCATACTGAAAACCCTAATAATTAGACTAATTATAAGTGAGGACCAAACATGTTTTTATAAAATATTATACATAAAGACCACACATTATATTACTTTAAACTAAAACTCAAAACCTAATATATTACTTATTCATGAAATGTTTTCATATGTTTTGTTATAACATTTTCAATTTTAGAAAATTGTGGGAACAAAGGGAAACCGGGCCAAAAACCCATATGATGGACAATGCAGCAATTTCCCAAACAACATCCCAAACATATTGGGATGCAGAGTTCAAAATTTCATGTCGATGGTTACCTAGTTTTCTCAGGTCATTAAAATTTACATGAATCATGTGTGTCAACCTATTTCACCAAATATGGAGAAACATACAATATACAGTTTTATTCATCCACAACCACTGATGTTTAAAGGATCATCTGTTCTATTAGTTGCAGAACAGTGGGTCAACAGGATAGAAAAGATATTTTTTGTTCATCACTATTCTGAGAAGGGGAAATTGTTTCATAATATTTATCATCAATATGGGGAGGTTTATCGATGATTTAATTTGATTAAGAACACCATGTAAAGGATAAAAATTTAAGAGATATAGTGGGATGACTTTTAGATAATGATTCAGGACATGTATTTCCAAGAAATCTTCGAACAAAGATGAAGATATATTTCATAGTTGTCAAGAAAAAAAGAAGGAGGGTATGTCATGGAATACGATGCAAATTTTATAAGGAATCAAAGGTATTTCATGGGATTTCTTATAAAAAATGATTGAAAAAATGATTGAATCATTACTAGTTTAAAACCACAACATCAAAGGATCGTGAAATTTGAGGCTTTGAGAGTTATGAAGAAGTTTTTTGATGTTCTCTCAAAGTACATATGGTGTTAGGATAGTTCTCCCGTAATTACTATGATAAGAAATAAAATATTGATCTTCAGGTTGGAGAATCTCATGACAAAGTTAGAATGCAAACTCAACTAACACATTTCAATAATCTGGGAAAAATCCTCATAGGAACTGTGTCAATGGGATGGATAAATTCATCATGTGTGGGGGAGATGGAACCAAGCTCATTAATATAGAGAATTCATGAATAAAGAGGATAATTTGGGGGTGTAAAAGAGCACATCACTAATGGTACAATGCTATAACTATAGGGAGGGAATAAAATTTGAAATACATTGCACTATACCTAAATTCATTACGGGTAATTAGAATCATCATCCACCAAATACAAAGGAGAATGGGAAGGAATATGCCATCACTGTTATAGAAGTGGATCATGAAAATCAATCCATAAAAGGTAAACTTCCAATTCACTCTGGACTGTAAGTAGTCTAATTTGATTTTGGTTCAATGCATTACTTGATAACTTTCAAGATTTATATAACCATTGAACCTATTCGCCACAACCATGATGTAGATATATCTATAAAAACAAAAATGGGTGAAATTCTTGAAAACCAAGTGTTGGACTATATTCTTATTGTCGTATGTGGGATGATTCTACGAGAAAATATCATAATATTTTGGATGGGGACATTGACCCTACAAATGGAATCAATTGTTTCCCATCATATAGAACATATATAACCTATCGAGAAAGGAAATATGTTGTCATATTCGGAACCATCCCATGCTCCCCAACAAATCCATGAAAAATCATGAATCTCCTTTTAAAAATCCTTATACTTTGAGGGTGTTGATTCACTGTGAGTAAACATACCTCGCTCATATGCTTTAGTCAAAGGGAGTTATCCTAATAATATAAATTCCCATCATAAAGAAATATAGTGATTTATTTCATAATGAGTTGCATGTGGTCCCCTAGTATTGTGAGGTAGATTTCTCAATAAAACTCATTCCAGGAACTAATCCTATATGAAATTGTCCCCATATAATGTCCCATATAAAACATGAGGATTTAATGAATATATAGTAAGAAAATTTTGATAATGGATTCATACATCATCATGCATAAAAATTGGGTCTTCTAGTACTCTTTATAATGAAGAAGGATGGATGAATGAGTTTGTGTGACAATTATCGAGAACTCAACAAGATCACCATAAAAAAATTACATATTCTGGTCTTTCAAGACTCTTTTTAATTAGTTTTGAGGAGATAAACTCTTCTCAATGTTTTATCTCTATTCTAGACATCACCAACTAAATGTGGTGAATGAATATATTCATAAAAAATCCTTTCATAATTTTTTTGGTAAATATTAATTTTATTGTCATTTCCATAAAACATAATAATTCCCAAAAAAGGATTATTTATTTGACGAATGATGTCTTTACAAATAACCTTTATTTTTTGTACTATTTATAGATGACATTCTCATATACTCCAAGAGAAAGGATGATGATTATGAACATCTAAGGAAGGTGTTTGTGACATTATGGATGGGGAAATTTTATGAAAAGTTCATTATGTGTGAATTATAGATGCAACAAGTCAAATACTTAGGACATCTAACCCTAAGTTACAGAATTTTTGTGGACCCTTAAAAAAGGCCATTGAGGAAGGACTGATACCCTATAGTGTCACATAAATGCACATTTTTCTTACATTAGTAGTGTATTATTAATGTTTTATGAAAATGTTCACACGATTTTAAAACACCCCTAAAATGGTTAACTTAGAAATAGTTATAGTTTGTAAATATGGATGAGCGTGAGTGAATCATTATGTAATTAATGAGAAGTATGATCATTGAACCTATACCCACATATCCAAAAATATGAGAATGTTTTTTATATAAAATTATTCTTCCATGATTTTCTTGAGTTGTGTACTCCTGAAAATTTATAATGTGATATCCAACGCCTCACATTACTTGACGATCCGTGAGCAGAACTACCCGAACCGTGATATAGAACAAGAAGATGAGATTCATTCATTAAAAATATGATGGAACAACCTATATGGTGATAAGTGTGACATATATACTGATCAAAAGAGACTATAATATATATTCACAAAAAAATTAGATCATCATGTGTAAAAGAATATGCTTATATATAATCATTTACAACGTTTTCTCTTTTCACTATCATCCGAGAAAGGCAAAAAGGTAGATGATGCTCTTTGCAGAAAATATCCATGGTCAGTATCCATGTTTTAGATTAAGAATGATACTATCATCGTGGATATGAAAATTATTGATTGTGAAAAAATAATTTTATGTAAATAATCCTACATTTCCCAAATGATTACCCAAAAATTTACCCAATAGAACATTATGGAGTAATAAAGGGATGATCTAGAGTTAAAAAATAAAGGGAATAAAGTAATTGAAGGGAATCCTGAAGAGTCCATATTGATGATGATAGTGTAATTTGGTTTGGAATGAGTCTTTTCATGCCATTTTTTCCTGGGGTAAATATGTATATTTATAACAATTCATATAGATCAACAATCTCTATCGATACCATGAGTATCAAGATACATTGTGATCTCCAGGAACACTTCTTTTGGGACAACATGGAGAATGATATTACAGGGTATATCTGAAGGTTCTTGATATGTCATATGTTTTAGGTATATATAAAAAACTTCTAAATGGATGATTCAACCATTTCCTATACCCACATATAAGTATGATATTTTAATTATGGACTTTTTTACAGGTATCCATATGTCATCCAATGGAAAAAATATGATACGAGTTGTTTTGGATGGAATAGCCATGAGTGACCACATTTTCACTATCAGGGAAGACCACTCACTTGAAAAACATGTAATGATATATGTTAAGTAAGTGGTGAGACATCCCGAGGTTCCACTCTCGATTGTGTCTGATCATGATCTCAGGTTCACATCTAAATTTTGGATGATTCATGAATATGATTGGAGTAATGAATTAAATTTGTGCATGAAATATCTCCAAAAACCTAATGGGAAATATTAATAGAAAATTCATTCAATCAATGATATGCTAAGAGTTTATCAATTATAACTCAAAGCTAGATGGGATCATCATATTATATTGGTTTAGATATTATACAACAATAGCTTCAACTCAAGTATTCAAATGGCTCCAAATGAAGCTATGTATGGAATGATAAGTATAACTCCAACATATTGGAATGAAGTTGGTTAATGAAAGATTCATGGACTGAATATTGTGATAGAGAATATAGAGAAGGTTCAAGACATCAAAAAACACATCAATGCTTCTCAATGTCATAAAAATAGATGGCTTGACAATCATCAAAGGGATTTGGAGTTTGATGTTGGATATAATGCAATCCTTCAAATATCACCATAGAAGAGACTCATGTAGTTTGGAATGAAAGGGACATTTAGCCGATCGTACATGGTCTAATTTCATATCTTTGATCGCATTGGAAATTTGACCTATTAGCTTCAAAATCCACCACAGATAGATAATATTCATGATGAGTTCCACATATCACTTATTACGATGTACATACTAGGTCCCACCCATGGACTAAACAAAGATGTTGTGAAAGTAGAATATGATAAATGTTATGAATTCATCCATTTAAAATTATAGACTGAATACATAATTTTATATACAATATGAAAACACACATCGTGAAACTGTTCTGGATGAACCATAATTGTGAATTAACAACATGGGAACAGATGTAGATAATGAAGGAAAAGTACCATTACCTGTGTATTTGAAATGAAATTTTGAAGTCCAGATTTTGAATGGGGGGTAGAATGAAATGACCCAATCATTATTGAATAGAATTTCTACGATCATATAGTAATTTAATATACTATAAATAACATAAAATGACATATAGACAAAAATAATAATATTATAATTGAACAATTAATAAAATAAGATGTATTTCTAGAGGTTAAGGAACCAATACCAATGAAATAGTAACACGGCCTTAGTAAAAGTAATATGACCCTTGTGAATAATTAACTAGAAAAATAAATATTATCCTCAAACATTAATGTATAAATAAATAATTTTCAACATATAAGTGAAAAAATGATATAATTATATCAAATCATTAGTCTGTAAATATTTAAAAAAAATTAATGAAGTGTTGGATTTTTTTTAATTTATAATTATTTAATTAAAAAAATATATTTAATTTAATAATTTAAATGATAATAATTTTTAAAAAAATTTATAAATAAATTAAAATTTTCATATATTAGGATTTTAAGAATATTTATAGGACCTTGATTAATTTTTCAAACTTTTAGAAAATTAGATATAATATTAATATATTTATATATATCATTAATGATGATTTAAATTAATAAATAATTTAATAATATTCATTATGTTATTTCTATTAAATGGAGTTAATTTTTTAATTATATACATAGAATATTGTTTACAGTGAATGATTCCGATTTTTTAGAAATACTTTAATTTTTTTATGAATAGTAAAATACAATAATTTTTTTTATAAATGATAAATACATTAATTTTGGAGACATTGTTGGTGTAAGGATGATTTAAGAACCTTAATATTCAAAAATACTTAATTATATTAATATATTTCGATATAATTCTCAAAATATTAATATTCTAGATCCCAAATAATAAACTAATGAATATAATCTTGATCAAACACTCTCCCTTAAAAATTAAATAGAACCCCTCACACCCTCTTCTACTCATACATCACAAGTTTTGATAATTTTATAAATTATACCCAATAAACATCCATCATCCCATCACCTCATAATGTAATCTGGTACCAATAAAAAGTCCAAAACCTTCTATCAGGAGGTTCTCTTGGTGGATTAATCCAGGTTGTAAATTCTCCCCATCATTCATTTATTTTATTTTCAATTTCCAATTTTTTCATATTATTTACTAACCTAACCAAACCAAATGGAATTATAACTCATGTATGTATAATTTACTGAAAATTATATCATTTAAATGGATGATTCTTCATTCTACTGTACCATATATCTCTTTTATTTTAAAAATTATACCATCACCCATGAAGTGTAAATATGCCGACATTATGGGAGATGCACAATAATTTTCATTTATCACCTAAAAATATGTTAAAAAGTAAATTAAGTTCATGAAAACATATTTTAATTTTTCTGTTATATCCATAATTATATTCTAGAAAGAACATTTACACATAATAAAAAATGAGAAAACAAAATTATTTCATTGTGATTGAAAACCCATATAAATTAACCTAACAAAATCATTATTAACATGTATCTAATGATTCATCCACATGGAATATACCAAAAAATAATTGTAATATCATTTAAAAAATTTATATATCATTACTAACATATAAAAACATTTACGGATGGTAATAATCAATTTACATGAACATCCATTCATAAATAAAACATAATAGATCATGAAAACTATGAAAAACAATGCTTCGAAATGATGAAGTTAAATTAAATAACTCATCAAAAGGCCCAAAAAATAACAGAATAATAATATAATTAATAATATTCTGGTATAATTTTTTTTTAAATTGTTAAATAATGAATATACTATGATTACATAGGACCTTAATAAAAAGAAATCATTCGAAAACAAAGTTGTAGGAATTCTTGAACCCAAATATAATTAATTTGGTTTTCCATATTTCAACACATTTTTAGTAAATATATTACTTAAATAAAATTTATTCATCATTATCATACATTTTTTGAATTAAATTTAATTTAAATTAGTTTTTTTTTAAAAAATCTAAAAGAACACTTATTTAAAAAACACACCTTTTACTTCCCCAAAATGTTTCTTCTTCACTCATAATTTATGACTCTTATATAAAGTATTTTATTCACTTTTTCAGTAGGTGAACCAATTTTTATGAATATATTCTTATGAAATAAAACACATTCCATTAAATGGTTTATTTTATGGTCATTATTTCTATACATTCTATGTGGCATGCACGATAATGTAAATCTTGTGATGGAACTAGTGCACCATAATTTTATAATGAAATTTAAATGTGATCATGTGACATCACACATTGAATAATTTAGAACTCCAATTCATTGGGTAATGTGAAGAATCTCCTGGGATAAAGTGAAATATGAGTGAACATGATGGAATATTTTCTCACAACGTTGTATGGTAGATAACCAAAATGACATGATGTTTAATTTTTATGCAGTTCCCCATTTGATTCCATTTATCTAATGTCTCTGATAATGATTATGATCTTATTAGTTTGTTATGATGATGAATATTATGCTCAACCATTTTAATTGTCTCATTTTCACATCTATATTATTAATTGTCTATTAGCTCAGACCTATTTTCTTTATATCCTCAGGTGATTACAATTCCAAAAAGTATTCAAGGTCCACTAATATGGAAGATAGGAAGGAATTAAATAAATTTTTTATTTTGTATATTTAATTTGTGGTATTAATTTTCCCAAGACACTAAGCCATTTTGACTTTTTTGTTTATATATTTTGTGTTTTATTTTATTAAATGATGTAATAATATATTTAATAAAAATTATGGTCACTATAGTTGTTATCATAGAACTATTTAGTCAATTTGAGAATTAGGAATAGTGAACCTATGTGAAAATACTTAGTTTGAGAATACATATAATTGAGCCCAAAAGAATCAATTATTTCTAAAAATTTTAACATATGGATCCCATAAGATATGTCTTTTTTTATAAATTCACAATGGAATATATTATTTATTTATGAATTTTGACCTATGTTTTTTTATAACCTTCTCTATTTTATATAATGGTGGAAACTAGGAGAAACCAGTCCACCAACCCGTGTAAGGTACAATGTAATGTTTGTTCAAATGACACCCCCAATGATTTGGGAGGCTGAGTTCAAAATATCTTGGTGATTACTACCCAACATTATCATGTTATAAACAATAACCTAAATAATTGGGAATGAACACCTCCATCAAAGATGGAACAACATGATATCAAGTATTTTATGTTGATATAACCACTAAAATTTATTTAATTTTCTAATCCACTCATTACATGATAGTAGGTCAACTCGATGGAAATGATATTTCCTATTCTACACGGTTCGAAGATAGAGAAGGTGATTCTTTTTGTCTATCTAATATATAGAGTGTCCTATCAATGGTGGGTTTTGATTAATAACACAAAATAGTGGGATTCAATTAAAGATATGACATGGGAAGGCATTAAGAATATGTTGGTTAACTTGTATATCCCTTGAACTATTTAATCATATATAGAGAGTGAATTAATAGAGATGATGTGAAAGGAAAGTGAATAAAGTATGACCTTCAATGAAATTTTCACATGTACTGGATGGTATGATTTAGTTTTTATTACCAATAGTGATATAAATAGAGATATATTATTTAGTGGTTTAAAACCACACCTTTGAAAGGATTTATCAATTAGAATAATAGGGATTTGTGATGAATTTTTTTATTGTGCACTCAATGTGGAGATGGTGTTTGGGGAATTGTCCCATGGTTAATGTGATAAGAAATGACTGATGGAGTATCATGCTAGAGGATCTCATGAAAATGGTGGAATGAAAAATAAACCACCCGAATGTCCAAAATTTGGGAAGAAAAATCATGAGTACTACCTCAATGTGATGTGGAAATGCTTCATGTGGGGAAGGTTAGGCCAAAAATATCATGAATGTAGACAATTAATTTGGATGATGGATAATGTGTTTGAGGAAAAGAGAGAACCACCCATGGTACAAAGAAAAATCTTTTGGGGGAAGGGAACTACAAAAGATAGTCCACTAATACTCGAGTGAATTAGTGTTATTAGAATCATCAACCACTTATTCTAAAGGAGAAATGGAAGGCACATTCCTAGACTATTAAATATGTGGAGAACGAAAAAAAATTCATACTAGGTATACATCTTATTTTCTCAATATGGGTAAAAGTCTTATTTGAATCTTGTTCTGCGTATTTTTTATGTCTTGAAATATTCCTATAACTATTGAATCATAGTCATGTTACCTTGATACTTTTATATATGTATGAAAACCTTATGGTGAAATCATAACAACACAATTGTTGGAATCTTATCATGTTGGAGTATATGGGAAGATACCTCCAATGTATCTCATAATACTACCCTAGGGGGAATTAGATTCTATACAATAGATATATTTCCTCTCATTATATAGAATACAGTTAAACTATTAATAAAGGGAAATATATTTTCATTGTACAAACTATCCCATGATCCTCTAAAAATCCAAGGATGATTATGAATATCCATTTGAAAATTCTTTAATGGTATGGGTGTTGATTCTCTATGATGAATCATACGTCACTCAAATGGTTGAGTCAAACGAAGCTTTCAACCTAGTGTATGTTACCATCATTTGGATGTGCACTGATTTATTTCCAGAAGTGTTACCTGGACTCCCCTCAAATCGTAAGGTATTGTTCTCAATAGATAACATACTTGGATTAACTCCTGTGTCAAAGTGTCCCAATAAGAGAGGCCATATCTAACTGCGGGATTTAAAGAATAAGCTACAAGATTATTTTGATAAAGGGTCCATAAACCCTAATACATCACCTAGGGATGCACCGATACTATTTTTTAGGAATAAAGATGGATCAATAGAGCTGTGTATTGATTATCGGGATGTGAACCTAATCACCATAAAGAACTAGTATCCCCATATAAGGATTGATGACATGTTTGATCAGTTTTGAGGAGATCATTACATATCAAATGAGGATCCTTGTTTTGGATATCTTCATCTAAAAAGGATGAATGTAGATATTTATAATAATTACTTAAATACAAGGGTTGGTTATTATGAGTTTCTTATTATTCCCATTAGAATTAACAATTCTCCTACAATCTACAAATATTTGGTGAATATAGACATTATCCATTACCTCAAAAATTTTGTTGAATTTTATATTGATTACATTATCATATACTATCAGATAATGGAGGAACATTAAAACCATATAAGAATTCTGTGAGCAAAATTAACGAAGGACAAATTGTACACCCAGTTGCGAAATTGTGACTTTTTCATGTAGTAGGTCATATAATTGGGGTATGTTATCACATGTGAAAGAATTTATGTGGACCCATCAAAAACAAGGGTGGTTGTGGAATGTACTAGACCCTCGAATTTCAAATAAATACACTTTTTTTTCATTAGTAGGGTACTATCGATATTTTGTGAGAAATTATCGTGAACAAGGAAAGGGGTAAAGTATAACTGAATAGAAGAGTGTGAGATAACCTTCATGGAGATAAATAAGTAGTAGATCACTACACCTATACTCACTTTACCAAAGAGTGGAGAGTGTTTTGGGATATAAAATGATTCTTTCATGAATGGATTGGGTTGTCTACTCATGAAAAATGATAATGTGATTTCCCATGCCTCTTGAAATTTTATGATCCATGAGTAGAACTACCCGAAACATGATCTATAGTTAGTAGCATTGTTTTTTTTTCACTAAAAATTTGGAATCACTCCCTATATGATGAGATGTGTGACATATATATCGATTAAAAGTTTCCAAAGTATATATTTCCGAAAAAATTATTTCAACATGAATAACTACAGATGTAAAGAGAAATCCAAAAACAATTATTTATTTATTCACAATCATCTAAGAAAGGGAAACAAGGCAGTTAATGATCTAAGTAGAAAATATCCTCATACTTTGTCAATGTCATAGATTCAGAATGTCCCTATCTTCATTGATATGAAATGGATAGATTTTTAAATCATAAAAGTGTAGAATGAATCATACATTTACAATTGATATCCTGGCCATATATTCAAGAGATTTTTATGGAGGCATAAAGGGATCCTTTGGGGTAACAAAATAAGGTGACTACAGTAAAGGACAGAAATACATAAAAGTTATATATTGATGATGATGTTGTAATTTGGTTGGGAATGAGGTTTTTTGTTCCTTCATCACATGGTATAAGTAATGAGCTATTGGAAAATTAACATAGCTCAAAATTCTCTATCAATATCAAAAGTACCAATATTTATTGTGATCTTCGATAAGACTTTTAGTGGGAAATCATGAAGAAAGAGATTACATAGTATATCTCAAGGAGCTCAAAATGTCATCATGATAATGTGGAGGGACAAATGTTTGAAGGGATGATGCAACCATTGCATATACCTCTGTTGAAATGGGAGAATGTCACTTTGTACATTTTTTCTAGCATCCTTAACATATCCAAAGGAAATAATGTGATATGGGTTTTGGTGGACCGACTCACCGAGACAGCCCACTTTATCACAATTTGAAAAGATATATCACTTCAACAACATGAGAACATATAAGTGAAAAAATTGTTTAGACATCATGGGGTTCCACTATCAATTTTTTTGTTCATGATCCATTGTTCACATCTAAATTTTAGAGGAGTGTTCATTATTTTTTGAGAAATGAATTACATTTCAGCATAAAATATAACAAAAAAAATATGGCCAATATGAAAATACTTTTTAGATGCTCAAATATATGGTATTTGAATTGTAATTATAATTCAAAGGTAGATAGGACCAAAATCAACCATTTTTTGAGTAATCATACTAATATTTATTCCATTAAAGTATTTAGATGGCTCCATATGAAGATATATATAGAAAATGATGTAGAAATCCAAAATGTTTTGACCATGTTGGTGAAATATAAATACCTGGACCTGGTATTGTACATGAGATGGAAGATACAGTTCAAACCTTACAAAAACATGTCAAAGCTACTTAGAGTCAGTAAATGTCCTTTGTTGACAATCATAGTAGTGACTTGGTCAATGATGTTCATGATAATTTCATCGTTCAAATATCACCATGGAAGAGAGTCATGATTTTTGGAACGAAAGGGAAGCTAAGAACATGTATATTAGACCCTTTGTGATTCTTAATCACATAGAAGCTATGGAATATCATCTTGAACACCAAAAAATAATAGAAAATGTTCATGAAGTTCTCCACTTCTCACTTTTAAATATGTACATACCAGATCCCTCAAATGTACTAAACTCAGATGTGGTACAACTGGAAGATGATATCTCTAATGAATAGTTGGTAGAAAAGTTTTGGACAAGAGAGATAAGGTTCTATGAAACAACATAAATCTCCTTATAATTTTTTTAAAGGAGCCATAAGCATGAAGAATAATCATGGGAACTGGAGGAGGTGATGAAGGAGATGTATGATCACCTTTTTATGTAAAACAAAATTTTGAGGGCAAAATTTCAAAAGGGGAAATAATTTAATGACTCAAACATTTTATCAATGGAATTTATCCTTTCGTATTGTAATTTAATATAGTATAAATAACTTATAATCACTTATGTACCGTAAAAATAAAAAATTATTAATGAATAATTAATCAAATAAGAAGTATTTCTAGATTTAAATGAAGAAAAACCAATGACATAGTAATTTGACCATATGAATAGGAATATGACCCTTATGAATAGTAAAATTTCCAAATTTATAGTATCCTAACCCATTAATGTATAATTATAATTTTGGAATCATTTATGTGATAGTTTTATATAATTATATTATAGTATGTTTTTGTAAATATTTTAAAAATTATTAATTTATTATTTTTATTTTTGTAAGCCATAAATATTTTATTACATTTTTATAATTTATGTATTTATTTAAAGAAAATTTATTTCAAAAAAAATGTATCAATAAATTAATATTTTTATTTCTAATGGTTTTAATATTATTTAATGTGTCCTTTCATATTTTTTCAGAGAGCTGCAAAAATAGTTACAATTTTAAAATTTGTATTTTCCAAGAATATGATGAATTTAAATAATGATTAAATTAAAAATATTAATAAAATATTTTCATAATATGGAGTTCATTTTTAAATTATATGCCTCAAAAAAATTTGGTTGTTTTTATGTGATTTTTCATAAACACTTGATTTATTTATGAATAGTAAAATAAGATAAATTTTTATAAATAATAAATGCATGTATTTTTGTGTTCTATTTGATGTAATGATGATCTCAAAACCATTATCTATAACCATCCTCTACTATTATAATATATTAATGGATACTTCACAAACTATTCACAGTATTGTTCCAAAATGACAAACTATTGAATATAATATTGAGGAAACGCCCCTCCCCTCCACTTAAATACCAACCCTCACACCCTCGCCTCCTAACAAATCACAAGTTTTGAGCCTTGAATAAATTCTACCCAATACTCATCCATGGCCCATGGACCACGTACATGCACTCTAGGTATCATCAAAATAACAAATCCTTTCCCAAAGGAGGTTTTCAAGGAGGATAAATTCAAGCGGTAATACTCTCTGTCTTTCTTTTAATTTTAATTCAATTTCATTATCTTTTTAATTAATTTACCCCCCCGAACAAAATTAGCATAAAACCCAATTATGGTTAATATACTGTCATTATATAATGTTAAGGTATGATTCATCATTATACTTCACTCACCCTATCTCTCTTTTATTTTAACAATTAAATATTAACTAGAGATGTTTCTATTTACCGACATCATGGGTGATGCACATTTATTTTTCTTTAACACAATAAATGATGTAAATAAAAATATTAAATAGATGAAAAATACTTTATATTATTTTTTATAACCATCATTATGTTCTGGAACTAACTTATACACATAATACTATATGATTGAATTAATGAGTTCACTATGATAAAAACCTGCAAAAAATAACCTAAAACAATCATCATTAACAAGTATTTATTATTAATCCTCATTGAATATAACAAAATTCATTATAAGATAATTAAAACTTATGTTACATAATTAAGGAAATATTTCAACAATTCTATATATTTATCACCATTTTACACAAACATCCACTCAGGAATAGAATACAATCGATCTTGAATACCATTTGAATGAATGTCTTCGAATGATGAAATTAAATTTTATAACTAATCCAAAGGCCCATTAAATAACATAATAAATAATTAATTAATTTTATTAAAGTATATAGTTTATTTAATTTTTAATAAACTAATATAATTTTATTATAAAATACATTAATGTTAAAATATCAGTTTGATACAAAGTGAAGGGAATTATTGAACCCACCTCTCTTTATTTGGGTTTTCCCTCATTCACAACATTTTCAGTATGGTTATTACTTAAATATTATTTCATTATCATTATCATACATTTTCTAGGATATAATCATTTTCTAATTGAGTTTATGAAAAACACTATGTTTTCCAAATTAACGCTTCTTTGAAAAAAACACTTTTCAATTCTGATGATTTATTCTCTTTCACTCAAGGATAATGATTATTATATCGTGTATATTATTAACTATATAATATGGGGTCCCAATGTTTGTGAATATATTCTAATGAAATTATTCCCATTCCATTCCATGGATAATTTTATGTTCTTGAATGATATATGTTCTATGTGGAATGCATAATAATGTAAAAGTTGTGATGTGACTGGTGAGACCAAAATTACAAAAAACACTGCAAATTTATTGATTTGAAGGATGAAACAATAATTATATAGAGATAAAATGAATTGGGTGATGTGAACAACCTCATGGGTTAAATTGAAATGTGAATGAACATGATTGCAGGTTTTTTACAACTATGTGTGGTAGTTAACCAATACAAAATGATGCTTCATTTTTATAAATTTCTACATTTAATTTATTTATTTAATGTTTTCTATCAGGATTAAGATGTTATGAATTTATTATGATTATAAATATTATTATCACCCATGTTATATTGTTTAATGATAATATCTATATTTTACTATGATTTTAGGTCATTCATTTTTTATGTATATCCCAAGGTTATTACATGTACCAATGGGAATTAATTGTCCTATAAGAAGCTAGAGAAGAAGGAATTAAATAAATGTTTTCTTATTTTATAAATTTTACATGTGGTCCTAATTATCCTAAGACACTAAACTCTTGGGTCCTAATTGTGTAACAAATTTATGTCGTTTCTCTATAAAATGTTGTAATAAGATATGTAAGAAAAAATCAGGGTTGGTTTTATTTTTTTGACCTATAGGAAGACACTATATGTGTATTATTCTTTTGGATCCTCAGTTGACCGTTTTCGTATATGTTATTGAAATATTATATAGTTCTTTTTTCTTATAAAGAGTTCATTGTGTTCTTATTTTAGCACATTACCTACGTTTTCATCATAGAATATGTCATGCATAAGGTAATATTATTCTATTTTATTTATAGTATTATTTATTATTGACGTGATCATCTGGATGTTCTATTTACTCTTACATAAAGCTAAATCATAATTTAATGCATTAGTTTGATTCTTAAAAAAAAATAATTAAAAACAGTGTGGTATTAAATTCATTAAAATTGTTTTTAGAGAAATTATATTGAAATGATTAGTATAGAATCAGTTTCAGCAAGTCCTAGAAAAGTGACAAATTTCTAGGGTTGTGTCATTGTAATGATGTCTCTTTGAACAAGTTTCTATGTCTCGCTCTGAGTCATAGAAACTATGTCATAATGATATATGTGTGAAACTTTATGTGTCTCATATATTGCCAATTAATCCTTATGGAGATTAATCATTTGAATGTATGTCTGAATGGTGGTATCTTATACATTATAAATTTTCTAATTTATTGTGTTGAAAAAGATGACTGTGTGTAAAACTATATCTATATTTTGTTCTGATATTATGACATCCTGTCATTGGGTCCTTTTCATTCAGAGAGTCAATCTTGATGATGAATGTTCTTTATCCATGTTCTAAACTCATTCGTTACTTACACTTAGGAAAAATTCCATCAACCATCTCAGAATATAAGATGCTCACAGAAAATATGAAACTCATTAATGAAAAAATATGCATGTTTTTTATCATTAAAAAATTAAATAAATAAAGGAGGACAAAAAAATGGGATTTCACTAGAATAGTTTCAATAAAATATTTTATCACCATTTTTTTCTATATTCAATGATGATGGAAAATCCTCTAGAATTCCACTCATTGAATCATGGTGAATCTTTTGTGTTAGAGTACACTAATAATTTTATGGTTATTGTTCGGTTTTCTCTTGAGGTTTTAATGAAAGACCAGCTAAATGATCTGATTTACCTATAGTGTTTGTGAATAGATATCATATAAAAGGTGTTTATGCGGATTTATTCAACCTATTCGTAGTTATTAGATAGGTAAATGATAGATTATGTTGATATGGTAGTTGTCGTTAGTTATTCTACCTCTTATATTCGATCGAGTGCTAACTTTATTGGCTTATAGGGGAGAAATTGTAAATAAAAAAATATTTGTAGGAGTGATAGAGGTACTTCTCAATGTAAGTCCCCTATAATTACATTATTCATAGCCTGTATTGTGCCCCTAGCTTTATACCAGGTTTCCAAGGATATGAAATACCATAGTTCAAAATCTTCAACTAAAAAGAGTGTAATAGTAGTGGGATCTTTCGTAGTCATAAATGATTTTATCACATTATGTCGACACCTTGTTGTAGTTTGGGATCATGCCCTCCAAATGATATTGTGTAATAATCAGATGATTAAATTTTTATAGGTAACAATACAAATACATCTAGAGTAAATCACTATCAGGGGGAAGATGACTTTTTGGTAGAGGTAGATTATAGAAAAATATCAAGGACATGATACATCATTATTTCATCTTTAGTATAGATTTTTTTATTTTATATAATTTCTTACAACATGTTTTCGTCTACAAATTTTTAATATAAATAAACTTAAAACGATTATCATATCCATTAATGTTGATATTTTCACACATATTAAAATTAGTAAGGATCAGGGGATTATGTTTCCTTCATCTTCTCTATCGATAGCCTCTACAGAGATACTCTATTATTTCATTTCTCTAATATATAATTTTTTTATGTCAACATCTCGATAGATTGAATTTAATCTCATCATATTGTGGTCTAATTTTATCATCAGATAGTATTTTTTTTAATCATATGGGAGATATGAGATGATTTATGTAGAGTTAGATCTATGGTCTAGTCATGTATGTCTATCCGGCCCAATGCTCCATAGTTTTTTATCTGGTATATCATTTGAGCACAATGATTTTCTACTATATTTGATCTTACCACTACTGATCATGGATTTCTTGATGTTTTCCTAGATGATTTCTCTCTTCTTTCTACAGAGACAGAGGTAGAGTTTATGATTGAACATGTTCTAATTACGTAGCTAATTGTGATACCCTCTTATCATATAGAAGTAGAATGGACTAATGAGATCATGATTCCATTGGATAACTTGATGGAGAATGGTTTCTTAACTATAATATCATTCCTTGGGTGACCCCTCACATATTTTCCAATAGGGAAGATGGTTCACTTCGATTGTGGGCGAAAAATCAAAATTTTTACTCTGTAATAGTTTATAATAAGTATCATAAGTCTCAAATATATGATTTTTTTATTAGTTAAAGGGGTAAAAGTGGTTTTCCACTATTGATCAACATTGGGGTTATAAAAAATTCTGTGTTAGGGTGTCTTATATATAGAAGATATATTTTTGGAGCAGTTATAGGAATTACGAATATATTATGATTCCATTTTGTATGAAAAATTCACTTATTGTTTTTATCTCAAAAATGAAACATTTATTCATTAGTATATAGATATATTTGTGTTCATCAACATAGAAGATAATTTTTATGTTCGGGAAATTACAACGACCATGAGAACTATTTGAGTTTTCAACAATAAATCATGAAGTGTCACTTATTATATATAAATATTTCCAAATTCAATTTCTAGATCCCTGATGTGATGTTTTTTGGGCACTTGATTTTTGGGAATGAATTATAAAATGATCATTTGATGGTATTTTATTTTTTTCATGGGAAAATCAATGAAATGTGTAAAACCCCAAAAATTCTTAATGAATATCATTTCATTCAATAATGTTTTTAAAAAAAATATTGAGTTATCCTATGTTACACATAGAAACAAGTTTCACCAGTAGGACTCATTACAGTTAATAATGAGTTTCATAGAATAATAATAAACTATTAACATTAATATTTAATATAACTCATAAAAATTATAATTTTGGGAATGAATAGAACTAACCAGTGTATGGAAATTATAGTTATCTATTAATTATAAATTAATTAAAAATCATGTAATAGAAAAAATCTGTTTTTAGAAAAATAATATAATTATAAAATAATGTTTATTCATGTGCTTCTAACATATATTTAAAAATAAAATATATATTTATTAAAAAATTTATATGAAATAAAAAAATTAAAAAATTGAATATCCAAATTATGTAAGGGTGAATTTTGGGATTTCTCTAAAAAAAATTCTTCATTGATGAATTGTGAAGAATACAAGAATTTTAATTGAAAATAGTGTTTATGTCAAAATTAATTTTCATTTAACATTTAGAAAAGAATTATTAGTAAAGAATAATTAGTTAATTATTTTTATAAATTAATCAAATTTAGGTAATTTTATATTTTTTTGATAAAATCATTTGTAATCATTATTAAAATTTCACATTAATTTTTTTTCTCAACGCATCTTTTCGATTAATTATAATTCATATTCTATCTATTATAGGAGTAGAATATGGAAATGTGGATTCCAAATTTTTTATAATAATAATTCATTTTGTATAATATGTAAAAATTAATTTTTTTCCATAATGGTATTTGAAATTAACTAACATTTATTACCATGATTTATGTTTGAATAAGATTTTGTGAATTGCATGATTTTATATTAAATATAATTTCACAAAAATATTGGATTTATACATTATATATCTAATTTCATATTCAGAATAAGTATGTCTAATTATATATTGAAAATAATTTTTTTGTATTATTAAATGATAAATTACCTATGTGAATAAAAAGATAAATGTCACCGTGGTCATAACTAAAACGGTAAGTTTATGTAAACATATATACTGTGGAATAACAACCAAAAATGTAAATTTTATACTGGTTCGAGATATTTCTCAACAAAATCAAACCCCCTAATTATCAATCAATTATTTAGGCACATTATAAAATTAATACCTCCAAATACTGTATGATTTTTATTAGTTAGAGGAATTCCACTCTAGCTCAACTATATATGGGAACTCAGTTTCCCCCCTATTCACAGCATCAAACAACATTTTTTGTCAATACATGCCCAAATCGAATAACATATTCCCTCCCATAATCCTATAAGACATATCATGGGTAATAATCAATCCATTAAAGGACTTCCTTCAAGCATAATGTGGATAAATGATGAAGTGGTAATGTACGTCAACAATCATCTTTATTTTACCTCTTCTCAATCAACTTAAATTATTATTTACCAATGATGATATAATAATATATTTTTCCAACATGTAAATAGTTGTTTTTAAAATAATGGATGTCCTAAAAACATCTTTACTTTTTTCAATTAGGTTAAAAACTCAACAATGTTTTGTACAGAAGATAACCATATCACAAATCGTTGTCATTCGTTTTTCCATTTACAACTATCATGTTTGGTTATGAGTATGGATAAAAAGTGTATCTAAATATATTTGATATATATGTAATATTTACACCTCTTGATTTATATATGATATATATTTTTAACTTCCATTCTGTAGGATATGCAATAATTTCGCTCGTGTTCATGGAATACAACTACCTCACAAAGCAATTTGATACCGATTTCACGAATGCATTTCATGGAATGTGATAAAATTAAATTTATGTTTTAAATTATATTTAACTGAGATAATTATTAATATTAATGTCATATTTATCATTTTTATGATAATATATAGTTTTTATTCTTCCCTTTTTATAAATGTAAGGTTTAGATATTTGTTCGTTTATGTGTGGACTACCATCTTTACAAAGCAACGTGAGTCTTTTTTAATTAGCACTTACCATAGGTGATATATATGTATATAATATGTTATATAGGATATTATTATAATTCCATAAACATTATTTATTACCATCCTTCATTCCATTATGTAAATTTAAAAATGGAAAGGACAATCTTGCATACATAAGGCCGACCATCTCGATGCTCATAACATAATTAATTTTTTATAAACATAATTTAAAATTACTTTAAAAATAATAAGTGATGTATTAATAGGATAATTATATCATTTTTTTAAGAATAAACAATATAATATGTGAATGTTCCAGATTCTGAATTACCAAACACGCATGAGAAAATAAGTAAATTCACAGACGGAACAACAATAATAAGAAAAGATATGTATCAAATGGGTGATAAAATTTTATAAAAGAGACATGAATTATATTATAAATACTAATATGTTTATGGTAAGTGTTAATATCTTGTTTATAATGGTTATATGGTATATTATATAATGTTCATCTGGAATGAAGTGGTAGGTAAAGGATTTCGTTTCAATTTGGATTCTGTTGATAGGTAACTGTTAAAATTATCAGAATCAAATTAATGTTAATTATGTACTTCCCATTATAACATTTAATATAATTATTAATTAATACAAAATGGTATTTTTTGATTCAATTTATTAAATTTATTCAATGAGGATTGGAAATTACCAACTAAAAAATGTTATTGTATAATCCCACTATCTTATGTGATTTATAGTGTTCTCTTAAAAATATCACATTCTTGTAATGATTTTATATTTTAAATTACATTTTTTATAAATATATGTAAATTATAATCATAGATATGACTATTATCTACACTATATTCCATTTTTACATATATTCCCTATATTAATTGTTATTTGTAAAATAAGAATTTTTTTAATATAACTGTATATTTTACTAAATATGAAAATTTGATGTTATGGAATATTTATTCAGGAGATAATTTTATTATTTTCATTATGAGGAATAATTTGGATTCACAGTGACCAGTAGGGCCCATTATAATATAACCCATGTATGAATCGTCGTGTCTCATGAGACTAATTAGTTAACCTAATTGAATAAAGGTTCACAAGTAGTTTATACTATATTGTAAAAGGTTTTTATCATAGTTCAATCTTATAAATCTAGAATGAAATATAATAAATATTAATTTATATTATTAAATGTTTATTTATTCTTATCCATGAAATTCTCACTATGATATTATCTGCAAAACATTTCATTTTTTGTTAAATGATTACATGTCTTGTGTTTTCAGTTATTAATCATGACTTATTTATTATGACTAATCTAGTTATTTAAATGTTGTGTTTTATCTGATATATAACTTTCCCAATGAATTTTTATTCTTTATTAATTATTTATTATATAGTAGTTAACCATTACTGAGCATTTGACATTACCCTTAAATTTTTATCCTATTCCACAATTTATGTATACTAATCATTCTAATCATTTTTCAAGGATTATGGACATTTTATTTTTTATTTAATATGTTATTTTTTATATTATGATTTTAAATATTTTATCTTGTTTTTATCTGGTTTTCAAAAAATAATAAATTGATTTTTCCTTCGATATTCTACCCATTATATCAATGAAAATGTAATAAAGGTGGGAACAAACTCCAAGCTATTGTGTCCAAGGTTGTTATAGTTAATATATGATTAATTTTAGTAGAAGTAATGGTATCTAGATCTAGGAAAATATATAATTGGGACCACAGCTATATATTATAATTTTAAGGTAATAATAGAATAAGAAGAAAATGATTTGGTAAGGTGGAGATTAAGTGGCCTTTTCTCGAAACATACCAATGCATAATTATTGAAAGTGCATGCCATTCACGAATATCTATACCTATGGTTAATAAATTCAAAAATACTGCACTTGTATAGATGTAATTTTTACCTGGTTCATGAAAGCATTCCTTACTAGGCACCTGGTATAATACTCCTTGGGGATATGCTTATAATAATAAACATTTTAATTAAAACTCTTTATGATGGATTTGAAAGTAGATATATCCTGATAGAATCCATTATTATGAATTTGATATTATATAATGTTATGTATTTTTATATATTTTCTATTATAAAATATGATTTAAAATTCAAAATTTTAGGATCAAATATAGTATATCCGAAGTTTTAAAAATGTATCATTGAAGAAAGAAGTGTTCCAGACCAATTCGTAGTGTGTGGATTTATATATTGAGAAACCCAATATATTTTGCAGTGTAACTAAGAAAATTATGGCTATATTAGTGTAGAATAATTATTTTATGACAAGGTAGATTTCACAAATGGATCAACCTATTCTGTAGTGATATTATTCTATATCGGATAACATTATGTGACAATGACCCCCATCATTTATTTGTACTACTGATCCAATAGATGTTGAGTAATATATTAAAAATTTGGAGAAGATATTTATTAAAATATTATGCAGTGGAAGAACAAATAATACACTTACTATGTATTTTTTCCCTGGGGATGATGATCAATGGCGGTCATTGATCTAAAATACTAGAGGAAATAGGAAATAAAACTCAGGGACTAAAAATATTTTAAGGGTACACTCTTTGATAAATATTTCTCTAATTATAAAAAACTAAGATGAAGCGAAATTTTCCAAGATTTAGTAATAAAGAAAATGATGGTGTTATTTTTTCGAGGATACATCAATGAAGTTATCTAGGTATAGTATTGATTATATTCATAAAATGGTGTTCAATATTTTCTATTTCAATAAAGGGGTCGAGCAAAGTCCTCGATGGGGGATAGTATCTCAACAATTTTATGGGTATAGTAATGTAGTTTTATGTAATGTCAAGAAAGGGAATTAAATCTTCAATTTTTAAAAATTAAATAGGATGAAAAAGAATAAGTTTATGAAAGACAAATAATGGATTAATTGAAGAAGGGAAGGAATTATTTTCCTCCCTGTTATAAATGTCGAAATAATCACCATGGAAAATACATGAAGAAATTAGGAGTTTGTTGTATGGGTGGATAAATTGTTCATCTACAAAAGGAATTGAATGAGATGAAACAATACACTACAATTCAAATTTTTATCTTTATGTTGTTTGTGAACTAAGAAAATGAATTCCCAATGTCTTAAGGGACTACACCTCATAAGATTATAAGGGTTCGAGATCATGTTTATTGCATGGATATGACCTAATTGAAATATTTAATTTTCTTGTGTTTTTTGATAGATGAAATATGATTTCAATGAATTTTTATGATGATATTATATTAATAATAATAATGAAATTTATATTTATTATATTGAATTACTATTTATGAAAGGATTTGAGATAATGTGTTGAATTCTTCAATTAAATGTGATTTAGTGAGAGGTATAAAAAATTGGAAAACAGATGATTGAGTGAAATATATCCTTAAATATTTTGGTTATATATATTAAAAGTATAGGTAATGAGATATGATTTATATAGATACTCTAAATTGGTTAGTGATTTATACCTTGGAACTAAATAATTCTTTGTTGGTACATTTGGGTTATTCATACATTGATATAGTATATATTATTTTTTCATTTGAAGAATATATAAAAAAATATGTTCTAAAATAATTCAATTAGGTTAAAATAATGTTTTAAAATGGTTTTATGTTAATTTATGGTATTTCCACGTTTTAAGATAACAAATGACAATGGTATTTACACGATTGGTATGTGACAATTAAGTAATATGTCAAGATAATTTGGAGATTAAAAGTAATTTTAATATAAAAATGATTCAAGCTTCTTTCTAATGTTTTGTATCAATATATTTTGAAATTTTCATAATTTCTACAATTTTTGAAATGTATTAATATGAACTTTGGAGGGGGTTTTAGATATTAATGTATTACATCAACATATAAATATTTGTGCATATTGGATAACTTATACTTACCATATTGGTTTCGAAAAATATTATGAGATAGAAAAAAGGCTGGTAAAAAATTGTGGGTCTTATAATAAATAAATATTGAACATTAGTGATTAATTAATATAATATTCATTTTATGATATTAATTTCTAAGAGTAAGTGATGGATGTTAAATTGGAAGAAATAAAACTAGATCATGAATTTTTTTTCCATAAATTAGAATGGTATCAAGTAATTATATTTTATTGTATTCATTAATCATAAAATAATTCCTCAGAAATTAGAAAATGACATTGAAATAGTACTTTTATCCCATTATATTCATACCTAGTGAATTATTATTTTTTTAAATCATCACATATTTATGGTTTTGAGAAGCCTAAAATTCCAATAATCATTCACTTTCTTATGATCAATGACCTCAATAAGTCTCTATAATTATTTATTCTTTTATTAGATGTTTATATTATCACATTGAAAATATATAATTCTCTGTTATAAACTTTTAATGTGATTTTGAATATGAGATTTTTTATGATGATATTTTATTAGTTCTCTTATGACGCGGGGTTTTCCGAAACAATATTTCAAAATATAAAATATTTTCTAACTATGATCTTGTTTAAATTGAGGGAATATAATTTATTTATGGTATGTAAACTAAATATCCACAAAAAATATGATGTAATACCATTTTTATATAGCATATGTTATACACAATACTTTGTTTAGTTGTGTTACATGCAACAACAATTTTCTTCAAAAGCTTATGTTTTACACTTTACTAGGTTTTACCAAAATAAAATACTATTAACATTATTATATAGTATATAAAATATTTTTTATAATTGTGATAATGAGTATTACTAAATATGTTATAAAATATGTGGTTTTCTATATATTATAAGAATAAATAAAAATCATTTTAACAATAAAGAATATTTTTTAGAAAAACTATGTTTTGCTACATGAATCTTTATCATGAAATGAGTTGATAATTTAAAAAAAAATATATACCACTATTAGAAAATTAATATGAATAAATATATATTATATCTGGAACTATAACATCAAAATTATCTTAGTGTTATTTTTTAAAAGTTTTCAAAAATATTTTTATTTTTTTGAATTGTGAAAATAATTACTTCTAATTAAAAAGTTTCATTTAATCAATATAATTTATTACGTTAAATTTTATATAATTTTTTTCTAAAATTAGAATAATCTCAATTTTTTATCAAATAATAAAATTTAGAACATTTTATTATTTTTAACACTGGCTTTTTAAATAAAAACATAGTAAACATTTGAATATTTTCATTTTATAAACCAATTTGTTGTCGCCTCTATGTGATTATGTTTAAATTAAATTATAGAACTTTTATGAGTTCAATTTTGATAAATTTATTATTTATTTGGAATAATAATAAATATTTAATATAAAAATGTAAAAATAATTTTTTATGTTAATGATTAATGGAAATAGATAAAACCAATTACTGTGATTAAGGATAATACAATGTTTTATGCATTACATAATATTGAATTAATATTAATTTTAAACATGTATTGGTTTTTTAAAAATAAATTATATTTCGTTTAAAAAAATCTATTCATAAATTATATAAAAAACCAATTTAATTTTATTTATAAATGATAAAATACCAATGAAAATAAAAAGATACAAATTAAACTGTTAAAAATGTAAAGGGTAAAAATGTGTAATCAATAAAAACAATGAATAACATGGTAAAAATGTCTTTAGTTTTTTATTTTGATTGTTATTCATGAAAAAATAAATCCATCGCAGAACGAAACGCATCCTCATCTTTAAAAGGGAACTCAATCTCCCACATCTTCACACTATCAACCAATATTGGTTTAGCCCATACTACCAAAAATACGTAAAAAAATTCCTTATAGTCATCATATTAACCTTTTTTTCATAAATCTATCCTTGCACTGATTTAGAGTAAACCAACGCATGATACGTGAGTGAAAAAAACTATTTATCATCCCTTTTTATGCTGTTCAAAATTGTTATAAGGTACCATTATAAAGGGAGACGTTTTTTATATGTGGTTAACATCACTAAAAATAAATTTCCGTTGTAATTCATATATACAATATGATTATCACATCATATATCTAGTAAATGATGTGGAAAAAATAAAAAAAACATTTCTTATCGTAGGTTATAGAAAACCCGACCTAAAAAAGAAATTCTCTTGATAGATATTATAGATCAGTTATAAAATTACAGACCTAATTAATAGTTTTTTCTCATCGGTTATTTAATAATAGATGTTGAAAGAAGATGGGAAAATTTTATTTTATTGTCGGTTGTCCGATAACTGATGCGAAATAATATTTCTCATATCAGTTATAGAAAAATGATGTGAAATACCATCGATAGTGGATTTTTCAAATTAGTTATAAAATAACATAGTTGAAAATGAATTTTTTAAAGGATATATTTTCAACCCTCATCTCCCATATTGAATCTAAAAAAAATTACCAAAAATGAAGATGAATAAGAAAAAAACAATAACATAATTATAATTACAACATTCAAAATTACATTATAAACTACAAACAAATTAAATCTAACTAAACCTTTAAAATAGTTTTCCCTATCAAAATATATGTGTATGGGAACATTTTCACTATATGTATGAGGGTCCTAAAAAATAAACATATTATAATGAATAAATTTAACATTTATTATAAAAAAACAATTAAATAGTAATGAAATGTATTTAAATAAATAAACCCTACTAGAACTTCGTAACTATCCCATTTTAAATTATTTAATACAAAATAATGTTTAATTTTTATATTTTAGTTAGTAATTTTCATACTCTCCAATTATAAAATAATTTTATATTGGTATTCTATAGTGAGGATAATTTTTACCTAGAGTTTTTTGTTCTAGATACTATCAATTTGATTAATTTTTTGAAATATATTTTATGTATTATTTAAGGATAGTGTTGGTAGTCACATTATTATTGAATAAAATATTTTTATTTTCTTATTTATTGGTTCTAAATTGTTTCCCCCATAAATAAATTTCATCCTCATAGTATCAACATGAACATGGAAATCCAGTGTTTCACATTTTAAAAAATCATTTTTTAAAACCTCGTCTCATAAAAAGTGTGATAAAACATCCTCCTAAGAGATATAGATGTACAATGTTCATATGGGAAAAATATAACTACTTTTATGTATAATAGAACATTGAAGTATCACAATGATATATGAATGTATTTAAAACATAAATAATTATAGAGATTGATTTAGGCCATTGTTCACAAAAATGTGAATTGTTAATGGAAAGTTAAGATCTATAATACCATAAATATGTGATGATTAAAAAGATAATCTGAATTATAGGATATGACTGGAATATGATAAAATTTATTCATATATTATTCATAATGTTGATTAATTAATTTAATGTTTACGACTATAATGAAATATTCATACATGAGATGTTTTTATTTCATAAATACATTTTCATCTTTTCGTTGTACATCAATCAATTTTTTTGTCAACACTTACTCCATGAAATTAATTTCTAAAATGGATTTTTTCCATGATGTTGTAAAATAATTTTTTTGTGAATAAAAATATTCATAATAGATTGAATAGAAAATCAATACCTTATTTAATAGTTTTTACTACCAATATTGTCAGTAAATTTTTTCCAATATAATACATTATCCTATAATAATATAATGTAATACTATCAATCCATAAATAATATTTAATTTTATAATTTTCAACCACTAGATGATAAAATATTATCCAAGTCCTTAAATATTATTGTGGTAGTATCATAAACAATTGTAACCCTTCGTTCCTGGGTTTCATCCCCACGACCCTGCCGGTCAAAATCGTTTGTCACCTAGAATATAAGTTTTAATTTACTTATCCTATATTAATATAATTATTTAAATTTTCTGAAACATATGATAGTAATCCTTGATATAAAATTTATAGTTTAAAAATATTTTTACTATGGTTTTCAATACAACATATTTTCAATTTTTCTTTTTCAAAGTCTGAAAATATTACAGGAATTTTATTTAAATGTCCTAAATGATCATTTCAACTCCAAATGTAATCTATAAAATAAATAATTTTTCTATAAAATTTAAATGCACTATCCACTAATGTTTAATTTCCAATAAAAAATATACCAAACCAATGGGTGGAATTTTAGAAATTTGCATCCAAAATATTCATAAACATGGTATTATATTATCACATAAAACCTACAAAGTAATATTTAAAACGTATAAATTATGATAAAACATAACCTCCATACCACATGATGGTATCCATTACTCTTAAGCTACTGATTACACATAATATAATATTATTTGACACAATTCACAGATGATTAATTATACTTATAACAAAATTACCATTCAAAAAAATACTTCTAAAATTAAAATTTTTTAATCTCAATAAATAAATACATCATTCATTTAATTTAAACATAGGCACATATGTGGTGAAGAGGTCAAACAATATAAATGGGAAATGTTTATGATAATTAATAGGTTCCTCATATGTAATTTAATGAACTATAAATGGATCTCAAGGTTAAAACTTCATTTCTTTAATCATAATCTCAATTTTATCTTGTTAAATATTCCTTATTACGTTAATTTCCAAAGATAAATAAATCTACCAATATATTTAGAATATTCCATTGGTGTTTCTTCCATATTTATGACATGATAAAAATGTATCCTAAATTTTTTCGTAGTCACCAATAATCGATCTAGTTGAAACATCAATCATTATCTTCTCTGGTGAGATCAAAAGATAGTCAACGTATTTAATGTTAGAAATATATCAGGATAACTGATTAAGAAGAATCATGGTATCTTTTTCCTTAATCATCATATCAGTTGGTTTCACATAGTCACCACATTGTTATTCATGTTAGGTATTAATATGATTCCTTCAGGTTCCATTCAACAAATAAATGGAAAATCTATAGGATGAGAAAAAATTATTGTACTGGAAAACCATATAATAATATATATTTTGTCAAATTTTTTACACATTATTTTCTATTTACGACAAGATACGATTGTCATATGTAATTTATTTTATTTATCTATTCTAATTCGTTATAATGGGTTTTATATAAAATGTTAATTATTTCAAGCATATCCCACGGTATTATCAAACAGAGTGTGTAGTAAGGCATATTGTCATGTACTATGGGAAGATAAGGTAATGTCCAATGTTCCCTTATCTATGTTATTACCCATATGTACCTATGATCTATAAGAATTTCTATTTTTAGTATCCTTAAATCAATATATATCTAGGAAAAAATCAATTCCTTAACAAAACATTTTTATGTTCCTACACATATCCTCCATGTTTGTCTTTGAGTTATGTTTTGTAATCTATGCAATTCTAAATCCAGTTCCCATGATTTTTAATAATATTATTCTATTAAAAACTGTAGTGACCCCATCCTTTCTATCCTAGACACATTTTCTTCATTATTACATTGGAATAACAAATATGTAATTAATAACCTAGGGCTGAATAGTTTAGAAATATTGGTAATATAGATACATAGATGATTCCCATGTTAAATTTTAATATAAAATTTACATCCTATTTTTTTGTAGAATATAATTATTCTATTTACAATATACATGATGTTCATTGGAATATGACATTAATGGGTTGTGTGAATTGGGTTCCTGTAAAAATTTCAGTGAAAAACAGTATTTAAAATATTCAACCTATTAAAATTAAAAGTCTCTAGTTTCCAAGGTAATAAAATTATAATAGCTTCACTATTCAAATAGATTCTTAGTTTATTGAATAATTCATAGATATAACAATATGACATATTGAAAAACATTTTGAAAATAATCTTACAAGGAAAAATAGTTATAACTACAATCCATGACTATCTATCCTACTAAAATATAGTTTTATGAAATAAGACATAAAATTAAGAATGTCATAATGGAATGACACAATGTATAAAATATGTGGTTCAATTTCAAAATGATACCTAATCCACCATAAATGGTTTTAACATTCCACAAAGATATATAAATAAAATCCTTTATGCACTCCCTGGATCAAGGTTAACAATAGTACACTTGTAACATCCCATGTAAATAAAGAATAAGATATATTTAATATTAATTAATATTTGCGAATGAATTTTTAATTTCACTTTAAAGGAGTTTCTATGTTCGATAACGTACCCAATATGCAACAACATGTTTCTTTGGATTCCTACGTTGCACACTAATAATATACCATTATTATTTAAAATAGTAGTTAACTCCTAGTCATTGTATTATCGGTAATGAATGAAACTATGTAAAATATTATTATACATTATTGATAAATTTATTTAAATTATCCAATAAAAATTTAGAGGCATAAAATGTGAATGAATCTAATTTTCAGCATAATTTACATTAAAAGGCTGATTTATCACATTTTAATGGAGAACCCTTTTTAAATCTAGTTTTTTTCACTTTAATACATTCTATATGAGCAAATAAAATCTTTCTTTATAATGGGGACATCAAAATTTACCTTGTGTAAATTTTATGAATTTTTCTGATAATGTTAATTTTTTAATAAATAGTGATACTATTGTATATTAATTAATAATTTAGTTTTAATATAATTTATCTATATGTTTAGATTATATTTTTAATTTGTTTTAAAGTGTAATTATAATATATTTTTACTATTTAATCGAATGTCGGTCATTGGAATTAATTTCACTTTGAAATTGGATATAAACAAGTATCAATCATTTGATAAAGATTGTTTCTTAAATACACGCTATTTGTTTTGATAATGGGAATTGATTTTAAAATTAATTAATGCCTCCTATATGTTTCAAATTTGTTAAAATAGACATCATTTTTCAATTCAGAATATCAAATATAGCTTAGGATGAATTTTGGGTATTTTTCTGAAAAACATCAATTTTTTATGAATAGTGACACCACTTAGTGGTAGTTAAAAAATAGACTTTTTCATTTAAATGAAATTCTACCACATATGATAATTGAATTTCAAAAACCCGACATACATGGTTGTCATTAAGAAGTAAAATGTTGTTCATTAAGATGAATTTTTTGGTGAATATTAACTTTTGACTTTTATTTACCGCGGTTAAAGTTAAATAGGGTAATTCAAGGTAAAAATAATATTATAATAATTCAAAATTACCTTAACACTTGTCCAAACAATATTGGTTGAGTCATTAACGACCATGGAAATATTTGGATTGATTTTTTGGACTCCTTTGATCTACTTGATAGTGATAATGACAATTTATATTAATTAACTTAAAGTATAGGAAAATATGAAAAAAAGTAAATATCTTTTAGTAAATTAATTTTTGAAAGGGGTTATAAAATTTTTCGTTCGACAATAAATATTCATAAAAAATCTAAAACTATTTCCTATATCATGGGATTTGTTTTATAATTTTTCGACATCAAATAAATAAATTATTTATGACACAATAATGATGCATTATTTACCTCATTAATAAATGATTTAAATAAATAAGATTATAATGAATAAAATATTATCCAAAACATTTCCAATTATTATTGGATGATTTTATTTGGACCATGAGTGATCTTATAATAATCGTTAATAATATTTGGACCATTAAAAACCAGAAATCATTATATAATAAAATAACTGTTTCACACATTCCTAAAATGCCCCTTCTCCCCCTTAAAAAAGGAGACCATTTCTAACCAATTCATCACACCTCTCAAGACATTTGGATCATCTGTCCTCTGCCCAATTAATCTCCCTACATCCCTCTCCTCCCCCTAGAATCCTCACCTTAGGCAGAAGGCACTTCAAGAAGTCCTTTGGTTCAAACCAAAGGAGTCACCCAAATCAAAGGATATTAAAGAATGATCGAGTCATGTCGGACACAATGTAAGGGACTTCGTCTCAATCTCCATTCATTGAGGCATACATTGTTCTAATACAAGACTTTTTTTATATTCTGTATAAAACCCATTGACTTTTGATTTCATTCAAAGGGAATCTTTTTCCAGGAAGCGTTTTACTAAACGGTAATAAAGAAGGTTTCTTTTATCGTACGCGGTGACAACGACCTTTTCTGCCACCACGAGAATTATTTGATCTTTGGATTCCTCAACAATCCGTATTGTTTTTAAATGAAAATAAATACCTTATACACTTTTATGAATTTTTGTTATTGAAAATGGTTTTGAAAATGGATTTATTATGTCAATATATTTAATTGATATATTGTGCTCCAAATTTGGAAATTTTTTACTTCCTTTATATTTTTTGTATGTGTTATGGTTTTATATTGGTACATGGACATTATATGGGTGGTTACATGATAAACCAAATGACGGGTGGTGCCGTGAATATGAGGACAGTTTGTTACATTATAACCTCCAATGCATTGGGTATGGTAGTCGGGCGTATGACTATTCCATTTTATGATATGTGTGGACGTCGACCGTATGGTTATTCCATTTATGTATGTTTATATCACAAGTTACCTTTATATGTACTGAGTTCTTTATATGGGTTTTAAGGAAATCATTGGTTACAAAAGGGTATGAAATGATCTTTTATTCAGTGAAGAGTATTTACTACTTCATAAAGGTGAAAAGTATTACTTATGTTAAATTATTCATGGTCTAATTTTTGTTTTGAAAAACTAACAAATTTACTTCTTTGTGTATCCCTTACAAGGATTTTTATGCTCATCCCATGTTTTTGAATTTTTTTTTCACAGGACATAATATGGAATAGGGTCACAGATGGGATCAAGGAAGACTCTTTCTCTCTTAAACATGGAACTAGACATTACTTTTTTTTTCAAGAATTCATGTTTTGTAAAACAAATAGAAACTATGTAGATGAGTCTAACTTTTAAATCCTTTGAAATCTAATAGTTATTGCTTAACTCTCTAAAACTCTAAACATGACAAGAATCTCAATGTGAATTATTCATTTAATTCAATATTATGTAATGTTTATGGATGGGCCCTTATAGTTGGTATCATAGGGAGGTTTAGATAACATTAGGTGTTAGGGTATTTTTATAGTAATATCTATAAAGTAATTTATGTTAATATTGAAATCATATAGAATATCCAGATTACCAGGTTGCTTCGCCTAATATATTTCTATGTTCATAATGTTTTTCCGCAAAGGAAACAGGGAAGCTTTTTTGGGACGACATCAGGAGGATGATAACCTCCCAAATAAGCATACTTGGATGGTCGGAATTGGAACTAAACAAGTTGTTGCTGTGATGGAACAGTTGACTCAGGCTATAAATGGTTGTGGTATTCATGCACGATATCATCTATATCAACTGGAGAGGAACATGTCAGTAGTGGAGCATTTCATGAGGCAACATCCCCTATCATTCAGAGGATCATCTGAACCTGTTCTAGCTGAAGGTTGAATTAATGCACTGTAGAAGATTTTTGATGTCATGGGTTGTTCAGAACATCAAAGCGTTAGTATTTCTATTTATCGTTTTGAAGGTGAAGCTGATCAGTGGTGTTCGTTGGTGAAAAATATCAGGGATAGTGAAGAGATTGATTCTCTCAATTTGGATGAATTCAAAGGTATTTTTCTTGAGAAATATTTTCCTAAGGTGGTTTTTCTTAGGATAGAAAAACAATTCCTGGAATTGTGGTAGGAGGATGACTAAGTGGCTACTTATGAAGAAACGTACACTTGACTGGCAAGGTATGCACCAAATTTCCTATGAGATCTTGATAGTAAGACAAATCGATTTTACTCAGGACTGAAGCCACGATATCGAAGAGCGTTAGCCTCTCGTGAGGTCAAAAGTTATGAGAAACTTTTTCGATGTTCGGAGAAGGTGGAAATGGTGTTTTCCAAAGATCATGTGTTCTTTGACAAACAACCGAATATGTGGTCCAGTTGGCCGGAAAAGGGGAATAATTTATCAAGGAAGCATAAAGGTAAGAAAACTAAATATCCATTTTGTGAGAAGTGTAGTAAAAATCATCCCGGAGAATGTTTATCAATGTTGGGAAATTGCTTCGGGTGTGGTATGTTAGGTCATATTACTCATAACTATAAGGAAGCTGATCAAGAAGGGAATGAAAAGACATCGATAAGATGTTTTAAGTGTAATTAAATGGGCCATTATGAAAACGAGTGTCCAGAGAATAAATAAACTAAGGGAAATCTTCCAGACTACAAGCAGAAAGGGGTGATGAAATCGTTTTCAACTACTTCAGTAGATGTTGGGCCATCAAATGAATTATTTTTAGGTACACTGTTTGTTTGTTCAGATTATGCCTATGTGTTGTTTGATTCATGGTCAACACACTCTTTCATTTCTGAAATGTATTCTAGTAAATTGGGAATTCCATCTCAAGATATGAGTACATAACTTATGGTAAAAACAAAAGGAGGAAATTTTGAGACAAAATGAAAAAATAAGAACATTCATGTCCTTGTTTTCTAAACCAATCTACCTGCAAACAATATTGTTTTACCTCTAGTAGAGTTTGATGTTATTTTGGGAATGGATTGGCTTTCTTTTTATCTTGCTAACATTGACTGTAGGGATAATGTGGTTTCATTTTAGAATTATTTACAATTTGTGTACACCAATGAACCCTTTATTTTGATAACATATTACGAAGTTGAAAAACTAGTAAAGGAAGGAAATGAATTTTACCTTGATCATGTAGTTGAAAATAAAGAACGTGTTGAGATTACTAATATGCCAGTGGTAAATGAGTACCTTGATGTTTTTCCGGATGAGTTTCCTGGTATTATACCTGACCGGGAAGTTTAATTTACCGTTGACTTAGTTTTTGATGATAAGCCAATTTCAAAACCCCCTTATCGAATGGCTCAAATTGTACTTTTAGAGTTAAAGATTCAATTGCAGGAGTTATTAGATAAATAATTCATTTGAACCATCACATCACGATGGGGTTCTCCTATCTTGTTTGTTAAAAAGAAATATGGTTCAATGAGACTTTTCATTGATTATTGAGCATCAAATGACATCACTGTTAATAATAAGTATCCTTTTCCTAATATCGATGTTTTTTTTGATCAGCTCTAGGGAGCTCAGTATTTATAGATGATTGACTTTAGAATGGGCTACCATCAGTTGAATATAAAATAAGAATATGTTAAAAAGACCGCGTTTCGTACTAGATAAGGCCATATAGAATTTTTAGTTATGACTTTTGGGTTAGCCAATGAACCTACTGTATTCATGATTCTTATGAATATAATTTTCCATGAGTTCATGGATAAGTTTTCGGTTGTGTTAAATGATGATATTTGGGCTTATTCCAAAAGTAAGGATGAACATAAAAGTAATATAAGGGTTGTCTTGCAAACTATAAAAGAAAATAAACTATTTGGGAAATTCACCAAGTTGGAGTTTTGGTTACAACAAATTTATTTCCTTGGTCACCTTGTTTCATGAATTGGAAAAACTGTTGATCCTGCTAAAACAAAAGTTGTTTAAGAATGGAAAATACCCACAAATATAACTGAAATTCATAGTTTTCTTGGTTCGGTAGGTTATTACCGGAGGTTTGTTGAAAATTATTCATGGTTATCTAGTCCAATGACTAATTTAACTTGAAAAGATGTTAATTTCGTCTAGACAAATTAATGTGATGATTGTTTTCAGGAATTGAAAAGAAGATTGGTTAATGCTCTAGTTTTGGAACTACCTTCCAGAAAAAGTGAGTTTGTTATCTACAGTGATGCATCGTTGAAAGGACTGGGTTGTGTCCTAATGCAGAATGATCAGGTAATTGCTTATGCTTCACACCAGTTGAAACCTCATGAGTTAAATTACCCTAAACATGATTTGGAATTAACTGAAGTTGTTTTTGCTATAAAAATTTGGAGGCATCATTTGTATGGAGTAAAGTGTAATATATATACTGGCCACAAAAGTTTAATGTATATATTCACTGAAAAAGAATTTAAGATGAGACATAGGAGATGGTTGGAAGTAATCAATGATTATGATTGCACGATCCATTACCATCCGGGAAAAGAAAATAAAGTGTCTGGTCCTTTGAGTCGAAAAAGTAATTTCTCATTAGCTATGCTATGTTTGGAACGACATCCTTTGGTTTTTTATTTGATGAACTTTGTCATAGAAGTTGTTGTTGTAGGAAATTCTTCTGTTTTATTTTAGGTATCAGTGAAATCATCTCTATCGGACATAATTAAGCAAGCGCAGAAATAATACATTGAGTTTTAGAAAAAGTTATAGTTGGTTCATAAGGGTATGTTAACTGAATTTAACATTGATAATAATTTTGTTTTGAGATTTGGGGAGAGATTTTGTATACCTTGTGATTCACAGTTGAAGAATGAGTTGTTATGTAAAGCTCATAGTTCTCCATTTTCAGTTCATCCTTGAAGTAATAAGATGTACATAGATCATTGAGAGTATTACTGGTGGGATGGAATCAAAGGAGATATTACTAATTTTACTGTGATGTGTTTGACATGTTAATAGGTTAAAGCAGAGCAGTGGTTACCGAAAAGGATACTTCAGCCTTTACCGATGCCAGATTGAAAATGAGAAAATACATCCATAGATTTTTTTTGTGGGATTAAGAAAGACATATCTAGGTAATAATGAAATCTAGGTTATAGTTGATCGATTAACTAAATATGCTCATTTCCTTCCTATTCCAGATACTTTGTCATTAGATCAACTTTCTCAGTTGTATGTTAAAGAGATAGTCATGTTGCATGGTTTTCCCCTCTCCATTGTATCTGATTGTGATCCCACGTTTACTTATAAATTATGGAAAGACCTTCAGAAGTCATTTGGTACTAAATTAAAATTTAGTACAGCTTTTCATACTCAATCAAATGGACATTCAGAACGAACAATTCAGACATTGGAAGGTATGTTACAAGCTTTCTCGATGGATTATCAGGGTAGTTGGGGCTAACATATTTCATTGGTTAAATTTTCATATAATAACAGTTTTCATTCCACTATACAGATGGATACATTTGAGGTATTATATGGAAAGTGTTGTTCAACTCAAGCATTTTGGGATGAAATAGTTGAAAGGAAGCTGATGGGACCAGAACTCGTAGAAGAGATGTTAGAGAAAGTTCAGTTAATTTAGAAGCACATGAGAACATCTCAGAGATGAAAAAAAATTTAATTCGATAACCGGAGGAATGATCTTTCCTTTGAGGTAGGTGATCATGTCTTTCTGAAATTTTCTCCATGGAAATGTGTGATGCGTTTTGGTAAGAAGGGAATGTTGAGTCCAAGGTTCATTGAACCTTATTAAATTTTGGGGAAAGTGGGATCCGTTGCATATAGAGTGGATTTACCTCCATTTTTATCCCAGTTACACAATGTTTTTCATGTTTTGATGTTGAGAATGTATATGCCAGATCCATCTCGTGTTTTTATCCCAGAGGTAGTCTAGTTGGGAGAGAATATCTCTTATGAAAAATAACCAGTTCAGATTTGTCACCATAGAGAGTAGGTGTTTTGTAATATAGTAATTTACCAGGTAATGGTTTTGAGGAAAAACTATATGTTTGAGGAGGCAACGTGGGAACCTGAAAATTCTATGTGGGATAAATACCCCCACTTATTTTGATAAGTGAATAAAAATTGCTAGGACGTAATTCCAAAAAGGGGGGAAGGATATAACATCCCAAGAATTTAAAGAATAATACATATTTAATAAATATTAATATTTGTGAAATAAATATTAATTTTACTTTAAAGGGGTTGATATGTTCGATAGTGTACCTGATACGCAACAACAGGTTTCCTTGGAATCTTACGTTGCACACTAATAATATTATATTTTTAATTTAAATGGTAGTTTACTCCTAGCCATAGTATTAAAGGGAATTAAAGAAACTAAATAAAATATGAATATACATGATTTTTAAATGTATTTACATTATCCAATAAAACGTTAGAGGCTTATAATGTGAATAAATCTAATTTTAAGCATAATTAACATTAAAAGGCTGATTTATCGCCTTTTAATGGTGAACCATTTTTAAATCTGATTTTGGTCACATTAATACATTATATATGACCATATAAAATTATTCTTTATAATAGGGACATCAAAATTTACTTTGTGTAAATTTTTTGAATTTTTCCGATAAAGTTCAATTTTTAATAAATAGTGAAAATATTATATTTTAATTCAATGTTATGTTTTAATCGAATTTCTTTATATGGGTAGATTATCTTTTTATTGGTTTTAAAGTGTGATTATAATATATTTTTACTATTTAATCAAATGTTGTTCATTGGAATTAATTTCACTTTGAAATTGGACATAATCAAGTATCCATCTTTTGATAGTTATTGTTTCTTAAAAACACGCTATTTTTTTGATAATGGTAATTAATATTAAAATTAATTAATGCCACTTTTTTTCAATTTGGAAAAATAGACATCATTTTTGAATTCAGAATATCAAATATAGCTTATGCTGAATTTTTGGTATTTTTCTGAAAAACTTCAATTTTTGATGAATAGTGACACCACTTAGTGTTAGTTAAAAAACTGATTTCTTTATTTAAATGAAATTTATCAACTTATATGAATTGAATTTAAAAAATCTGACATAAATGGTTGATATCAAGAAGTAAAATTTGTTTCATTAAATGAAAATAATTTTTCATCAATAGAAACTTTTGACTTTTATTTACCTTTGTTAAAGGTAAATATGGTAATTCAAGGTAAAAACAATATTGTAATAATTCAAAATTACCCTAACACTTATCCAAACCATATTGGTTGAGTCATTAACGAGTAGTGGAAACATTGGGTCTATTTTTGGACCCCATTGATCCACATGGGGGTGATAATGACAATTTAGATTAATTAACTTAAAGTAAAGGAAAATATGACGAAAGTAAATATCGTTTTGTAAATTAAATTTTAGAAGGGTTTATATAAATTATCATTTCGACTATAAATATTCATTATAAAGATAAAAATATTTCATATATCATGTTATTTTTTTTTAATTTTTGGACATCAAATAAATTAAATTATTTATGACACAATAATGATGCAGTATTTACCTCATTAATAAATGATTTATATATATATAATTATAATGACTAAAATATTATCCAAAACATGTCCAATTTGGATTGGATGATTTTACTTCGACCATGAGTCATCTTATCTTCATTTTTAATAATTTTTGGACCATTAGAAACTGAATATCATTATATAATAAAATAATAGTTTCACACATTCCTAAAGAGCCCCTCCCACCCTTATAAAAGGAGACCACTTTTATCCAATTCCTCACACATATCAGGCCATTTGGCTGATCCATCCTATACCTAATTAAGCTCTATACATCCATCTCCTCCCCCTAGAATCCTTACCTTAGGAATAAGGAACATCAAGAAGTCCTTTTGGATCAAACCAAAGAAGTCACCCAAATTAACGGATATTAAAGAATGATCGAGTCAAGTCGGACACGAGGTAAGGGAATTCGTCTCAATCTCCTTTCATTGAGGAATATTTTGTTCTAATACCAGACTTTTTTTATAAACTGTATAAAAAACTTTGAATTTTCATTTCATTCAAAAGGAATGTTTTTTCATGAATCATTTTACTAAACGATAAAAAAAATGTTTCTTTTAACGTACACGGTGACAACGACCATTTCCACCGCCCCGAGTATTATTTGATCATTGGAATCCTCAAAAATCCATAATGTTTTTAAAAGAAAATAAATACCTTATAATCTTTTACGTATTTTTGGTATTGAAAATGGTTTTGAAATTGGATTTGTTATGTCAATATATTTAAGTGATATATTGTGATTGAAATGTGGAAATGTATTCGTTCCTTTATATTTGTTGTATGTGTTATGGTTTTATATTGGGACATGGACATTTGACGGGTGGTTATGTGATAAACTAAATGACAGGTGGTGCTGTTAATACCAGGACGAGTGGTTACGTTAATACTTCCAATGCATTGGGTTTGGAAGTCGGCCGTATGGTTATTCTATTTAGTTATATGTGTGGAAGTCGACCGTATGGTTATTCCATTTATGTATATTTATGTACCAAGTTACCGTTATATGTTATGTGTATTTATATGGGTTTTATTGTAATATTTGGATACAATAGGGTAATAAATGATCATTTATTCAGTGATGTGTATTTACTACTTCATAATGGTGAAATGTATTACTTATGTTAAAGTATTCATGTTTTAGTTGTTGTTTTGAAAAATTAACAGTTTTACATCTTTGTGTTCCCTTTCTGAGATTTTTTTGCTCATCCCAAATTTTTGAAATGTTTTTCACAGGAGATAATGTGGAATAGGGTCAAGGATGCGATCAAAGAAAATTCATGATGTCTTAAACATGGACTTAGACATTACTCTTTTTTTTTCAAGAGGTCATGTTTTGTATAAAAAAATAGAAACTATGTATAAGTGTCTACCTTGTAAAACCATTGAGATGTAATAGTTATGGGCTACCTCACTAAAACTCTAAACCTGAAAAGATCATCCACGTTAATTATTCATTTAATTCAATATTATGTAATGTTTATGGTCGGGTCCTTATAATAGATGACTATCTAGGTCACAAGACCTCTAACACTATACTACATAGGAAAACTAAATTCTATGTCACACAAGACCACTTCCACATTTATATATGGGTGAAACAAGATGTAAAAAATTTATTCAAGGGATGATATCATTTATCCTATAGTTCTGTTTAAGAGAGAGAGTGTTTCTTTTAAATACTGATACAAATACAACCAAAAAAGTAATAAAAAATACACAATAGAGAAAATTTTATTGATAGAGAGTTTATAAGGATTTGTGTGTCGTGAAATGTAGTTTTTCACCGTTTGGATGTAGCTGATGCAATGTTCCATTCCTCTTCTGAAAAAAGTTTATCATGAGTTCAGTGTTTTTGTTTTCAGAGCAGTTATGTGTTATTATTCTTCTATGAGTTGTTGCAAGGTTGTTTTCATGATGGTTCACAGCAGGTTCATTATTTTTTACACACATTAGGAATTTATAGTTCTTCATTAGGTGTAATCTTTCATATATAATTGTTCTTCCCAATTTCATTAATTCAACCAACACACATTATTCTTTTTGAGTGACAGGGTTTATTTTATTTCCTAAGATTGTGTTAGAGTTGACAATGTGCACGATAAATACACCTTGTTCCTAGTATAATCTCTTCACAGTCTTGAAAATGATCATTAATTATCTCAGTTTCATGAAATGACTCAAATATAACAATTGTAAGGAACATTTAAAATTAATTATAAAATAAAGAAAAATGGTAATGTATGAAATAGTGTCACTATTATAGTGAGATAGTCAAGGTACCACAATCATGGTTGGGTAGTCATGGTTCCATAGTTGTGGTGAGATCTGAAACATCTATTAAGATTATACTGTCTTGTCCATTGTAAATTTGGGAACCAGTAGACTGGATATAGTGTAAGAGAAATGGTGTATCAGGTAATGGTTTCTAGTCCAATGTCAAAATTCCAAACAGTGTCTTGTTACATTGTCTCGGAAATGGTAGCATGGAAACATTGTTGAGTCCTTTTCAAAAATCGTGAACTAGTAGCATGATTATAGTGTCATAGACATTGGGAAATCTGGAAATGGTAACATGAGTATAGTTTCATAGATATAGTCAAATATTTGTAAGATTTATTAAGAAGAAATCATCACAGAATGGATATAGATTAAATATAATCATTGTAAAACCTAATACATAAATATTAATGATAGTTTAGAAAAATATAATATTATTTGTGGGATTTAAAACATGATATCGTGAGAGTTTAAAAACATGATTTGTAATAGTGTAAAACATGATTTGTGAGCATTAAAACATGAGGAGACAATCAATATGAAAACAAGATTTGTGAGAAATAAAACAATATGAATACAACAATATACCCCTTTTTTATGATGATAAAACATGGAATTTATTATCCAAATATTTTAGAAATTAATAGACAAATTACATATCATATCATGGTATTAAATCACATATGTAATAAATAGTATAAATTGTATTTATATTCTCTTATATATCCCCTGTATTTTTTCTCTTTTAAAAATACCATTTCAAATTTTTTCTCTATATTAAAGTAATTTTTATTAGATCTCCACCATTTTATATTTTCAATAAGGGTAGAGATAAATAAGTGAAAAAAATTGACTACTCAAAAATAACATGATAATAAACAGCATTAAGCCAAATTTTATTGAAAAAAAGATTTGACCATTATAATCAAGAATAAAAATAAAACAAATCCTTATCAAAATCATCATTCCTTTTACCATAGATTCATAAAAATAGGATTTTCCATTCTGACAGACATCAAAATTAGAATCCAGAGGTGTAAAAGTGGAAGTGGTATGAGTAGTGTCTAGGGAATGAAATGGAACTACTTCATTGATATAAAGTGTAATGGTATGTGTAGTGGATGAATGAGGAAAATGATGATCAATAATGATAGGTCTATTATGGAAGAACGAATACAAAGTGGTATGTTCACTGATGAAAAAGGGGTGGATGAATAAGAATAGGTAGTAGAAGGCCGACCAGGCCTCAACGTTGCATCTACAGAAGCCACAATTGTAGTACTATGAACATGGAGATTTGGTTTCTAGAGTTTTATAATGTTCTTGATGATCAATCCACCATAATTTATGGAAATATCAACATAATCCATGTTTTCCTAAAACATATCTAGAATGGGTCTGCATTCCTCAATCATCTACACTTTATTGTCAAAGGTTTCAGTGATGGAAGTGATCTTTAAAATCTCAAAAGGATACTTGAAGTGTTTATTAAACCCATGCATAAAATTAATTATCTTAAAGTAGTATTCAACACTATTGGTGATTTCATCTTGATAATCGGTGGAAATATTTTAATGGACCGATACCAAATCCAGAACATGAACAATGTTCATGATGAACGAATATAGACATTCCTTATCAACACCACTCAGCATTGATTGAAGCTCTTCTAACAAATATAATCTGATCATTTCATTATCCATAGAATGATATGGCTATCTAGAGGAATACAGTGCTAAAAATCTATTGGGAGAGTCTAAATTTGATATAGTATATTTTGTAATGTAAATCTCTATCCATCGGTCATATTATTGAGTCCATATATAAGCCCACACATCTCATTGGCTATCATTGTATTGTTCTTAAACATTTTATCATACACAATAATCGTAATTATGGTGAATAAGATATACAACATTCTATGGAATCCTATAAATATCATCCTCAATAAGATGAGCTAATGGATCTTGACTCGTTTTCAAGGCTTCCGACATATCTTCAACAACATATTTTATAGATTTAACCCCATCACTCAAATTCTTGTTCACAACCCAGACATCATGAATTTCATAATTCATCTACGAATGTATATTAAATCTAATAATATCTAACAATAGGGAAACATACCATCCATTTATTTTTTTCACATGTGCTTGTTGAGACTGTAGAATCATCCCATACCCATATAATAATTTGTGTCCAAATACTTTTTGATCACAATGACAAAATAAACCAGATGATTTTTTAGAAGATTTAAAAATTGGAACTGAAACAGGTTCAGATAAATTAGCAGGGGATACATCATAGGTAGATATTAGTTTCCATTGAGACATATTTTAATGAGTTTTACCTGTAACCAAGAACTATTGGGTATCATCCACATCAAAATAATGAGGAAATCAAAACAAGGTAAACTTATAACTTGAGTCAACAGGATTTGGATGTTGAACACTTTCTATGACATGGTGTTACTCCCCATCAACTGGTGAATATCTTCTAGGAATGAGAGAATCAATATCATGACCCATTCCCATACTTTTAGCTATGTCAGGATCAATAATGTCTCTCGCTAGCTAAAAGGAATATTCCGTCCTTTCCTCATGGATATATTTACTTTAGTTCCTACTGATTATCCATATTCTTCCACAAAATCAATATGTTATTCGTGAATGGTAGGATCTACCTCTACAATTACCCTTCCATTATATGTAGCATCATACATTCCACTTGAACCAACATTACCTATAGAGAGTGGTGATAGCTCAGCAGATACTCCCACAAGAACTTCAGTATAATCACCATATTTGTCTTTATCTGAATAGTCACAATCTCATCATCTTCTAATCCAGGATCTGGAACATTTCATGGTCTTGAGATATTTTCATCAGGATTAATATTGACATACAACCTATCATTATCCCTATCAGAAGATCTATTCCATGGATTCCAGCTTATATATATTCTCCTGCAAGTAACCTTTGAGATACATATATCATATTCCATAAACACTTCTTCATTCTAGAGAACCACAACTTTAGATAAAATAATATCCTAAATAATCCTATGAACAAAAATTCATGTGGACTGGGATGTTATTTTGAGAATATCACACATGTGCAGTATAATGTATTTACAATAGTTGATTTTGTTTCCATTATTTATTAGATTAATAAAAAAATAAATCTTGATAATTATCAGTGAAAAATTCATCTATACTTGGAAAATTTATTTGTTGAATGAACATGAACATCAACATTGACTCACCATCAATATCAGAAGAAATATGCCTTATTTTCTAATTATCCTCAGTCAAAAAAACCAAATCCTCTTCTAGGATAAACCCAACATAAGGTTAAAGAGTAAAACTTTGGTAATCATCAATAATCTCTTCATGATGTATTCTATGATAGGAATCCCATCGTTGATGAAAAATATCATTTTTGACCATTTACCCATCTCTTTACCAGAAAATAATTCTTGGAATTGAAGGAAAACTGAATACTAATAAAACTGAAAAACAAGATTCAGATAAATGGGTCTTTTCTATTTAGTAAATCAATCCAACCACACTTGGTCTTTAAAAAATCTTAGAATGCTATACTGACTAGTCAAGATCAACTTTGTATAGGTTTCCTTTTAGGGAATGACATTGGGATCATCAAGACATGGGTTTAGCTTCTTCACGAGCATACAACATGAGCCTTCATCTATTTCTTCTGAGATCCAGATAAGTGAATCGATTGATATTTGTCATATAGGGAGTTCAAATGCCACAAAAACTAAAACACGGTAAGAAAAATAAAATAGGTGATGAAAAAAATATTTATAAATAAATTCTAAATAATACAGTGAAACTGGATTAGGATTTCACTATTTTAGTATTACATTGTTACTCATAATGGTTACTCCATAACAAATGAGACAACGAACATAAGACCAAAAGATGTGAGACATCATTCCTGAGATAGTGAATTAAGATATTAATCTAGAGATAGAAAATTGAGATAGAAATATCGATATAGTAAAAGGTTCACAAATGTTAAATCATTCCTAATTCATTATTGACGTAATTAATGAATTCAGAATTTGATGTCTTAGTGAAAATATTATCCATATGATGTTAATTTCTAATGATTTATAAAGTAATATCACATTTATGAAAATGATATCTCCAAATGATATGTATTAAATACATATTTTTTCTCTAGATTGAGAAACAAAATACTTTGAAATTTAATAATATTTTTTATCATAATTTATAGGTATACGCCTGAATTGATCTCCATAGTCTAGAAAAGTGTGTTTATTCCTCAAAATCTGAGCACAACAATCAGCAACATCGTTGTATTTGGCTTTAGCATCTGATAATGAAATAGGATTTTTCTTTTTAGTCCCCCATAACACAAGTTACATGACCATAAATTGACATATTATACATGTTATTTTCTTATCTAAATTGAAGCCACCAAAACCAGTATCTAAATAGATAACTAAGTCAAATTATTTTCCTCTAGGATAGGAAAGTCCTTGGTTGGTAGTATGTTGGAGATATTTTAAAATCATTTTAACATCACGAAGATGTGACAATTTATTATTTTCCTGAAAAAGAGAACACATATACACACTGAACATAATATCAGTCCTACTAGCAGTTAAATAGATTAAACATAAAATAATTCTTTTATAAGTGGTCTGATCAAAATACTTTCCATTCACATCAAGATACATCTTTTTGGTTGTAATAATGTGAGTATCACTAAATTTATTACTTAATAAACCAATTTTTTAGAATATATATACTAAATTTACTTTGATTGAAAATAATATCATTCTTATTCTGAATTATTTCAAATCCAAGAATGAAATCTATTTAACACATGAATCTCATTTCAAATTCATTTTGAATCATATTTGAGAAATTAGTACATAATTTTTTTATGGAATATCGAAAAATAATATCATCAAAATAGATTGGAACAACAAGAAAATATTTAGAAAATCTATTTATAAATATATTAAGGTCAAATATACACTTTTTAAAAGAATTTGACATAAGAAAACTACTTATTCCATCATACAAGACTCATAGAGAATGATTGAAACCGTATTATTCTTTTTATAATTTGAAAACATTTTTTTTGGAATAGAGTTTTTGTAAAACTATGAGGTTATTCAACAAAGCATCATCAATTATATAAAAATTTTGGAATGCACTATTGACATCCATTTTATATTATTTTAAATTAAGATGAGTTGCATATTAAATCAAGATTATAATGGATTCAAATCTAAACTGGTGAATGAAATTCCAAAATGTCAACAGCTTCTTCTTGAAAATAACCTTGACTGACCAATATATCTTGGCATCATACTATAGTACCTGATTCCACTACATTATTTCAAGACACCTATTTTTTTCCAACAGTCAAGATGTTTTAAAGATTATCTAAATGTTTCCCAGCATTATTTCATTCAAAGTGATTTAATTCTTCTTGAATATCCATCATACAAAATTAATCATTGATTGTCTCATCGTTGTTCTTAGGATCAAGTTGTGAAAAGAAACCTTGATGTTAAATCTAATTTATCATAGAATATATAGTTATTGTTACTTTATCTAAATGTCTAACAAAAACATCTAAATGATAGTTCTTAAGGGTTCTAATGGATCTAGGAAACAAAGGGCTTGTCATATCATGTTCATTAGAAGTCTCGGGTTCATCATATCTTCAATTGGTAGAATTTCCAGAAATATAATCATTAAAATATTCATTGATAAGATAGTTTGAGGATTTAGCATTGATGCCCAAATTTGACATATCATCCTTAATATTTTTTAGAGAGGTTTTAGGTTGATGATGAGGTGTTTCATCAAATTTGACATGTACAGATTATCCCACACATTTGGTTCTCTTATTTAATTCTCTATAGTCTTTAATAGAAATTTAATAACCATGTAAAATCACTTCATCACATTTGGATGAAAAATTTTCAAGATTGTCATTTGTATTTAGAATATAAACATTTCAAATAAATACATTTAAGTAATAATCTTTGGCTTTTCTATTATTTCAAAACTCTTAGGGAAACTTATTTTTTGGGTAGATCCTTGACTAAGTGTTTTCTAGAATGATTTTGATGGGAGTGTATATTTTCATGTCCTAGTCTTGAATTCCAAATACAATACATTTTGTGAAATACTCATAATCATGAATCAATTTGACAATATAGAGAAACAAAGTTAATAGAATAAACTTTTTCAATATAGAAGGAGAAAATACTGACACATTTTTGGAATTCAAAACATTGCAAGAATTATTTTTAAATTTAACATGAAAACCATAATCACAACTCTGTAAAATACTATGCAGATGATATTTTAATCCATTAATAAAGAGTAATGTAGAAATTAAATCTGAGTTAGAGATACCAATATAGCCCTGGCCAATAATTTTCCTTTTTTAATTGTCTCCAATGGTGAAATGTCAACAATAAATCATTGTCATGTTTATGAAAAATGATTAATATTCTATAATTTGTCTTGGACATCCACTATCCAATTACCATAGGGATCTTCAAGATCTCATCAAATAGGATTCCTACATTAGGATCAATCAAAATAATATTTTGGTACCTGGGTTTTCATGGTTCCAGAATCATTAGTAATGAGTTATTTTGGAATCCATAATTCTTTATGTGTATCCAATACATTGATTCTAAATTATTATAAAATTAAACATTATTTAGGCCTCTAAAATCATAACTATTGAATGAATTACATGATTTAGAACTTGAAATTTTTTCCATTCTGGGTAGAAATACACTTTTTCATGATTTTTTATAAAATGATTTTTGGCTACGTTCCTCTATCTGGGTTGGTATGCTATTATAGTAGTATACCTAGGAGATACCTATTTACTAGGGATTTTTGATTTATTATTCATTCTATTGGTAATATTTTCTAGATACTTTTTCAATTTCTCAGTAGATAAATTATTTTCACTATTTTCATTAATTAAATGATCAACTATTTTCCATTTTTATTATTAACTCAAACATAACCATAAAAGTAAGAGCAAGTTATTTCTTCATATCATTATAATTATATTTTAATATATTTTAGGTGAACATAATCATTCTATAATACCCAAAAATTTCATCGTTGTTCATATTTACAAAATCAATTTTATCTAAATAATAATTATATTTTTGTACAGGGACTCAATGGCTACCTCTGATGTATTTTTTATAAAACACATATTTTATTTTTTGACTTTTCCTCATGTGATGTCTATGTGTCACAAGAGATAGACATAGAAGAAATCAGGGTTACATTCAATGCCTTTTTATTGTTTCTATATTTTCCTTAATATCTATTCTTTTATTTTATCTTAGTATAATAATAAATTACAAGCCTCCATCAAATACATTCATTAAAGAATATTTCACTTGTACTATCACATATATTCTAAACATTTTTTAGTTTGCATTTTTTTCATATTTACCTTCTTATTTAGGCTTCCTAATGAATTTATTCTTCCTAAAAACTTCATAAATATTTTATCTAATTGAAAAACTTCCTCATAAATATTAAATGATGAATCAACATTATTTTTATTTTCAAGATGATTAAGTATCCTATCTTTATCTTTTTTTGCATGTTGTGGTTTTGAAATCACCTGACATTCTATTTGGTTCATCCTCTTTTTCTCTTTTTTCCATTATCTATTCCTCATACAACATCAGTTTACATATCATATTTTTAACTGGAAGATTGGTGATGTCATATGATTGTCAAATTTAAACAGAAGTCTCTCGCCATCTATCTGGTATGCATCTATGTATTCTCTTGATCTCTTCAATCATTGTAACTTCCCTTCCTAGAGAGATAATAGTATTCATAATTACATTAAACATGAGATACAGGTCGAAAAGAGTCTCATCAAAATCCATTTTAATTATATAATATTTAATAGTATATGTGTTAGGTCTCATTTCCTTAACACTAGTGGTTCTTTTATATGAAAAAGATATAATGTCCCCAATTTAGAAATATATTTTACATGAAATGTTCTATTAAACTCTTATCCTCTTAGAGAATAGTATAAGGAATTCATGGAACTGAAATTATTATTATTATTAGCCTTAGTTGAGCAATACCATGTATTTCATTCAATTGTCAGAATCTGATATTCAAATATAATTGGTGACCAAATACCAATACAGATACTTTATTGGTGAATTTTAATTTTAATTTTCAATTGTGTGAAATTTTTTTCCCTTAATGGATGAAGTTCTGTTGGAATAAATGTTTTCCAATCTATTATCACTTATAAAGATAACGAACAATAATTTTGTAAATAAATAAAATTTTATGATCTTTAAAACACAACTAAAATCAAAGATGAAAAATATTTTAAATCATACTTACCATTTTGAAAGAATAAACATGAAAAAATAACCAATTATACCAAATATGTGTTAGAGTAGGATACTCAAGAGGGGGTGAGTTGAGTTCTTATATAAATTCATGTCAAAAAACTTATTTAATATATTCCCCAAATTAAAAATAAAACTTTCTAGTTAACCATGGATGTAAAATTTTAATAGCTTGACTATTTATGTAGATATTAAAAGAGTTATTAATTCTCAGTTATATCAATATGATATATTGATAAAACTTTTTGAAACTACTATAATATGAAAAAATATTTACAACTAATATCCAAGACTAACATTCAATGTAATATTAGGTTTTCTGAAATATGTGTTAAAATAGAGAAAGGCTAAATTGAAAGGCATTGTGGACAACACAAGTTGTTCATTCATAGAGCGATACATAATACACTTCCCTTGGTGAACAAAATCAACCATGAAATATAAAAAAGTGATTTTATCCACACCTAGAATTAGAGTTAACCATATTACACAAGGCTGTATAGGGCATAATACCTCTACTACTATTCTCTGTCTGAATACTAACATCCAGGTCACACATGACATCATCTATATTTATACATGGGTGAAACAAGATGTAAATTTTTTTTATGTGATGATATCTTGTATCGTATTGTTTAGTACCAGGGATAATGTGTGTTTTTAATAAAGTTACACACACATCCCAAAAAGTAATAAAACTATACACAATAGAAAACAATGTAATGAGATAGTGCATAGTATGCTCAGTATGTAATGAAATTTATTTCTAGACACTTTGGATGCATTTGATTCAATATTCTAGTATTATTTTGAAAATAAATCTTCTTGAGTTGAGTGTTCTTGTTTTTAGTGCAGTGAGATGTTTTTATTTCCTTTTGACCTGTTGTAAGGGTGTTTTCAATTTTTTTTCTCAGCATCTTCTTATTTGTTAACTACCATATGGAATTGGGAGTTCTTTCTTAAGTGTGTTGTTTCATGTATGTGTGTTCTTATCTTTTGGAACCATTTGACTTCCAGACATTTTTATTTTCTAGTTCCACGGATTATTGTATTTCATGTTGCTGTTTTGGAGCCGGAAAGTCCAAGGACTCCACACCTAATACCTCTCACTATCTGATAAGAAGCCTACATTAAGTCTTTAATTATTTTTGTTTCAGAAAATGAAAAAAATATTACAGTTGTAAAAAAACCTTAATTTCATTAGAAAAGACATAAAAATGGTAATGTTTAGAACGATGTCACAATTTCCCTGAGAGAGTCACATTTCCATAGTCACAGAGAGACAGTTAGGGTGAGAATATCATGATGCCATAGTTTCATTGAAATATATAACTGGTAGCAAGGTTATCATTTCTCATACTTTGGGAATTCTATAACACGTTTCAATATTATGGTGTGAGGTAAATGATGTATCAAATAATTGTTTATATTCCATTGTTAAAATTATGAATGGTGTCTGAATACAGTGTCTTGGAAATGATATTATAGAAATAGTGTCACATCTTTTTCAAAAAATTCGTAGCACTAGAATGATGATGGTGTCAGAGACATTGTTAAAATCTGGAACAATTAAAAATATTATGGTTTTATAGACATAATAAAATATCTATAATCTATCTTAAGAATAAATCTTCACGGAATGGATTCAGATTTAAAAAATCATAATAAAATCGAATAGAGAATGATTATACATAGTTTACAAGATTAAAAATATAATTTTTGATATTATGAACATGATATTATGATAGTTTAAAAACATGAGTTGTAAGAGTGAAAACATTATTATTAAGAATTAAAAAATGGGGATTCTAACAATATCCAAACATGATTTGTTAGTATTAAAACATGTGGAGTCCAACACTAGAATAATATTCATATTACACTTCATGGATTAATGAAAAAAACAAGGGTGTCCTTAAATTATCAATAAGGCTTACGTATATAATATAAATTTTGAATCAATATATTAATAAATATTGAATGGTAAATAAATGAACACACATGACATGAAATCAATAAAATGATAATGAAGTTCGCCGATATATAATATCGATGTTAAAATATCAAACATAATAATAATTAAGAAGTTGAAAATAACTAAACACGCATTCCATATGAATAACATGACTATGATGACAAGATAATTCATAATCATTATGGAATTGTAAATAACATAAAAATGATGACATTAAATAATAAAATTATAATGAAATTCATTCAGAGATAACATTATTTTGAAACTATGATGGATAATAATAAAATTATAATTAGATAATGAAAATTTTAATTTTATATATCATGTATGAGGTACATCATACCTCTATCATCTAGACCATTCCTTATAAATTTTATGACTATTCTTAGAAAAATGTTTAATTCGGGTTTGCTAACTTTTATCATGATACATAATGTTGCATTGAGATACTATATAATATATGTTCCACTAATCACTATAGGTCGAAATAATTCCACACTTATTGAAAAATAGATTAAATTCATGAATCAATATGAGTTGACATCAAATTCATGTGTTTACTATATCATACATTTTTATCAACATTTCCCCAGATTCACAATGACCTAAAATTAAAACTGTGTTCGTGAAATTATATGTGTTTTAGAAGACATCATTTCCATGATATATAATCTCATAATTTAGTGGAAATATAATGTCTAATGGTCACCTGAATGTGAATATTTCAATGGAAATACATTTACTACTAAAAAATATTCATATAAGTGAATTTAAATCATATCAGTATTCATGAAAATCATAAATCGTCCAGAAGAAGAATAATGTTGGAATAAATATCTTATATCACATATAGATTATATGATAAATAAATGTGTTTAAATTTATGAATAGAAATAACATCATAATATCTTTGAAAACATTTTTGAGTAGTGTGTCCTTCTAAATTTAAAAATCATTATTTATAATATAAGAAATTGGGAAATCATCTTCTATGGAAACATATTTTTAAAGAATAGAGTGTCTAGAATATTTGGGATAATATTTTTTTAAAAATTACGATGTAATTTTTCAAATGATTCATGAATCAAATTACATTATTATGAGTGTGTAATTTTGTATATTTTTTACATGATAAATTGAAAATTCCATTCTCAGTGTTAAAAGTATATAAAATTGAATTTTAGGGAAAATAAATGATGATCCTTTTTAAAAATTATAAATATACAAAATTTTGTAATCTATAATTTAATAAATTATTTTTAAATTGTTAAAAATAAATTTTAAATATCTTTTCTATAAAATTGTTTGGAATGAGAACTGATTTCCGTATTATAAGAGAAATATCTTTTGATTTTCATAAAAAAATTAATTAATTTTTGTACCATAGAATGTAAAATTTTATTATTAATTAGAAATATATTGAATAACCATAGTTGAAAAAAATATATGGTTTTATTTTAAAATAAATATATAATTTTATTTTATGAAAGAAAAATATACACAAAATCAATTAAAATGTTATTTTGAAAGAAACCCACCCAATGATCATAACATTATATGAGAATTATTCAATGAAATTGTAATGTGTATCAATGTTAAACAAAGAACACAATTTGGAAATTAGACAGTATATTATAAAAATTCATTACACCCATAATCATATAATTTAAAAGATAATAAAGATATAAAATAACCCAAGAAAAATAAATTTATCGATGAAGTTATTTTCAACATGGAAAATTTTATGTCAAATACCCTAATTTAAATTTTATGCTCCACACAAGTGGTATTGATCAGCTGATTGTGTCTGGGAAAGATTGATTTCACTAGCTCTTCTGGCTTACAGTGATGACATAGACCAGTGACGACCGAGGCTCTAGCCCCCTCCTCTCTGGCAAGGGGTTATGGGACCCTTTCCTCATCATCTCTTCATTTCATCCCATTTAACAACCTGGCATACCTTCCTCAATTTCCAATGATTTCGCTTAGCCATATGGTTCCCGATATCCATGAAGGTTCCCCTCATATTTTTCTCTTGCTTAAGGACTTCAATGCAGCTACGGATCTCCACAGATCGATGATTCGGCTCGATTCAGAGGTCGTCATACATCAGTCGATGCTTTCGATAGTTTTTTCTTCGATTCATGGGGGATTCAAAACCGAGCAGTGGTGGGTATGCTTGACTGGCGTCAATGGATGGTATAGATTTCATCAGAATAGGATTTGTTTGTTTCCTGGTACAACGCTCCTTGAGGATTCGATGGTTGTAGCTTCTTCCTCCTGCGTTGGCCGTTTGATTTCAACTTGAATCGCGATCCACATTTGGTCACGTTATGGGGTAGTTTTCGGGATTTGCATCTAGCATTCCAGAACCCGTCAATTGATTTTATGCTATGGAATAATGTTTGTCCTTTTTTGTACTCTGATGAGCAATCCAAAACCGTTTATCATTCTATACTTCCACGTGCAAGTATTGAGGTTGATGTTTCAAACCCTCCAACCGAGTGGCTGTGGATTTTGGTTGGATAAGTGCTAAGGTGGAAGCTACGAGTGGTGTTCGATTTGTTGCCTGCATTTTGTCTGGGATGCTGCAGGCTTGGTCAAGTGGCCTCTCGATGTCGTCGTCCGAATAGGGGTAGGGAATCAGTGGAGCGGGTGGTTCCAGTGGTGGAACAACAGTCGTGTGGGGTTGAAGTTTTGGGGGAGAATGAGGGGGATCACTAAAAGGTTCTTGGGGAGATATATTTGGTCATTCTCCAGAATTCGAATGCGGCAGAGGCCAATTCCTGGGTGGAGCAGAAGCAGTAGCATCCCCTGATTTCTTCTAGGATTGTGAAGTCTAGGCAGCACAATGAGGCTGGGCCAAGGGTGGATGATATTTTTGGCCTGTTGAAGCATGATCTGGGTGTTTATGTTGTTGGTGTGGAATGTACCATAGTAGTGGCTATGGTGAAGCCTTCAGATTCATCTCTCTCAACCGAGGAAGGTGAGGGAATATTTTTAGAGAGTGAGGTTCAAGGTCTTGGTGGATCCCAATGGAGAGGCTGGGAGGACACTATCAAGGAACCACATTTCATGGGTTGTGGATATGAGAAATCCATAAGATCAGTACTGGTTCATGGGAAATCATTATTTTCGGCTACAACATCATTCAGGGGACAAGAGGAGTTGGCCGAAGTGAATATCTTGAAGCCAATAGATCTAAACTCCCTCAGTGCTTCACATCTAAAGGCTTTGACTGGGGGGAGGAAAAGGTTTGGAGAAAAAGGAAGATAAGGAGCATATAATATATAAGCGAGTCACTACAATGAAGGCACACCGTTATAGCTGATGAATTGTTTTGATGTCTTGGAAGTTCATGATCCTCCATTTTCTCAGGAGTGTGAGTCTTTATGTGATGACATCTATAGTCTTTCTTCAGTGGGTATTAAGAACCGGTGTAAAGGGAATGGACTTTACAGACATCAACGAATGAAAGGGGAAAAGGCATTTGAGATTTAGGAAAATGCATTGTGGTTTAGGGGAAGACGTCTAAGGGGGCACAAGGATTATTCTAATCCTCCAAAACCAATGGAGACCTGTTTGGACAAGACGGGAATGAATAAATAATGCATGTCCATACAGGAAGTGTGTGTAAAGGTACAAGTAGCCTTACGAGAGACAAAGAAGAGGATGATGATGAATGTTTGAAACTTACCCTGCAATTCACTGAGGAAATAATGGGGCAAGCTATACGTCCCAATGTTTCAGAAGAGGATCTCATTATAATTTATGAAATGAGGCTGCATGTTGATGCCATAGAGGATCAAGAAGAGTGTATGGATAAACAAGATAGAATAATAGCCTGAGGAATCAATCAACATAGAATAAACTCAGAGGAATTTTTTCAGACAATGGAAAGGATGATTACACACCTTGAAGAGTTTATCAGAGTGGATCTTGACTTCCAGGTTGGTATACTGCACTGGGAACATTACAGAGTGTCTGAGTCAAGTAATTTTATCCTTGTTTTTTACCATTTTTTAATTTCTTTTATCATGTAGTTGTGAACCGTGAGTGTACTCTTGTTTTCTTCATTTTTCTTAAAATGGGATAATAAAAAATTTTAATTTGGTGGACGAAATAAAAAATAAAATTTATAATGAATAATTCATGATATTTTATCTAAAATGAAAAATTTTAAATCATGTAAAATAAACTAGGTGTATAATATTAAAATAATACTTAATGAATGGAATTTAAAATGAAGTCCATTTCCTCTATGATAATATTGGTTGAAGATGATTTAACATTATGTATAGTGTAGTTAACCTTGTTATTATGTTATAAAATAACCCTATAAATATTTATTATATTCTAAATAATTTTTTGAAAAAATTATCTCTCATTCATAAATTATAAATCATTTTCTTCATTTTATCAGATATTAATTGCCTTATTTTCTCATGCATGTTTGATCATAAATGTTTCAATTATTTACAATATTATATAGTAATATCATTAGAAGATTAATAATAATTACCTAATTTGAATTCTTATAAATAAATTATACTACTTAATCCAATCATGGAAGATGGTTATGAAAAATAAAGTACATTACGATCAAGGAGATGTAGGTTGTTTGTACGGATGAGTAATGATTACATTTATCACTAATAACTTTCCAAATGACTAGAATTTTAATTTATCATTACTAAATAATTATAATATATTTATATTTAAGATATTTTTTATTTAAATTATCTTATATACATCATGAATTGGGTGTGGTAATGAAAACAAAGTCTTATAGCTTCATGAAGATGGAATTCCACATATACAAGAACAATTTAAACATCATTGTGTGAGTGAAATGTTAATAGAGAGTATTATATTTTTATAATGATAAATATTTCATGAATTTATAATTATTTTAGTTATATCATATATATTTATTATCTATATCAATATAATATTCCATGTCATGTGTTAGTGAATTACAAATCACATCTCATCGTGACACAATAGCCTTCTGTACACATGAGGGATGTTATTTTATCCCCTATGGAATGTAAATAAGATATAATATTTATTTAATTTTTTTTATTATAAATTTAAAAATATCATATATATACATTTTATCCATCATCATACCCAATCTTGAACGGTGGTAAAGGAATAGATGGCATCTGTTTGCAAAGCAATAATCCATCGTAGACTTGAATGATGATTTCATAAAAAATTTATTATACATGGGGATGGTTTTAGATTACTAAACTATGAAATATAAATCTATATAAATGGTATATACTAATTTTATAATACCATCATGTTTAAATAATAATTTATATCGATGGGGGAAAAATAAATTAAAATTGATTGTTGAAGAACATTACCTCTTATTTGGGTATCCTCCTTTGGTTTGTACCAAGACCTTCTTAGGATGCATTTTTGACCAAAATAAGTCCTATAGGATTAGTAAAGTAATGTCTTACTGCGAGTTAAGATGTTTTTTTTGTTTCAAATGGGTTAGGAGGTGTGAATAATAGTGGAAAGGGTAGCCTTTTATAAGTGTGGTGACTGACACAATAGTATTTTTTATAATATTAAATAATATCAATGGTTTCATCATGAAAAAAAATCCAAAATGGGACACATAAGATTATAAAATAGTTAAGGTCGATATAATACAATCCACTGCATTTCAAAAAACGTTATAATCCATTTTTAACACTTTTCATCTTAGACTAACCCCCTTGTAAATAGATTTGTAACTTAATCAAAATAATTATTTTTTTCCAATTTTCCATTTTCATTTTGGTATAATAATTTACATTATGAAATATAATTAATTATTATGTTTCAAATTATGAAATCTAGTTTTAAAAATACTTTTTTTATAAATTATGAATTTTAATTTAAAATTAGTCTCTTTGATGTGACTAGGAACCGTGTTTTTAACATGAAGGTGTTAAAAAGTTAAATAAATTTCATATAAATACTTAAATTGATTTTCTTGTCCTAAATTTTATTAATTGATATAATATTAATTAATTATTACTTCAAAAACCAATTGAAATTATAAAATATTATTATTAATTAATTAAACGAAAGTGTTTTTTAATTAAAATTCATTATTTTTCACTAATCATAAAATATTGTACATTTAAGTAATATCCCAAATAATAACCCTTTGATAATCTTCTTCTTATTAATTAAACAAAAAGGTTTATTTTGTGAGGTTAAAATTGTAAAAAAATTATTTTTTTATATTTATGTGCTCAATGTGTCGCTAATTCATCTTGTTGAGAAATATTTTTTTAGAATACAAATGTTTTTCCTTTAGCTGAATCATATTTTATTTATAATCAATATATGAAATTAATTTTAATATTTTATATAGTACTAATAATACAACTAAAATCAATGGCAATGTTATAATATAATAATATATTACTATTATTTTCAACTAGTTGTTTCATGTTCCGCAATCTTGAAAAGGGATTAAATGAAATTAAATATTTATATTTTGGTTACTTATGATCGATTTCGCAAGATTCAAATGATATAGAATATTGTGTTCCACTTTCATAAAGTCATATAGTTGCTGCACTAAATTAAAAAAATTATCATAACATAGTATAATGTAGATTAAAATAAGAAAACAATTAGAATAAACTGATATTACGATGAACAAATAAATGCTGGAGAAACACATCCCAAAATTCCATGGTATCCTGATTATCATTACTGAAAGGGATTCTCAATAAACCAAAAAACAACATATCAAGTCTAGAAAATTCTATAACAAATTTAAAAATATTACCAAGTTAATGAATCATGATGACATACCACCTTTAATACCAAACTACGAAAAACCTATCCTGAGTATTATCTCAAATTAGTACCTTAACTGATCCACCACATTCCTGAAGGCTATTATGTATACCCATGAATATGAAAATTTCATACATATATCATCAATATCTAAAAGGAATTATTTATCCATAATGAACATGAAAATACAAATATATATGTATATATTATGGGAAGAAATAGTGTAAATGTAAAATAAAAATATATTTACTATCAAAAGGGTAAAACCGAAGTGATACATATCAAAGGTTGTTAATCAATATCCAAATTAAATTTACAACAGGAATGGATAAAAAATAGCTACTCTATGTGATAGTTTGCGAAAACATCCACCATCTCACATCCATCTACCCATAATCGGTAGATTGAAACCTCGCCCACACTATACAATATCCCCTTTCTATATATCCTAAGACAAACAAAGGTCTACACCCCTACAAATGGTGTGCCTATGGTGGAACCTAAAAAATAATCAATAGGATCCCCACAAGTTGTTCCATAAAATGTCTCTTTACAATTATTTCATCATTGTTATCTTTAATGAAAATAATGAAAGATAAACAGGTAAACAATTTTTATATCAAAATCAAGGTAAAAAAATTAATTTCCATTTATCTATGATCCCATAATGAGATGGTTAATTAACATTTATGTTATTTCATATAAATCACACCAGTATGATCAATAATAATCATGTATCACATATAATATCAAATACATGGTAGTACAATCTAGAACAATACAACCCAAATGAAATGTTACACCACAAAAATGATCCCTACATGTCAGGATATCTATAATCGACTTTCCTAAACATAGACAATTTTAGAGATCATGTATCTATATATAATCATATAAAATATAATTAAGTGGACCTCCCCGGAAATTGAACCCCAACATCCAAATAAATTCTCTAGTTCAATGGGACATAGATGAGTATATATGTAATGGAAAATTACATCATCTGGTCGATTATCCACAGTTGAATAAAATTGACGAGAAATTTCAATATGAAAAATTGGATTTAGAAATATCATATATTGACTATGGATAGATATAATGAATCATTATAGAGGCATGATTTTAAAAGATAGTTCATCTACTTTTTTCTTGTTATTTACAAATTATCTTCTTAATATTGTATGAATCACAAATATATCATGTTTATTTTGATGATATCTGATGAAAAACCAACAAAAAACTAAATTGTTATTTTCTTTTTTCCATTAATTAATGATTTTAAACTATTATGTGGGGATTTTAGTATGGTTTATTATTATTATAAAATTAAATATTTTGAACGGCATGCAATGATTGTTTTATGTATAAATTAATTCCCTAAATCTCGATTTATTTGAATACATTGTTAAGGGGCCTAATTCCTTTTCAACTTTTGAACAATATACATCATATAATCTAATACTACATGATATAAAATTATAGATGGGTCATAGAATGTATTTTCTTTGGATCACTCTTATAGAATACTATAAAATTAATTCAATGGATTACATTAATTTTATGTTTATCCAAAACCATTATAAGTTGATAAATGTTTTTGAGAGGGTGTAAATCCATGATGTGAAATTCTGAACGACAGAGAAATCTAGAAATGTTAAAAAAAATTGATGAAATAGTAATTTTTTTGGGATACCATATTATATATATAACGAGCTGAAAAATAAAATTGATTTTATTCCCATGGAGAATATTATATATGAAAAATTCTTAATAAAAATGTTATATATTTATTTAAAGGCTTAATATTTGTTGAATGAAATATTGGACTTAGTGTCAATGGAAAAATATTTTTTGTTATATCAACTTTAGATGGAAGGGGAAAATTTCATCCCCCTCATAACATACATTATTCAAGAAGATGAAAATTAAATTAAATTAGTGACTTAATGATATCAATGGTCTACATGGTTATTCATAAAATGTAAGAAAACATGTATCATTAATGGATTTTTTGTGGACATGTATAAAATATCATGATTTTTACATCATGATGAAAAAACTATTATAATTTCAATTGTGTGGTCTATTTCTCATTTATGTCAAAATGAATATCATGAATGTGTGTTTTTTTCACAATTCAATTAGTAATAGGGGAATTGAGATTATTTCATTGATAACTTTGGAAAACAAAGCAATGGTTTTAATTCATTAATTCAAAATGTATTTTCCACCATCATTTGTAGATATATTGGTGCATTTAATTGTTCATTTGGTTTGAAAAATAGATCATTGAACAACTATATATCTATGTTTTATGTATCTTTTTATTGTTATATGATGATATTGGTTGGGTATGTCAACAATCCATATCGATCTGATGCATCTATTACTGATATCTGTATTTTGAAAGAGTTTTGTGATTTTGGAACTTGATACCTGTCTACAGTGGAGCACATTGGTTTTCCTCCATCTCAATATAAAAAAGTTGATAATGTAGAGAATGGGATATGTGGCATGAAATTAAAATCATGGTTAGCTAAATAGATAAATAAGGTGAATTTATATATCATGAATAACATAGATGATTCTCAACCATATTAAAATTTTCATATTTTTCTATTGAAATAATGTTATACAAATAAGAAAGATATATGGATATTGAATGGGCACAACAATTGTTTTTTGACATCGTTTAATGAGACTGTTATTGGTAGATCAGATGAATAAGAAACATTAAAATGGATATTTGGTTTTCTATGATTATATTTAATTACATGGACATGGTATGACTGTCTGAAATTTAATTTTTTTTATTTCCAAACACTTATAGGAAAAGTTATAAACCGTACAACCCTTAATGGAGTCATGAATGAAACATGGGAAGTTACATAAATTAAATTTCAATTTTATATTCCTAACTACAAATGATTTATTGGTAACAATAATTTTAAACATGATGATTTTTGAACGACACATGTTAATAAGAAAATTTTTGGAATACACAGGTGATCATTTTCTATTGAAAAAACATGCAAAACAATTCTATCTTCTTCCTAAATATAATATGCATTGGTCTATTATTTTTTATTATAAAATCAATATATTGAGGATAATAAAATTTATAATGACGTTTATTTATGTGATAAACATAATTCCATGTAAATATTAATAGATAATAATGATGAGGACGTTGTAGACATGGATTATGAAATGAGAAATGATAATGATTAATAAATTTTGGAAAAAACATCCCTTTAGTACATTACTAATATTACTGGAATCATATGCTTACTTCTCATTTAGTTTTATAAATTTCATAAAAATAATAATCAATTATTTTTATTTCCATTATTATAACATCTTTAAAAACTAATAAGTTGTATTTTTTTATGTTAGATTATTTTTTTTCCATGTTTACACATATGTAACATGTGTGTCAATTAATTTATTTTATAAATATAGTTATTTTAAATATAATATGATATATAAGAAAAAAAAACTATTACTAGAGTGTTTTGAAAACAATAAGAATTTATTTTTTAGAAAATTACTTATTAGGATAGACCATTTTTAATATACATACACTATAAGGCCCCAGCCTTAAACCTTACTTAATATTGAGTTATTACAAGATTACACATTGAGGATCTTTTCAGGTTTAGAGTTTGAGAGAATTAGATCATAAAACTTACATTAAATTAGATATTTAAACAAAGTGGTTACATAAAAAATAGTATTCATATTTTTCACATCAATGGAATGATATCTAAATTAAAACATGGATTATTTCTCGACACTTCCTTGACACATTCATCATATCATGTACCTTTCCCTTGACCTGTGAAAAACATTTCAAAAAAACATGGGATGAGCATAAAAAGTTCAGTAAGGGTTATAAAAATATGGAAAGGAAAAATGAGTTCATATATACATAAGAATGAAATCATACATACCCATAAAAAATAGGAAATTTAACATACCTCATCAAATCATGAATAAATCATAGAAATCATAAGACATAAAAGGTATCATGAGGCATTCATAACATTCTTATGTAGGGTGTAACCCTCTTGGTTACGTTAGGAATACCCACCACAATATATTCCCTAAATCTCTTCAGAGAAACCTTAACATTTCACTCCTTCGCATTACACAATGCATTGGAGAGCTATATCGGGCTCACCCACCCGTAGTTTATCACAGAACCACTCGTCTTTATAATAATGCCCAAGAACCTCAACATAATCGTATCACATAAAACATGCATAAAGGAAACATAACATTTCCACATTTCAATCCTAAGATATCAATAAAAAACATTGATAGAAAAAACCTTATGAAAACAATTTTCAAAACCAAAATAAAAGAAAAGTAAAACATTGTATTTATTTTTCTTTGAAAAAGAAGGTATGGCTTGTAGGGGAATCTGAAACTCAAATAATGGTCATGGCGGCAGAGAAGTCATTGTCGCCGCACACGTATGACAAAATCATTCCCTTTTGTCTTTTAGTAAAATGATTCGTAAAAAAAAGATTCCTTTTCGATAAATGTAAAATTAAAAGGGGTTTATACACCGTATAAAAGAGTGTTTTGTATAAAACCAAATATGCCTCAATGAAAGGAGATTGAGACAAAGTCTCTTACAAAGACGGTATCTTTGGTTTAAGGACAAATCAATTACATAATTATCTGTGACAAATGAATACACCAAATATAAGTGGATATTAAGTGTAAAACAATCAGAGGTTATTCACACATATTCATATAATGACATATTCAGGGAGTACATGTTTATCCCAAATAATCAAATTTGGGTTAAAAAGTTCCCTTGAAAAAATTTGACAGCCTAACGACGTCACTACAAAATTTAGAAAATGAGTTGATGAGAGATAAAAATGGTATCTCATCACATGGAAATAAAATTTAAATCAATAATTATATAGAAGAACATATCCCAACATAATAGTATGTTAATTAAAATACATAACAATAGAAGTCTTTTAAAAAGATGATGTTGAAAGGTTCCCTTACTGACATGGGTATCTTTCCAAACATACGCCCCGTGAAATAAGGACAATACAACATTGATATAAATACTCATAAATGAAAGTATATTAAAAAATGAGTAATATAATGGGAAGTACATACACCAATCAAAAGAAATTGTGGTAAATGTAGCATAAATCTCACAGGAATAAACGTGAGATGAAAAATCTCTTACGAAGACTCCGCAGCCTAACGACGCCACTTAAAACTTCCAAAATGGATTGATGAGAGGAAAAAGGGTCTCTCATAATATCAACATAATGTTTTTATAAAGAGTAATATATAATAACATCCCCCAGCATAACAAAGAGGAGATTAAAAGAATTGACATAAAGGAGATTACATAAAAAGAAAGAGAGAGGTTGGATCTCTTACGAAAATTCGGTAGCATAACGTCGCCACTCAAAACTTCCAAAATGGATTGATGAGAGAGAATAGGGTATCTCATCATATGAAAATAAAAATGCAGTAAGAGTAATATAAGATAATATCCCAATAACAAGAATGATGAGCATTAACAGAAATGACATAAAAGAGTGTACTTTAAAAGAAAGAGAGGAGTCAGATCCCTTACCTCTAGTCCAACTTGTCTTGTTCGTTTCATTATATTCCTGAATAATAATCTATGGTAAATTTATAATTTCCTAAGGACCTCATTTAAAGATTATTATTCAGTTCATATCACATATTATAATGTTATAATAATTTTTTAATAATGTTAGTTCATATTAGACGTTTTTGCTGATGTTTGGTACATGAGTCAAAAATGAACTTGTTTGAAAAATGATTGTCCATGTAGTTATAAGTAAATAATTTCCAGAATAGTATTAATGATTAAAATATCATATATATCCACTACATATTAATTTTATACTATTCCATATCATTTGGAGATAAAAAACGAAAAGCACTGTTCATGGAGACGGTAGGCCGTACGTACGCATGAACGCTACTTTCATTTTTTTCTTTGTCATATTAACAGAATTAAAAATAAATGATATATATATATATATATATATATTAATTACAGTATAATATATATGTTATATAGGTCACATATGTTCATTAATTTCATTCTTTATATGTTCCATTTATTGTACGTACGAGTCACATCACTTGAAGGGGCAGTAGTCCACACTTCCTCATATGAAATTATCTCATTTAAACAACATGAAAAGAATAAATGTATGGATTAAATATAAAATAAATAAGCATATAGTAAACATAAATACCATATATATCATATATAAAATACATTGACATCATAATGGCCACCTTTAAAGTTGTTAAAGAATATTGAACAATCATCGTTTCGTGAGGTAGAAAATCGCCAACCACGGAAAGAGTATGTTCTTTAACCATTAGACGAAGGTGTGTGTAAGTGTAGCTCGAATAATTCTTATAAAAACATCCTAGTATATTGAAGATACTGTAGTTGTTATAAAAAATGAATAAAAGATTTTAGGGGGTTGGAGAAGCAAAATAAAACAAAAGGACACAAGTGAATACATTACCTTAAAATCAGGTAACTCCCTTTGGTTTGAGATCAAAGGATTCCTTGGGATGACTTCTGCCCAAAGGGAGGCTTCAAGGAGTTAGAGAGGTATGTGGAGAGACAAAATGGGCATGGGTTGGCCGACCCAAAGTCTTTGGATGTGTGGGTAAGGTGGTAGAGGTGGGGGGCTTTTATAAGAGGAGAGGAGGGGCACTCTTGGAAAGTAAAGAAATGTTACTTTATATTAGTATGAGTTTCGGATTTTAATGGTCCCAAATTAATGTGTTTCAAGTATAAGGTGATAAGAGTTCTAAATCCACCCATAAAATAGGTTTTGGACATGTGTAGGTCTTAGATTTTACATTATCTTTCCATTTTATTTAAATCGTTAAATAATGAGGCCATCGCTCCATCATCATGCTTTCATACATAATTTAATTTATTTAATGTATAAAAATTATAAAAAAATACTATGATATAGAAAATCTTTTTATATTTCCAATGAATATTTATTGTCCAAAATATAATTTATGTAGACAAAATTAAAAATATTTTACTCAGGTGATACATTCTTTGTTACATTTAACATTCTTTAAAAAATAAAAAGATAAAAAGTCACTTTCTCACAAAAGTGATTCCAAGGGGCCCCCATGTTTGGCACAAGGAATCCCATGGTCGGACATGATACTACCAGTAGAATTAGGACACATGTTGTGGTCATTTTTTATTATTATTATATTATTCTATTATCTTTAACTACCTGATTACTCATTAATCAAGATAATTAAAGATAATTATCGTCGTCACTATTCATAATGTTAAATAATAAGAGTCTTAATTAAATAATTTAAACCTTATGATTAAAAATATGTAATCCATATTACCAAATTCCAAACACATAAATTTCAATAATTAATTTAAAGATAATTCCCGTTGTCAAAACAAATAGTGGGTTTTTTTTTGAAACAATATTCATTAAAAGTTTGGTAATTTTTTATGCCCAATTCCAAAGTGAAATTAATTCCAATGACCATAATTGTAGTACATGGTAAAAATATATTCTAATTACACTTTAAAACAAATTTAAAAGATACTATAACCATATAATTAAATTATATTAAAAATCATTTTTGATGTAAAATGCAGTATTTTTCACTATTCATTGAAAAATGAACATTGTCAAAAAAATACCAAAAATTAACCCAAGGTAAATTTCAATGTCCCAATCATATGTAATATGTTTATTTTGAAATATAGAGCTTATAAAATTGTCAAAAGTTTGATTTAAACATGTTTTTCCATCAAAAGGTAGTAAAACAATCTTTTAAAAATACTAGTGTGTTCAATGCTTAAGATTGGATTCATTTGTATTTTAAGCCTCTAAAATTTATTGGATAAAAGTAAAAACATTTATCAAACATATATAATCATATTTTAGATATTTATATTCATTTCTGCCAATACGATGGCTTTGTGTTAATTACCATTTAAAATAATATTATTTTATTATTAGAGTGCAACGTAAGATTCCCAAAGAACTTGTTGTTGCGTGTTTGGTACGCCATCGAGCATAGCATCCCCTTTGAAGTTATATTAATATTTTATTAACAATTATGTATAAATGTGAAAATATAATACTCTTTTTTTACCTGGGGTGTTACATCCTTCCCCCCTTTTCTGAATTGCGTCCTCACAATTTCAAAATTGGGCTTGGAAACTTCATCGAAAATCCCACATCGGAACAAGTGTCAGTAAAAAAATCACTTTAAAATAAATAAAGTTAAGTACAAAGGTCACCCGAGTTAACCCATACTAGGATTCCAAGTATGAAAATATGGACATGGAGGAAAAAATAAAGGGTCATGTTTTGATGGAGAGTGATAGAAAACATGTTTAGGAATAAGTTAACCAAAAGAAAATCACAAACTTGTGATGGGTTAAACGGTATTCGATTCCCCAATAGGAAAAGTTAAGAGAAAACATTTTTGTTTTATGTTACTTTTTATTGAGGAATTTATTCATAAGGAAACATAATCACTTATCATTTTGACATTCAAATTTTATTAGTTTCCTTACACAAACCCATATTTTCTCTAAAAGATGAGTATTTAGTAAGACTTGTTCACATTAAGAGTACTATAATCAACTTCTAGTGAATCAAATAATCCACAAAAGAGAACTATATACTTCCCATGTATTTAGACATTAACCAAAACCAAAAACAAAATGGTTAGTACAAGATCAGATAATCCAGAAAAGGATAACCCTTTATGAAAAGAAAATCTATTTATAATCTCCAAAATTTGTCCAACAAAACCCAAAGATCATCGAGGTCCATTTTATAAACAATTGTCCATAAAATTCTTAAAAGTAAACCAAACTAAGATTGAAACCCAAATATTTGAAGGATTTAATCACATTGTCCTCCAAGGTATAAATTAACTTTTATCTCCAAATAACATATGTTGCTCTTAAAATCTCATATTGAAAAGTAATTAACCTAATAACATATCCTCAATGATAGGTTAATCTTCTCCATAGATAACCCAAAATAAACTTACTCTTGATTCCTAAAATCATATAACTAAAAATAATTAGTCAAACTAACCAGGGACTTCACGTAGTCCAGTGGTAGGTGATAAATACCAGTCACACATTGGTTGTGGGTTCGATTCCCGCAGCTTTGTCCGACACGATGGGTTGTCACACAGTCTGTGTGTTGACCTTTTTACAAAACTATATAATTCTTATAACATTCCCCAAATCGAGATAAAATCTTCAAAAATAATCATAACATAATTTAACCTCAAGTTTATCTCATGCCTTTCACTTCCATCATAACATATAGTAACCCATAATTACCTCAAAAGTAAGGATAATATAAACCCAAATGGTTCTTTATAACTATGTCCAGAAAAGAATAGATAACTATTCTTTGAAAAAAAAATTCATATATTAAACATCAGGGTTACACATACTATAAAAAGGACTTCTAATGTAACCCCATCATCAAAAGAGACTTAATACTCTTAAGAATTCCACCATAACTCTTGAAGCCCTTATTTGTTGACTTCTTACTCATTCAACATTCTTCATGATCCATTAACCATTCCTTCCCAACTTATTCAGAAATATTTCTTTCCTATAAACAAAATCATGACTCATATCCTATGATTCCAAAATAGGAAAACAAAAGTTATGAAATAATCCATACCTTTGATTGGTCATTGTCAGTTTCTTCATCCTCAATCGGAATGGCATTAGGTATTGGTAAAAAAATATTTCTACAATATTGGTGATCCCATTCATGAATCTTCTTCATAGGACATGTGTTTTCATAATTACCATGCACACCACATTTAAAACATTCAATTGATCCCTCAGAAAGAACTTCATTCCCTTTCCTCGAGTCAACTGGATGCTTTCTTTTTCCATGGAAGGTTCTTGCTTTATGACCATCATTTCCACATCTATAGCATATTTATGTCCCTTTGAAACATTTTCCGAGGTGTTTCATTCCACATCTTTGACACATAGGTTTTTGAACACACTTACCTTTATGATTGTTACCTGTAGTTCCGTAGGGATTTGTTTCTCGCATATATGATGCCTTAGAGAAATCACCAAGGTTTAGGTGGTCAATCATGACTCCAGATAGTTGGTTGAGGATAAACACAAGAGTTCCCATTGTGGCTCCCATATCATTCAGTTGCTTGCTCAAAAAAATGTCACAGTTTCCTTCACATCCACTGTTAATTTGGTGCCTGCTAGATCCAACCATTTACTAATACCAAAAAGGTTAGTGTCAGTATATCAACAAAACTATAATGTACTAATGAGGAAGAAAAACACTAAGATATACTTACTCATTCACTTTATCTAAAACTAGGACTCTTTCTGAAATCCTAACCATTATGGTAATTTCACTTATGCTTAAATAGTACCCTAACCTCTAAAGTTATCTAAACCGACCTTTGATACCAACTATAAGGCCCCAGCCTTAAACCATACCTAATCTTGAGTTATTACAAGATTACACATTGAGGATCTTTTTAGGTTTAGATTTTTAGAGAATTAGATCAAAAAAATTACATTACATTCTACATTTAAACAAAGTTGTTACATAAAAGATAGTATTCATTTTTTCCCATCAATGGAAACATATCTAAAATCAATCATGGATTCTTTCTTGAAACTTCCTTGACACTATCATCATATCATGTACCTTTCCCGTGACTTGTGAAAAACATTTAAAAAAACATGGGATGAGCATAAAAAGCTCAGTAAGGGTTATAAAAATATGGAAAGGAAACATGAGTTCATATATACATAAGAATGAAATCATACATTACCCATAAAACATAGGCACTTTAATATACCTCATTAAATCATGAATAAATCGTAGAAATCATAAGACATAAAAGGTAACTTGAGGCATTCATAACATTCTTACATTGGGAGTAACCCTCCTGGTTACGTTTGGAATACCCACCATAGTATATTCCCTGAATCACTTCGGAGAAACCTTAAAGTTTCCATCCTTTGCGTTACCCAATGCATTGGAGAGAAATATCGGGCTCACCCGCCCTTAGTTTATCACAGAACCACCCGTCTTCATAATAATGTCCAAGAACCACAACATAATCGTATCACATAAATCATGCATAAAGGAAACATAACATTTCCACATTTCAATCACAATATATCAATAAAACACATTGATATAAAAAACATTATGAAAACCATTTTCAATACCAAAATAAATGAAAAGTAAAACATGGTATTTATTTTTCTTTTAAAAAGATAGTATGGCTTGTAGAGGAAGCTGAAACTCAAATAATGGTCATGGCGGCGGAGAAGTCAATGTCGTCGCATACGTATGACAAAAACATTCCCTTTTGCCATTTTGTAAAATGCTTCATATAACAAAGATTCCTTTTGGATAAACGTAAATGTCAGAGGGGTTTATACACCGTATAGAAGAATGTAGTGTATAAAAAAAATATGCCTCAATGAAAGGAGATTGAGACGAAGCCCCTTACAAAGAAGGTATCCTTAGTTTAAGGACAAAATCAATTACATAATAATGTGTGACAAACGAATACACCAAATATAAGTTGATATTAAATGTAAAACAATCAGAGGATATTCACATATATTCATATAATGAAATATTCAAGGAGTACATGTTTATCCCAAAGAATCAAATTTGGGTTAAGAAGTTCCCTTGCAAAAATTTGACAGCCTATCGAGCGCCACTACAAAATTCAGAAAATGAGTTGATGAGAGATAAAAAGGGTATATAATCACATGGACATAAAATTTAAATCAATAATGATATATAAGAACATATCCCAACATAATAGTATGTGAATTAAAAGACATAACAAAAGAAGTCTTTTAAAAAGAGGAGGGTGAAAGGTTCCCTTACCGAGATGGGTATCATTCGAAACTTAAACCCCATGAAAGAAGGACAATAAAAAATTGATTTAAATAATCATAAATGAATGTATATTACACAATTAGTAAAATAATGGTCATTACATATACCACTCAAAGGAAATTGTGGTAAATGTAGCATAATTCTCACGGGAATAAAAGTGAGATGAAAAATCTTTTTCTAAGACTCGGCAGCCTAACGACGCCACATAAATCATCCAAAATGGATTGATGAAAGTAAATAGGGTCTCTCATCATATCAACATAAAGTTTACAGAAAGAGGAATATAAAATAACATCCCCCAACATAACAAAGAGGAGTTTAAAAGAAGTGACATAAAGGAGAGTACTTAAAAAGAAAGAGAGAGGTTGGATCTCTTATGAAAATTCAGCAGCCTAACGGTGCCACTCAAAACTTCCAAAATGGATTGATGAAAGAGAATAGGGTCTCTCATCATATGAACATAGAAATGACAGTAATAGTAATATAAAATAATATCCCAATAACAAGAAAGATGATCTTTAATAGGAATTACATAAAATAGTGTACTTTAAAAGAAAGAGAGGAGTCGGATCCCTTACCTCAAGTCCAACTTGTCTTGTTCGTTTCTTCATATTCATGAATAATAAACTTTGGTCAATTTATAATTTTCTAAGTACCTCATTTAAAGATTATTATTCAGTTCATATCACATATTATTATTTAATAATAATTGTATAATAATGTTTGTTTATATCAGACGTTTTTGCCGATGTTTGGTACATGAGTCAAAAATGAACTTGTTTGAAAAATGATTGTCCATGTACTTATAAATAATTAATTTCCAGAATAGTATTAATGATTAAAATATCATATATATCCAGTACATATTCATTTTATACTATTCCATATCATTTGGAGATAAAAAACGAAAAGCACCGTTCATGGAGATGGTAGGTCATACATACGCATGAACGCTACTTTCATTTTTTTCTTTGTCATATTAACGAAATTAAAAATAAATGATATATATATATATATATTATAATTCCAGTATAATATATATGTTATATAGGTCACATATGTTCATTAATTTCATTCTTTATATGTTCCATGTATTGTATGTACGAGTCACATCATTTTAGGGTGCGGTAGTCCACACTTCCTCATATGAAATTATCGCATTTACACAACATGAAAATAATAAAGGTATGGTTTAAATATAAAATAAATAAGAATATAGTAAACATAAATACCATATATATCATATATAAAATATAGTGAGATCATAATGGCCACCTTTAACGGTGTTAAAAGAATATTTAACAATCATCGTTTCGTGAGGCAGAAAATCTCCAACAACAGAAATAGTATGTTCTTTAACCATTAGACGAAGGTGTGTGTAAGTGTAGCTCGAATACTTCTTATAACAACATCCTAATATATTTAAGATACTGTAGTTGTTACAAAATAAATTAATAAAAAGAGTTTAGGGGGTTGGAGAATCAAAATAAAACAATAGGACACAAGGGAAGACATTACCTTAAAATCGGGTAACTCCCTTTAGTTTAAGCTCAAAGGCTTCTTTGGGAAGACTTCTGCCCAATGTGAGGCTTCAAGGAGTTATAGAGGGATGTGGAGAGACAAAATAGGCAGGGTTTGGCCGAGAAAAAGGCTTTGGAAGTGTGGGTAATGAGGTAGAGGTGGGGGCCTTTTATAATAGGAGAGGATGGGCACTCTTGGAAAGTAAAGGAATGTTACTTTATATTAGAATGAGTTTCGGATTTTAATGGTCCAACATTGACGTGTTTCAAGGATAAGGTGATAAGGGTTCGAAATACACCCATCCAATAGGTTTTGGACATGTGTAGGTCTTAGATTTTAAATTATCTTTCAATTTTATTTAAATCGTTAAATAATGAGGTCATCAATGCATCATCATGATGTCATAAATAATTTAATTTATTTAATGTCTAAAAATTATAAAACAAATACTATGATGTAGAAAATATTATTATCTTTCCAATTAATTTTTATAGTCCCAATGATAATTTATGTAGACAAAATTAAAAATATTGTACTTAGGTGATACATTCTTTGTTACATTTAACATTCTTTATAAAATAAAAAGATAAAAAGTCACTTTATCACAAAGGTGATTCCATGGGGCCCCCATGTTTGGCACAAGGCATACCACGGTCGACCATCAGACAACCAGTATCCTTATGACACATGTTTTGGTCATTTATTATTATAATGATATTATTTTATTATATTTAACTACCTGATTACTCATTAATCAAGATAATTAATGATAATTACCGTCGTTACTATTCATAATGTTAAAAAATAAAAGAGTCTTAATTACATAATTTTAACCTTATGATTCCAAATATATAATCAATTTTACCAAATTCCAATCACATAAATTGAAATAATTAATTTAAAACTAATTCCCGTTGTCAAAACAAATAGCGGGTTTTTTTAAAACAATATTCATGAAAAGATTGGAACTTGTTTATGATCAATTACAAAGTGAAATTAATCCCAATGACCATGATCGTATTACATGGTAAAAATATATTATAATTACTCTTTAAAAAAATTAAAAGGATAATATAACCATATAATTAAATTATATGAAAAAGCAGTTTTGATGTAAAATGCAGTTTTTTTCACTATTCATTGAAAAATGAACATTGTCAGAAAAATACCAAATATTAACCCATGGTAAATTTCAATGTGGCAATAATAAATAATATGTTTATTTTGATAAATAGATCTTATAGAATTCTCAAAACTTTGATTTAAGAATGGTTTTCCATCAAAAGGTAGTAAAACAATCTTTTAAAAATACTAGTGTACTTAATGCTTAAGATTGGATTCATTTGTATTTTAGGCCTCTTAAATTTATTGGATAAAAGTAAAAACATTTAACAAACATATATAATCGTAATTTAGTTATTTCTATTCATTCCCACCAATATGACGAATTTGTGTTAACTACCATTTAAAATAATATTATTTTATTATTAGAGTGCAACATAAGATTCCCAAGGAACTTGTTGTTGCGTGTTAGGTACACCATCGAGAATAGAATCCCCTTTAAGGTTATATTAATATTCTATTCACAAATATTGATAAATGTGAAAATTTCATACTCTTTATTTACCCGGGGTGTTACATACACCATTTTTGGGATATGTTTTAATTCATTGACATGAAATTTCACATACAATTACTAGTGATTGAAATTATGTTAACTATAAAATATATGAATAATAATGTGTTATGTTTAATTTAGTTTAAATTTTTGTATTGAAATTTTTCATTTTCAATTTTGAATAATATTGAAATAGTTGAGTTTTTATATTTGTGTTCTAATTGTTTGTTGGTTCTATTTTTTAGATAATTAATGATAAATCAACTGATCAACCACATATTTATTGAGATGACCATACCCATGCATATATGGAAGAACATACATATGCTACTCTAGATGATCCTAATCCTTATTTCAAATTGAATATTTTCCTATAGAGAGAAATACGCATTCGAGGGTTGAAAAACACAGAATCACATGTTTACCAAACATATCAGTTTCCCATAGCCCAGACTAGTGGATGCTAGAAACTTTTGTTGACAAAGATTATCCAATAGGTCATAATTCAATACAATTATATATTTTTATATCAGTTTAGGATAAACAAATGTTATTATTTTATTTGATGAATCATTAAGAGTTGAAAAAAATGAATCTATCAATGTTGGTGGATACCATTATAGTATTTTTTTTAATAATCTTGAATTGATTATAGTAATATATGTTTACCTCTTCATATCAGATAAAATATAATATACCAAATAGTAGAGGAGTCTTGAGTAAATGATGATCACTGGAATCATGGAGATGGAGGGATTTCAAAACAACCCTAACATATGACTTCATTTTTGGGAATAAAAAACCTCAAAATCCATGTGATACATATGCGTTTAAAAATGAAGACACATGGAATAATTATTTTGAAATTAGAATTAAATAATCATATTTGATAAGTTTTACATAACCATTTAAATGATTTTTTATATTAATGAAATTATTAATGATTTATTATTATTAAATTATAGAAATCATGGAGATCTCATTATTAGATATAATAATGAAATATTTAACCTCATACCTTCACCCGAGGTGGGTATAAATTATTTGAAGAAAAAATGTTGGGTTGAAATTTTAAAAACAATTACCAGAGTCTTCATGATTTCGAGAGGTTTCCCATCCTTACCCTCTAACTAGACATGAATAATTGATGAGGGTTCAGATGAGAAAAAATGACAACATCTTATGGAATTGATGAGGGGCATATGTGAAAAATTTGAAATATGTTTACTTTATTTATTTATTTATTTTAATTCAAATAATTATATATATTTTGAATCCATATATAATTTTTCATATAATTCATATAACACTATCTTGAGAAGAAGAGAACACGTGGGCTATTTATAGCTTCAGGTAGGAAGGATATCCTATTTGAAGCATCAGGAAAGCATGACCACCTTGCTTAAGTATAAGGATATCCATTAGGTGTATTGGTGATAAGTGAATTTTCTCATAATTCATCTTGTACAATGGAGGGTATTTGTAATGAAATATATTATCTTTTAAGGAAGAACTTATGAATATTAACATTACGATTGAGGATAAAATCAGAGCGTTAGTATACTACACATTTGCAGACATGAATTGAAATTTTGAGAATACAAATCCAACTCATCTACCTCTTCCAGCATATCCATCTCCTCAACCTCCACCTATAGACCCCCTCTTTATCATTATCCTACAATCAACCTCCACACCTTCTTTATTAATGTGAGTTATATACTGATGATCATCAATATCAAAATTTTACATTTTGGAAGCAATTTTATATTGAAGATACCATTCATCATCGAATGATAGGGATATAAAACCATATGTTTAAACTATAATATATCATAGAAATGTCTTCTAGAGTAACATTACATACAGATGAGGTGACTATAGATTGAAAAAGTAACAGCCATTTTTTATTTTGGCCATATAGACTACTTCGACATATTACCATAGAGGTATGTGGGTATTTTTCCTTTTATTTCTTTTTGGTTGAAAATATGTATTATGATTTTAATATTTATCTATTTATCTATTTTTTAAAATAAATAATTTAATTTTGAATATATATACTATATAAAAAAATATAGAGTAGTATGAATTCAAATATAATTTATAGTAGTCTTGATTGATTATCATCATTTAATAATTTACTGTTGGATATTTATGATACTCTGGTTGAAGAAGATGTATGTGGGCATGAAATGACTACGGGGATTTACAAAATTTTATCCTCAAACATATAGTTTGATATCAATTGGTAATCGAAATGATATATCTTTATTCCATGTAAGTCTCAACATAAATCTTTTCACAGGTTTAATTTACTGAAAATTTTTATTTTTTAGTTTTTTACTTTGTATACTAATTCATTATATAATGTATATGAAAAAAGATGTTTTTGGATTTATGGACATAAATTTTATTTTAGCTAAAATGTGACCAATGATTGAAGAAGAAATTACAATTTATATTAATGAATTATTTCAAAGGAATATAATTATTTACTATTGTATGTTTTATTTTCTTGAGGGGTACAAAATATAAATCCCACAGTGTATTATTAATATTTTAACATAATAACCACTAACAATTAATTTACATCCATATTAGTTTCTATTTGATGATAGCTATTTCTTTTCAAAGGGAGAAGACACTTAACTATTTATTCTCTATTCATGTAGAAGTGTGATAAAATTTTAAGAATTCTTTAGAACCATAATATTGAATTTCTTAATACTTGATTATATTATAATTAATTTTATATTTACATCCTTGGTATTCTTTTTTAATCGGGGATTTAATTTATTAACATAAAGAACAATGAAATGGAACACTATGATCATATATTTAGAGGAAAAGTTGAATATTAATTTAAAAATAGTAAATTTTGGTTATATTATTTAATAATTGTATTTAAAAATTTATTATCTAATTTAAATATAATTTTAATAAAAAATATGGAATAAAATAATGATGATATTATGTGTTGAGATTTACGTATGAAACAATTTCAACATAGAAAATAATGAAGCTCCATTATGATATATTACATTATAACCATTTATTTACAATTTCATTTACATTAATTGTAATAAATGTTTACTTCATTTCATAATATTTGTATATTTTTTTTACCCTCGACCTTATATTGACATGGATCAAAAACACATAGTAGTTGAATGAGAAAATAATTTTATAGCTTTGGTTAGATTTCAGTTTGTTTGTTTTATATATTTTAATTTTGAATTTTTTAATTATAATCTTTGAATCAATTTTTATGCTATTAGTTATACCAATTTTGTTTCCTTGGTCAGATGAGGAAAATAGAGTAGGATCAAAAAAATATCATTTAAAAATAATTCATCTTCAAATTTTTTATTTTATAACTAACGTGATAAATCTACTATTGATAGTATTTCACAACAATTGTTATAAAATTGATGTATGAAATTGGATTTCATGTCTTTTAAAGAATAAAAAATGTGAAATATTCTATTTCTGTATTTTTTCCACATTGATTATTTAATAACTGACATGGAAAATCTATTGAGAAATTGGGTTTTCATGTTTGTTTATCAATAAATTATATGAGACAACATTATTGATGTCAGTTTCATGGTCGGTTACAGAATAACCAGTGTGGGTAACCAACGTGATAAACCAATATGATATTTCTTTTAAAAAATCCATTTTTAATTGATGTTACACACATATTTAAAATGTATCCTTTTAAAACAGTGCATTATAAATAGAATATAGTGGTAGTAAAAGTGATGTGAAAAAGAGTTATATTTCACTGGGGACATGATACTCAATAGTAGAAATAAAACACATTTTCTCAAGAATAGAGAAATATAAACTTATTTTATCACCAGAAGGAGATATAGAGTCAACTTCAACAATAAACTAATGAATTTCTTGACAACGATATTTCTCTTCCTCAATAGTTGTGTCTCCCCCTTTTATAGAAAAATCTATTTACCGAACAAAATGCAATCTCTCTTTTGATCTAAACAACATAACCATTAGGAGAAACAACTAGATATTGTGGATCCACATCCTTTCATCAAATATTAAAATAGGAACTATCAAGATCTGATTCCTCAAAATCGTCAATATCATAATCATCTCTTCTATCAATATGTTCATTAAAAGACACTGAAATAATTTTAAACTTTTCTACACTAGAGACTTTTGTTTATTCTTTATAACTTTTCTCTATTTATTATCTTCTAAGTAGAGTCCTTAGAGGTATAATATTCCCATATGTAATAAGACAAGTTCTAGGATATAGTTTAAGGGTACCACTATCATATAATAGATATTAATCTTCCTATTTTACACTCATATAATCATATTCCTTTTCATATTAATACTCAATTATCCCTTCTAGTTCCAAACTAGGATTAGAATGGTTTTTTAACCTTCATGTATTTTCTATAAGGTTTAATTCAACATAGTGATTTTTACCATCATCTACCCACTTATTTTTTCAAGGGTTCAATAAGATCTTAAACATTTAAAAAAATTAATTTCAAGGTAGGAAACCACCATTTCACAACTAACACATCATTTTCATGAACACAATTTATAGAGTTAAGCATAGTTGAAATCATTGCCTAATAATAAATTATTTTGATATAGAGGTTGGATATATCAGTTATGATATATAAATAATGAGATATATATAATGGTTGATATTTTTTCATCCATCCATTATGAAAATAATTGGATAAATACTAATATGCTATGGTGTCAATATAACCATTCATTTTGAAAATCATGTGTTGAATAAATTTAAACAACAACTGAAACTCCCAATCAAACTAAGAATATATTTTTCTCTTGGATTTTCTATCACATGTAATGTCATCAGGAGATTATTAAAAAATAAATTGTATCCTTCATATAGGATGGTTCCTTGATAATCATTGAAAACAACTCCATGTGGGAAAATTAAGAACTCTTACAACTATTTTGAGGAAAAGGAAATTTTATGATCTTAAACCCGACATCATACCTATTATGTTTATGCTTCTACAAAATCGAATGACAAATATTGATCTGACATAAAAAAACTTAAGATAATATTTTATATTATTTTATAAATTCCAATATATCCACCCTTGGTTCTGTATCACATTATTCTCTAAATATATTATTATAAGCGGTTATTCAGGTTCAAAATCCTTTTAGTTTTCCACATCTCATTTCTATATCAAATGATTCACTAGTTTTAAATTATTTCAATGATTGTAGGCCCATTTATGGTTCTTTAATGGACCCAAATCTTATGTTGTTGAATTAGATGAATGCTTCAATTTTTCCATGCATATTAGTTGAGAAAGATCCTATGATGAATGGTGGATGAAGGGTAATGATCGGAAGAGAAATGAAATGAAATGAATCATGAGAGAAAATTTGTAAGTTATGTGGTGTATTCGAGATAAAAAATCTTCTCATGTATCCTTTGATATTTTTGGATATACAAAAACTAAAATATATAATTGGGAAATTTTTTGAATGAAGTCACATTAATTTAATTAAATCATACTGATTTAAAAAAATGGTGGATCAATAATTTATAATTGAAACATTTGCAAATGAATTAATACCAAGAGTGTGATGTTCAAAACGATGATACAAAAAATTATTATACAACCAATGGTGAGGCATATAAATGGAAAGACAACTAATGGTTAGGAAACCAATGGTGAGACAACAAATTGTGAAACCGCTAAAATGGTGAGACAACAAACAGTGTGTCCTTCCCAACAATGTGTTATAAGAAATGGTGTAAAAATACAAATGGTTTGTTATACCCAACTACGTTTTCTTGGAAAATTAATCCTGGTCATAAATAATTATACCTATATAATGTTTTACATAATTCATTAACTCACAATTCAAAATAATTTTATAGTTATCAATCAAATGATGAACTATATCAATGTATTTGATAGTGAAATCATCTTATTCAAAATTAACCCTAAAAAATGTATGTCTTAAATCATTATTTTTTATTATATAATGAGAAACATCATTATAATAAATGTTAGTATCACTTTTATTGTAACATTTTTATTGGAAATATATAAAAAATTATCCATAACAAATTGATATATTTGTATCTATTTTTTTCAAATTATCTAGTTGTAGCTCTTTATTCAACATAAGTAGTAGATAGTTCAGTAACGTTTTTCTTCTAACTACACCATGAAATAATATATCTTCCTAAAAAGTAACATGTTATAGATGTGAAATTTTTATCACAATTTAATCCAACAGAATCAGTATCAGGATAAGTAAAAAGATCAAATTCTTGAAATCAAGGGTAAAATAATCCAGTATTGATTTTATATTAGATGAATATGATATCTATTTTGATTGTAAATAGATGTGATTATATTGGATTAACTCAAAATAGTTATAAAATAAACATTGAAAAAAATTAAACTTGTTAAAATTGGTCACTTAAGGAACACATCTAATCATACCTCTGTAAGTGGATAGTTCAACTGGTTTCCCAACATCACAGAAGTCCAACCTACACGTTGTTCTCATCGGAGTATCATCACTCAATGTGTTATCCACGTTAAAACATTTTAAAATATCATTTTTATATTGAACATAATTTAAATTGATTCCTTATTTTTTAAATATTCAAAATTGATTAAAGAATAAGAGTTCACCCACCAATGAAATTTCAAACAAAATTTCGCATCATTTTAGAAGAAATCAGAAAACAAATAATTTCATGAAGATCCAAAAATTATATCAATAAGATATGACTATTATAATGACCCATGTATTTATAGAATAATACTTTTCCAATTTATATAAATAATTATGAATAAGATATTATTTTTATATTAAAGGGGATTCTTTTTCTTATAGCATACTCAATACAAAATAATGAGTTTCTATGAAATCTTACGTTGTATACAACATTCATTTGTACTAAAAAATAATATAATATTATTATTATTTTAAATGGTAGTTAATTTCTAGTTGTTTTATTGGACAAAATTAATAGAACTAACTATATTAATATTATTAATGTTTTCTAAATATCCTTAAATTTATCCAATAGCTTTTAGAGGCTTAAAAAAGAGTGAATCTGATTTAATAATGAAATACTCTAATATTTTTAAAATTTTGTTTTACTGTATTTTGATGGATAATAACATTTAAATCTTGTTTTTGATACCATTATATGATCTATTTTTCAAAATAAACTTCTTTTTCAAAAGAGGAACATAAATATTTACTTTGGATAAATTTTTTGTAATTGTCAGTTAATGTTAATATTTGATATATAGTGAATATTGCCGCATTTGTATGTCAAATAATCATTTTCGAATAATATATTTATATAGCTAGGGTATAATTTTTATTGTTCTTAAAGTATATATTTAAAAATTTTTAATCAATAAATCAAATTATTGTAATTAAAAGTAATTTCACATTGAAATTGAAAAACAATCATGTTAATCTTTATATAGTTATTACTTCTTAGAAAACATCCTTTTGGTTATGAAAGCAGAAATCAATTTTTAATTAATTACACCATCTTCAATGTATTGGTTTTAAAAAAATGGATTCTTTATTAGGAATCAGATGTTTCAAATTTTATAAATAGATTGATTTTATTTTTACACATTATGAATATAAGTCCCCAGCCTTAAACCTTACTTAATCTTTAGTTAAATCAAGAATACTCATTGAGGATATTTCCATGTTTAGAGTTTTAGAGAATTAGATCGTAAATCATGCATTACATTCCACATTTTAACAAGGCGGTTTCATAAAAGAAAGTATTAATTTATCTAATAAAAGGAGACATATTTAAAATAAAACATGGATTCTTTCTTAACACTTCCTCAACATTATCATCACATCATGTACTTTTCCCTTGACCTGTGAAAACCATTTCAAAACATGGGATGAGCATAAAATGTTCAGTAAGGGATATTAAAGTACGGAATGAAAACATTAGTCCTTGTGTACATAAGAATTGATGAAATCATACATTACTCATAAAACATAAGCACATTATCATACCTCATGAAATCATAATATTTATGAATAACTCATAGAAATCATAAGACATAATGGTAACGTGATGAATTCATAACATTCTTATATAGGGAGCGACCCTCATGGTTACGTTCGGAATACCCATCACAATATATTTCTTAAGTCTCTTTGGAGAAACCTTATCGTATAACCCCTTCGCGTTACCCAATGCATTGGAGAGATATATCAGTATCACCTACCCTTAGTTTATCACAAAACCACCCATCTTCATAAACAATGCCCAGGAACCATAACATAATCGTATCACATAAAACATGAATAAAAGAAACATAACATTACCACATTTCAATAACAAGATATCATAAAAACATTTATATAATAAAAACATTTTCAAACTAATTTTCAATAACAAAATTAATTTAATGTAAAAAATGGTATTTATTTTTCATTCAAAAATGTTATGGCTTGTAGAGTAAGCCAAAACTCAAATAATGGTCACGGTGGAAGAGAAGTCATTGTCGCCGCATATGTACGACAAAAAAAATTCCCTTTTATCGTTTTGTAAAACGCTTCGTTTAAAAAAGATTACTTTTTAATAAATGTAAAATTCAAAGGGGGTTATACATAGTATAAAAGAAAGTTGTGTATAAAACAAAATATGCCTCAATGAAAGGAGATTGAGACGAAATCCCATACCTCGTGTCTGACTTGACTCGATCATTCTTTAATCTATTTAATAATAAACATGAGTTAATTTATACTTTCTTAAGATACTTTTTCATGTTCATTATTCCTATTATATCAATTATTACCTTTTTATGATCATTATGTAATTATTTAAGTTAATAACGGTCATTTTTTCGATCATTTGTACTTGTGTCAAAAATAAACTCCTGATAATTACAAGTTGTTCATGTGGTATAATATTCATTATATCCAAAATTATATTCACAATGTTGATATCATATATATCATATATATCCAGTATATACATACATTTATATTATTACATAACATTTATAAGTAAGAAATGAAATGCACCGTTCATGGAGACGGTAAGCCGTACATACGCATGAATGCTTCTTTCATTTCTATTTCGTATTTAATGGAATGGAATCATAATTATATAAAATTATATTATAATTATAGTATTATATCATATGTTATACCATTAACTCCATCCTTTATACATCCCACATATGGCATTAACGAATCAAATCACTTTGAGTTGGTTGTAGTCCGCACTTCCGAAAATGAAGGTATTGCATTTACACATAATGGAAACCATAAAGGTATGCCATAAATGGAAAATAAAGAATCATAAGGAAAAAATAAACACAATACATATAATATGTAAATATAGTGACATATTAATGGCCACCATCAAAGGTGTTAAAAGAATATTGAACAATCATCATTTCGTGAGGCAGAAATTCGCCATCCATAGAAACAATATGTTCTTTAACCATTAGATGAAGGTGTGTGTTCGTGTAGATCTAATCCATCACATATCAACATCATATTATATTATTTATAATGGTTTTTTCACAAAATAAAGGAATAAATTTTTTTAGGGGGTTGGAGAGTCAAAATAAAACATAAGAACACAAGTGAAGACATTACTTTTAAATCGGGAAACTCCTCTTAGTTTGAAACAAAAGGGATTCATGAAGATTTTTCTGCCTAAGGTAAGGATTATATGATGATTATAGGAATGTGGATAGATAAAATTGTCATATATTGGCTGATCCAATGGATTTAGTGGTGTTTTTAAGGAGGTAGTGGAGGAGGCCTTTTATAAGAGGGAGGAGGGGCACTCTTGGAATGTCAAGAAATGTTACTTTATATTCAGATGCGTTTCAGATTTTAAAGGTCCCAAATTGTGTTATTTAGAGGATAAGGTGATAAGGGTTCGAAATATACTCATCTAATAGTTATTTGACATGTGTAAGTCTTATATTTTACATTATCTTTTCATTTTATTTAAATTGTTCATTATTGAGGTAATCGCTGCATCAGCATGGTGTCATAAAAATTTTAATTTAAATATTGTATAAATATTTTAAAAAATACTATTATGTAGGAAATATTTTTATCTTTCCAATGAATATTTATATTCCAATATATCATTTATGTAGACAAAATTAAAATTGTTTTACATAGCTGTTACATACTTTGTTGTATTTAACCTTCTTTAAAAATAAAAAGATAAAGTCTCTCTCACAATAAAGTGATTCCATGGTGTCCAAAAGATTGTCACAAGGAACCACAAGGTCGGCCATGACACAACCAGTAGCATTAAGACAGATTTTGGTGTCATTTTTTGTTATTATGATATTATTTTATTTCCCTTAACAACCTGATTACTAATTAATCATGATAGTTAAATATAATTACCGTCATTACTATTCATAATTTCTAAAAAACAAATGAGTATTAATGACCTAATGTTGACCTTATGATTCAACATATGGAATCCATTTTACAAAATTCCAAACACATAAATTAAAATAATTAATTTAAAAAAAATTCTCGTTGTCAAAACAAATAGCTGGTTTTTTTGAAACAATATCTATGAAAAGTTTGGAACTTGTTTATGCCCAATTACAAAGTGAAATAAAATATAATGACCAAAATTAGATTAAATGGTAAAAATATATTCTAATTAATCTTTAAATCCAATTTTAAAGATAATCTATCCATATAATTAAATTAGATGAAAAAGCAGTTTTGAAGTAAAATGCAGTAGTTTTCCACGATTCATTAAAAATTTATCATTGTCAGAAAAATACCAAAAAACATTTCCAAAGTAAATTTCGATGTCCCATTTCTAAAGAATAAGTTTATTTTGACAAATAGAGCTAATAATATTTTGAAAAGTTTGATTTAAAAATTGTTTTCCATCAAAAGGTCGTAAATCAATATTTTAAAAATATTAGAGAATTCTATTAGTAAGGTTGGATTTATTGTCATTTTAAGCCTATTAAAACACTATCTACTTCATAAATAGACAAATATATGAAAATCCATATTTATTTACTTAATTGATATTTCACTTCCTTCCCCCCTTTAGAAAATTGTGTCCCCGCAACTTATTTACTAATCGAATAAGTGGGGGTATTTATCCCTCATTGCGTTTTCAGATTCCCATGTTGCCTCTTAAATCATGTGGCTTTTCCACAAAACATTTACTTGATGAATCACCTTATTCTGTAACACCTGATCCATGTAGTCAGTAATCTAGACCAGTTGTTCCTCATAAGTTAGATTCTCTTCCAGCTAAACTACCTCTGGACTCAAAACATGAGATGGATCTAGCATGTACTTCCTTAACATTGAAACATGAAAAACATCGTGTACCTGAGATAAACTCGGAGGTAATGACACTTGGAATGAAACAGATCCAACTCTCTCCATAATTTCATATGGTCCAATGAACCTTGGACTTGTCTTTCATTTCATACCAAATCGCATCACACTTTTCCATGGTGAAACTTTGAGGAAGACATGATCACCTAACTCAAAAGAGAGATCCTTCCTCCTGTTGTCCACATAACTTTTCTTCCTACTCCGAGCTATTCTCATGTGTCTATGTATCAACTAAACTTTTTCTGCCAACTTTTCTACCAATTCTGGTCCCATAAACTTCCTTTCACCCACATCTTCCCGAAAATATGGTGTTCGACAATACTTCCCATATAATGCCTCAAATGGTGCCATCTATATATTAGAATGAAAATTATTATTATAAGAAACATCAACCAAAGAAAGATGTTGGTCCCAACTTCCCTGATAATCCATAGAACAAGCATGTATCAGATCATCCAAAGTCTTAATTGTTTATTCTGACTACCCATCTGATTGAGGATGAAAATCTATACTAAAATTGAATTCAGTACCCATCGACTTATTAAGGACTTTCCAAAGGTTAGACGTAAAACTGTGATAACGATCATATACAATGGAGAGAGAAACTCCATGTAACGTGACTATCTCTTTAGGATACAAATGAGAAAGTTTATCTAGGGGAAATGTATCTCGTATAGCAATGAAATGAGTAGATTTAGTCAAGCGATCAACAATAACCCAGATTGCATTATTACCTCGAGCTGTCTTCGGAAATACCACAACGAAGTCCATGGATATATTCTCCAATTTCCACTCTTATACTGGTAAAGGTTGAAGAATCCCATTTGGTAACCACCTATCTTCTTTAACATTCTAACTATTCAAACATTTCATTGTAAAATCATCGATATCTCTTTTCATTCAATACCACCAGTAGTACTCTCGAAGATCTATATACATCTTAGTACTCCCAGGATGAACTAAAAACGAAGAACTATGATCTTTAGATAAAAACTATCTCGTCAACTGTAAACCACACATCACACAAAATCTCTTACCAAATCTAAAAACACATTCATTATCAATGTTGAATTCAGGAAACTTACCCCTCTGAACCAGCTAAACCTTTTTCTGCAACTCACTATCTTGCTTCTGTGCTTTTTTAATTCTGTTTGATAGTGAAGATTTCACTGATACCTGAAACAAAATAGATGAACATCCTACACCAACTACTTCTATGACAATTTTCATCAAATCTTTAACCAAAATATCACATTCAAAACACAACATGGTTAAAGAACCATTACATTTTTGGCTCAAAGCATCATCTACTTTATTTTCTTTTACCATATGGTAATGAATTGTACAATCATAATCCTTGATTTATTCTATCCATATCCGCTATCTCATGTTCAATTATTTCTGAGTGAAAATATACTTTAAAATTTTGTGATAAGTCTATATTTCACACTTTACACCATACAAATGATTCCCCCAAATTTTTTAAGCGAAAACAACAGCATCTAATTCCAAATCATTTGTAGGGTAATTTACCTCATGAGTTTTCAACTGATGTGAAGCATAAGAGATTACCTGATCATATTGCATTAGGACGCAACCAAGTCCATCCAATGAAGTGTCACTATAGATAACAAACTCACCATTCCTGGAAGGTAGATCCAAAACGGGAGCATTCACCAATCTTCTTTTCAATTCATGAAAATAATCATCACATTCTTTTTTCCAGATAAACTTAACACCCTTCCGAGTTAGCTTAGTCATTGGAATATATAACTGTGGGATGTATCTAACAAACATTCCGTAATAGCCTGCAAAACCAAGAAAACTACGAATATCAGTTACATTTATGGGTCTTGGCCATTCTTCAACAACGTTTGTTTTTGTAGGATCAACAGTTATTCTATCATTAAAAATAATATGACCATGGAATGAAATTTTTTGCAACAAAAACTCAAACTTGATGAATTTCCCATACAATTTCTTTTCGTTTAAGGGCTGAAAAATAACCCTTAAATGACTTTCATTCTCCTCTTTACATTTAGAAAACACCAAAATATCATCAATGAAAACAACCACAAACTTATCCAAGAACTCTTGAAAAATTCTATTCATATGGTCCATGAATACAACATGTGTATTGGTTATCCCAAAAGGCATTACAAAAAATTCATAATGGACATATATTGTACGAAACACAGTCTTCAGAATATCTGCATCTTTTACCTTCAACTGATGGTACCCGGATCTCAGGTAAATATTTGAAAAATACTAAGCTCCCTGGATATGATCACACAAGTCATCGATAACAGGAAAATGATATTTTTTCTTAACAGTGATGTTATTCAAGCCTCTATAATCAATGAAAAGTCTCATAGAACAATATTTATTTTTAACAAATAAGACAAGGGCATCCCATGGTGATGTTCTATGTCAAATGAAACATTTCTCTAATAAATCATGCAATTTATCCTTCAACTCAAAAAGATCAATTTGATACATTCGATAAGGGGGTTTTGAAATTGGCTTAGCATCAGGAACAAAGTCAACAGTAAATTCAACTTCCTGATCTGGTATTATTCCAGAAAACTCATCAGGAAAAACATCATGATACTTATCTACCACTGGAAAATCATTAATCTGAATGGTTCTTTTGTTTTCAACATTATGTGCAAGGTAAAATTCATTTCCATCTTTTACAAGTTTCACATCCTATTGATATGTTATCAACAGTAAAGGTTCATTAATGTAGACAAACTGAAAGTCTTTCTGAAAAGAAACTTCTTTAGCTCTACAATCAATCTTAGCATGGTAAATAGAGAGCCAATCCATACCCAGGATAACATCAATATCTACTATAGGTAAAACAATAAGGTTTTCTATAGGTTCATTACACAGATAAGGATAGAAAGACTCTTATAAATTATTTTTTCCTCAAAAGTTCCCCCAGGTGTTTTTACAACAAGTACATGAGTCATTTCTTAGATGCAATTCCCAATTTACTAGAAATGTTTTCAGAGGTGAAAGAATGTGTAGACTTCGAATCAAACAACACATTAGCATAATATGATAAAACTAACAAAGTACCTGATACCATTTCATTTTCTGGGCCACAATCTGCTGAAGTAGTTGCATAGGATTTCACCACTCTTTTTTTGCTTGTAGTCTGACTGCTTCCCATCATTTGAGCTCTTTGTCAAATACTCGTTTTCATAATGACCCATCTCATTGCACTTGAAACATTTCACTAACTGTAAATCAAATTTGTTCTTACCATCAACCTGATCTTTTTTAGTGAAATCAAGAGCCTTATGTCCCATATTACCACATCAGTAGCACTTTTCATAATTTAGAAGACATTACCCAGCATGCATTTTACCACATTTTTTACAAACTGGAAAAATATATTTCATACCATCAGACCTTTTTGAATAATTCTTCCCTTTCACCAGCCACCTCCGTCTCTTATTCTGTTGGTTTTTATAGAACACTTGATCATAGGCAAACTCCAATTCCACCTTCTCAGCACATCGAATATGCTATTCATAACTCTTGAACTCGTGATAAGCTAAAGCCCTTTAATATTATTGCATTAATCCTGAGTAAAAATGATTGATTTTACAATCAAGGTCTCGGATAAACATTGGAGAATTCCTTGCCAATCGAGTGAACCTTTCTTCAAAAGTAGCCACTAAGTTGTTATAATGCCCCGAACCCAGGTACCCAGAGTCGGTGCATTATTACATAACATTGTCATGATCATAAGAAATATCAAATCTCAAAACATCGATCGGTTTAGTAGCCTTGGAAACAGTAGATATATTCATAAGTCTTACATTATATCATAAAAATAAAAACTACAACAACATCATTTCATCATAGTCCACACTCATATCCCCACATACTATCCCTGAAGTTCATTCATAAAATATTTCTTCACATACTGGGAAAAATAAAACATTGAAATGGGTGAGCTCAAATGCCCAGTAATGATAAAAATATAGCAGAAACTTTCATAAATAAGAATAAACATTTAAGGCAATTTGTAATGGCCCGGACCTCTCTGGTCCATTACTTTGTGAAATGTTGGTGTTGGAGGTGTTCCGGGAGGTCAAGGGGACTTATCCCCAACACTTTGCCAATTTTCTAGTTCTGTGAACAGTGTTTCCAGTTTTATGAACAGTAACAGATCAGTGAGACAGATCAGTTTCACGGATCGGTGAGACAGATCAGTTTCACAGATCGGTGAGACAGATCAGTTTCACAGATCGGTGAGACAGATCAGTTTCACAGATCGGTGAGACAGATCAGTTTCACAGATCGGTGAGACAGCTCAGTTTCACAGATCGGTGAGACAGATCAGTTTCACAGATCGGTGAGACAGATCAGTTTCACAGATCGGTGAGACAGATCAGTTTCACAGATCGGTGAGACAGATCAGTTTCACAGATCGGTGAGACAGATCGGTGAGACAGATCGGTGAGACAGATCGGTGAGACAGATCGGTGAGACAGATCGGTGAGACAGATCGGTGAGACAGATCGGTGAGACAGATCGGTGAGACAGATCGGTGAGACAGATCGGTGTGACAGATCAGTTTCACAGATCAGTTTCACAGATCGGTGTGACAGATCGGTGTGACAGATCAGTTTCACAGATCAGTTTCACAGATCGGTGTGACAGATCAGTTTCACAGATCAGTTTCATGTACAGTAACGGTGGGTGAACAGTGTTTCCAGACTCCTACAGTTTTGCCCCTTTTGACGTTTTCTTTGACGTAAAGTACTTTTAAAACCTTATTTTTAAGGTCTTTTAAGACCGATTCAAATGCCATAAATCCTATATTAATTATTCCTAAGGCTTGGAATGTTTTTACTTGGTCAAACCGCGTGGGTTAATGCGATCCGTTTTTAATGGAGAATAAATCGGATCTTAAACCGTCACCTCGTTAAATCTTAAAAAGGGATGAGATATCATTCTCCCTTGTTCCTTCCCTTTTTTTTCTTAACTAAGAGGTGCTAGAACCTTTCAATCCTTTCCTTAGGAGTTGCACAAACAACCCTTACTCCTAGGATCAGCCCCGCTCTGTTGGATGCAACCAAGCTGTGTCGATCTTTCTTCCACATAAGTTGTCGCGAGGGGAGGATCGTGACCTGCTGTGTGGATAAAGGACGTCAAGAACTCTTCGAGGTAGGGGATTCATGGCTTCTCTAATTATATATGTGCAATCGTAGAATTAGCATGATTTATTCCTTTGGATCACAATGAAATTGACCTAATTAAATACTTGAACCGGATTAAAGAATTGGTTGATCGCATGCTGTTTCTTTATACCGTGATAACGGTTTGCCTCATGTTTTCCTAGATATAGTGATATCTATGTTTCTTTGATTTGTTGATCGTTCATGATAGAAATTGATAATGAACGTAAAGCTGGAATTAACTGTTGATTAATTGGCGAAGGATAAAGAGGCATGTAAATTAATCTGGTTGTTGTCGTTGTTGTAGTTGTTCTGATTTGAGGATAATCAAATTAGGGAAGTAAGCATGGTTATTTAATTGTGATAGCTTACTGATTAGGTATCCATGATGGGAACCTACGAATAACAAATCTGTTAATTCAATATGGTTTAGAGAACAGATTATGTGGTAATTTCAAAAAGGGTTCTGAGTTACCCTCTTGTTTGTTAAAGGGCCGAGAGCCCATTTTGTGATGTTTGTTTTCCTGCTGCTTGTGCTGTGATGTGAGCCTGGATGGTTGTTGTGATATGTGGAGGCATGGAGGCCTTATAGTTGTGGCAGCGGATGACGCCTAGTCTGGCGAGATGCATCGGTTTATGCATATGGGTGTCAGGGAGGACACCAGGGGTGTTGAATGGGATGGATGTGGTTGCTGGTTGCCTGTGGTGTTCTTGAATGTTAATCTGCCTTGCTTTTCTCCACTGCTCAAGGCAGCTGGTCTTGCTACCATTCTTCCAAAGGAGGCGAAGACACGCGGGGTATGCCACGTGCTTTCCGTGTTTAGCCTCTCGAGGGAGAATGGGTATATGCTCTTTCTATAGGCGGCAAAGACCCGACGGGTAGTATATCTACTCACCGTGTTGAGCCTCCTTGGTGTTTAGAAGCATAGGATGTTTTTCTAGAATGCCTGGGAATGTGGAAAAGTATTTCTGTAATGAATGTTTTATTAAATGGTGAAAATCCACGGGGATGGAGATGTTGGGATTTAAAGGTGATGTGAATCTTAAAAAGGAGCAGTTGTTTTTGAAAGTGACGCCATTTCAGTTAAATGGGGATTTGTTCAATCTTAATTAATGCTTAAAGAATTAACTAATGTACATTGGAACTGATAAAGGAGAATGGAGTAATCTAATAAAGCTCTTCAATTGGTTGTGTGCTTATAGGATACCTAGTCTTAGAAGTAGCAGCCTGGAGTCTGAGAGACGTTAGCTGCAGTTGTATCTAAGACTAGGTAATGCCCATAGTGTGGATGTGAGTTACTTATATACTCTGTACTTTTTGTGTTTCTATACGCTACTCCACCCTGTCGGTAAGGGAAACTGACACCCCGAGGATTCTGAGCCCTGGGGGGGTGTTTTCCCCAACATTCTGATGGGAGGTTGAATGGCTGACTACCCCCTTTGGCCCCGCTCTCTTCTCTTGGTAGATATTAGTGCTGGTAGGCACAGTGGTTAGTTTTACCCATATATGTGTGTAGAGGGCTGTAATGGCTTGTGGTTATTTCACACACATATATTCTGGATATAGTATCCTATGGACTACTATAGGTATAACGTGTATAGGCTGTAATGGCTTGAGGTATAATACCCGACGTATGATACACGTTATGCGAGCTGTGGTGGCTCCCGGAAACTACCTGGTTACTTTTGGTTGTGAGGATTGTGTGGATCTTAGCCCAGGTGTCTGCGGGCAAGCCGATGTGGTGCACGTGGTGCAGATTGTGGAGCTTGACCCATGTTGATACGGGCAAGCCTTTGGAGAGAGATGCACAGGACGTATGTCGTTGGGGCAAAGCGGCAAACCAGTGGGGAAGTAGTAGCGGGGTACCCTTGATATTCTTTACTACATGCTATATTCTTGTATGCGTTACTTGGTGAGAGTAGCCTTGGTGAGGTTGGGAACATAGTATACCTGTTTAGGTGACGAGTTAGTTTCACTTGTTGTTCACTGGGCTTTAGCATGCTTTCTTTACTTTTGCACGAGAGTCTTGGGGAGGATCCTACTGAGTATACTGTTATACTCACCCTATGTACATAAACTATTTTTTCAGGTCACTTGGAGCAGGTTGGAGATCAAGCTGGTTACTACTAGCTTGCGGTTGGAGGAGGAGCTGTTCGGGCTTGTGGTCGCTGTCATTTTACTTTCTTTTGGGTACTTTTAGTTTCCCCTTTCAGTTGTAGTACTTTTGCATGACATTTCATATATGTACTTGGGTTTCTTTTACATTTCAGTTATGAGTTGAAGTTGGTTGGATTCTATTCTATCTCTCTCTTCTGCATGTGTTCTCTTAGAGGGTAATGCCTCCCATTTGTGTGTGTATTATACCCTCGGTGCTAGTCGCCAACCCGGGGCCTACTGGAGGCGGGACTCGGGGGTCATTATCTCCTTTTTCACATTGCCGGCCCAGGAGGGGTACACTTTGTGGGGAGGGGGTCGTGACAGAGTGGTATCAGAGGTCCGGTTGAGGGATAGGATGGAGTTTGGAGTTAGGCACAGGTGAGGATGCATGGGATGGTAGGGCAACGGTGTCATTCATGTTTAGCAAGTGGGGTAAACACTGGAGACCGGCAGAGACATAGGCGTTCAGGGCCCCCTATGATCTATTGCACGGACCTTTAAGTTTACGATGGCTACTAAACAAAGTGATACTGGTTGCAGGGTAGAGACCTAGGAAAGGATCATGCATCATTATTCCATGCGCCTGTGTTTGAATGGGTAGACCTTGGGATAGGTAACTGTTTCGGTGCGGATGTGCGTCGGGTTACGCTGTTCCGCCAGGACGCGTTCGCGCGTGCACCCGTCAACCCGAGGGGATGGGCGCGCGGCTTGTGGTCCCGCAGTCCCGCTTTCCAAGGGCGGGCGGCATCCGTCCCTTATTCAGGGGCGTCTGCTCCTTGATCGAAACCGGGATGATGGGATGTCGGCTTCTCCTTCCTTGGACGTCTCCTCGGAACTTGTCTCCTAATCCGGGTCTCCCTCATAGACTTAAGAATGTTCGTGAATCTCGTTCCCGGCGCCATATCTTCATGGACACCGGTTAATTACGCTGCTTCCGCCCGGATGTTCCAAGGAGTCTGGGCGGGGCAGCAACCTGCAGGGAGAAGGCCGGGTGGCTCTGGGTGCTGGGGGCATGTCGTAACACTGCGGCTCTGCACATCTGTCTTCCGTCCCTAATAGGGCTTCTCGAAGGCATGATGGCCTGAGGCATCCCGTACTAGGTGCGGGGAACTGTGTCACCTGAGGTTTTCCTCAGCTTCCCGTGTTTAACACGGGGTATGCCGCAAGTTTAACGTCCAGCGGGGACGGCATCGGACCGATCAACACGAAAAGTGGATCAGATGACAGAACCCCTTGCGGGGAACCTCCAACGCTGGGGCCAGCACATGGGCGGCTTCCCAAGTAACGTGGAGTGGAGTGAAGTGGCATGACCCCACCGGGATGTGGCGGCCCGGGTAAGGATCAGGATGGATGATGGAGTGAAGAGCTTGGACCCCAGAGGGGCTTCCTACGTACCGCGCGTTAACACGGATCAAAGTCAACGTAGTTCGGGCATACAGTTTAACGTCATGCTGGACGTCGGCAAGCCGACTCACGAAGAGGTCTAGGCCGCCGGGCGGAGGATTGAACCGAACCACCTCGCACAGAGGGGGATGGAACGGCCGGGTGGATCACAGTTTCACGTCATGCTGGACGATAAAAGGGGAAATGGAAAAGGGGGGCTGTGGGGAGGCACCGCGGAGATACACACGGGCAGTCTCCCACAGGGGCGGATTCATAGGTGAATCGACGCAAGCGTGAACCCTGGAGGGGTCCACTGATGGACGAACCGATGTAAATACGACCGGGACGACCAGGTGGTGGGCTTCAACCTCGGGGAGGCTTCCTACGTACCCTGTATAGAAGACAGGGATCAAAGTCCACGTAGTTCATTCTGTCAGGGCTTACGCACTTGGGGCAGCCCGGTTGCGGAAAAACTCAGTTGGAAGGGACTTGGACCAAAAGCAGAAGACACCTCGATCCCAGTCATACCCTCTACTGGCTTCGGCCGTGGGGAGGCGCAATGGAGATACACATGTGTAGCCTCCCACGAGGAACTAGGGGTTTGTAATACCCCGCCCCCGTAGGGAAAAGCCACTCCCATTAAATCGTCCCAAAAGGGGGACAATCCCGACATCCCTGCAGAGACGAGCGGGTGGGGGCCACGTCCAAACCGGGGGAGACCCTGCGTGCGGAGCACGGGATCAGGTTGCGGACGGTTTAACGTCTTGCCGGACGAAGTACAGTTTAACGTCATGTGTTGAGGACGAAGCGGACGGTTTAACGTCTTGCCGGACGAAGTACAGTTTAACGTCATGTGTTGAGGACGAAGCGGACGGTTTAACGTCTTGCCGGACGAAGTACAGTTTAACGTCATGTGTTGAGGACGAAGCACTTGGCAGTTTAACGTCTTGCAGCGCGGACGATGGAGGCTAGGCAGTTTAGCGTCGTACAGCTTGGACGTATGCTGAACAGTTTAACGTCTTGTAGCTCGGACGAGGTACAGTTTAACGTCGTGCAGGACGTAGAAGCTGCTGATAGGCCCGTGTCACTTCGCGCGAGCCTGGAGGGCCGCACGGGAAGACAACGCACGGTGCGGGCACCTGGGATGAGAATCATCGGGTGCCACACAGGCGGGTACCCTTAGAAGGTCAACGGGGACGACCCTGGCAGATTGCGCGCAAAAAGGAAGCTTTGGGCGCAATACTGCGGGCCGGCGCGCAATCGGGGCGGCTGGCGCGCAATTGGGCCAGCGCCTTGCGCGCGGATGCTTGAGATTGCTCACACCGGGCTTCGGATAGCGCGCGGGGGCAACGGCTCATTCTCTAATGAATGGCCACTTGAAAGAAGGGGGGTGCGCGCAATCAGGCCGGATTGCGCGCACCCCGGGGGCAATTGCGCGCAAACGGGTTCTTTTGCGCGCAAAGGCCTTAGGGTGAGTGTTTATTCAAATGAAAGGAGCCAGCGGGGATTGCGCGCGAAGGCGGACCCCGAGGCTTTCTTGCGCGAAAGAAAGGAGGTTACCTGAAGTTCGTCATTGCGCGCGGAAGGGGTTGAATTGCGCGCACGGGAGACGTTTCGACTTCCAGCAACCTTTGAAACGTTGGGGGTCGCCTTGTATTTATAGGCAACCCCGGGCGCGGAATCCAGGGTGCGAGCGCGAAATTCCCCCCGTGGGCGCGGAATCGGGCGCGGCGCGCAAGGGAGTCGCGCGGACCCGCGGCGCGCAAAATTGCGCGCTGGACCGGCGCATTGCGCGCATCCCGGGGGGTTTGCGCGCGGAACATCACCTTTGCGCGCGGGCCTCTGAAATTCCGCGCAAGGCCTCCGGGCCCTCCGAAACGTTCTTTCGACTCCAAATATCACTTCGCTTTCCGCATCCGGAGCTTCGTTTGGGAACAACGGACTTTTCCGGCGTCTACAAAAGCCCCCCCTCGGAATCTGATCGGCGAGAGGTCGCAACGATCGGGTTCCGAGGGAGACGCCGGAATGCCGAAGTCCTGGGCGGCGCGGGACTTAGGCGCGCAAAAAGGGGCACCGGTCGCGAAATTCGCCGCTGCGGTCGCGCAAAGCGCTTTCCGCGCAGCGCGGGCCCGGCCTCGCCTATAAATAGGGGCGCTGGGTCCCGCGTTCCGTACTCTGGCCTTCCGCGCGATAAGCTCCAAAGCTCTCGTGCGCGAAATTGCCTCTTCCGGTCGCGAAATTCGCCCGATCGGCGCGCAAAACCGTCCGGATTTCACCTGTTTTTGCGCGAAAACCCGGAACTTTGCGCGACAGTCTTCCCAATTGCGCGCCGTCCACTTGGATTGCGCGCCGCCTCTCAAACTTTTCCACCAGCCTCGTCCGATCCCGCACGCTTCATCCCTTAACCCGCACGACTCCCGAATCTTCCGAGATGGCCGCGCACAGAGGAAATGAAGGGGATGCCGCCACCCGCAGAGCCGAGATGGCGACGAACGAGGAGGTTTACGGAGCCAAGGAGATTGTTTCTAACAATCAATCCTTGTTCGACTTACTAACGCCGGCCCAGAAGACATATCCACTGTCGGACAACCTGCCGCTCTGGAACTTCGGCATCCTCGATGAGGTTCCGGTGCCAGGATTCGAGGTTGATGCGCCGCGAACCTGGGTGACTCGGGAGGACGAGCTTCACCGCTATAACATCACCAACAATGGGCATCCTGCCAGGGAAACCAGGCACTTGGATGTCTACGTCCTGAACCCGAGGACGCGAACCATTGATGGGGGTGAGCCTACAGTGGAGAATTCTCCAGCCCTCTACTCGAGCACATACCGTCAGAGTGTCACTGACGACACCAAGGGCTGGCTGAAGGACTGGGACTTGCGATCTGGGGGCAACTTTACCAGTGAATGGGCCTGGGCGTTCTGGGTACGCCACACTTGCGATCACTTCGCAGAGGAGCTGCGGTACATCGGCCTGTTCGAGGCGGTGTGGACGTCGCAGTTCCACTTCTACCAGCAGTCTGAGCTCGGGCCGGAGTTGTTCACTCGCTGGTCCCCGGATACCAACACCTTCCATCTTCACCATGGGGAGGTCGGCATCGGTCTCTGGGACATCCACTGCATCGGAGGTATCCCGCTGGAGGGCTACCAGTACGATGAGTTCCTGCCACCGAAAAACATCTGGGAGGACAGGTCACGGAATCCCATTCTGACCTGGCATCTGCTTGACCTGGCTACGCAGCGGCTCGGGATCCAGGACTTCCAGAAGGACATAGCCTACAAGGATTGGTTTGGCCAGTTCCTGGAGCATGACCCGGCGGTCAAGATGCCAGGCAGGGGGAAGCGGTGCCCGACCGCAGCTCAGAGGAGCCGGAACGGGTCGTACTGGCGGGTCCTGGAGACGGGCGATTACCGCTCATGGGGGTACCGCGTCATCGAGGCCCGGGACCCGAACGTCCGGTACGCGGCGTTCCTGGCCGCCTTTCTGAGCGGGTGGCTCCTGCCAGTGCGGGATGCGAGGATGGGCGTCCGCCCGGCGACGCTGGCGATGGCGGGCGTCATGGCTGCCAATAAGAGGTACAACCTCGGGGTCCCAGTACTGGCGAGGCTATATGCCATTCTGGGACGCATCGCACGAGGGGGGTCGCCACGAAGGATCTGTGGGCCCTTTCAGTTCTTCCACGGCTGGGTGGCTGCTCACCTTGGTGGGTATACGTTCCCAAATGCCATCAGTCCTCCGGGCAACGGCCTGCGACCCTCCCTGCTGAACATTGCGGGGGTCGCTCCGATGACCCTCAGTGAGGAGGGCGTGAGGGTTCGGATTGGCAATCATGCCAATTTCAACTTCAGCCCGTTCCCCACTCCCGTCGGCCAGATGATCGACAACGGACAGGGCCCGCTGGAGCAGCATGAATACTTCCTGAACATGCGGGGCGGGGTGCTCGTGGCTCGGATCGACGGGAAAGTGATCTGCGAGCCTTACGTGCCGACCCGGTTCGCCAGGCAGTTCGGGTGCCTTCAACGGATGCCGAAGAGGGTATTCACTGTTGTCCGGGAGGAGACGAACCCTTGCGTCCTTCGCCAGATGTGGCTGATGTTCGTCGCCTTCGGCTCTGGCGACGTCATCACTCTCCCTCCTACCGGGATCGACGCAGGCTTGGCAACCGAGTATGCCGAACACTGGGCCATCGCGTACCCCGAGGGGCTCTTGCGGAAGCTAGTTCGGCGGCTCGAGGCTACCCGTGTGGAGACCGGGCGTCAAGGAAGGAGGCGAGGCGCCGCCACACGGGGGAGAACGGAGGCGCGCCAAGCAGCGGGGCCGGCGCGAGCAGGGACTTCGGCGGCGGGCGCATCGCAGGCTGCCGCCACGACCTCGGCGCCCAGAGAGGGGGCGCATGCGTCGGTCGGGGAGCGGCCCGGGAAGCAGGTGAGGCGTCTGCTCGAACCCTCCCACGATGCGGTCTTCCCGGCGCTGTGGTCGGCCTGGATGACCCTGCGGCAGTCACTGGGGACCGACGTCATCTGGCGAAGGATACTCAGAGAAGGAATCTATCTGCCAGAGGTCGGGCGCCTCCAGATCACCGACAGGGTGGACTTCAACCGGCAATATGCATATCTGACGGCCATGGACGAGTACGCGCGCCAACGTGGTCAGCGTGCGGAGCCATCCCTTCTGGTGAAGGTGATGCTCGGTCTCGAGCCCGCTCCAGAACAGATGCCGCCGGAAGAAGATGACAGTAACGACTCCGATGAGGAGGAGGAGACGGGGGAGGATGAAGGCTCCGAGGGAAGGTCCCATCGGGGGAGCCCACGGGAGAGCGGCGAGGTGGCCGGCTCTGACAACGTTGATGTCACTGAGCTCCTCGAGGTCCGCTTCTATCCCTACTCAACTTGCTTCATCCATTCTCTTATGCAGCTTCTAACCCGTTTCTCCATCCTTCTCAGGAGCACACGGACGTCGGTCAGGCGTCCTCAACAGGAGTAGGAGAGGCGCCAGCAGGACAAGGCGGGGGCCAGGCACCCATTATCGAATTGACAAGCGCTAAGGGGTCCCCTGCTGCAACTGTTCCTGCGGCGACCGGGGTAGCGGAAGATGACGCTCCGAACTCCCGTAAGTCTCCCTACTTTACTGCTGGTGCTTGCCATTGACGATCCGTGACTAACCATGGCATGCCCCGCGCAGTGATCTCAACATTGGAGGCTCGTCGGGTTGCCGAACCCGGGCCATCTACGAGTGGACCAGTGGTGGACATGCCGCCTGCTCCGGAACAGGCTTCCCAAACCGAGCCGGCCCCACCAACTGCTGATCAAGGGGCTGCGGACGTCGGCGGTGCTGCCACCGGAGAGAGGTTGGGGGCTGACGAGGGTGTCAGCGCCGTTGGGGAGAGAGAAGAAGGTTGCCCGGATGTTGGGGAACCTATCCCTCGTGAGGACCTCCCAGGGGCGGACCCTACAGCAGACCTGCTGGCTGCCTTCCCTACTTACCGGCCTGCCGACCCCGAGGAGATGGATGACTCGGACGCGGAGGCGGTCGAGGATAGCCGGGTAACGCGACGCAGGGGGTGGAAGTGCATCCAGCGCTTCCTCAAGCGAGACTCATCGGAATGGCTGGGGCGCATGGGATCACTTCAGACCTGGCTGCGCTTCCTGTGTGCCGGGGGAGCCGATGCTCAACGCCTCCATCTGACGGTCCGTGATTTCATGGCCGAGAAGATGCGCGAGAGCCGCCGGCGTGCCGACGTCGCACAAAGTCGGGACATGTCGGAGAGCACGCAGGCGCTCATCGCGGCAGAGCAGGAAGTCCGGCGCCTCGAAGGGCAGGCGGCAGAGAAGGAGGCCTTCGTCGCAGCATGTACCGAGCTCGTGGAGCAACTATCGGCACAACTGATCGACGCTCAGGTACAGCTAACGGAGGCGGGCCAACAGATGGTCACACTCCAAGTCGAGCGGGAGCGTGCACAGGCCAGAATCGACGAACTGCGCGCTGCGACCGCCGACGAAGAGAGAGCACGCAGAGAGCGAGAAGCAGCTCTGGAGGCCACCAGCCAAAGGGTAGCGGCATTAGAAAGACTCATTCAGCACGCTAATCCCTAAGGGCTGTTTTTTGCCATTCCCAGAACATTTGCTTCCGCTACTTAATATTTTGATCCACTTGTATGAATCGCCATATTTATCTGCGTCTTTTGGTTTAACATGCTCAACCACAAATTGTTGTCTTGCGGGAGTGTTAACCAAGCATCAGGCATCCACAATTGGGCCTGGGTTTCTGGAGAAAAGAGGGAGGTCATTCCTAGGAAAGGAGACCTCAGACCTAACCAATGTATCATCCCCCCAACCTGTTCCAACACACGAGCGGGACAATGCTAGGGGCGTTGAGATTTTATCCGAACATAGGGAAATGAGAAAAGGTGAATCGTGTGTCCTGAATCCAGACATCCACAACGGTCGGCCTTCCAGGAAATGCCCAAGACGGTAGGCGGACAGTGGATCGACCATAACAACTGCAATAGACGGACCGAAAAAGGCCATCATTCATATTGCAGGAGGCGGCTCACATGTCATCATGAATACCGCTTTGGGGTTCCTTCAGACACAAGGGTGGAAAATCCAGATCAACAGGGCATGCGAAGCGTGGGGCGAAGTGACGATTTGTTCGGACAGAATCCAACGCTCTCAAAATTGCGCCACCGTGGGGAAAGCGTATTAGGCGGATGCACTAATCTGGCCGTGAGTCACCTCAATTCTCAGACAGCACCTCTCTGACGAGGAAACCGTCGCCTCCCATCCTTGCGATGGGGCATCTCGAGCTGAATCGGGGAGAATATCACAACTGCACCACTCTACCCGAAGTCAGGCCAGACGGCCGGCGACGAGGAGGGGCGGGACTTATCGATCCCTGAGGCTGGACCCGAGTCGAAATGCCCGGGCGTTCCTACGTACTCCATCAGGCTGGAGATCAAGCCACACGTAGTTCTGTGAGTGCAGTTTAACGTCATGCAGGACGTAGGACCCCATTTGGGGTAGATCTTAGTTTAGGGTCTTAGAGCTCGGACCATAAGGGCTGGATCTTAGTTTAAGGTCTTAGAGCTCGGACCATAAAGGTGGAGGATCTTAGTTTAAGGTCTTAGAGCTCGGACCATAGGGCTAGAGGATCTTAGTTTAAGGTCTTAGAGCTCGGACCATAAGGGCTAGATCTTAGTTTAAGGTCTTAGAGCTCGGACCATAAGGGGGGATCTTAGTTTAAGGTCTTAGAGCTCGGACCATAAGGGGAGATCTTAGTTTAAGGTCTTAGAGCTCGGACCAGAAGGGGGGGATCTTAGTTTAAGGTCTTAGAGCTCGGACCAGAAGGACTCAAAGTACGCCGCATCTGGTCATATCCCCTGGATATGCGAAGATGCACTGAGGGATAGTGTCAATGAGTGTCGAGGTTTCGCCTGGTCAGAATGGGAGGTGGAAAATGTGAATCATGCGGCCATTCACTCAAGGACTGGGGGCACCGGCGTAACGATATGGGAGTACTGCCGACCGTGGCGGAAAAGCAGCATCAATATCGCACTAACCGTTGGTGGAATGAGGCAGCAAACGAGCATTGACCGCTCAATCGCAGGATTCATATCGATTTGCTGCCCGAGGCCATTGGGGGTACCGGCCCGAGTCGGTGGGAGAGCACTGAGGCATTGTGTCCGAACCGTTCACGGGGGCTCCACCCAGGGCGTAGACGATGGGTCCGAATGAAAGGGAGCACGAAGCCTGAAAAGTGGAGGAAACCTGACCAAGCGGATCCTGACCCTCCTGGCAATAAACCAGAGTACTCTTGACATCGGTGGACCACTGCAAGGGGTCGGGTTACACGCCTTGAGGGTGACCTGAAGGCGGCGGATTCCCCAGAGAAGGGGGAATCTCTAAGAGGTGGGGGGCTGGACCCGAAGTTTCAAACATCCGGGCATTCCTACGTATCCCATAAGGATGGGAATCAAGCCGCATGTAGTTCTTGAAGCGCGGTGCAACACAATCGGGCACCAGCGCGGGGAAGAGTGCGGGTCTGACCCTCGCACACAAAAGGAGCGGCATTTGATATTTCTTGTTTGTCCTTTAAAGATGAATGGTTTTTCTTTGTGCGGTGACATGCCCGTGATTGAGAAATCTATGGCGTCGCCACAATAATCAAGCCATGGAAGGCATTGATGAATGGCGTGGTTATTAACCAGCGCCCAACATGAGCGTCCCCTGAGGAGGACATCACGATGCAGTGCCGTTTTTCGTCGGGCGGCCAAGACGATCACAGTTTACGGTCGTGTGGTAGGACCAGACAACACAGTTTAAGGTCGTGTGGTTCGGACCATGGAGGAATCCGCTTATTGCGGTACGGCGGACACGGCGGAGGTGGGAGCATACCCAGCCCTGCGGTCACGCACGATTCCAGGAGAAGAGTCTTGGGATGGGGGCCTGCGTATGTCCATCACCCGAGGGGCAGAGATGCTAGCCTCCAGATATACTGGGCCCAGAACGCAATTGTTCGGGCGACTCCCTCCTCCTTATGGGGACGAGGGTCCAGCTACGCATGGCCCTTGGGGAGAACATCCGCATATATCCTTGGCGCTCAGATCATGGGAGCCTCGAACGACATCATTACCCTGGTTGGTCTGCCTAACGTGTAGAGGCGTACCGGAGGTCAGTATGAAGAGAGTGTCAAGATTCCACTACAACGCACAAAGGCGGAGTGTGATGAGGACTGCGCAACCAATGTTCAGAGCCTGAGAGAGCTGACATGGCGATCAAGGACGTTGCTGACGCATTCGCAACACAACATCCGATCGCGTCAGCCTAAGACGGGGCAAGCAAACGAGCATCAACCGCTCAATCGCAGGATTCATATCGATTTGCGGCCCAAGACCCGCCGGTAAATCGACCCGGAGCGGTGGGAGAGCACTGAGGCATCGTACCCAAACCGCTAACGAGGATCCCTTTGAGTGAAGGCTCGAACAAGAGGAAGCGCGAGGCCTGACAAGCAACACAGGACTTGTCGGGATTGAATCTGACACTACGAGTCATAGACCGAAGCACCCGAAACATGTTAACAGATCTCCGGAAAGGGTCGGAGGACTCACCCTGAGAGCAACCGAAGGGGGGCAGATCCCCGTGATCAACCAAGAGACGGGGCTGGACCCGAGACACAAGCGTCCAGGCGGTCCTACGTATCCCATAAGGATGGGAATCAAGCCATACGTAGTTCTGGAAAGGCAGTTTAACGTCATGCAGGACGATGAGGGGTGTGAGGTAGTCCCACACACGGGGGAGGCGTACGGCGCGGCCAGTAGACCGACGTGAATGAGGACATAATTCCCCGCTCACGCGATACGCCTCGCACAAAACGGAGGGGAACTGGGGCCAGAGGCCCAACGCGGGATAGAGATTCCCGGGAAATGGGGCTGGGCCTGAAACATGATGTCCAGGCGGTCCTACGTATCCCATAAGGATGGGAATCAAGCCATACGTAGTTCTTGAAGTGCAGTTTAACGTCATGCAGGATGATGAGGAGAAAAGAAGGGGGGAGCAGAAGGCATCCCCAAACGTGGAGGGGGGCGTACAGCGTGACGAGCAAACCGACGTGAATGAGGGCATAGCCCCGCACTCACACCATACGCCGCACACCCGGGGGCAACTGGGCCAAGGGCCCGAGATGGGATGAAAATTCCCGAAGGATGGGGCTGGGCCGGAAACACGAGGGTTCAGGCGGTCCTACGTATCCCATAAGGATGGGAATCAAGCCGCACGTAGTTCTTGAGTGGCAGTTTTACGTCATGCAGGACGAATGCTGAACAGTTTAACGTCTTGTAGCTCGGACGTAGTGCAGTTTAGCGTCATGCAGGACGAAGCACTTGGCAGTTTAACGTCTTGCAGCGCGGACGAATGCTGAACAGTTTAACGTCTTGTAGCCTGGACGAATGCAGTTTAACGTCGTGCAGGACGTGGTGACACTCAGGCAAAGTATTGCTCGAGGAACCTAGCGTTGGTGGGAGGAGTGACACGCTCACCATCCATAGTCGCTAGGGAGTACGCGCCATTGGGATAGACCTTGTGGACAACAAAAGGTCCCTCCCACTTGGGCTCCAACTTGGGCGGCTTCCTGCCGGGGATCATCGGTGCTCTTAGGGCTAGCACTAGATCACCCTGCAGGAAGGAGCGGAGGCGAACCTTCTTATTGAAAGCTCGAGCCATCCTGCTTTGATGCCTCTCCAAGTTGTGCAAAGCGCGAAGTCTATTCTCATCCAGTGCTTCCAACTCGACTAGACGGGCTTCAGCAACTCTGTCCGGCGCTTGCTGGTCGTAGACCGCAGTGCGCAAGGACGGTAACTGGATCTCGATGGGCAGGACGGCCTCAGCTCCATACACCAGGGAATAAGGGGTCATCTGGGTGGAATTGCGAGTCGTCGTCCGATAAGCCCAGAGGGCGTTGGGGAGCTTGTCCGGCCAACTCTTCTTGTTCTGACCAACCATCTTTTGCAGAATGTTAGAGAGGGTTTTGTTAAACGCCTCGATCTGTCCATTCGCCTGCGCATGATAGCGAGATGTATGGTTCGAGCGGATGTTATACTTGGCGTACAACTTCTTCAACTCGGCTGCTCGGAAATTGGTTCCGTTATCCGTGAGGATAGCGTGAGGCACTCCAAATCGATAGATGATGTTGGAGGTCACGAAGTCAGCGATCGAACAGGATTTGACCTCTCTGAGCGGAATCGCTTCTGCCCATTTGGAGAAGAAGTCCGTGGCGGTCAGAATGAACCGGCACTGGCGAGCTGTCGCCGGCGGGTAAGGTCCCACGACGTCCAGTCCCCAGACTGCAAAGGGCCAGGAATACCTTGTGGTATGGAGAGGCTCCGGCGGCCGATGCACAAAGTTCGCATGAACCTGGCACGCATGGCACCTCCTGGCGTACTCGATGCAGTCATGGATCATAGAGGGCCAGAAGTATCCCAACCTCCGAATCTGGTGGGACAGCTTCGGCCCAGTCTGGTGGGCGCCGCATGAACCAGCATGAACCTCTTGCATGACTCGTGGGATCTCAACTCCCTGAAGGCAATGGAGGAGAACACCATCAAACCCGCGTTTGTAGAGGATCCGTTCCAGACCGGGACTGCTCTGGAGGACAAACTGCGATGCGCGGCGTCGAACTCGCTCGCGCTCGGCCCGATCTGACGGAAGAATGCCATGTTGGAGGTACTCAACCAAAGGCGTCCTCCAATCAGGGGCTGATCCGACTGCTATATCTGGGGTACTCGGGGCTCCGGGCATAGGGGCAACCGTGGTGAGATTACTTACCAACGGGCCGCGATCTTCTTCCGGGATAACGGGAGCGATGAGCCTGCGGCGCGTCACGCGGACGATCAGGTTGTCCTGTTCAGGTTCGGCAAGTGACGCAGCCAGGCTGGCCAAAGCATCTGCTCGACCGTTCTGCGACCGGGGAATATGGACAATTTCTGGCCGAGAAGGGAACCGGGCCATCAGAAGGAGGGTGCACTCCAACAATGGCACAAGTTCCGGCTTCCTGACAACATAGTCGCCATTGATCTGCTTAACGACCAGCTCGGAGTCCCCTTTCACGCACAGACGGGGCACGTCGATCTCGAGAGCTAACTCGAGGCCGGTGATGAGGGCATGGTATTCCGCCTCATTGTTGGTACAGCCCTCTGACAACAGGAAAGAGTATGGCAGCACGGCTCGCTCCGGGGTAATGAAGACGATGCCCAAGCCCACTCTATTGAGCTTAGGATTATCGAGTCTTCTACCGGTGGGGCTCCGGGAGGCACCGTCAAAGTGCATCTGCCAGCATGGATCGGCTCGATCAACCGAGAGAATGGTCTCATCAGGAAAGCCTAGATCCAGCGGCTGATCCGCGGAGGTCGGGTGAGCGGCCAGAAAGTCTGCCAACGCTTGCCCTTTGATGGCCTTCTGAGACACATACCTGATGTCGAACTGCTGGAGAATCACAGCCCACCGCGCTAGACGGCCAGTCAACATAGGTCGGCTCAGGATATATTTCAACGGGTCTACCCGAGAAACCAACTGTACCTCATGGTGCTGCAAGTAGTGCCGTAATTTCTGTACGGCAAATACGAGCGCCAGACAGCTCTTCTCGATGGGGGAATACCTAACCTCCGCATCGAGGAGCATGCGACTGAGGTAATAGAGGCTATTCTCTGTTCCCTCGTTGTTCATCTGGGCGAGAAGGGCACCCAGGGACCGTTCCAGGGCGGTCACATAAAGGACCAGCGGCTTTCCGGATACGGGCGGCATCAGGACCGGAGGTTGAAGCAGGTACTGCTTGATTTCCTCGAAAGCGGTCTGACACTCTTTATCCCATACATTGGTGGCACCCTTCTTCATGAGCCGAGAAAAGGGCTTACACTTGCCGGCCAGATTCGCGATGAATCGGCGTATATAGGCTAAGTGGCCTTGGAACCCTTGCAGTTCCCGGACGGTACCCGGGGGAGGCATCTGGCTAATTGCCCTGATTTTCTCTGGGTCGATCTCAATACCCCGGTATCTTACCACAAATCCAAGGAACTTTCCGGAGGTGACCCCAAAGGCACACTTCAACGGGTTCATCTTCAGGCAGCGAGACCGGAGGAAGCTGAACACTTTCTCAAGATCTTTGAGATGGTCCTGACGCTGGCGCGATTTGACAACCAAGTCGTCGACGTAGCATTCCACCAGCGTGCCGAGGATTGGCTTGAATATGCGGTGCATCGCCCGTTGATAGGTGGCACCTGCATTCTTCAGGCCGAAGGGCATGACCCGGTAGCAAAAGGTACCTTGGGGGGCCCTGAAGGCAGTGAACTCCTCATCCTCAGGGGCCATCCGAATTTGGTTGTATCCGGAGTATCCATCCATGAAGGAGAGGGCTTGGAACCCTGCTGTGGCATCAATCAACAGCTCTGTCACTGGAAGGGGAAAATCATCCTTCGGACAGTGGCGGTTGAGATCGCGGAAGTCGATGCAGACTCTAATCTGCCCGTTCTTCTTCCTGACCGGCACAATGTTGGCCAGCCATTTGGGGTACTGAACTTCCCTCACGAAGTTGGCTTTGATAAGCTTGTCAACTTCGGCCTCAACCATGGCACCATGGGATGGGTGCATCTTCCTGGGAGGCTGCTTGAACCCGCGATGGTTCGCCGGGAGACCTAGGCGGTGGACGACTACCTGAGGATCTAGCCCCGGCATCTCGTCATAGCCCCAAGCGAACACATCACGGTGCTGCCTGAGAAAGTCCAAGTACTGTTGCCGCTCCTCAGAGGGCATGGTGGCACTGACCAATGTGGGTCTTGGATCTGCCTCGGTTCCAAGGTTCACCTGTATTAACTCATCGACCGTGGCGGGGACGCCCTCCTCAAAGGCTGGGGGTGCATCTTCCACGTCCTCTCCACTCGGGGAGGGATCGTCCACGGGAGAGACTGCGTTGGCAACTGCATTGGGGCTACCAGGTCCTGCTGGGCCACTGGTGCTGGCACGGGCGGTTGCGGCCATCTCATCAGGAGACTCGCGGACCGTCGAGACCATGTCCACGTCCAACCGGTGAATTGGGAGGACGTAAGCGTCATCCAGACTTGCCCAGGGATCGCTTGCAACAGCGACAGGCTCAACCTCACCTGCCAGGATCTGCTTATCCTTGCTCTTGTAATAGTCCGCGTCCAGATAACGAGCTTCACATGAGGCAAAAGGAGAGGCATCTCCTTGAAGCACGCCTACTCGACCATTAAGGGAGTATTTGAGGCATTGGTGGTATGACGAGGGAACCGCCGCATGAAGGTGAAGCCATGGCCTGCCCATCAATGCGTTATACGCAGTGTCCTGAGAGACTACCATGAATTCGGTGTTGGCAACCAAGTCACCGAACTGGGTCTTCAAACGTATCTTGCCGACCGGGGTTTGCTCGGTGCGGTCGTACCCCTGGATCCTGAGGTCGGAGGGAATCAAGTCATCCTCAGACAACCCCAATCTCCGGAGCGTCCGAGTTGGAATCAGATTAATCCCGGACCCCGTGTCGACAAGACAACGCCGGACTTCAAGGCCATTGAACTGGCCAGTGACATACAGCGGACGGATGTGTCCCTGTATAGGAGGGTCCTCATCCTTACCAGAGAACGAGATAACTGCCTGACATTCGGCGTCCTCGATCGTTTCGGCGTGGAAGGCCTCTGCAGCCGCAACCTCTGTCTCGAACTGGAGGGGGCTCTTCAGGGCTTCAGCGAGTGCCTCGCGCATCTCAGATGACATGCGCAGAGCCTCAAGGATGGAGAGCCTTGCTGGGATGTCAGCCAAGTGCTTCAGGACATCATACTTTTTGGCCAAGCGCGAGCCCCTGGTTGCAGGAGGTTGCTCTGCGGTTGGTGGCATGACGGGCCTTACCGGTTGGATCGGCGGCCGACTGGTACTTGGCGCATCTCGCTGTTCACTGGTCGCAGTCCGAGAAATGGTCACCATACTGGAGTCAGGAGGCCGGGATGGACTTGTGGCAGGGCGGAGCTGGTCGCGACGCGGCTGAGGCGGTTCTGCCCGGTCCCATACCACAAACAGTGGCGGAGGCGAATCCGTCATCCCCGGATGGGGAGCCTGCGCACGTTGAGCTCGATCTTGAGCCTGCCGCCTAGTCTCAGTGGCGTGCACGGCCTGGCCGGAGGTACCGACGGCTGTGCCCCGGCGACTCCTGCTGCTGCGGTTCTTCCGACGGTGGCGACGACCGGGGACACTAGGGAGGTCCACCTGGTGTTCTTCAACGTCGGGAACCGAAAAGGGATTTACCAGCTCGACGGTGTTAACCGAAGCGTACCCAATACCGTCATCGGACGAATCATCCATCACCGGGCGGATCCGAGGAGGGACCCCCATCTCCGGGGGCATGAAATCGCCGAGAGTACGGGATAGTGGCGGAACTGGCGGGGCGCGCTCTTCCTTCTTGCGCTGCCGCCGTTTGCTCCTCTTGGAGGAGGCAGGCTGGGACGACGATGCCGAAGCAGCACCCGCAGGTTCTGGGGGCTCAGGCTGATTCAAGCGCGCACGGATGATTCCATGGGCGCGAATGGTCGTCTTGTGGGCCATCCAGTTATTGTACTTCTGGGACCCGCGGTCGGAGACCAGCTGCCATTCGTCCTCGTTGCCACTATCGTCATCTGATCCCACGAACACGCCCGCTACCTGTGCTGGAGCTGGGCCCAACCTGATTACATTGTTGTTAATCTGGTCTTGGAGCCAGTCCTTAAACACATAGCACCGCTGGATGGTGTGCCCCAGGGCCCGATGGTAGGGGCAGTAGCGGGGGTTATCCGTGAGATGTGCCTCCTCTGGCCTCCAGCACTCAGGCAATCGCACAATCCTCTGCTCCAGGGCGCTCCGGAAATAACCGGGGACCTGATCCTCATGGAATGAGTACGTCAGGTGTCGCGGGCCCCTGGGAGCGCGGTCTTGACGAGGGGCTGGAGGGGCCTGCCGAGGAGGTGGACCCTGATTATCTCGCCTGGGTTGTGGCGGTACATTACGCGGAGGGGCCGGCCGGTTCTGAGGCTGCCGTTGCTGGGCCGGGAACTGAGCCCGTGGAGGCGGATTCCTGTGAGGCTGTGGAGCTGGCCTCACCGGCAGCAGCTCCAACGGCCTGGGAGCCTCTATCTGGGCCACAGCAGCGGGCTCAGCCCTGCTGACTCTCCTTGCAGGAATCATAGGAGGCAGCGGGTGTGCCTGGCTGGCCTGTTGCAGGGCTTCCTCAAGACGTTGAGCTTTGTCTGAGAAGTCCCTGAACCCTCCGGGGTAATTCTGAGTAATCAGGGAAGGGACCAGCTCGGTCTTGACGTTCCCGACGCACATTGTCAGCAACTGCTCCTGAGTCAATGGCATGTCAAGGGAATACGTGAGACCCTTCCATCGGGCGACGAAGTCCGCGACTCGCTCATCAGGCCTCTGCTTGCACTTGAAGAGGTCTGCGATACTCGTCTTCCGGGTCGTGGAACTGAACTGGTAGAGGAATTGTCTACGAAGGTCCTCCCAGCTAGTTATCGACCCGACGGGAAGCTGGCTGTACCAGACAAATGCTGGCCCTTCCAGTGTCTGGACAAAGCAGCGAAGCTTAGCGGCCTCTTGCTGCGCCGGAGTCCCCAACATAGGCCCGCACCTCGAGTTGAAATGGGCCAAATGCTGTGGCGGATCTCCGGTCCCGTTGAAGGGGGCGAAAGTGGGATTCCCGAATCCCGGAGGCGCCGGCATGTCATCCACCCATGCTGGGTATGGCTTGCCGTCCGGTGGGATCGCCACCTGCCGAGTCTCCAAGGCTTCCAAGCGGGCAATGAGTGCCGCCATCGGATCGTCCGGACATGGGTTCCAGTCCTGGCGAGGATCTCTAACCACGAGCGCATTGCATGGCCCTTCAATCGTGTCGTCGACCGGATCGTCGAACTCGGCAGCTCGTGGGATGGCTGGCGGAGCGGCCCTTGGGGCAGCGGGAGGAATCCGAGCGGGATCTCTCGGGTAGTCACGCCGCTCGGGAGGGTGTGGCGAAACATACCGCGCCCTCTTGCCGTAGGCAATGGCCTCTCTCCTGTCGGCGAACACGGCGTAATCACGGTTGCCCGGGAGAGTCTCATCGAGGGGTGGTTGTTCCGGTCCCTGCTGTCCTGGCCTGGGATCACCGTAGTCAGGCCGCCGTTCTGCAGCGTGCTCGGCGAGGAGCTGGTCAACCAGTCTCTTCTGTTCGGCGAGCTGCTGACGTAGCGTAGCCTTCTCGGGATCCTCCTCTGCCCTCCGCATGGAGGCAGATGGGTCGGCGGGCCTTATAGCCTCGCTGTGCTCTTTTCCTTTGCTGACGTTTCGGCTCAACGTCAGTGCTTCAGTGGGCGCGGGGAGCCCCAGGAGGTTTCTCTGATGACGAGTAACTCTCACTGATGGATCTGACGACGTCTTGTCTTCGGGGGGGAAGCCCCCGTCGAGAAGTTCCAAGTCGTTCCCCTCTCCCGACAGGTCAGCCATATTGACTGTTCCTGTCCCTGGGGATATACCCTCAGGGCCACCCAGCGAATCGGGCTGTCGGCGGATCACACTGAAGCGTAGGGCAGCGTACTGCCCCCATCCACGGATATACACGTGGGGAGTGGCTTCCTCGATAACTTTGCGGAGTACTTGAAAACACTCAACGCATCGTTTTTGGAGGGCCTCGTGGTGCCCAAATGACCCGGGGTGCCGAACCGCGGGGAGCATGGCCAGGTCAATTTGACGGCACTGCTCACCAATATCCTCCAGGTGTAGTTGACTCCCGGGGTATGGCATTTGTAGGCAGTGAAGACGGGAGTGAGTCTCCCGGAGAGTTCGGCGGAAGCACTCGAACTCATCCGGGGTGAGCGATTCGGGTGCATCAAAGCCCGGTCCTACGACTGGCCAAAACTTCTCAGGGAAGTGGCCCTCTGCAAGGACGGTCCAGAAGCTCCACGACTCAAACTCGGGACCCAGATCTCCTTGGTCCTCTCCCATGGCTGGGAACGGACGGGGAACTGGTAGTGGTGCCGAGGCGGGCCGTCGGGCCGACGGGCTGGCCGGCGGCGAATACGGCGAGCAGGCCGATTGGCCTCCATATCCCGGGCCTTCCCCTGAGGGTGGCGGTGCCCCAGCTACCACATCACGATAGGACGGGCCGGCGAGCGAACATCCTGCCGTAGCATCGGTGCTCGCCGAGGGTGCACCAGATCGTGGTTCGACCGTCGGTCCCCAGAAAAAGTCTCCGGCTTCTCTGATCGAGACGGAAGGCACTTCCGGAGGGGCCGGTACCAACCGCAAGTTTGATCCTTGGGGGTCTACCAGGCCCTCGTTACTCCGGATATACCTTCGGAGAGAAGCGGGGATCACATCGATCTCGCTCTCGGGGAGCACGAGGCTGACGTGCCGCATTCCTACCCCTGCCCTTGACTGGCGGGATTGGGGAAGGGGCTCTGTCGCCGAATCGTACTCCACCTCTGAGTCAGAGAAGCAAACCGGTCGGATCTCTGTCCGGAATTCCGTAACATTCTTCCCTCGGTGTCGACGCCTTGCCTTCCTGCCCCTGGGTGGTTCTTCGGGGCAGGGCTGATCTCTGTCCTGGCGTCCTCCGGCCGCACTGGTGCTGGGGCCAAGAGGACTGGGAACCAAGGTGCGAGGGGCACCGGGACAGATATCAAAGGGGACGCGGGGAGAGATGATTCCGGGCAGGCCTCCGGGCCGGGATCGGAAGGTGGGATGACCCACGCCTCCTGGATCGGCCACACAGAGTAGATCCTGCCGGTGAATAGCGCTACCGCGAGGTGGTCCGCAGTGGCTACTGCCAGTGCCAGCAACCGGGAGAGTCAACCCAACCTGCCTTTGGGGCGGTCGGGGCCTCGATCCGGGTCGGGCATAGGAGTTCCCCCGCTCAGGATGCACAGAGGCCTGGCGACTGGAGCCAGCAGTGGCTTGGGCCAATGCGGCCGCTGTTGCCAGAGCCCCAAGGTGGGCATCCTCTTCCGCTCGTGCCCGACGTTGGCGTCGGGACAGACGAGTCGGAATGAGCGTCGCGGGCAGGTGGAGAGCCTGTTCCTCGACTTGAGGGGCCTGGCGGCGATGTCGCCGTGGCCTGGCGGGAGCCCTTATCGTGGATCCCTGGAGCGGACCTCGGATAGGGTGATCCTGGGCATCTCCCACCTCATCCGCATAAGGAAGGGAACTGTCAGAGCGCTCCGGGGATAAACTCCCGAAGCGATTGGACGTTGAGGTAGGCAGCGGTGCCTCCCTGCGCGGCCCTCGGGGGCGGCGGTGGTGGCGAGGCGCAGCCTCCTCAAGGTCCAGGCGAGCCATTTCCCTAGTGGGGATGACTCCCTCTTCCTCGTATCTCCGCACCAGGGTGTTGATCACCCTTCTCTGGATGACCTCCGAGGGGGAGAGAGGGCGTGGTCGTCCCGCAATTGCGGCTGCTGGGACGGCTGCGGAACGGGCGGGACCGCGCGGAGCAGCCGCGTCGGTGTTTCCCCTGTCCCTGCGCCAGTGGGCGGGTGGCGTTCGGGCACTGGATCGGGCGACCTGATTTCTGAAAGCAGGGAGAATGACCCATTAACACTGACAGGAAAAAGGAATCGACAACCAACCATTAGCGCCACGACGCCTTCCGTGGGGGGAACCCAGGCCCTCGACGTTGCGAGACGGAGTGCCCGATTTCACTTCCCCAGCCCCTGGCGGGTAAGACTGAATGCTTGGCCGGGCAACATGCCGGTCTTCCAACACCTCTGAAAGCCATCGGTCTTCGTATCGAGGAGAAGAGATTCACGTCGGGTTCACCATTTTTCTGTTTCGGTGCGGATGTGCGTCGGGTTACGCTGTTCCGCCAGGACGCGTTCGCGCGTGCACCCGTCAACCCGAGGGGATGGGCGCGCGGCTTGTGGTCCCGCAGTCCCGCTTTCCAAGGGCGGGCGGCATCCGTCCCTTATTCAGGGGCGTCTGCTCCTTGATCGAAACCGGGATGATGGGATGTCGGCTTCTCCTTCCTTGGACGTCTCCTCGGAACTTGTCGCCTAATCCGGGTCTCCCTCATAGACTTAAGAATGTTCGTGAATCTCGTTCCCGGCGCCATATCTTCATGGACACCGGTTAATTACGCTGCTTCCGCCCGGACGTTCCAAGGAGTCTGGGCGGGGCAACAACCTGCAGTGAGAAGGCCGGGTGGCTCTGGGTGCTGGGGGCGTGTCGTAACACTGCGGCTCTGCACATCTGTCTTCCGTCCCTAATAGGGCTTCTCGAAGGCATGATGGCCTGAGGCATCCCGTACTAGGTGCGGGGAACTGTGTCACCTGAGGTTTTCCTCAGCTTCCCGTGTTTAACACGGGGTATGCCGCGAGTTTAACGTCCAGCGGGGACGGCATCGGACCGATCAACACGAAAAGTGGATCAGATGACAGAACCCCTTGCGGGGAACCTCCAACGCTGGGGCCAGCACATGGGCGGCTTCCCAAGTAACGTGGAGTGGAGTGAAGTGGCATGACCCCACCGGGATGTGGCGGCCCGGGTAAGGATCAGGATGGATGATGGAGTGAAGAGCTTGGACCCCAGAGGGGCTTCCTACGTACCGCGCGTTAACACGGATCAAAGTCAACGTAGTTCGGGCATACAGTTTAACGTCATGCTGGACGTCGGCAAGCCGACTCACGAAGAGGTCTAGGCCGCCGGGCGGAGGATTGAACCGAACCACCTCGCACAGAGGGGGATGGAACGGCCGGGTGGATCACAGTTTCACGTCATGCTGGACGATAAAAGGGGAAATGGAAAAGGGGGGCTGTGGGGAGGCACCGCGAAGATACACACGGGCAGTCTCCCACAGGGGCGGATTCATAGGTGAATCGACGCAAGCGTGAACCCTGGAGGGGTCCACTGATGGACGAACCGACGTAAATACGACCGGGACGACCAGGTGGTGGGCTTGAACCTCGGGGAGGCTTCCTACGTACCCTGTATAGAAGACAGGGATCAAAGTCCACGTAGTTCATTCTGTCAGGGCTTACGCACTTGGGGCAGCCCGGTTGCGGCAAAACTCAGTTGGAAGGGACTTGGACCAAAAGCAGAAGACACCTCGATCCCAGTCATACCCTCTACTGGCTTCGGCCGTGGGGAGGCGCAATGGAGATACACATGTGCAGCCTCCCACGAGGAACTAGGGGTTTGTAATACCCCGCCCCCGTAGGGAAAAGCCACACCCATTAAATCGTCCCAAAAGGGGGACAATCCCGACATCCCTGCAGAGACGAGCGGGTGGGGGCCACGTCCAAACCGGGGGAGACCCTGCGTGCGGAGCACGGGATCAGGTTGCGGACGGTTTAACGTCTTGCCGGACGAAGTACAGTTTAACGTCATGTGTTGAGGACGAAGCGGACGGTTTAACGTCTTGCCGGACGAAGTACAGTTTAACGTCATGTGTTGAGGACGAAGCGGACGGTTTAACGTCTTGCCGGACGAAGTACAGTTTAACGTCATGTGTTGAGGACGAAGCACTTGGCAGTTTAACGTCTTGCAGCGTGGACGATGGAGGCTAGCCAGTTTAGCGTCGTACAGCTTGGACGTATGCTGAACAGTTTAACGTCTTGTAGCTCGGACGAGGTACAGTTTAACGTCGTGCAGGACGTAGAAGCTGCTGATAGGCCCGTGTCACTTCGCGCGAGCCTGGAGGGCCGCACGGGAAGACAACGCACGGTGCGGGCACCCGGGATGAGAATCATCGGGTGCCACACAGGCGGGTACCCTTAGAAGGTCAACGGGGACGACCCTGGCAGATTGCGCGCAAAAAGGAAGCTTTGCGCGCAATACTGCGGGCCGGCGCGCAATCGGGGCGGCTGGCGCGCAATTGGGCCAGCGCCTTGCGCGCGGATGCTTGAGATTGCTCACACCGGGCTTCGGATAGCGCGCGGGGGCAACGGCTCATTCTCTAATGAATGGCCACTTGAAAGAAGGGGGGTGCGCGCAATCAGGCCGGATTGCGCGCACCCCGGGGGCAATTGCGCGCAAGCGGGTTCTTTTGCGCGCAAAGGCCTTAGGGTGAGTGTTTATTCAAATGAAAGGAGTCAGCGGGGATTGCGCGCGAAGGCGGACCCCGAGGCTTTCTTGCGCGAAAGAAAGGAGGTTACCTGAAGTTCGTCATTGCGCGCGGAAGGGGTTGAATTGCGCGCACGGGAGACGTTTCGACTTCCAGCAACCTTTGAAACGTTGGGGGTCGCCTTGTATTTATAGGAAACCCCGGGCGCGGAATCCAGGGTGCGAGCGCGAAATTCCCCCCGCGGGCGCGGAATCGGGCGCGACGCGCAAGGGAGTCGCGCGGACCCGCGGCGCGCAAAATTGCGCGCCGGACCGGCGCATTGCGCGCATCCCGGGGGGTTTGCGCGCGGAACATCACCTTTGCGCGCGGGCCTCTGAAATTCCGCGCAAGGCCTCCGGGCCCTCCGAAACGTTCTTCCGACTCCAAATATCACTTCGCTTTCCGCATCCGGAGCTTCGTTTGGGAACAACGGACTTTTCCGGCGTCTACAGTAACCTAAAATTAATAAAACAAAATAATTAATTAATTAATGTTGAGTCTTCCATATTCCAGGCTTAGGAGCTCTAACGATTGTTATTTTAAAGGTATGGCTCCAGGTCGGCGTCCCCGTCAGGTTTGCGCAGAAGGTGCCCAGCAGGCTGTTCCAGCTGATCACCGCCGGGTAGAGGTTGACGACGATGACACTTGGAGGAAGACACTCCGAGAGTTTCAGCGCCAAAGTCTACAGAAGTACGAGGGCTCCGTTTCAGATGCAGTCACAGAAGACTGGTTGGAGGAGGTCGAGATAGGCTTCAGTTCGATTCGTGCTCGGAAGGAACACTGGGTGTCCTTGGTTGTGACGATGTTGCGTGGAGCAGCGAGACAGTGGTGGTTCTTGTTCCTCGGGGATCGTGAGGAGTCGGCGATCTCATGGGAGGAGTTTCGAGACAGGTTTAGAGTCGAGTTTCTTTCTTCGACTGCGAAGGCATCCAGTCGCCAGGAGCTTCTTACCCTTCGATAGGGGAGCTCCAGTGTTCGGGAGTTTGGAATCCGTTTCAGGAACCTTCTACGATATGCTTCAGACCTGTTACCAGATGATGAGGCCAGGGCGAGGCATTTCGAGGAGGCTTTGCGTCCAGAGATCCAGCGCCAGGTCACCTCATTTATGCTGAAGACATATCTTGAGGTGCTGGCGAGGGCAGAGGTTGTTGAGAGGACTTTGGCTAGGACCGGATCGTCAAGAGAGGGGAATCGTCATGATTCTTCAAGAAGCAGAGCTGTGGTCCGGGGTTCCCGGTTTTCAGGACAGAAGAGTTTCCGTTCACCTGGGGGTAGGTCCCAGCCCTTCCCATCTCATTTCTCCGGAGGTAGCAACTCTCAGACCTATGCCAAGGGATCAGGAGCTTGTTTTTCTTGTGGTGGACGTGGTCATCAGCAGCGGGAGTGCCCAACTTTTCAGAGCAGTCATCGTGCACCAGGCGCTCCACTCCAGGTTCCTCCGTTGAGGCAGTTCCAGCCGAGGCAACAGCAGCAGGTTGCACCAGCTTTAGATCACCAGAGGGTAGATGGAGCAGGCAGAGGACAGCCCCATGCCGCTCCCCGTCCTCAGAGAGCAGAGCGCGGCCGTGGTGGTGGTCGTCATCAGGGTCAGAGAGGCCGTGGAGGTGGTCGTGGTCAGCTTCATGCTCTAGCGTTGCCAGCTCCAGGCGAGCCAGACGTCGTCCGAGGTACCCTTTGCTTGTTTTCTACCTTAGTGTATGCCTTGTTTGATTCAGGAGCGACACACTCCTTTATATCCCCTACCCTTGTCCACGCTTTGGGACTTGAGGTAGAGAGGCTTCCAGTGCCCTTGGCGTTGACTACGCCAGTTGGAGGTCGAGCTAGCTTGTTTGAAGTATGTAGAGACTGTGAGCTAGTGATGGGGCAGCACCGCTCTTGGGGAGATTTCCTATGTTTACGAATACAACCATATGATGTCATCCTCGGCATGGATTGGTTGTATTCGGTGCACGCTATTGTGGATTTCTACAGGAAGAAGGTCGTTTTCTTTGATGAAGATGGAGAGGAAGTAGTGTTTGTTGGTGAGAGAGATCCTCGGATGAGTCATAGACGAGTTTCATCCTTATCATCCATGATGGCTGGGATGATGCTGAGTTCTTCAGAGGTTCAACAGTTGGCGTTTCCTAGGGTCGTAGAAGAGTACCCTGATGTCTTTCCAGAAGAGGTTGTATCCTTACCCCCTCGACGGAAGATCGAGTTTGGGATCGAGCTACAGCCAGGAGCGTCTCCCATCTCTATGTCTCCATATAGGATGGCCCCTTCTGAGTTACGAGAGCTACGTATTCAGCTCGATGGTCTATTGCAGTGTGGTTTTGTTCGGCTAAGTGTGTCACCGTGGGGTGCACCAGTCTTGTTCGTGAAAAAGGCTGATGGCAGTTTGTGGTTGTGCGTCGATTATCGTCGCTTAAACAAAGTGACAATAAAGAACCGTTATCCTCTCCCGCAGATCGATGACCTATTCGATCAACTGAAGGGTGCAAGTTGGTTTTCAAAGATCGACTTGCGGTCAGGATATCATCAGATGCGTGTAAAGGATGAGGATATCCCGAAGACTGCTTTCCGCTGTCGTCATGGGCATTATGAGTTTGTTGTAATGCCATTCGGCGTGACAAATGCTCCAGCTGTTTTCATGGGGTTGATGAATGCTGTGTTCCGTGAATTCTTGGACAAGTTTGTTGTGGTTTTCATTGACGACATCCTTGTGTACTCCACATCTGAAGAAGAGCATGCAGAACATCTACGAGCTGTTTTGGGAGTTCTTAGTCAACATCGGTTGTTTGGGAAGTTGTCCAAGTGTGAGTTCTGGGCTCGAGAAGTTCGTTTCTTGGGACATGTTGTGTCCCAACAGGGAGTAGCTGTGGATCCTTCGAAGATAGAAGCAGTGGTGTCTTGGCCAGCCCCCAAGACCGTGTCAGAGGTGCGAAGTTTCCTTGGTCTCGCAGGCTATTATAGGAGGTTTGTGGCTAATTTCTCCCGAGTTGCGACTCCTCTGACAGCTTTGACCAGGAAGGATCAAGCGTTCATATGGACTGATCAGTGTCAGACAGCTTTCGAGTATCTAAAGGAGAAGTTGGTAAGTGCTCCAGTCCTTTGTCTTCCAACGGAGGGAGTCCAGTTTGATGTTTTCTGTGATGCATCACATCTGGGGCTAGGCTGTGTTCTCATGCAGTAGAGGTCAGTTGTTTCTTATGGGTCTCGGCAGTTGCGTCCCCATGAACGCAACTATGCCACCCATGATCTTGAGTTGGCAGCCGTGGTGTTTGCGCTGAAGTTGTGGAGACATTACCTCATTGGAGATCGCTTTGTGGTTTTCACCGATCATAAGAGTTTGAGGTATGTTTTCTCTCAGCGGGATTTGAACTTGCGGAAGCGTCGGTGGATGGAGTTCTTGCAGGAATACGACTTCGAAATATCGTATACACCTGGGAAGGGAAATGTTGTTGCTGATGCACTGAGCCGAAAGTCACGTAATGATGTTGTGCGTGAATCTGGTGATTCCTGGAGAGGGATGGAAGAGCTAGCAGCTTTGCATCTTGATATGGGAGAAGTTGGAGGAAGAGGTTGTCTTTTCCAGATGACGGTGCAGTCATCCCTGATGCAAAAGGTGGAAGAGTCTCAGTTGGGTGATCTAGAGGTGGAAGTTTTAAGAGACAGAGTTGTTTGTGGGGAGGCCCCTAATGGTTGGTCAGAGGATGAACAACACCGAGTGTTGTATCATGACAGGCTTTTTGTTCCCCTGGCGATGCGCGAGACGGTTCTCCGAGAGTTCCATAGCTCGCCCTTAGCTGTACATCCTGGTGTGACGAAGATGTATCGATCCTTGAGGAGTCAGTTTTGGTGGCCTGGGCTGAAGCGTTCAGTTGCAGAATGTGTGTCTCGATGTTTAGTCTGCCAGAAGGTGAAGGCCGAACACCGTGTTCCTGGTGGTCTTCTCCAGCACTTAGAGATTCCTCAGTGGAAGTGGGAGGACATCTCAATGGACTTTGTTACAGGTTTACCTCGAGCTCCGGGAGGACATGATGCTATATGGGTGGTAGTGGATCGTTTAACTAAATCGGCCCACTTCATAGCAATCAAGGAGTCGAGCTCAGTGGAGGTTTTGTCGAGGCAGTATCTGGAGGAGGTGGTGAGGCTTCACGGAGTTCCTAAGACGATCATTTCTGATCGAGACCCTCGTTTTACCTCGAGGGTGTGGAGAGGTCTCCAGCATGCTTTTGGCTCTCAACTATGCCTTAGCACTGCTTTTCATCCTCAAACGGATGGTCAGACAGAGCGAACCATCCAAACTCTTGAAGACATGTTGCGCTCTTGTGTTCTTGATTTTGGAGGTTCATGGGTGAAGCACTTACCTTTGGTAGAGTTCGCTTACTATAATAGTTTTCACTCTACCATCGGCATGGCGCCGTTTGAAGCCTTGTATGGCCGGCCATGCCGTTCTCCGTTGTGCTGGACTGGGGTCGGAGAGTCAGCAATTCTCGGACCAGAACTAGTGCAGAATACGACGGAGATGGTTCAAGTGATTCGTGAGAGGATGAAGACAGCACAAGATCGTCAGAAATCTTATGCGGATCAAAGAAGGAGACCCTTAGAGTTTAATGTTGGGGATCACGTGTTTCTGAAGGTGACTCCCCGTCGTGGGCAGCGAAGGTTTGGTCGCGGAAGTAAGCTTTCTCCCCGTTTTGTTGGGCCTTTCGAGGTGTTAGCTCGTGTTGGAGCTGTGGCATATCGAGTAGCACTTCCCCCTCGGATGAGTCGGATACATGATGTTTTTCATGTATCGCAGCTCCGTCATTATCTTCATGATGAATCTCATGTTATCGATTGGGGAGAGATCGATATTGATGATGATGCAACCTTCGAGGAGCGACCTGTGGAGATCCAAGACCACAAGGAGAAGGTGTTGCGTGGGCGTTCTATTCCTTTAGTTCGTGTCTTGTGGCGACATGGTGGCATGGAGGAGAGTACCTGGGAGCGTGAGTCACAGATACGTGCTCAGTACCCAGAGTTGTTTAATGTTTAACTCCTTTCATGTAATGATGTTTTCTCTGTGGTTGGACCTTTCATGTTTTGTTTATGTACCTTTGATGTGATGTTGTGAATGAATTGTTTGGGTATGGATTGTTTGTTCCCGGATGTCATAGTTTTGTTCCAGCTTACGAACAACTCATGGTGTTTTTCCCCTGAGAGGTATCTTATGGGGTGGTTGTTCGGACCCCTCTTTTCTTCTGGGTTGGTTTTTAATTCAAGAGGACGAGAATGTTTTGAGAGGTATCTAATGTAATGGCCCGGACCTCTCTGGTCCATTACTTTGTGAAATGTTGGTGTTGGAGGTGTTCCGGGAGGTCAAGGGGACTTATCCCCAACACTTTGCCAATTTTCTAGTTCTGTGAACAGTGTTTCCAGTTTTATGAACAGTAACAGATCAGTGAGACAGATCAGTTTCACGGATCGGTGAGACAGATCAGTTTCACAGATCGGTGAGACAGATCAGTTTCACAGATCGGTGAGACAGATCAGTTTCACATATCGGTGAGACAGATCAGTTTCACAGATCGGTGAGACAGCTCAGTTTCACAGATCGGTGAGACAGATCAGTTTCACAGATCGGTGAGACAGATCAGTTTCACAGATCGGTGAGACAGATCAGTTTCACAGATCGGTGAGACAGATCAGTTTCACAGATCGGTGAGACAGATCAGTTTCACAGATCGGTGAGACAGATCGGTGAGACAGATCGGTGAGACAGATCGGTGAGACAGATCGGTGAGACAGATCGGTGAGACAGATCGGTGAGACAGATCGGTGAGACAGATCGGTGAGACAGATCGGTGAGACAGATCGGTGTGACAGATCAGTTTCACAGATCGGTGTGACAGATCGGTGTGACAGATCAGTTTCACAGATCAGTTTCACAGATCGGTGTGACAGATCAGTTTCACAGATCAGTTTCATGTACAGTAACGGTGGGTGAACAGTGTTTCCAGACTCCTACAGTTTTGCCCCTTTTGACGTTTTCTTTGACGTAAAGTACTTTTAAAACCTTATTTTTAAGGACTTTTAAGACCGATTCAAATGCCATAAATCCTATATTAATTATTCCTAAGGCTTGGAATGTTTTTACTTGGTCAAACCGCGTGGGTTAATGCAATCCGTTTTTAATGGAGAATAAATCGGATCTTAAACCGTCACCTCGTTAAATCTTAAAAAGGGACGAGATATCATTCTCCCTTATTCCTTCCCTTTTTGTTCTTAACTAAGAGGCGCTAGAACCTTTCAATCCTTTCCTTAGGAGTTGCACAAACAACCCTTACTCCTAGGATCAGCCCCGCTCTGTTGGATGCAACCAAGCTGTGTCGATCTTTCTTCCACATAAGTTGTCGCGAGGGGAGGATCGTGACCTGCTGTGTGGATAAAGGACGTCAAGAACTCTTCGAGGTAGGGGATTCATGGCTTCTCTAATTATATATGTGCAATCGTAGAATTAGCATGATTTATTCCTTTGGATCACAATGAAATTGACCTAATTAAATACTTGAACCGGATTAAAGAATTGGTTGATCGCATGCTGTTTCTTTATACCGTGATAACGGTTTGCCTCATGTTTTCCTAGATATAGTGATATCTATGTTTCTTTGATTTGTTGATCGTTCATGATAGAAATTGATAATGAACGTAAAGCTGGAATTAACTGTTGATTAATTGGCGAAGGATAAAGAGGCATGTAAATTAATCTGGTTGTTGTCGTTGTTGTAGTTGTTCTGATTTGAGGATAATCAAATTAGGGAAGTAAGCATGGTTATTTAATTGTGATAGCTTACTGATTAGGTATCCATGATGGGAACCTACGAATAACAAATCTGTTAATTCAATATGGTTTAGAGAACAGATTATGTGGTAATTTCAAAAAGGGTTCTGAGTTACCCTCTTGTTTGTTAAAGGGCCGAGAGCCCATTTTGTGATGTTTGTTTTCCTGCTGCTTGTGCTGTGATGTGAGCCTGGATGGTTGTTGTGATATGTGGAGGCATGGAGGTCTTATAGTTGTGGCAGCGGATGACGCCTAGTGTGGCGAGATGCATCGGTTTATGCATATGGGTGTCAGGGAGGACACCAGGGGTGTTGAATGGGATGGATGTGGTTGCTGGTTGCCTGTGGTGTTCTTGAATGTTAATCTGCCTTGCTTTTCTCCACTGCTCAAGGCAGCTGGTCTTGCTACCATTCTTCCAAAGGAGGCGAAGACACGCGGGGTATGCCACGTGCTTTCCGTGTTTAGCCTCTCGAGGGAGAATGGTTATATGCTCTTTCTATAGGCGGCAAAGACCCGACGGGTAGTATATCTACTCACCGTGTTGAGCCTCCTTGGTGTTTAGAAGCATAGGATGTTTTTCTAGAATGCCTGGGAATGTGGAAAAGTATTTCTGTAATGAATGTTTTATTAAATGGTGAAAATCCACGGGGATGGAGATGCTGGGATTTAAAGGTGATGTGAATCTTAAAAAGGAGCAGTTGTTTTTGAAAGTGACGCCATTTCAGTTAAATGGGGATTTGTTCAATCTTAATTAATACTTAAAGAATTAACTAATGTACATTGGAACTGATAAAGGAGAATGGAGTAATCTAATAAAGCTCTTCAATTGGTTGTGTGCTTATAGGATACCTAGTCTTAGAAGTAGCAGCCTGGAGTCTGAGAGACGTTAGCTGCAGTTGTATCTAAGACTAGGTAATGCCCATAGTGTGGATGTGAGTTACTTATATACTCTGTACTTTTTGTGTTTCTATACGCTACTCCACCCTGTCGGTAAGGGAAACTGACACCCCGGGGATTCTGAGCCCTGGGGGGGTGTTTTCCCCAACATTCTGATGGGAGGTTGAATGGCTGACTACCCCCTTTGGCCCCGCTCTCTTCTCTTGGTAGATCTTAGTGCTGGTAGGCACAGTGGTTAGTTTTACCCATATATGTGTGTAGAGGGCTGTAATGGCTTGTGGTTATTTCACACACATATATTCTGGATATAGTATCCTATGGACTACTATAGGTATAACGTGTATAGGCTGTAATGGCTTGAGGTATAATACCCGACGTATGATACACGTTATGCGAGCTGTGGTGGCTCCCGGAAACTACCTGGTTACTTTTGGTTGTGAGGATTGTGTGGATCTTAGCCCAGGTGTCTGCGGGCAAGCCGATGTGGTGCACGTGGTGCAGATTGTGGAGCTTGACCCATGTTGATACGGGCAAGCCTTTGGAGAGAGATGCACAGGACGTATGTCGTTGGGGCAAAGCGGCAAACCAGTGGGGAAGTAGTAGCGGGGTACCCTTGATATTCTTTACTACATGCTATATTCTTGTATGCGTTACTTGGTGAGAGTAGCCTTGGTGAGGTTGGGAACATAGTATACCTGTTTAGGTGACGAGTTAGTTTCACTTGTTGTTCACTGGGCTTTAGCATGCTTTCTTTACTTTTGCACGAGAGTCTTGGGGAGGATCCTACTGAGTATACTGTTATACTCACCCTATGTACATAAACTATTTTTTCAGGTCACTTGGAGCAGGTTGGAGATCAAGCTGGTTACTACTAGCTTGCGGTTGGAGGAGGAGCTGTTCGGGCTTGTGGTCGCTGTCATTTTACTTTCTTTTGGGTACTTTTAGTTTCCCCTTTCAGTTGTAGTACTTTTGCATGACATTTCATATATGTACTTGGGTTTCTTTTACATTTCAGTTATGAGTTGAAGTTGGTTGGATTCTATTCTATCTCTCTCTTCTGCATGTGTTCTCTTAGAGGGTAATGCCTCCCATTTGTGTGTGTATTATACCCTCGGTGCTAGTCGCCAACCCGGGGCCTACTGGAGGCGGGACTCGGGGGTCATTATCTCCCTTTTCACATTGCCGGCCCAGGAGGGGTACACATTGTGGGGAGGGGGTCGTGACACAATGTATAACTAAAACAAAAGCCTTTTAAACTTGAACATAAACATAATGTGGAAAAAAATGAAATAATTCCATTTACTTATTCACATGGATGTTCTACTAATTGAATAATCACATGCAATATCAATAACCAATTTCATAATGATGGAATGCATAATGCCGGACTATCATAACCACATAGACATGGCCTCGTGCCAGGACTACAAATATGATTTTTCCAAGGCCTTGTGCCAAGACACTAGACTGTCTCATGAGACCTATCGATTCATCGTGGAGCTATAACATGCTCCACCCGTCACATATTATGTCCAATGCATTCCCATATAAAAAGGATTCAACATAACATAAACATTCGTATTTAAACTAGCATGCGAAATGTAAATACTTCATCCATAAAAATTGAATGGTATAAAAATAACATGTTCACATTCAAACATATCACAAAACATTCAATACAATATAGATGTTTTGTATCATAATAAATCAACTTCAAATAAGTATAAAATCTATCAAAGGATGTTGACATAGATGAAATCAAACTCTTTTTAGAGAAATATTTATTTCTATTTTGAAATCATATATTTATAAAATAAAACATTTTCTTTGAAAATATTCTTATAATCTTTTATGGGAAGCTTCGAAGATTTTATAATGGCGGAAAATAGCTGCACCAGCTGTATAAGTTAAAAAACATTCTAACCTTAATTCATCCGAAAAGGTTTAAAAGCACCTTGTTTGGAAAACGACGAAAATATTCCTTTATAATACTCTTATAAAAATTCAAAAAAGGGTATAACTATCATTAACCCATATTTTTGTAAATAGTGAAAATGTTTAAAATACATTTTTAAGAAACATGGATGTGGATGATAAAGATATCCCAGTAGATTATTACTTACAAACAACCTCGGATAATGAAGAGTTTGTGAAATACCCCTTACCTTGTACTTTTTTTTGGTTGGGGTAGGATAACCTCCATTATAATGGTGAAATTATTGTTATTATATTATAAAAGATTCATATACATTAATATGATATCATATATGATCTTTTAACATTGATTTGTTAATAATATCTTAGTATTATCGTTTTTTCGGGTGTTAACTTACTCGTTTTATTTTATATGTTTTGTTACGTAAGTTGTTTTTGTCCTGGATAGGTTGTATCATATTCATATACAGAATGATTTCAAGTCCTTAGATACTATTATTAATCATCAAACGAGAATTATACTGGAATGGATACGATGGATAATGAATATCATTGCGTTCGTGGAGACGGTAGTCCGTACGTACGCACAAACAACAATAACATTCTTTTGATATTAAAATAATATATAATTGGATGGTATATCATATATACAGAATCATTATCATGTTATATTTATTATTTACATGAGTTACACATCATTATTGTACCCATCAAAAAAATAATTTATTGAATATCAATTACAGCACGATGTGGAGACGGTAAGTCATACGTACACACGTATAGTGACATGTTATTCATAGGATGGATAGAATAATGAATATGGTTTTACCATATTTATAATAACATCACAGTATATATAAGATACTGGAGTTATTATTTTAGAATGGTAATAACAAAGAAGGAAGATGTGGAAGAAGAAAGGAACTTGTAAAAGGGTGGTGAAATCATTACCTCTTCTTCGGGTTGTTCCTTTTCATTTGAAAAAAAGGGCTATTATGTTGGCTTTTTGACTAAAGTAATGCCTCTAGGATTAAGTGAGGGAAGTTTATAGAGTATTTGGGCAGAGTTTTTCTTAGCCAAAAGGCTTTCATGGTGTGAATTAATGAGAATGGGGAGTTCCCTTTTATAAGAGGGGTGAGGGGAAACTTTGAAAAAGCTAGAAATATTATTTTATAATAAATTCCTATTCAGTTTCTAATTTCTCAAAAGTGGATTATTTAAAGGTTAAGGTGGGGATGGGTCAAAAACCACTCAACCAATAAAATTTATACAGGTTTGGGTTACAATATTAACCTTATCTTTTTGTATTAACTCTTAGTTAATTAGTTTCACTTTTACAATGAATCTTTGTATTTTTATATTATATGGTTAATAAACATAATATATACATCCAAGAGACCCCAAGGGGTCCATTGATGATACAAATATCATGATATAAGTCTCTTGGACTAACCTTAGATTTTTAATAATTTAATATCTATTAATAATATAAAATTAGTTTTAAAAACTCTTTTATTTCAATTTTGACACTATTCAATAATTTATTTTTATGAAAATCATAACAGAAAGATTACATCGATCAAAGTAACTTATGTAAATACTAACATGTCATATTATACAAGAAAATTAGTGTAATTCATTAAAAGTCTCATATTATATTTATTTCGGTATTTATAATATCAATTATTTTAATTTTTCACGATTATTGTAATTACTACATCATCATTGTGTCATAAATAAATTAAATAATTTAATATCTAAAAATTATAAATAAATTATCATTATATAGGAAAGCGTTTTATCATTAGAATTAATATTTACAATTGAATTTATCTTATGAATAACCCTATATTAAAGATGATTTAGTAAATAAACATTGATTTTAACTCTTTTAACTCTTCTTTGAATTAAATAATAATAAATGTCCTAATCTAATCCAAGTGGACCTAAATGATAATATTTTATTTCTATGGTTGTTTTTGGTCGAGATACACTTGTCCAATAGAATTAGTACATGTGTTAGGGTAATATTAAAATCATTTTTACCTTTAATTACCCTATTTACTTTTAACCGTGGTAAATAAAAGTAAAAAGTTACTATTCACAAAATATTAATTTCTTCTCATTGAACCACTTTTTACTCCTTGATATTAACCGTGTATCTCGGATTTTCGAAATTCCAATCCCAGAAGTGGTAAAATTATTTTTTATTAAAAATTCAGTTTTTTAACTACCTCTTAGTAGATTCACTATTCATCAAAAATTGAAGTTTTTCAGAACAATGCAAAAATTTCACCCTAAGCTATAATTGATATTCTGAATTCAAAAATGATGTCTATTTTAAAAAATTAGAAACATAAAAGTTGAATTAATTAATTTTATAATTAATTTCCACTGTCACAATAAATAGCGTGTTTTTAAGCAACAATATATATCAAAAGATTGACAATTGTTTATGTCGAATTTCGAAGTAAAATTAATTATAATGAACACCATTGGATAAAATGGTAAAAATATATTCTACTTATAATTTAAAGAAAAATAAATAATTTAATTTATCACTATAAATTATTTTGATTAAAAAATTTTTTCTTACGTATTTTTCACTGTTAATAAAAATTGAAAGTTCTCAGAAAAATAAAAAAAAAATCAACTTAGGATAATTTAGATATTATGAATCCAAAAATGAAGTCCATTTTGAAATAAAAAATATGAATAATTTCAAAAGGTAGGTATTACTATTCATAACGGCTAGTTTTATTAGTTGTGGTGTGTTAGAACTCGATGTTGCGTACAACACACGCTATCACATTATTTCAAGAGAAGCGTACCGTAGTAGCTTGGTGTGTTAAATTCTCCCCTCCTTCAAATAATTTCGTCCTAGAAATTTCTAGAATACTACCGCATTAAATGACTCGGGTGGTTCTTCATCATAAGTTCCTCGGGTTCCCACGTTTCCTCTTCCATCTTATTGTTTCTTCAGAAGACTTTTACCAGACGAGTCATCCGGTTTCTCAGTAATTGTTCTCTTGTATCAAGAATCCTGACGGGCTCTTCGCAATAAGAAAGATCGGGTTCCGGTTGTAACACCCGAGACTTTTATGTTATATAAATCATCAAAGGAGCCTTTTTCTACACACAACACTTTCTTGACTTGCTTTACACGAAATCACGACCTTCCTCGATAGCTTGCGTCGTACGCAATACCGAGTTTCACTAAACAAAGATATGCTATTAAAATATTATTAAAACTAGCCGTTATGAATAGTAATAACCACTTTTTGAAATTTTATAGATTTTATTTTTCAAAATGGACTACATTTTTGAATTCAGAATATCGAAATTAGCCTTGGGTGAAATTTTGGTATTTTTCTGAAAACTTTCAATTTTTGATGAATAGTAAAACCACTAAGTGGTAGTTAAAAACTGAATTTTTCATAAAACGTAATTTTACCGCTTTTGTGACTGGAATTTCAAAAATCCGAGAAACACGGTTGATGTCAGTATGTAAAATGTGGTTCAATGAGATGAAAATAATTTTTTGGTGAATAGTAACTTTTTAATTTTTTTTAACCACGGTTAAAAGTAAATAGGGTAGTTAAGGGTAAAAATGATATTATTATTACCCTAACTCATGTCCTAATTCTATTTTATAAGTGTAATTCGACCAAAAACAACCTTAGGAATAAACTATGACCATTTAGGCCCACTTGGATTAGATTAGGACATTTAATATTAATTTATTTAAAGAAGGTTTAAAATAGTTAAAATCAAAGTTTAATAAGTAAATCATTTTCAATATGGAGTTATACATAAGATAAATTCTACTATAAAAATTCATTAGAAATATAAATGGATTTACTACATAATGGTATTTTATTTTAAATTTGTATACATTAAATAATTTATGTTATTTATGACACAAAGATGATGCAGCAATTATCTTATCAATGAAATATTGACATAATTGATGTTATAAACACCAAAATAAATGTAATTTGACACTTTTTATGAATTTCACTTAATTTCTAGATTAATATGACATGTTAGTATTAATTTAATTAAATTTTTTCGAACTAATAATTCTGTTATGATTTTCACAAAAATAAATTACTAAATAGTGTCAAAATTGACATAAAATAGTTTTTAAAAAACTATTATATTAGTAATTGTTATTTTATTCATAAAAATCTAAGGATCGGCCAAATGACTTAGATAAGGTTATATATATTAATAATAAACATCTTGGGGTTCGTTTGGCTGCTTATAGTAAGTTTATTAACCTTATAGTATAAGAACATAAGAAGACACAGTAAAAGTAAAATTATTTAACTTAATGTTAAATCTACATGATAATGTTAAAATAGGAACCTAAACTTGTCTATATTCTATTGGATGAGAGGATTTAGACCCATACCCACCTTATCATCAAAATAAATCAATTTGGAGCTATTTAGAACCAAAATTGACTTTATAATAAAATAATATTTTTAGTTATTCCAAAGGTCCCCCTCTCCTCCCTTATAAAAGGGCACCTCCTCCCTCTCTTCCTCACACCAATTTGAGCCTTCAAGCTCGGCCAAACCCTGCCACTTTCTCCTCTCCACTTCCCTAGAGACATCCTAGAGGTTCTGGTCTTTTTCAAAGACCTATTTTAGTTCCCTTAAAGGAGGTCTCAAAGAAGCACTTCAAAGAAGAGGTAATGTCTATTACCGATTCTTTCATCTTTATTTCTTCTTAAACATATTCTTATTTAGTTTTTTCATTATGAAGTAATAACATAAGTATCACTCATATACTGATATGTTATTATATGTATGAAACAACCCTATTTCACCATCTATCCATCCTACGGAAAAATAAATCACGGCGAGTCCGTAAGTACGGAATACCGTCTCCACGCCGTGGTGTAATCTATTTTCCGTCACCACCTTACTTGGATGGGTATAATGGTGTAAATAATGACTATATATGACTATTATAAATTGATACTAATTATGAAATAGTATACATACACTCCAATACAATTCCATGATCATAGGAACGATATCATCACTCATGTGTACGTACGGAATACCATCTCCACGATGTGATGTGACTCGTTCTACATGATCTTCATTTCATAATGATTATATAAATGAATTAAATGATCAAATATGATATATATTACACTAATATCATTATGGAAATGAGGTATCTATAACCTAAAGAGAAGAATAAGAATTTATTCGACAAAACACACATAAGAACAAAAAGTTATAAACACCCGAATAACAAGTAGCAATGAAATATTATGACTAAGAAGCTAATAATATGACCAAATATGATATCATAAAAATACGTATGATTCTGGAATAAGTCAATAACATTATTTAAATCATTATACAGGAGGTTCGGACACGTACAAAGCATATCGGACCTAAGGTAAGGGAAATATCACAATCTCATTTTTATCTGAGAATTGTTTATACTTTGGCATTTACTGGGGTGTATTTTATCATCCAAATCCATGTTTCTTGAATATGTAATATTATTTCCATCCACCAACAATTGTTTAAATCCAATTTTACCCTTCGGTGAGTTTTTAGTAAAGGATATGAAAATAATCTTTTGTCATTTTTCGTACAAGGTACTTTTTGACTTTTCTGACAAAAGTACGAAGAATGTTTTTTTTAACTTATACGGCATGAATGGATTACTAAAACATTATTTCCAAAAATATTCCTTTACAAGTTTTCATGTTTATTATTAATCAACATCATTTATTTTAAAATTGTATGACATGTTAAGAAAGGAAAAGAGTTTTTTAAGTAGAAAGGATATTTTCCTCAAGAATGGAGTTCAAGTGTTTTATCAAAATTATTTTCCATATAAGATAATATAGGGTTCGTTTTCTATCGCTATTATTACATGGATTTGATTATGTTGTGATGTAAATATTTTTATTAATTAATTTATCTTATATGAATTGTTTTATGATGTCATGATGTTTAAGTTTCCCAATTTTATTTCATGGGTTATGTAATGATGTATGATTTATGATTTTGTGTCACACATAAGAATGGTATCATTTTGAGATGGGTGGGACCTATATCTCCCTCCAATGAATTGGGTAAAGATTTTATATCTCATGAGATAGGCATGGGTGGAATGGTAGGTTATACCGGTTCAGTGAAACCGGACTGAAACGAGGAGTGAACTCGGTTCAGAAAGGGACTTTGTCCACTAAGACAGTTTTGGAAATGAGTCTTGACTAATAAGAAATGATTCTCTATGATTATGTGTTTATGCCACAAAGTTTCATGTTTTAAGTTATGATTATTGGGATTACATTTCACTACTATGATTATTCCCATGTTATGAAATTATGATCTCTTTTGCAGGTTAAGATTTCCAATAGTTATGTGCTTCTGTATATGATGTGATTGATATTTCTTTTGTCTACCCTTACTAAGCATTTGAGCTCACCCTTTTGTATGTTTTATTTCCCCAGGTCAGGAAGAAGGTTATTAAGTAGAATATTCCAAAAAAGGGACTCTAGATATGATGAAATAAATGGGAGCCAAAGTAGATGCTTTATGAACCAGTTGTTTATGTTTCCCAGTTTCTAAAGACACTATACCTATACGGTCCATTCTTGGTTTTGTTATATGTTGTAATAAGTGTGCTTCAATTATGATGTAATATCAATGTATGTAAAGTATGGGTCGTTATAGTTGGTATCAGAGGAAAGGTTCAGTCATCCTTTGGAAACTAGGATGTGATAGCCCTAGTAAGAACCCTAAGGATACGTCTAAGCATAGAACACAATATTAGTGTTTTAGAAATGGCCATGAATAACCTAGGATAAGACCTTAAGTGTGAAATTTTATTTTTGATTATGTGGTTTTCCTATTATAATTAGTGTTGCTCACACTATTATTCTTGGTTTTAGTCAATGGCTGGAACCTGAAGGAATCGTGTTAATGCAGAATGCGACGGGCAATGCAATGATTGTCCCCCCGAGCAACCAAACGTTATGGGAGCTAGAATGTAAAATCTTGTAGCCATGCTCACAAAACTTTCTCAAGCTATGTATCATGCAGGACCTCCAAACGAGCAAAGTAAGGAGCAACATTCTATTGAATCCTTCATGAGACAACGTCCACCTTCATTTACCGGGTCTAATAATCCATTAGTTGCTGAACAATGGATTAGTACTGCTGAAAAGATATTTTCAGTTCTTCAATGTTCTAAGCATGATAATGTTATCTTAGTAGTGTATCATTTGGAAGGTGATGCTAATCAATGGTGGAATCCTATTAAGAATACGAGGCAAAGGAATGAAATTGAGTCCAAGGAATGGGATGAGTTCAAGAACTTATTTTTCAATAAGTACTTCCCTCATATTCTCCGAACAAATATGGAGAAATAGTTTCTTGAACTGAAGTAAAGGATGATGAATCTGTTGCTACCTATGAAGCAAATATTACAAGACTTGCAAGGTACGCTTCTGGTATTATTATCCAACCTGAGAGTAAGATCGATCGATTCATTATTGGCTTAAAACCAATCCTTCGAAGGGCCTTATCCATAAGGGACATCAATAGCTACGAGGAAATCATTCGATGTGCTCTCAAAGTTGAGATCGAGATTGGAGTAACCCATCAGTCATATGGGTTTGATAAGAAGAGGAAAATGAAATTCAAAGTAAAATCTAAAGAGCACACTGAAAAGATGATGAGCTTTCCCTTATGCTCAAAGTGTGGAAAGAAACATGGACGGAGTTGTCTTAAAGGGACAAGTAAATGTTTCAAATGTGGAAAGGAAGGTCATCGGGAATTTGAATGCCGCGATGATGGGATGAAGATGTCTAATGATGCAATCAAAGGAAGGGATACACATAATGAACCTACTACACTTCAATGATTCAAGTGCAAGGATATGGGACATTATGCCAATAAATGCCCCAATCCAAGGGTTGATGATGATGGTCGACATCAACAAACTCTTAAGGATAATGACAAAGGAAAGTCACATGCAATTTCTATCAGTGATATGGAGTACGATAACGATGTGGTAAAAGGTACACTTACCATCGACTCTAAAGTAGAAAATGTTTTATTTGATTCTGGATCACCCACTCCTTTATTTCTGAAGAATTTTTTAAGGGAATCACCGTATTACCTCAACAATTTGATGATGAGATAGTTGTGACAACACCTAATGGCACAACAGTCGCATCAAAAGTTTATAATTCTTCTCCGATTTATGTTTGTGGGAAAGTGCTTCCTAAAAATCTTGTGATACTTCCTATAAAGGAATTTTATGTGATTCTTGGCATGGATTGGATTTCTCTGCATGGATCTCATATCAATTTCCAAAGAAGGGATGTCACATTTCATATTCCAGATCAATCTATGATCGTCTATCGATGCAAGGATGAACATAACCTTCCAGTGGAAATTTCTTCCATTTTATGGTTATTGAATCAACAAAATGAAGGTTATTTATCTCAAATGGTTGGTGAGAAACTCACGATTAAGAATGTGCCCATTGTACGGGATTTTGATGATGTCTTTCCGAAGGAATTACCAGGTCTTCCACAGAATCGTGATGTTGAGTTTTCAATAGAACTCATACTGGTTGCTTTGCCTATTTCAAATACACCTTATAGAATGCCCCCAATTGAGTTGCAGGAATTGAAGAAGCAACTCCAAGAGAATCATGATAAGGGGTTCATACGCCCGAGTGCGTCACTTTGGGGAGAACCTATTCTATTTGTTAAAAAGAAAGATGGATCAATGAGACTCTGCATTGATTATAGAGAACTTAACAAGATTAATATCAAGAACAAATATCATCTCCCGTGCATTGATGACCTATTTGACCAACTACGCGGAGCTCAATACTTTTCCAAGATTGATCTTTGATCAGGGTATCATCAATTAAGGTTCAAAAGGGAGGATATACCAAAGACGGATTTCCGTACAAGGTATGGACACTATGAATTTATTGTGATGCCATTTGGTCTTACTAATGCCCCTGCTATCTTCATGGATCTAATGAATAGATTCTTTAGAGACTATCTTGATCAGTTTGTGGTAGTCTTTATAGATTATATTCTTGTCTATTCAAAGAGAAAGGAAGAACATGAAGATCACATGAGAATTATATTGAAGAGCCTGAGAAAGGAAAATCTTTATTCCAAATTTACCAAGAGTTAATTTTGGCTTCAAAAAGTTGCATTTTTGGGTCACATAATTACAAAGGAGGGGATATCTATGGATCCAGCAAAAACAGAGGTTATCAAAAGATGTTCGAGACCAACAACAGTAACTGAGATCCAAAGTTTTCTTGGTTTTGCTTGATATTATCGATATTTTGTGAAGGATTTTTCATGATTATCTAATCCACTCACCAGGTTGACTCGGAATGGAGTTAAGTTTGTTTGGATGAAGGAATGTGAAGAGAATTTCAAGGAGTTGAAAAGAAGGTTATCCAGTGCACCTGTGCTCACACTGACTTGTAGTGGAGAAAGGTTTGTGATCTACAGTGATGCATCCATGAAGGGATTTCGGTGTGTTCTTATGAAAAATGATATGGTGATAGCTTATGCCTCACGACAGTTGAAAATACATGAGCAAAATTACCCAACTCATGATTTGGAGTTAGCTACGGTAATCTTTTCATTAACGATTTGGAGGAATTATCTTTATGGAGAAAGGTGTGACATTTATACTGATCATAAAAGTTTAAAGTATATTTTCACAAAAAAGGATATGAATATGCTCCAAAGAAGATGGTTGGAGCTGATTAAGGATTACGACTGCTCAATTCATTACCACCCTGGGAAAGAAAACAAGGTGGAAGATGCATTAAGTCGACAAGACCATGCCATTTTATCCATGATGAGGATCACAAAAGATCCAATATTAATGGATTTACAAAGGATGGATCTTGTAATTATAATGAAAGGGAAAAAATCGTATATTTCTCAAATGAATGTTCAACCATCTATACATGTGAAGATTAAAGAGGCACAGAAAGAAGATGTCGAGTTACAAAAGAAGGTGAGAAATGTTCCTGAATTCATTCTTGACTGTGATGGGATAATAAAGTTCAGGAAACAGGTTTCTGTTCCTCCCATCGTTGAATTAAAGAAGGAGCTACTGGATGAGGCTCATAGTTCTTCATTCTCTATTCATCCTGGAAGCATGAAGATGTATAGGGACCTGAAAGAATACTTCTGGTGGGATGGCATTAAAAGAGATGTTGCTGAATATGTCTCTTGATTATTGGTTTGTCAACAAGTTAAAGCTAAGAGACCGAAGTCTAAGGGGATGTTACAACCATTACCCATACCCAAATGGAAATGGGAAAACATCACTATGGACTTTGTCATAGGACTTTCTAAAACATCCAAAGGCAATAATGCTATCTGGGTCATAGTTGATCGTCTTACAAAATCTGCACCCTTCATTACTATTAGAGAGGATTTCTCTCTGGATCAGCTTTCCAGGATATATGTAAAGTAAGTGGTAAGATTGCATGGAGTGCCACTATCTATTATATCTGATCGGGATACGAGATTTACCACGAAGTTCTGGAGAAGTCTTCAGTAGACTCTGGATATAGAGTTGAGTTTTAGAACTACTTATCATCCTCAGACAGACAGTCAGTCTGAGAGAACAATTCAGACTCTAGAAGATATGTTGAGAGCTTTCTCTATGGATTTCAAAGCTGGTTGGGATCAACACCTACCTTTGGTGTAATTTTCTTATAATAATAGCTTTCACTTCAGTATTCAGATGGCTCCTTATGAAGATCTCTATGGAAAGAAATGTAGGACTCTAACTTGCTGGGATGAAGTTGGGTAAAGAAAGCTAATAGGACCCGATCTCATTAATGAAATGGCCGAAAAGGTCAGATCTATTCAACAACACATAAGAGCAGCTCAGAGTCGACAGAAAAGTTATGCCGAAAAACGAAGAAAAGACCTAGAGTTTGAAGTGGGTGATAAAGTGCTCTTACGAATATCTCCCTGGAAGAGGGTAATGAGATTTGGAAAGAAGGGGAAGTTGAGCCCTAGATATATCTGTCCTTTTGAAATACTGGATCGTGTTGGGAAAGTAGCTTACCGATTGGCGCTTCCACCGAATCTATCTCAAGTTCACGATGTGTTCCATGTATCTCTTCTGAGAAAGTACATACCTGATCCTTCACATGTACTCAGCTCAGAAGTTATACCGCTAGAGCAAGATCTTTCTTATGAAGAACAACCGATAGAGATTCTGGATCGTAGCGATAAAGTTCTACGAAACAAAACCACTCGATTGGTGAATGTTTTATGAAGGAACCACCAATTAGAAGAAGCTACATGGGAGCTTGAGGATATGATGAGGGAGAGGTATCCTCATCTGTTTGTTACAAAGTTACGAATTTCGAGGGTGAAATTCATTTTAAGGGGGGTAGAATGTAACACCCAAGACTTTTATGTTATATAAATAATCAAATGATTCTTTTTATTCACACAACACTTTCTTGGCTTGATTTACACTAAATCGTGACCTTCCTCAATATCTTGCATCGTACACAATACCAAGTTTCACTAAACAATGATATGCTATTAAAATATTATTAAAACTAGCCGTTATGAATAGTAATAACCACTTTTTGAAATTTTATAAATTTTATTTTTCAAAATGGACTACATTTTTGAATTTGTAATATCGAAATTAGTCTAGGGTGAAATTTTGGTATTTTTCTGAAAACATTCAATTTTTGATGAATAGTGAAACCACTAAGTGGTAGTTAAAAAACTGAATTTTTCATAAAACATAATTTTACCGCTTCTGTGAGTGGAATTTAGAAAATCCGAGAGACACGGTTGATGTCAGTAAGTAACATGTGGTTTAATGATATTAAAATAATTTATTGGTGAATAGTAACTTTTTACTTTTTTTACCACGGTTAAAAGTAAATAGGGTAGTTAAGGGTAAAAATGATATTATTATTACCCTAACACAAGTCCTAATTCTATTGGACAAGTGTAATTCGACCAAAATCAACCTTAGGAATAAAATATGACCATTTAGGCCCACATGGATTAGATTAGGACATTTATTATTAATTTATTTAAAGAAGGGTTAAAATTGTTAAAATCAATGTTTAATAAGTAAATCATTTTTAATATGGAGTTATACATAAGATAAATTCTACTATAAATATTAATTATAAATATAAAAAGATTTCCTACATAATTCTATTTTAATTTTTATTTTTAGACATTAAATAATTTAATTTATTTATGACACAAAGATGATGCAGTAATTATCTTATTAATGAAATATTGACATAATTGATGTTATAAACACCAAAATAAATGTAATTTGACACTTTTTATGAATTCCACTAATTTTCTCGATTAATATGACATGTTATTATTAATGTAATTAACTTTTTTTGAACTAATCATTCTGTTATGAATTTCACAAAAATTAATTACTAAATACTCTCAAAATTGACATAAAATAGTTTTTAAAAAACTATTATATTAGTAATTGTTATTTTATTTCTAAAAATATATGGTTCGGCCAAATGACTTAGATAAGGATATATATATTAATAATAAACAACTTGGGGTTCGTTTGGATGCTTATAGTAAGTTTATTAACCTTATAGTATAAGAACACAAGAAGACACGATAAAAGTAAAATTATTTAACTTAATGTTAAATCTACATGATAAGGTTAAAATAGGAACTTAAACATTTCTAAATTCTATTGGATGAGAGGATTTAGACCAATCCCCACCTTAGCCTCAAAATAAATTTATTTGAATCTATTTAAAACCGAACTTGACTTTATAATAAAATAATATTTTTAGTTATTCCAAAGGTGCCCCTCTCCTCCCTTATAAAAGGGCACCTCCTCCCTCTCTTCCTCACACCACATTGAGCCTCCAAGATCGGCCAAACCCTGAAACATTCTCCTCTACACTTCCCTAGAGACATCCAAGAGGTTCTGTCCTTCTTCAAAGACCTATTTTAGTGCCCTAAAAGGAGGTCACAAAGAAACACTTCAAAGAAGAGGTAATGTCCATTACCGATTCTTTCATCTTTATTTCTTCTTCAACTTCTTCTTCTTTAGTTGTTTCATTATGAAGTAATAACATCAGTATCACTCATATACTGATATGCTATTATAAGTATGAAACAAACCTATTTCACCATCTATCCATCCTATGGAAAAAGAAATCACCGCACTTGCGTACGTACGGAATACCGTCTCCACGCCGTGGTGTAATCTATTTTCCACCACCACCTTACTTGGATGGGTATAATGGTGTAAATAATGACTATATATGACTATTATAAAGTGATACTAATTCTAGAATAGTATACATACACTCCAATTCAATGCCACAATCATAGGAACTATATCATCACTCCTGCGTACGTACGGAATACCGTCTCCACGATGTGATGCGACTCATTCTACATGATCTTCATTTAATAATGATTATATAAATGAATTAAATGAATTAATATGATATATATTACACTAATAACATTCTAGAAATGAGGTATCTATAACCTAATGAGTAGAGTAAGAATTTATTCGATAAAACACGCATAAGAACAAAAGGTTATAAACACCCGAATAACAAGTAGCAATGAAATATTATGACTAAGAAGCTTATAATATGACCAAATATGATATCATAAAAATAATTATGTTTCTGGAATATGTCAATAACATTATTTAAATCATTATACAGGAGGTTCGGACACGTACAAAGCATATCGTACCTAAGGTAAGGGAAATATAACAATCTCATTTTTATCCGAGATTGTTTATACTTTGGCATTTACTGGGGTGTATTTTATCAACCAAATCAATGTTTCCTCAATATGTAATATTATTTCCATCCACCTACAATTGTTTAAATCCAATTTTACCCTTCGGTGAGTTTTTAGTAAAGGATATGAAATAAATATTTTGTTGTTTTTCGTACGAGGTACTTTTTTACTTTTCCAACAAAAGTACGAAGAATGTTTTTTTAACTTATACGGCATGAATGGAATATTAAAAAATTATTTCCAAAAATATTACTTTACAAGTTTTCATGTTTATTTTTAATCAACTTCTTTTAGTTTAAAATTTTATGACGTTTTAAGAAAGGGAAAGTGTTTTTGAAGTAGAAAGGATATTTTCCTCAAGAATGGAGTTCAAGTGTTTTATCAAAATTATTTTCCATCTAAGATAATATAGGGTTCTGTTTCTATCCCTATTATTACATGGATTTGATTATGTTGTGATGGAAATATTTTTATGAATTCCTTTATCTTATATTAATTGTTTTATGATGTCATGATGTTTACGATTCCCCATTTTTATTACATGGGTTATGTAATGATGTATGATTTATGATTTTGTGGAAAACATAAGAATGGTATCATTATGAGATGGGTGGGACCTATATCTCCCTCAAATGAATTGGGTAAAGATTTTATATCTCATGAGATAGAAATGGCTAGAATGGTAGGTTATACCGGTTCAGTGAAACAGGACTGAAACGAGGAGTAAACTCTGTTCAGAAAGGGACTTTGTCCACTAAGATATTCTTGGCAATGATTCTTGACTAATAAGAAATGATTCTCCATGATTATGTGTGTATTACACAATTTTTCATGTTTTATTTTATGATTATTGGGATTACATTTCACTACTATGATTTATCCCATGTTATTAAATTATGATCTCTTTTGCAGGTTACAATTTCTAAAAGTTATGTGCTTATGTATATGATGTGATTGCTATTTCTTTTGTTTACCCTTACTGAGAATTTGAGCTCACACATTTGTATGTTTTATTTCCTCAGGTCAGGAAGAAGGTTATTAAGTAGAATATTCCAAAAAAGGGACTCTAGATATGATGGAATAAATGGAAGGCAAAGTAGATGCTTTATGAACTAGTTGTTTATGTTTCCCAGTTTCTAAAGACACTATACCTATACGGTCGTTTCTTGGTTTTGTTATATGTTTTAATAAGTGTGCATCAATTATGAAGTAATAACAATGTATGTAAAGTATGGGTCGTTATACCAGTTCTTTGTCCTCATAGGTTAGTACATGTGTTGGGTCAGGCATGTACTTCCTCAACAGAGATATGTGGAACACATCGTGAACATTGGAGAGACTTGGAGGCATTGCCAATTGGTAAGCTACAACCCCAATTCGTTCTAGAATTTCGAAAGGTCCGATGTACCTGGTACTCAATTTACGTGTCTTACCAAAACATATGACTCCCTTCCATGGAGGTACCTTCAAGAAAACATGATCACCGAATTGAAATTCCAAATCCTTCCTTCAATTATCAGCATAGCTCTTTTGCCTACATTGAGCTTCTTTGATATGGTTTTTGATTAACTTTACCTTTTCCATCGTTTCCCCCACCAGTTCTAGGCCTACAAGTTTTCTTTCACCAACGTCATCCAGATAGGTTGGTGTGCGACATCTCTTTCCGTATAACAATTCATATGGTGCCATATGAATACTAGAATAAAAGCTATTGTTATAAAAAAATTCTACCAGAGATAAATATTGATCCTACATACCCTGAAAGTCATGTGAGCAGGATATCAACATGTCTTCTAAGGTTTGAATAGTTCGTTCTGATTGTCCATCTGTTTGAGGGTGGTAGGAAGTGCTCAAATGAAGTTCAGTATCCAAGGCTTTCGGATGAATTTTCCAGAATCTTAAAGTAAAACGGGGATCACGATCAGAAACAATCGATAGGGGTACTCCATGAAGTCTCACAACTTCATTAATATATAGTCTTTCTAGACATTCTAGTGGTAGATCTTCTCTTATAGCAAGAAAATGTGCTGACTTGTTACGACGATAAACAATAAACCATATTGCATCGTTCCTTCTAGGAGTCTTTGGTAGCCCCATGACAAATTCCACCATAATATTTTCCCATTTCCACTCCAGTATGGGAAGAGGTTGCATGACTCCTCTAGGTTGTTTCCTTCCTGCTTTCACTTATTGACAAACCATACATCTTGACACAAAATCAGCAATCTACCTCTTCATGTTGTCCCACCAAAATTGTTCATTCAAATCTATATACATTTTGGTGCTCCCAGGGTGTATAGAAAAATTGGAACTATGAGCATCATCCAACAATTCCCTTTTTAGATCAGGTATATCGGGAACGCAAAGCCTCTTCCCGAATTTCAAAATTCTTTCTTCACACACAAAGTCTCTCAATCTCGCATCATTCAAAACATTAAACTTCTTTTGAAATTCTTCATCATCAGTCTGAGAACTCTTAATCCTTACTAGTAAAGATGGTTTGGAAACCATTTTAAAAAGCATTTATGTTTCACCTTCACTGGTTATTCCCATGTCCATCTTCACTAGATCCATGAAAATTGGATCCCTTTCAATTCTCATATTGTTCGAAACACTATGATCATTTCTAATCAATGCATATGCCACCTTGTTTGCCTTCCCCGGGTGGTAGTGTATCGTACAATAATAATCCTTGAGTAATTCAAGCCATCTCTATTGCCTCATGTTGAGTTCTTTTTGTGAGAAAATATATTTCAAACTCTTGTGATCAGTATAAATCTCACATTTTTCAGCATAGAGGTAGTGCCTCCATATCTTCAAAATAAAGATCACAGCTGCTAACTCAAGATCATTAGTAGGATATTTTTTCTCATGAAATTTTAACTGTCGTGATGCATAAGCAACAAACCTATCATTCTACATAAGGACACAACTAATTCCTTTCATCGATGCATCACTATAAATAATAAACCCATCATTCCCTGATGGTAGAGTCAATATAGGAGCATTGACTAATCTTCTCTTCAGTTTTTTAAATCATTATTCACACTCTATTGTCCAAAAAAATTTAACCCCTTTACATGTGAGCTTCTTTAATGGGTTTTCCAATCGGGAAAAATTCTGGACGAAACGTCAATGATAAACTGCCAAACCAATAAAACTGTGTACCTCAGTTTTACTCGTAGGTGCTGGCCATTATTGGATTGCCTTGGACTTAGAAGGATCAACAGAGATTCCATATTTAGAGAATATATGGCCAAGAAAAGAAATCTCAAGGAGCCAGAAATCACACTTTCTATACTTCCCATATAATTCATGTCTTCTTAGAGTCTTCAGGATAATGCGAATGTGACATTCATGAACCTCGTAGATTTTAGAGTATACCAATATATCATCAATAAATACCAACACAAATTCATTGAGTTATTCCTTGAAAACTCTATTCATCAGATCCATGAATACAGAGTGTGCATTAGTAAATCCATAAGGCATTACAGTAAACTCAAAATACCCATACCTGGTTCGAAATGCTGTCTTTGGAATGTCTTCCTTCTTCACACACAACTGATGGTATCCAGATCGATGGTCAATCTTTGAAAATTATTGAGCTCCATGTAGTTAGTCAAATATATCATCAATGCGAGGTAGGGGATACTTGTTCTTTATTGTTATAGCATTGATCTCCATGTAGTCAATACATAACCTCATAGATCAATCATTATTTTTAACAAAAAGAACAGGGGATCCCCATGGAGAAACACTAGGGCGAATAAATCCCTTATTACTAAATTCAGTTAGTTGTTTCTTTAGTTCATCTAATTCTACAGTGGCCATTCTATAAGGGGTCTTCGATATAGGCCCTGATCCATGAATTATATCTACAGAAAACTCAACTTGATGTCAAGGTAAATCTTCCGAAAACACATCTACATATTCTTTCACAACAGGTAAATCCTCTATTTGAACATTCCGTTCCTCACCCACTGTAATTTCATCCTCTTCCTCCCCAATAATTGAATTTAGTTGAGATACTGGGGGTGGATCTTGATAAGAATTAGGTGGTGATGATTCTTCTCTAAAGATAAGTTTCTCCTTATCATCATCATCAAAAATCATAACCTCCATCATCTTACAATAATTCTTCTCATCATAGTCTGAAAGCCAATCCATACCGAGGATTATATCAAACTCAATCATAGGTATGAGGATGAGATCAGCAGATGAAGAACATTTATGTGCTCTAATGGTGACTGATTCACAAAACATTGTTGCAATGATACTTCCCTTAGGATTTTTAACTGAAAACTCCCGTGTTAAATCAAATTGGAAATATATAATTTTATTAGAAAACCTGGAAGATATGAAACAATGTGATGATCCAGAATCAAGTAATTCATTTTCTAAACTTGAGGAAACCATTAAATTACCTACCACCACGTCTTTTGGAGCCTCTACCTCAGCATTAGTGATAGAAAAAGCTTGGCCTTGATCCCTTGGCCTTTTTGGAGGTATGTTCCACTAACGATTAGGACATTCATTTGAATAATATCTCATCTCCCTGCAATTGTAGCACCGAACAGTGGTAGATTCCTTCTTTCCTTTGCATTCACGAGCTTGGTGGCCTATTCACCACACTTGTAATAGACACCCATTCCCTTCAAGAAAGTACCGGGGTGTTTCTTACCACATTTACCATAGGATGGATATTCAACCTTTCCCTTCTTCCCCTTATTTCCATTCCCATATTGATCATCAGAACTCTTATTCTATTGATGTGCTTTATAATCGCCAACATACCTTGAAAACCTTGTAAAGTTAGCCTCAGACTTTGCGACATTCTCATCCTCCTTTTGTATCAGACTCAGAAATTGCCTTTCTATATCTGCTCGATGGTCACGGGAAAAGTATTTTCTTATGAACAGTTCTTTGAACTCCCTCCATTAAATATTCTATACTCCATCATCTTCCTTCGTGTTTTGAATCAATGACTACCATTGATCAGCATCTTCAGTGAGGTGGTAAACTGCCATGATAACTTTTTCCCTTTCACTACACCTAAAGCCTGAAATATTTCCTCTAAGGAACTTATCCATTGCTCAGCTACTAATGTATTTTTAATCCCATTGAATAATGGTGGTTGATGACTCATGAAGCGATCTAACATTGATCCTCCACGCTGCAGATTAGGGTTCTCTATACAGGTATGGTTATTATTCATAACCTGAGTGAGTTGTCCCAGTATGGTGATTAGTTGATCGGCACCTGTTTCATCACCAGCTCCACTATAATTATCTTGAGCAAGAGGGAAATCCCTACATGGAGTGTGTGCATTGATACAGTTTCCATTTCTTCCACTAGGTGCAATTTGTAAACAATGTCATAAACTAGATTAGTTTATGAATCAAAATACATAATTACATACTTATAAAACACTTAACATAAATTGATCTATTTATGAATGTGATCCATAATCATAAAAAATGATTTCTTTGAGGATGTATATACTCATAAACCTTTCATAATGATTTGTAAGGAAAATGAGAGTTATCCTAAGCATTTCCCCCGGGAGTGTCGTAACCAAGAGTGCAGTAAGGCCCGTTGTCGTGCACCAGTTCCCATTCGAGTCTAGCTCAAAGCGGTGTTTTCGGGTTTTACCCCTAGTTACATTTATGCCAGAGCCGCCTCTACTTACTCGTATCCAGACATAGATGTATTTCTCGAAAAACTCACAAAATCTCGACAATACCAAAATTCTAGGATGTTCTTCTATACTAATCCTCAAAGTCCATCTTAGGTCTATGTGATCTAATCAGAGTTTATCTAAATCTAGCTTCCAAGGATTGTAATAAACTTCCTCTGATACAAACTGTAATGCCCTGACCCCAGTTATCCAGAGTCGGTGCATTATTACATAACATTGGAAAGATCACAAGAAAGATCAAATCTTGAAAGACCGATTGGTTTAGTATCCTTGGAAACACTAGATATATTCATAAGTCTTACATTACATCATAAAAATGAAAACTACAACAACATCTATTCTTCATATTCAACACTCATATCCCCACATACTATCCATGCAGGTCATTCATAGATTACTTTTTCACATCCTGGGAAAAATAAAACATTGAAAGGGGTGAGCTCAAATGCCCAGTAAGGATAACATTATAGTGGAAACTTTCATAAATAAGAATAAACATTTAAGGCAATGTATAACTAAAACAAAAACCTTTTAAACTTCAACTTCAATATAGTATGGAAAAAATGAAATAATTCCATTTACTTATTCACATGGATATTATACTAATCAAATAATCACATGCAATATCAATAACCACTTTCATAATGATGGAATGCATAATGCCAGACTATTATAACCACATAGCCACGACCTCATGCCAAGACTACACATAAGATTTTTCCAAGACTTGTTCCAAGACACTAGTTTGTCTCATGATACCTACCGATGCATTGAGGAGCTATAGCGGGCTCCACCCATCACATATTAAGTCCAATTCATTCCCATATAAAAATGATTAAATATAACATAAACATTCATATTTAAACTAGCATACGAAATGTAAATACTTCATCCATAAACCATGAATGGTATAAAAATAACTCTTCCACATTCAAACATATCACAAAACCTTCAATACAATATAGAAGTTTTGTATCATAATAAATCAACTTCAAATAAGCGTAAAATCCATCAATGGATGTTGTCATAGATGAAATCAAACTCTTTTTAGAGAAATATTTCTTTCTATTTTGAAATCATATATTTATAAAATAAAACATTTTCTTTGAAAATATTCTTATAAGCTTTTAATGGAAGCTTCGAAGATTTTATAACGGCGGAAAATATCTGCACCTGTCTTATAAGTTAAAAAATCATTCTTACCTTAATTCTGCCGAAAAGGTTAAAAAGCACCTTGGTTGGAAAAGGACGGAAAAATTCCTTTATAAACCTCTTATAAAAAGTCAAACAAGGTTTTAAATGTCTTAAACCCATACTGTTGTAAATATAAAAAATGTTTAAAATAAATTCTTAAGAAACATGGATGTGGATGATAAAGAAATCCCAGTAGATTATTACTTATAATCAACCTCAGATAATGAAGAGATTTTGAAATAAGCCTTACCTGGTACTTTTCCTTGGTTGGGGTAGGTTAACCTCATGTATAATGGTGAAATAATTGTTATTAAATTATACAATAATCATATACATTAATATGATATCATATATGATCTTTTAACATTTATTTGTTAATATTATCTTAGTATTACCGTTGTTTCGGGTGTTAACTTACTCTTTTTCTTTTATAGGTTTTGTAATGTAAGTCGTGTTTTTCATGGACGGGTTGTATCTTATTCATATCCAGAATGATATCAAGTCCTTAGATACTATTATTAATCATCAAATCAGAATTATACTTGAATGGATACGATGTAGAATGAATATCATCGCGTTCGTGGAGACGGTAGTCCGTACATACGCAGGAGCGACAATATCATTCTTTTGATATTAAAATAATATATAATTGGATGATATATCATATATACAGAATAATTATCATGATATATTTATTATTTACATGAGTTACACATAATTATTATACCCACCCAAATAATAATTTATTGAATAACAATTACACCATGATGTGGAGACGTTAAGCCGTACATACACACGTATGGTGACATGTTATTCAAAGGACGGATAGAATACTGAATATGGTTTTACCATATTTATAATAAAATCACAGTATATATAAGATACTGGAGTTATTATTTTAGAATGGTAATAACAAAAAATGAAGAAGTGGAAGAAAAAAAGGAACTTGGAAAATGGGGTTGAAATCATTACCTCTTCTTCGGGTTCTTCCTTTTGATTTGATCAAAAAGGCTCTTAGGTTGGCTTTATGAGTAAATGAAGTCCTCTAGGATGAATTGAGGGAAGTTTATAGAGTATTTGATCAGATTTTGGATGAGAAAAAAGGCTTTGATGGTGTGAATTAATGAGAGGGGGGTGCCCTTTTATAAGAGGGGTGAGGGGCATCTTTGGAAAAGCTAGAAATATTATTTTATAGTAAATTCATATCCGGTTTCTAATGGTTATAAAGTGGATTATTTAAAGTTTATGGTGGGTATGGTTCGAACACCACTCAACCAATATAATTTAGACAGGTTTGTGTTACTATATTATCATTATATTAAAGTATTAACTCTTAGTTAATTAGTTTCACTTTTACAATGTCTATTTATATTTTTATATTATATGGTTAATAATCATACTATATACATCCAAGACACCCCCAAGTGGTCCATTAATGATACACCTATCATGATATAAGTCTCTTGGCCAAACCATATATTTATAAGAATTTAATATCAATTAATAATATAATATTTTGTTAAAAAACTCTTTTATGTCAATTTTGACAGTATTCAATAATTGATTTTTTTTTTAAAATCATAACAGAATGATTACTTCGAAAAAAGTAGCTCAAGTAAATCCTACCATGTCATATTATACTATAAAATTATTGTAACTCATTAAAAGTCTCATATTATATTTATTTGGGTATTTATAATATCAATTATTTTAAATTTTCACGATTATTGTAATTACTGCATCATCATTGTGTCATAAATAAATTAAATAATTTAATATCTAAAAATTATAAATAAAATATCATTATGTAGGATATCGTTTTATCTTTCTAATGAAAATTTACAATCGAATTTATCTTATGTATAACCCTTTATGAAAAATGTATTAGTTAATAATCTTTGATTTTAACTCTTTTAACTCTTCTTTGAATTAAATAATAATAAATGTCCTAATATAATCCAAGTGGACCTAAATGATAATATTTTATTCCTATGATTGTTTTTGGTCGAGATACAGTTGTCCAATAGAATTAGGACATGTGTTAGGGTAATATTAATATCATTTTTACCCTTAATTACCCTATTTACTTTTAACCGTGGTAAATAAAAGTAAAAAGTTACTATTCACCAAAATTATTTTCATCTCATTGAACCACTATTTACTCCTTGATATTAACCGTGTCTCTCGTATTTTCAAAATTCCAATCACAAAAGTGGTAAAATTATGTTTTATGAAAAATTCAGTTTTTTAACTACTACTTAGTAGTTTCACTATTCATAAAAAATTGATGTTTTTTAGAACAATGCCAAAATATAACCCTAATCTATAATTGATATTACGAATTAAAAAATGATGTCTATTTTAAAAAATTACAAACATAAAATTTTCATTAATTAATTTTATAATTAATTTCCGATGTCACAACAAATAGCGTGTTTTTGAGAAACAATATATATCAAAAGATTGACAATTGTTTATGTCCAATTTCATAGTGAAATTAATTATAACGAACACCATTGGATAAAATGGTACAAATATATTCTAATTATAATTTAAAACCACTAAATAAAATAATTTATCACTATAAATTATATTGATTAAAAAAGTTGTTTTTAAGTATTTTTCACAATTCATAAAAATTGGAAGTTTTCAGAAAAATACCAAAAATTCAACATAGGATAATTTGGATATTCTAAATCCAAAAATGAAGTCCATTTTGAAATATAAAATATATATAATTTCAAAATGTAGGTATTACTATTAATAGCGGCTAGTTAGATTGGTTGTGGTGTGTTAGAACTTGATGTTGCGTACATCACACACTATAAGATTATTCTAAGAGAAGTGTACCATTGAATCTTAGGGTGTTACAGTTGTCCTCTTACCTCAATTCCAAGAATTGTTGTTCCATCCTATGTAGAACACCCTTAGGAAAATACTCCTCAGGAAACATACCTTTGAATTCATCCCAGTCGAGAGAATCAATCTCATTAGTGTCCCTGATATTTTTATCCATCAACCACCACGGATCTGATTCACCCACCAAACTGTAAATTGCAAGACTAACCTTTTGATTGTCTAAATAACCCCTGACAATGAAAATCTTCTCTATTGCTTTAATCCACACTTCAGCTAGCACAGGGTCAGATGATCCTCTGCATGATGGGGGATGTTGCCTCATGAAACGTTCCACCACTGACATGTTCCTCTGTGGTTGATCTGACTCATATCGTGCTTGGATACCACCACCAGTTAAGGCTTTAGCCAACTACGCCATTACTGCAACAAAATCTTCAGTTCCAATTCCGACCATCTCAGGATACTGATTCGGAATGTCATTTCCTTATGTATGCCTTCCTAGCACTGCTTCCATGTTTAATATGAGGAAAACCATTCTGAACAAACATGTCTTAGATGAAACAACATGGTAATCATAAAATGCAATATCATTTCATGTTTACAAAAAAAAATTTGGATATTCATATAACAGAATTATAACTCCTAAAGATATCTAAAGACACCTTTGATACCAACTATACGGCCCAGACTTAAACCTTACTTATTCTTGTGTTATTTCAAGAATACACATTTAGGATATTTTTCAGGTTTAGAATTTTAGAGAATTAGATCATAAATCATGCATTACATTCCACATTAATACAAGGAGGTTACATAAAAGACAATATTCATTTTTCTCATCAAAAAATACATATTTAAAATAAAACATGGATTCTTTCTTAACACTTTCTTGACACTATCATCACATAATGTACATTTCCCATGAACTGTGAAAAACATTTCAAAAATGTGGGATGAGCATTAAAAGCTCAGTAAGGGATATAAAAGTATGGAATGAAAACATTAGTCCATGTGAACATAAGAATTGATGAAATCATACTTCACTAATAAAACATAAGCACTTTATCATACCTCATTAAATCATATGATTTATGAATAACTCATAGATATCATAAGACATAATGGTAACTTGAGGCATTCATAACATTCTCACGTAGGGAGAAACCCTCATGGTTACGTTTGGAATACTCATCACAGTATATTTTATTAATATCTTCGAATAAACCTTAGCATTTAACCCCTTCGTGTTACCCAATGCATTGGAGTGCTATATCGGGCTCAACTGCCCTTAGTTTATCATAGAACCATCCGTCTTCATACACAATTCCCAAGAACCATAACATAATTGTATAACATAAAACATATATAAAGGAAACATAACATTTCGAAATTTAAATTAAAAGATATCAATAACACATTGATATAATAAAAACATTATCAAAACCATTTTCAATACCAAAATAAAAGAAAATTTAAACATGGTATTTATTTTTCATTAAAAAAAGTTATGGATTTTAGAGGAATCCGAAACTCAAATAACGGTCACACCTGCAGAGAAGTCGTTGTCGGCACATACATACGCCAAAACATTCCCCCTTGTCTTTTAGTAAAAATAATCGTATAAAAAAGATTAATTTTGAATAAATTTAAAATTAAAATGGGTTTATACATCATATAAAAGAAAGTTGCGTATAAAACCAAATATTCCTCAATGAAAGGAGATTTAGACGAAGTCACATACCTCGTGTCTGACTTGAAATGATATTTCTTTAATCTCCTGAATTATAAACATGAGTTAATCTCTACTTTCATAAGAACCTTTTTTAAGTTCATTATTCCTTTTATATCAATTATTACCATTTTATGATCATTATGTAATTATTTAAGTTAATAACCGTCGTTTTGTCGATCATTGGTAATTGAGTCAAAAATAAACTCCTTATAATTACATGTTGTTCATGTGGTAAAATATTCCACTATATCCAGAATTATATTCATAATTTAGATATCATATATATCTTATATATCTAGTATATACATTAATTTTTAATATTACATAACATTTAGAGGTAAGAAATGATATGCACCATTCATGGAGACGGTAAGTCGTACATACACATGAACGCTACTACCATTTCTATTTCGTATTTATTGGAATGAAATAATAATTATATAAAGGTTTATTTGAATTACAATATGATACATATTTAATACCATTAACTCCATCATTTATGCGTCCCACATATGGCATTAACGAATAAAATCACTTTGAGGGGGCGGTAGTCTGCACTTCCTAAAATGAAGATATCGTGTTTACACATAATGGAAACCATAAAGGTATTACATAAATGAAAAATACAGAACCATAAGGAAAACATAAACACAATAAATATAACATGTAAATATATTTACTTCTTAATGGCCACCATTAAAGGTGTTAAAAGAAGATTGAACAATTATCGTTTCGTGCAGCTTAAATTCACCATCCACAGAAACAGTATATTCTTTAACCATTATATGAAGGTGTGTGATAGTGTAGCTTGAATCATTCTCATAAAAACATCCTAGTATATTTTAGATACTGGTTTCATTAAAATATAAATTAATAAAAAGATTTTAGGGGGATGTAGACGAAATATAAAACAAAATAACACATGTGAAGACATTACCTTTAAATTAGGTAACTCCTCTTGGTTTGAACCAAAAGGGATTCATGAAGAGATTTATTCCTAAGGTAAGGCTTCTATGATGAGGAAAGTGATGTGGAGAGATAAAATGAGCAGATCTTGGCCGAGCCAATGGCATAAGAGGTGTGGGTAAGGAGGTACTGGTGGGGGCCTTTTATAAGAGGGAGGCAGGGCACTCGTGGAATGTCAAATATGTTACTTCATATTAAAATGTGTTTCTGAGTTTAAAGGTCCCATATTGATATATTTCGAATATAAGGTGATAAGGGTTAGAAATATTCTCATAAAATAGGTATTTTACAAGTTTATGTCTTAGATTTTTCATCATCTTTTCATTTTATTTAAATTGATTATTAATGAGTTAATCGCTGTATCATCATGGTGTCATAAAAATATTAATTTATTTAATGTCTAAAAATAATAAAAAAAATATTATGATGTATAAAATATTTTTAGATTTACAATTAATATTTATATCCAAAGATATAATTTATTTACACAAAATTAAAATTGTCTTACTTAGGTGTTACATACTTTGTTATATTTAACTTTCATTAAAAATAAAAAGATAAAAAGTCACTATCACGCAAAAGTGATTTCATGGGGTCCCAATGCTTGGCACAAAGAAACCCATGGTCGGCCATGACACAAATAGAAGAATTAGGACACATTTTTGGGTCATTTTTTAATTATTATGATATTATTTTATTACACTTAACTACCCGATTACTAATTAATCACGATAATTAACGATAATTATCGTAATTACTATTCATAATGTCCAAAAAAAGAGAGTCTTAATTACATAATTTGGACTTAGGATTAAAAATCTGTAATACATTTTACCAAATTCAAAACACATAAATTTCAATAATTAATTTAAAAATAATTCACGTTGTCAAGACAAATAGTGGGTTATTTGAAACAATATCTATGAAAAGTTTGGCACTTGTTTATGCCCAATTCCAATGTGAAATAAATTCTAATTACCACCACTGGATTAAATGGTAAAAATATATTATAATTACATTTTAAATCCAATTATAAAGATAATATAACAATATAATTATATTAGATGAAAAAGCTGTTTTGAAGTAAAATGAAGTATTTTTTCACTATTCATTTAAAAATTGAACATTGTTAGAAAAATACCAAAAAATTATCCAAAGAAAATTTCAATGCCCCATTTCTAAAGAATAATTTTATTTTGACAAATAGATCTTATAAAATTGTCAAAAGTATTATTTAAAAATGGTTTTACATCAAAAGGAGGTAAACAATCTTTTAAAAATATTAGAGAAATCTCTGCATATGATTGGATTTATTCTCATTTTAAGCCTCTTAAAATACTATCTAATTCATAAATAGACATAGATATGAAAATATATAATTATTTACTCACTTGAGATGTTACAATTAGAAGTAACTTAAGTTGTTATTTTATTTACCTTGGTTAATGTGTATATCTAGTAAATAATGGTTAAAAAATAATATAATAATAATAAACTACAATAAACATTGTCTTAATCCTATGGGATGAGGTACGTCCAAAAATGGAAATCTTAGGGTCAACTTCAGGTCCCGATGCGGTCACATTGATCTAAGAATTACATTTTATAAGAACTAATTTAATGTAATGGGAAATATGACATAAACATGGATCTTTTATTAAAACAATTTTTTTACGGGGTTATATAAGAGATATCATAGAGAAAAAATTATATTTATAATGATAAAAAGATTTTATATATCATGAAATTTTATTTATAATTTTTAGACATCAAATATATTAATTTATTTTTTACACAATGATGAGGTTGTGATTAACTTTTTAGCAAATTATATAATTAAATTTGATTTTAAATATTAAATTAATTTTATTTTGAAAATTATTATTCCATCCAGTAATTTTTTGTACGATTATGACTTGTTTCCATTGAATTAATTATGTTTTTAAATGGATCATGATGTTAATGATTTTTAAAAATTTAGGATATGAATAGTATAAAACTTGACATAAATGAGTTAACAAACAATTCTAATAAATGATATAAAAGTCCTCAAAATATAATATTAAGAAACATGACTTATATAATATTTAAAATTTAATTAATGAACAACTTGTGGTTTCCATGGAATTTTATTGTAAAAATAGTTACCATATGGAATGAAAATGCAAGAAGACATGGTTAGAGTTAATGTATTTAACTAAATGTTAAAGGTAAAAGATAATGTTAATTTTGTTACCAAAACTTGTCTAAAATCTATGGGTTGATATATTTAGACCCAAATTAATATTATTATTGAAATAAATTTATTTGGGACCATTTTATACCAAGAAACATTTTATAATAATATAATATTTCAATATGTTGCAAATGTGCCCCTCATCACTCTTTAAAAGGCCACTACCTCAATTCATTTATTAACACCTCCAAATTCCATTGACTCATCCAAATTATGTTCTAATAAGTTCCTAAAATCCCTTCCTTCTAGAAGCATTACCTTGGTCATTAGAAAATTCGAAAAATCATTTTCGATCAATTCACTAAATTTACCCGAATTATAGGTAATGACTTCTCTCATGTTCCTATCCATTATTATCTTTCATGACTACCTATGAACTTATTGTTATTTGATTAAATAAAAACAACAATATACTCAATATACTAGGATGTTTTTATGAGATGGATTCATGATACACTTACACACACCTCCATCTAATGTATACAAACATATATGTTCATTCTACAGAGAAGTACTGCCTCACGAAATGATGTTTGTTTGATTTTCTCCTACCACATATCATGGTAGACATTATGATGTAATTGCATTTATTTATGATATATATTTAATTTATATTGTCATTATTATTATTGAATTTTTATTTACAAACATACCTTAATGATTTTCATGATGTGTAAATATGATTATTTCATTTGAGGAAGTATAGAATACCACCCTTAAAAGTTATATGAATAATTCATACCATTCATAGATTGTATAATTAATGAAATTATTGTATATATGAAACTTATATATAATATTATATTATAATTTAATTATAATATACCTATGTATCATATAGCATTCATTTCATAAATATGGAAAATAATTGAAAGTAACGTTCATGCGTACGTATGACTTTACATCTCCATGAATAATGCATTTCATTTGATATCACCAAATTTATAGACTATTATAAATATATTTATAATGGATATATATGTTATTTAAATCATTAATATAATTCTTGAGAAGATATAATTTTCACTACCTACACAATATACATCAAAACAAGTTCATTTTATACCCAAGTACTGAATATTGACAAAACGACGGATTTAAACGTAAATAATTATGTAAATTTAATAACATGATGATAAGTAATATAAAATTAATAATAAAATTGATAAATTATCTATCTAAAGTAGAAATTAACTTATGTTTATTATTCAGGATGAACATAGAACATATGTGACAAGTCAGACTCAAGCTAAGGGAACCTTTCTCTATCCTCATTTAGTCAACGACTTATTTTAGGTTATGTATTTTAATTTCCAATTTATTTTTCTGGGATATGCTATTATATATACATATTGATGTAAATTTTATATTCAAGGTATGATAGATCATATTCTCTATCATAAACTAATTTTCTAAATATCTATTTGAAGATGTTTGGCTGCAGAATTTTTGAAAGGGAACTTCATAACCCAATTTCGATTCTTTGGGTTTATCATCTACTTCATTTTTATATCATGAAATTATTATTTGGAAAATATATCTTGATACCATATCTTTTATTTATAAATTTTTATGTGTACATATAGTGAATACACATTATCGATCTTTTTTATTAACAAAATGATCTTTTTATAGGAATTTGTCTCAATCTCTGTTCATTGTGGCATATTTTCATAATATACACCATATTCTTTTATATGGTACATAATATAACCCTTAAATTTTTTTCACTCAAAGGGAATATTTTTTATATAATGTGTTTTAGTAAACGTCCAACAGAATATTTTTAACATATACATCAATAACATATTTTTTGGTGCCATTACTATTTTTGGATATTTGGCTTCCTCTATATGCGTTAATGTTTCTAAAAGGAAATAAAGTCACTTAAACTTTTTTTGGGGTTTTGGAAATGAAATTTATATTGAAATGGATTGAATATTTCAATATCTTGAAATTATTTTATTTTTTTGAAAAAGAAATTTTATTAGTGATATGTTGATATCTTCTATATTTTATATGTTATGATTATATAATGGTACTTGGACATTTGGCATGTAGTTATGAGATAATATAATCATTGGTGGTTACATGATAAAAAAATTATGGGTGGTTCTATGATAAACCAATGATATGTGGTTACATTATAACCTCGAATGCATTGTGTAAGGTAGATGGACATATGACTATTCTATTTAGTGATACATATCGATATCCACAGTATGGCTATTCCATTTAAATATTTTTATTTACCATGTTACCTTTACATGATATATGTTTCTTTCTATACGATTTATGGTAATATATTGGATAAAAATGGTAATCAATGAGGTTATATTCAGAAAAGATTTTTTACAACTTCATAAAGTTGAAAAATATTAATATATGATAAAGTATTCATGGTATTCATGTTATCCCATGACTAATAGTTTAATTTATTTATTTATCCTTTATTAATATTTTGTATTCTCATCCCATGTTTTTAAATGTCTTCTACAAGACATAAAAGTGAATAAAGTAACGAATGGGATCATAGAAATGTTGTGATTTGAAAACATGAAAAATTTTCTTGTTTTGTTTTTAATAGATTTTTTATAAATAAAATGGATAGTGAGTAGAGGTGTATAATTTTAATATTCAAGATTTTATGTATATTTTATGATCTAATTATATAAATCGCTAAACATTAAAATATCTTCAATGTGAAATAATGTCATGTTATTGACATATCTCATGAATAAAAATGTTTAAAGTTGTGGCCTTATAGTTGGTATCATAGAAAGGATTAGACAACATTGGATATCATGGTTTTTTATTAAGGGTTAGGGAAATTATCATTGGTTCATAACATTAAGGTATATTTTATGTTCAATGACTTTGAATCCCATTTTTTGGTTTATTTTATTTCAAGTATATTAACTATATTTTTTGAGACATTCACCTTAAAGAAATCATGGATTATTGGTCTCTCGGATGAAAAATGTGAGGTATGAAATAACATTTAGGGATAAAACATGTTATAGTAATTTTTTAAGAATTTATATCATTTATTAATGTATTTGAAATTATATAGTATTTTATAAAGGACAACACATAGACTGTGTGACAACCCATCACGATAGACAAAGCTACAGGAATCGAACCCACAACCAATGTGAAAATGTGATTTATTTCCTACCACTATCCTACATGAACATCAAGGTCATTATGAATTATATGTTTTTGTTAAATGATTTTATGGATGAATAATAAGATTACTTTAGAAACTTATGATTTATCAAATGAATTTCTCTAGTGTAGGATAATGATTTTATTATTAAGTGGAAAACATTATTTTGGACGATGTTCTCCCTTTTGGGAACACTATAGGCTTAAAGATGATTGAATAACATGACCTTTTAGTTGATTATTAATGGTAAAATTGTATATTATAGATTCTATGTTTTTGTTGTGGGCAAGTAGATATTTGGGTTATTTAGGGAAATGATAATCCTATCATAGAGAATATGTGATTAGGTTGATTACTTTTCTTTATGAGACTTTAAGAGTAGTCGAGGTTGTTTGGAGATAAAAATAAAGATTCATTATAGATGACTGTGTGATCTAGTCCTCCTAAATTTTGGAATTCCATCATAGTTTAATTATTTTAATCTATTTTATGTACAATTTTATACTAAATGGTCTTTTTTGATCATTGGTTTCTTTGCTGAATTTTTGGGATTAAGAGTAGTATTTATTTTAATAATGAATTATAATTTTTTGGTATTATCTGATATTGTAATATCCATTTTGGTTTTTGTTGATTTCTAAAGATATGGAAAATTTATATTTCATCTTTTTTGGTTAATTTCATTACTTATATGTTAATTCTACCGCATCATGTGTGACTAAGTCATCTTGAGTACTCATCGTTTGGAGAAAATATTAGTTTGAGTATCCATTGGTATAAATATAGAAGATGTATTAATAGGTCTCATCCATTTTATGGGGGGTTTTCTCATGGGGTGTTCCTCTGCAATCCATTACCATTGATCTAGCGACTTTATATATCTATTATGGTTTTATTTTTATTTCCCTACTCTATAGATTTTATGCGTATTTATTTTTACTTAATGTGAGTGATTATCTCTGTTTACATTAGAGTTTCCTTCCAAAATTGACCTATAGTAATCCATTGTGTGATGTTACATATTCATTAGCTTATAATGTTATAGCATTTAATTCCATGGATTTGATATGATATGTGACACGTGATTTGATTTTATTTGATTATTGTGATATATATGAAATGATTTTATACTTTTCTACCTAGATTATATTGATCATATGGACAAAAATATAAATTAACTATTTTAGCATTTTTTATATAAAAACACTCTAATTTTTTATCATTATATTATTTCCATAAATATGATCATTCAACGATTGTTGTTCATAGAGTTTTTATCGAATATTGGGTGGGATCCTTTTAAGCTTGTTTAGATCTCACCATGTTAACACCTTCAGCATTGCGTATACATTTGTATATCGTTCAATTTTGGGAATGGAAATGATACATACTTAGGTTGAACATATTTTTCAATAATTTATTTGTAGTTGTTGGTGAGATAATAAGAGATTCCCAACACTATCATATGGATAATATGACATAGTTTTAGTTGTCCATTGAAATTGTAAATTTATTATCGAGATTATATAACAACTAATGAATTGAATCACTCCTTATCTTTCCCTTTGGGTATGAAATAGATTTCATGGTTACATTTATTCTATTTATTCGAATAGTATATATATATATTTATTTATTTATGTTCTATAATTTAGGATCGGAGATATCAATCCCTCAAACTATTTTTGATGCCCGGGTACTAGTAGATTGCCTATGGGAATCGAGAACTCCTTTGGAATAGGGGATAGATTATGTTATTCAGTATATTGAGAGGGAATCATTGATGGGTTTATCATATATTCAGATGTTAACCCTACATGGGGGTGAGTTAGAGTGTTCAAATTTTATAATCAAATAACCACAATGATTTTATATTATCTGATATTTTAAAAATAATAGTGAGAAATATCATTGTGCAAATGAAATCACATAACTAAATAAATAAATCAATAGAGTACAAACAAAGAAATTTTAAATGGGTAACATAAAATATGTAACATATAAGAAAAAAATATCAATCTTGTTTTAATGTCTCTAATAATTAGTAATTGATTTTCTATTACAAATATTTATATACTATCACAAAATATCAAATGTTTATGGAATATCTCTCCATTATACTAAATTTATTACAAATGTGATATAATTGATTTACATATAAACATATATTAATTTTTTACAATTATAACATTGATCGAGTTCACATTAATTTGAAAATACTTTTTTCTATTTTTTTACCACTTATTCAAGATCATTACATGTGTTCTGAGTAACTTATTATTAAAAAAATTTCATCTATTGTACCCAAATTAGAAAAATTTCACCTTTTAAATTTACGATATTCAATAAGGACACGGTTGTTATCTGGTTTCTTTATTTTGTTCTATTGTTATGTAATGAACTATTATACACTCTTTTTTTTCTATTCTACAAAATTATTCTCTCTCATACTAATGAAAGTGAACATTAATATTGAAATTCTTATTGTTTACCTCTGTCAAAATCCATATATTAGACATCATTTTATGGATAGTCTAATAATATATCATAATAATTGATCTCTTTTTAATTATTAGACATTAAACTAATTTCTCCAACACACACAAAAAGAATTGATTTGAATAAAAACATTCATATATTATATTTAATACTTATCATTTCATGATATATTTTCTCATGAAATCATGTTTAACCTCCTCGATTGGTTCCTTTAAATTTGAAAACCCTTTATAAATGGACTAGTTTATTCATAGAAAAATATCATTAAAATCATTTAACAATGAATAATAATAATTAATCACGCCTTAATGAATTCTGGTGTGACCTCATATATAATGGTTTAGTAGCTGTATTATGGAAATAAATAAGATTCCTATATATTGGATTAAATAATATTGTGGTAGTAAATAAAATTTCCTCGAATAATACTATATTTTCATCAAATAATGATGCAATGATAAGTAATGGGATAATTAATGTGTCACATGCTCTTTTAATATCCCATTTATTCAGTCTTTAAACAAATTTATGTTCCTGATATATCATCTACTATAAAAAACTTTATTGAATATTTGTTTTCAATATGTTGTAACGATGGTTATCTCATGATTGTTGTGTTAAATCATATTAACACTCTCAATTATTCAAAAAAATTATCAACCACTATAGATCATAAAAAACCATATATAAATAAAAGTAATTATCATTAAAAATTATTTTTCATTATTTTCCCACTCTGTAAATCTATATCAGTTCTACATTAAATCCTCCATAATATCGTTATCACCCCACTAGAATTTCCCAAAAAATAAAATTTATCTGTTGAAATATTATTAGATTTATTTTCAACCTATTAAAAAACATTTATAATAAAATTCATATGGAAAAATCTCCAAATATGATATGTTATATATATCCCAAAACTCACCCTTTTTTAATAATTCCATGTAGTAAAAATGAATTATTTATTATTATTCATAAATTACTTACAGGAACCTTTTATCATAACATAAAAAGTTTTTTATTTTAAAATTTTATATGTAAATTTGTGTCAAATATAGAGTTTAATAATTGTGAATTTCTTCATTCCTATAATTCTATGAAAACCTCTATAATTTTTTCTCTATAAATTGTTTAAAAAATTAATTCCCGTTACTAATTATTTTTATATAATTTACATATTTTAAACTGATTATAAGTCACAATTCATAATTTATCACCCCCATATAGTAAAAATTATTACTAGAAAATAACATATAAAAATTTCCAAATTAGGAATTATATTATTAAGGGGGAGTGGATTATAATAACATACTTAGTTGGATAGAAATTTTTAATCATTAAGATTCAATGTAGACTTATCCGAAAAATTAGAATATTGTTGATTTGGAAAGGAACAAACCAATTGTTATTATATAAAAAAAATATCAAATTTCTAAATACCCACATAATTTTTTTCATTAATTTATATTTTGATGTGATGTGTTTTACAGAAGAATTTATATTCCTGTTTGTTGATTACATGATAAAACAGTTTTTGTCACATTTAATCTTTTTAAGCTATAATCTAATTTATATCAATTTTGTACATCCCTGGGTGACTATAATATTCTATAAATGTTGATTTCATCTACATGATCTGTTATTATGATGTACTATTAAATAGATATTTTTAAATAATTAATATAATAATAAGGATCTATTATAAATTTCATTTAGCATTGTTCTGTGTACATCCATGACTAAAAAACATTGGATTTTCTATTCTTGAATAAAAAATTGATTTAATTGTATTAACATTTTCATCATAATTTATAATAATATTATGAATGGGCAGTTCTATTTTGATAAAATCATTCCAAACCCCACTTGTTTTTCCTAAAATTAAACAGGATATTTATTAAATTTCAATTATATTAAAAAAAATTGATTAACATAATCTATTATATCCTTTCTATTTTTGAAAGAATTTCCTTGATATTAACGAATTCAACTAGAGAACATGATTACCAAAAAATATATTCCTTCTTCTAAAATATTTTTTATTATAAATTAGATTTATTCTTTAAGATTATTTTTTCTTCATTTCATTTTCTTGATTATTTAAATCCTCACATATATGTGTCGTAATCTTGAAAATATGTTTTAATTATTTTTTCTTGTAACTCTAAAATAATTTACCCTTAAAGAACTTATTAAATATTTTTTTCTATGCCATTGTATGTAAAGTTGTGTATTATCTATTACTCACAAGTTTATTTTTATAGTGATAAGTCTTATACCCAAAATCATATATTAGAAAAGATGATTTATTCTCATTATTAATTATGACACTAGTTTAATCACCAAGGAAATTATTCCATTATCCCACTCAACTAGATAATTAACATTATTTTTTTCATTTTTATTCATTATAGACTTAAAATAAATATATCTATTTCCCCGCACATTTATTTTCATTTATGAAATCTAGAGGTTTTACTAACCTCACCTTCTATCACAATTAAAACAAAATATTATAAAATCTTCTGAAAAACATTGATGAAAAAATTACAGGTATTAATCGTTGATGAGTACACAGTGGATATTCTACTATATACTATACGGTAATATATACCCATGATTCTATCAATATTCTAGATTTAATAGTTACTATAAAAAATAAAATTACTTAATTAAATATTCATACAATGGAACATATATTAGGCTATACTTTTAATATCCTTGATTTTGTAATAACTATTTTCAACATACACACCCACTTCAACAAATTAATTTATGTAGTTGTGATATATTTTATAATTAATTAATAGTTTAATAGACTTGATTACTTCTATTTGAAAACATCTATTCACTAATCTATCTTCTTGAGGGGTCTGTATCTTGGGGACCTTATTTTGAATTCCATTAATATCTTCATATAATTAAACCTCAATAGATCTATATTAAATTCTAATATTTCAAAATATTTAAAATAATTTGTATTCATGTTTCATTTTCCAAATTCCATAATATTATTTTTGATGAAATGAGATAAATATTTTTAAAAATACCAAAAAACATACCATCTAGTCATGAAATAGTATTAATCCAATAAGTTTAAATAATATTATGTACTTGTTTTGGAATAATTAATTGAAAAATATTAAAATTTACTTCTAAATTTAGATTATTTCATGTTCTATTTTTCTTTTATGAATTGAATATTTCCATAATTTAATGAATCATACAACAATTATATATCTAACATCAATTTTGGGAGATCTTCTAATGATCAATGTTTGAGATTTCTTCCAAATACATCAGAGATATATAGCCAAGCAATCCAAGCTAAAATTTTTTCTATACATTATAGTAAGGATAAATTGTTTTACCGAACATTCCTAATAATATAAGATTCCATTTTTTCATCCTAATATTATATAATTTCAATCCATTTCAATTATGTGAAAATATTTCCAGTTTAACATTTCTTGTATTACTTAGTCACATACCCAAGTCACACCTAAAATACATGTCTTAGAAAAAAAAATATATCATCAGTATAAAATTTCCCAACACCATAAAAAATTGCATTCACCACATCTATTTTCAGATATATATCAATCATTTCTTATAAAATCATTTCATACTTCCCTTATGTTAATAATTACCAATTATTTGGGTTAAACATCGATTATCATTAACAAAACCATATTAGTAATTTTTTAAATTATATTTAAATATCATTGACATTTTAGTTTGTTCTAGTTTACATCCATATATGATATTTAAACTTGAATTTTGATATTTGAAATTGTATTCCCATTATTTTAAACATAATAAGAAATGTCTTAAAAATTTCTATCAAGGGACAATAATATATTTCGAAATTTAAAATATTAAAATTTTCTCACATTCAATCTTTTCTGAAATACATTTTGTTAATATTTTCAACATATTTTCCATCATTAAATATACATATTTTCTAAATTTTAACATTAAATAAATTTAATGTAGAATAAATTTATTATTCAGTCTAATTTATACTCACATAAATGGACTGTTATGTTTCTCTATGTTTATATAACAAATCTATAATATTGTAATATTAAATTATAATGCCTCTATATCCATAAAATTGGTCCATCACCTCTGGTAGATTTTTCCCATTTATATAAATGTTTCCTTCATCATAAAAAAAACATGATTTTGATTTCCTCTCGATGTTTAATTTATATCACTTTTATTAAACTTCATTTTCTCTTCAAAAACATTTTATCTATTTTGAATGTATCATTTTCAAGGAAAGTATATCTATTTTCACTATATTATTTTCATTCAAAAAATACTAATTTCAAAAAATCATATCAAAAAAATTCCAAAAGGGTCTCATTTTATTACCCAGGAATCCCATATCAAATAGGCTAGGGGTTAGCAACTAGTTCCTATTAGGTGTATCACTAAATATGGGGGATTTTCATAGGTACACGTACTCATGCACAAATCACCTAGCTGATAAAATATTGAAATGTAAAACAAACAGAACAACCATGAATGTATACATAAATATCCAACAACCTTATTACGAAAGGATGTACACGACTCTAAATGGAGGGAATATATAATTCCACTATAATGTGTCTGAAATACAAGTCCAACCTGAGTGTATATATATGGACATATCTAACCATACCATAAGAGTGAACCTCAGATTATCTTGTTTAGTGATGCACTTTCTAGTCCATCTCGATCGTGGATATTGTCAAAAGGACAATCAACTCCACAATACATGATATAAGGGGGAGAATCATGTCCAAGGGTGATTATGAAAATAAATAGTTAGACATCCAAAAAACACAAGGAAAAAAATTGTAATGAAATTTAGTTCTACACAAGTATATTTCAAAAAAACATATAAAAATAATATCTAGATATACCGAACTATGATGCATAGTAAAAATGTATAGTAACTACCTTAGTGCTAGTATATTAATAAAACTCAAATATTCTACACAAAACTCGTCCATGAAAACAAAATCCATGATTATGATTAAATAAATATCATTAAAGGAAATAATATAAATATTTGAAATTTTAAAAGATACAATACATAGATGACGATCACAACCAGGGCCAAGGAAGATGCCGAAAACTCAATCTATAATATCCTACTAGGTAGAGAATCATCACCCATGTACTATTAGACATGACATTAACAACAACTCCAGTTTGGAAAAAATGATGGTCTGTACCACTATAAGTCTCATTAGTCATATCAAAAATATCTATCAAATAAGTTCTACTAAAGTGATCATTTTCCTTTATGTAAGAGGAAATTACATAATAATACATAGTGAATGGAAATGGTTGAATGTACATGAATTATACTTGTTTTATATATAGAGAAAAGGGGCTTCAAAATAACATTCATGGAGTAAACTAAATAAACTAGAGTTACATGGTATGTCCTGTCGACCCTGAGTCATGTCAATGTAAATGAATCTAATTTGTGTTGATGTATTTTTTACATGGTGTGAATATACCTATGAACATCATCCTATGTAATGTACATAGGTATTCTTATAAACACTTGACCAATCTATGTTCATGTATGAGTATATAGTTTTCCCAGGAATTTAAATTTATCTCATTTCAGTATACCCACCAAGTTACACACTAAGCCTTTAGAGAGGGGTTACATGTCACTTGATACTTATATTTTTAATGAAACTATTGTGCCTCTAGGAGAGAACCAAATCCCTTCTAATGCATGAATACAAACATTGTGGGTCACGATTTTTTAGAATCTGAATTTTGGTTTCCATTAATCCTCTCTACTGGTCCAACCATCAATCAGGACATGCCTTGCTGGAAAATCAATGAACCATTTAGGCTGAGCCTTACCATGAATAATAAATGGGGTCATGACACCAAAATTTCTCATAAATTAGTACATAAATTCATTATTTTATTTTGATGAAGAACATGTGAAATATGTATCGACAATTCCAAATCATTTTCCACATAGATCATCTTACCTTATTCACATCATGATAAATTCAAATCATGAATAGAAAATCGTTTATCCAAGAAACATGTTAACAATTATAGATTTATCAGTTGACGTCGAACCATGATTCAATAATAAACACTAGATATGAATAATTATATTAGGGTGAAAAGAAAAAGGAAACGTTACAAGGAATGGAACATATAAAATGTCCATATCAATGTCAAATATTTTATATTAGAAAAATGAATGAAGAAAAAATACATAGTCACAAATAAATCATCCCAAATAAGTCCCCATAATATTCCCAACCCATAATGTGCATGATACAATGATCAGTATATTTAATAATTGATCCATATTCATCATATAAATAGAACTAATGTATTGAACACAATCAAAACAATTTCATACCGTAATTTTGATTGAATTCCAATAAAGAGCAGAGCTACATTGTCATCATTGGATATATTCACTGATTTTTCCATGCACTGGTCATTGATCATCAATTGTTCATCAATTTCTAATATAAAATCCTCTAATGGATCCAATAGTTCACATAAACATTTAGGGGTTTTTAGATTATCCTTAAATATTTTTATAAGATTTTATTCAAATATGATATGTAGATAAACGTGTAAATGAAGAAATTAAATAATGTTATTTGTTATTATTATTTAATTTAATTATTATGGTGATTTTTTCTGAAAACTCCTCATGCCGAAAATGTTTATGTAATGAAATGGGTGAAACACATGTTCATTACTTAATAGTGACCTTATATTTTTTATTTCTTCTACCATTTATATGTTATTCCACTTTTTTTAACAAAAATACAGGCACATACTAATAAATTTATTAATATATTTTAAATAACAATTCTCGGCATGCCAGGCATATGAATTTTATGTTGTCTTCGATGATGGTTTTAAAAATCTTACTTATAATTTCCCAAAAAATAGACAACAATACAATGTAATTACATTACCTCCACCATAAGTTTTTATGTCCATAAAACAAAAAAAGGATCTATACAATGTTACATTTGTACTGATGACGTATCTAAGACTCCTATTTGCAGCTCCACTCTGGGTGATTTCTATGCATCAACCATACACATACTAATGGAATTGATCATGTGGGATCCATTTTTCTTATCCACAATATTTGTTATGTAATCAACAATGCTTCCTCCAGCCCCAAAGAGAATATCTCACCTATATAAAACATCGATGGGTTAGGCCTATACATAATCAGATCCAGAATAAGGAAGATATTGTTTACCCATTTTAACTATGGTGGTATAGCTAAGTGGAAAGCCACCTCACTAACTCTACAAAGTATCTAGTCAGGACAGATGAATCATCATGATAGATTTTCTGCCAGACAAAATGTCAGTAATCCATGACGAGGGGAAACCAATAGAAACACATGGTCTCCCATATGAAACTACAAAGGCCACCATAATCTATTATCAAATTAAATATGTGGTTTCCATTTGATATTCATCAACTCTTTTATGATCTAAAATTTAATTATAGTTACTCAAAACAACTCTGGTTCAAAAATTAATGACTCTCCCACACATGACCATCAATGTGGTTTCCTACATGGTCTCTCATAAAATTCCTATAATGGTGACATTTTAATTGTGGAATGGTATCTATTGTTCTATTCATACACCTCAACTGGTATTTTATCTTTGCTACTACAATGAAAATGTTACATGCTAGCTTGCAATATGTCCTCCAGAACCTAAATGGTTCCCTCAGTCTAGATGTCAGTAAAGGGGTAAAATGATATGCAAGATTGAAACTAAGTCTATGAGGTATCCTATAATAATTTCTATATATGATATGTGAATTTAGAAAAAAATTTAGAAATTATCATCGATATAAATATATTACGTAATAATATCTCTTCTACATAGAGGCTCTCAAGATCTCTACTGAACTCTTCTCCCAAATAGCAATAAAGTGGGATGAATTGATTAGAAGGTCTACGATAACCCAAATGGAATTTTGTCCCTTGGATGTATGTGGAAATCTATCAACAAATTTTGGGGATATTACATCCCTCTTCGACTCTAGTACCTCAATGGTGTGATCTAAAAATAGAGAAACATTGTTCTTATCCTTCATTTTCTAACAAAGAAGGCATCGAGAGACACACTCCGAACTCCCTTCCCAATCTCTAGAAACCAAATCTGATGACAAATGTCCAATTACATATTCCCAACATGTAGATGTCACATAAATTGTGATGTTTGAAATTCTCTTAGAAGGTCATACTACAACGTCATTTGTACCATCGTGAATCCTTTAAAATAATGAATAACACCCCACATTTAGAAAATCCATAAAGAGAATGTCTAATGAAAATTTTAATACATAGGGTCGCATAGTCGATGTTATTAATAACAACCTACCTCACTATATGGAATATATAAGGTGTAAAAACCATCAATTGGAGGTATGATTTTCTATCTCTATTCACACAAAAAACTATAATGAGACCAATTTATATGATACCATATTCAACAACAATCCTCAAGATCACATTTCGAGAGAATCAACTTCCATATTATCTTTAAAACGAGTATAAAAATATAGAATTCATAACCTTGGAAGAATTATATCCATCTCCACTACATCATCAATAGATCCTTCTAAGAGAATATATAATTTTGATAATTGTGATTACAACATGTGATAAATTACTTACCAATCAGGTAGTGTCGACCCATAATTAATGTGAAGGATACTAATGCTAAAACAAGATTGTGAGTGTCATATTTATTTTCATGTGGTCTCAAAAGACATGAAACATGGGAAATAATCTCATTCTACTTCCCCAGAACAAAACCAAGACCAATTTATGATGCATCAAAAAACACTTCATACAAAAAACCTTTTCATGAAATAAAATAATGTGAGTACATGCCAATTTCTTCCTCAACATGTTAATAGACTAACTACATATATCCTTCCACATATATGGTATACCTCATTTGTTCAAATATCTCACGGTTTCAGATATCTAGGAGAAATTAGGTATTAATCGTTTTTTATATCCATCTAACCAATGGAATCTCCACACCTCTATCACGCTAATAGGAGTCTATTAAACATACAATAAAACATAAATGGCTATGTATAATGACTGTCCATTTTATGAGACAAAATTTCCCTGAAATTATACCTCCTAACACCTGAAAATTGTTTATGAGATATTATCCGAATGTTTGTTATCTTGGAGTATGTCTATAAATATCATAATGTGTCTTCTGTGATCCTCTATGGATGTTGAGTACCCAAGGATATCATTTATGAATGCTATAAGAAACTAGTATAAGAAGGAAGTAAAGATCTAGTTCATGAGTCCCAGTAACAATATTCTAGCAATCCTCGTGCTATAATGCATCACCATGTACTGATAGTGACCGTAGAGACATCTAAATTCAATCTTTGGTATATCCTCTTCCTACATATACAATAGGTGATAGCCTGAGAAAAGGTCAACATTCATGAACAACCATTCCCCTCACAAATGATGAAAAATCTCATCGATCCTCAGTAGTGGATTCTTATTCTTTATTTCGAGAAATTGTGTTTTCGAGCATGTCAGATTTGATTCAGAGTTTTATATGGAATTTTTTTAGTATAGAAGGACCATAATTTCACCTCTCGATAAAGAAGTATATTAGTAATATCAAAATTAATAATTGATTATAAAAATAATATGGGAATTTAATATATAAAATTTGGTGGTTTTTGATTTCAAAGTAAGGGGTAAATAAACAAACATTAAATGTATGTAAAAATGAACTGATTTAATTATGCATTATAATTAAAGGGAAATATCATGATTCTCATCCTTCATATCATTATGGGATATGGTTCAAAATATTTAATACATGGATTATAACACTTAGAACTAAAATTTTAATATGTTTATACTAGGATACCTTATAGGGTAATTTTCAGAATCACCAAATGATTCACAAACTACTGTTGATGATTGGGTGATTTGCATTAATGGTTATAACCAAAATCGACGAAGGATAATGTTGAATAACATGAGATGTTCCTCATTATTGTGTGTTATTTCAGTGTGATACCTTGACATATATTTATGTGTCTATTGTAGTGTTAATGAGAGATAAATTGAAAAATATGAACCACACATATAATGAAATTAAATTATTGATAAGAAATGGTGGATTGTGTGTGAAACATCACAATAAATAGTGCCCCACCCATGATTATATGATTTTTAATATGAGTCAAATTATTGTTTTAGTTTTTACTAGAATTTATGTAGTTTAGAAGGAACCCTTGGATGTCTCCTAATAGATCCTTGGATCATTTTTCATAAAATAATTTTTTATTATGAATATCAAAACCCAATGTATGATAGATAAATTTAGGGTTTTTTATTTATCTAGTAGGTACAAATAAACAAGGAATAAAAGGAAGAAAAATTTATCATATTTGATTAATTTTGATAAACATGAAGAAATTTCATGAATATGATCCTTCATATATTTATGATATATGTTATAAATCATTTAATAATCAGTTATTTACACCTAAAAATATAATTATACTAATTTTACACATGGATACTATCTATTGATTGGTCAGAAACACAAAATGATTCACTGGATACATCCTATTATATGATTATTTTTGTCTGAAATCGTAATCGATACTCACCCTGGAAACATATGGAGAACTATATTTTTTTACCAAGTTTTTATGTTACTTTATTTTGATAATGTTAAATAAATTTAAATGTCCATGATAGTGTTTATGAGAGTTTAATCGACCAATATGAACCACCCAAACATTGTAATTAAAAGAGGGAGGAAGAGATTGAGAACTATGTGTGAAACATAATATGAAAGGGTAACCTCAAAAAAGATAACATGTGTTTCAGAAAGTGGTACACATTCATTATTATATAAAATAATAGGATTAGATTTAGAATAAAACAAAATAAAAACTATAATTTTAAAGATCATTATATTTAATACACACATTAATCCTAACATTATCATTATGTTACTCCCTAGGAGTTCCAAAAGAGTTTAGAACACCATTGGATGAGAGGATACCATTTCTGATGAAGATGCATATACCAAAAATCAAAACACCCCCAGTCTAACGAAATCAAATAACGGGGGTTAGTGGTTTATATGAAAAAATACATCATTGTTTCCATAAAAATATCATGTTCTTAAGGGACTAGGTCACAATTCATAGAATACATTTTCCTACATATTTACATTTCTAGATGACGAATAAAATTCAGGAAAATTTAATAAAATTATTTTAATATGTTTGTGTTTTCATTATCTATCCAATGTAGGTAGAATTAGCCCAATTGTGGCATGATGCCTGATTTATGTCCCAAATATAAAATGGTGATTCAATATGTCCCGCCATAAAATTATTCACATTATGGGGCACATTACGGTCTCCAAACGGAAGAATTTGGCTCGTTAATATTATAGATAAATGTAGAAACTAATTTTTTCAGTCTCTCACCAATTTTCATCCCTATTTGATTCTTAGTTCGTCATCTGTTATTATTGAATTTTAGAGGTGTACTCTAAATCTCATGCAGTTTGGCCCATTGAGCTCAAATTGAAATGTGGGCACTCCAAATCACATCCTCTTATAATATAACAATTAAAAAATAGAATATACCAATTTAACATTTATAAACAACATGTTATTTAATAAAAAATTAAATTCTATTCATTATTATTATTTTAATTTTCAATAAAACCCCATTCTAAAATAGTGTTGTATGTGTCGATGTGAATGGTGAACTACCAGATGATCATACTCCCATACCTAACCATTTTCAATACTGGGAAAAGTATCATTTATAAGTAAAACATAATTCACATCGATATTCACAGCATTAGGTGGATTTAACTTTCAATGAAACTTTATTTCTTTATAGAAATATTATCATTGAAAAAACAACACCAAGATTTTATCCCATGGATAATGGAAAAATATGTCTCATAAATTGTATCCGAATAAAATTCAAATAGATACATGAAAACAATCTTATAAATTCATTCTAATAGTAAACCATTCTAATTAATCTCCACATGTGTTTTTGAAAACCATTTCATTATGTTCATTCCACTTTCTATCAAGTAAATATAGGATATTTTAATATTTTTATTCTTACCTGAATCATTTCAGCAAACATTCTCTAAATCCCATGCAATCAATATTTTACACACAATCACATAAGAATTCAAAATAGTCAATCATAAAACTCATGAACTACATATCCCATTTTTTTTAAAATCCATCACTCCCCTTATCGTTAAAATTATTGTTATTATAATTATTTGGAGGGAATACAATAGTCCAAAAACATGTGCAGTCATAGGTCAATTTAGTAATGTAATGAAACATTTTAGACAAGGAGTGAAACTATGGAATTATCATATTACAAGTATAAAAAATAATAACATAACTTATATTTACCATATATTAAGTAATAAATATCAACACTTCATGCTTGAATTTAATGATATGTGGAGATAATAATGATACAATACTCATATAAAAACACAAAAAAGGGTGTTATTCAACTTAAATTATTCATTGAGATAAAAATATAATATCCCTTAAAAACAACAGATTTTCTAAAAATAACACGACAATGTTAAATTCATGAAAATATTCTTATTCCATAGTTGATAAAAGAATTTATTAATTGTTATCACATCATGGGATCGAGAATTTCCACATTCATTTTCTAATATTTTTATTATTTGAAGATAAACGGTAGGTGGAAAAATAATATTAATAAATTAAAATATAGAAGAATTAAAAATGAAGATAAAAATCCTAATAAACATATATGGTAGGGAAAAATGTAAAATTATTATTCAACTAGGACAAAATAGAAGAACGATGAAAGTTGAAAAAAATAATAATGAATCTATTAATGTACCATCCCCCAAAACATGATTGGAAATTATTCTCATTGTAATGGATAAGAATACTGGAAGGAAGGATAAAACATAGTGAATTTAACATATATATTTCTTATTTAAGGTGGATTTCCTCCACCAAGTTATTTTTAAAATCTTCTTTAAAATTTTTAAGTCTCTTCTCATTGATATTAATTAATTTAGTCATTTTGGTTTTGAAAAAAAAATATTTTTATCCAAAATGGTAATCATTAGTAACATTTTATGGATCAATCCATAAGGAATTAAAATTTAATTGGTTAAGATTTAGAATATAATTTTACATGAGGACCATCTCACTAATATGAATCTTTTTTTGATGAATCATCTCAACATGGATATCCTTTGTCTTATCTTTATATATTCAAGAGCTCTCATATGCATCACTCTTATTTCATTCCAAATCATGAATCTGAAATTTCCTATGGTCACTTGTATATAAAATATAAATAGTAAATTTTTTAACAACACAATATACATTGTGATATTCCCCTACAAGGAGGTGAGAATACTTTTCACACACAATCTTATATATTTAAATTCCAATATGGGTAATAAAATTAGTATGGTATGCCTGATGTGAATCAACCATTTGAATATTCTAATCTTTCATTTTGGAATAATTCATTTTTAGAATATTTACATAAGTTCGTGGATTGAGATTTCATCTGGTTTGTTTGTTTGGTGTGATATGTTTTGGATACATTTTGAATAACACCATAAATATATGGAAATATTTTTACTGATATGACTGAAAATATGATGTCCTGTATTACTAATGATGAATCATTGAATACCAAACCTGGGACCATACAAAATCAATAACCAATCGAGAGTCATTAGTTACAATATCCTTTTCATTGAAGCATTTAGTGATGTTTTAAATTCCTTTTATGATTTACATGATTACAAATGAATTTCAAAAATTCCCCAAGAATTCAATGCCCCAATTATTGAAGATCCAAAGAAAACATGAGATGTTGTGTAATTTCATTCACCATGGAGATATTTCATATGAATTGGAAAAAACTACATAACTTACGAAACCAATGGTCATCTATATATAATGTTGTTTAATAAATTCACATGCCAATGAATTTTTTAGTTTTACATTGAGAAGATAATGGTCCCCTATAAGATAATTTCAATAAGAAGGTCAAAATGGAGGTGAACGCATTGTAATGGACACATCAATGATCAACTTGGCACCAAAAATCATACCCTAGAATAGTTAATCCAAAATTATACATCAAAAATAATCCATAAGTCTCTCGTATTGTGAGGTGCAGAAATTATTCAGGACGCTAAATGCTACTAGAAAATTCACAATGTGTGCATACTAGTGGTTATTTTCCACAACCTCATTTTGGTTCTAATGGGGGTGAATTATCTAATATGGATGGCTGAGTCAACATGATAGTCCATTTATTAGGAAATCCAACTAATGTGTTCAACTACAAAATTTTCCAGTCCTCTAATTTATCAAATATTGAAGACAAAATCATAGGGGAGGTACATACACCATATAAAGTGGGAAGATATGTTCAGGTTCTCATAAGAGAAAATGATTAGAATCATGAATCAAAAGATAATGATTTTTTACCAAATAATATATGAATTATATTTTTTCTATGAAAACAAAAAAGAAATAATTCTTTTTTTAGTCATCATGTAAATTTTCTAGGTAGGGTAATTGGTAAATGTGGCATACACAATGACATTGGGATCCATCTACACCCTTTGTGATAAAACATCCCAACATCAATGTTTTATGTATCGAACATAAGTTCTAATGGGAGACCCCACTATTGGGGTTTGATGATGTAAGGTGATGAGAGACTCCTTTTAGTGAATTAAATGAATACTCAGATATTTTTATCAAATGAAAAGAAATAATATTTTTTTATTAGTGAGACAATGAATTTGAGATCATACTAAAGTCTTCAATGATTTAGAAATAAAAACAAGCTTGTCCCATGAAAAATCACACTTCACAAACAATCTTTTAGAAATAGAAGGGATGAAATTAATTAAATTATTTATTTATCCACCATAATCACATAATTTGAAAAAACATTCCCGAGAACATCCCTTGATCGACCATGAAATGGAATTACTTATAAATTAATATGAGCAATTTTTCAATGTAATTATGGAAGGAATAACCTAAATATGATACCAATTCATCAAAATATATTCCATATTTCAGGAAATCTTACACTAACACATCTATTAATTTCTAATGGTAGTAAGAAAAATACTCAATATACATCGTTAGAAATTACCAGGACCATTACATCGAGTAAAAGGAATCCATATATAGGAAAATATTGAAAATAGATAGTTAAATTATGTAATTTATTGGTGTATATATGCTATATGAATTTCAAAATAATCCAAATACCCATCAAGGTTATGATAATTCAATTTAACAACATGTTTTTATATCATTTGGTAAATAAAATGTAGATGATTGTGTTATTTTCATGTGTCTTGATTCAGTGGGTAGATTTCAAAATAGATTGGCCTACAATTTTTCACACGTGTTGTAACCAATTAATTATTTTCATTTGAGAAAACAATTACTAATATATTTATTCAGAATAATTTATTCTAAGATCACCAATTTATAATTAGACATAAGATAAATAATCCCATCATCATATAATTTTATGCCCTCCAATTTCACCACTTAAGGGGGAGTGGGATTCAACAATTATTCAGTATTTTTTATGATTTTAGCTTCATTGTCTAAATGTATTAGGTTCATAACAATACATGGGTTAATAACAAGAATATCAACCTAAGTCCATCATATTTCCATTTTACACACTCACAAAAGATCAAGAAGTTATGGATCCTATAATTTATTTGGGATATTAGTATTAAGGATGGGAAATTGGTTAATACCCTCAAGATATTATTATTTTTTAAATTAGTTGGAGGTGTTATTCTTCAAAAACTAGTGTGATTTTCATTGAGGGAGGTGATATAGGGTGTGTAAGGTGAATGAAATGTCCATATGATCATTTTTATTCCTTAAGGAAAATTAATCTATAAAAATGAGATTTAAATTATCAGTAATGGTTATGGGTACCTCAAAATGAACACTATAATCAATTAAAGTAAATAATTTTCACTTTTTCATCCCACAAAACACTCAAATCATGTATTAAACTAAATTAATCCTTGGGAAATGTAGAAAAAAATGATTCAGTATATGGGTCGAGGAGATAATGTAATGTGTGTGTCATTAGAGATCACATACATCCAATAGATAGGATGAGTGGAGTTCTCTTCAACACTAGGTTTCATAGTTTTCGGGATATTGAAACAAACCTTTTCACCAACAAAACTCTATAGAATTTATACCGTTGTGAATATTGAATATAATCTATGACATTTTAAGTAATGTCTTCTTAGTTTTGAGCAGATCAGGTCCTTGGGATCAGGTAGAATCCATATGTAGATTGTATATATATATATATAGAAATATGAGATGATTCACTCTTACGAAGCTATCCTATATAACTTTTGATATGGTTGTTATAGTCAAGTAAATATGTTTCATGAAAAATAATATTGGTTTAATCTATCCATCCCATAGAGAAGTATACATGGAGTGCAGGATTACAATAATTGGAACAACGGAACCTACCATTGAAATAGAACATATGTTCTAACCTATGGTTAAAGTTATTATGAATGTAAATGGATCCTTGAATTTTGTTTTTCATTTTGGAGTGTATCACATTTATTATTTTCCATCCTGGGAAGACTCACTCATTCCATAATAATCATTGTCTACAGTAACAAATCACTATATTATATTTTTCATTACAAGGTATTTGTTTAAACTCATGAATGAAGCTAATGTCATGTTTATCCTTTTTAAAAGTGTCCATTATTTATTTATCAATATAATAATCATTATGATTCTTATATTAAGTGTGTTTTTTGGGGAAAATGAAAATTAATGGATTATTTAGGGGAATTCTCAATAATAACGTCTTTACCATATCTGTTTTTCACTTTAATATTAGAATCTTTTTTGGGTAGACAAAAAGAGTTTTCATGTGGTTGTATAACATATTCAGTATAATCAATGGAATAGTAAAATTATTTTCCACTACAATATGTGATTGTAAAAACATTTATTTATTATTTTTATTTATCAAATGGTTTAGATAGTTGTTTTCAATAACCATTCATCTTTGTCTCACTGATAGTATTTTCAAATTGTCCCACTATTGTTTTTAGGTCTTGAAGACCAAATTTTGTTTTCTTTTTTATCTATAGGTCTTAGCTATCCCACAGCTTCACCATTTCCTCAATGATTAGTTCATATTTTGGAGTGTGGGGATTTTATTGAGATGGAAAAGGATCAAAATGTTTTGTAAAATGGAATTGTGGAGACCAGTTCTATTTAGGGTATCCTGTTTTACCTTTATTTCTACAAAATAGTTGTTCATACATCCCAAGGATTGGATTTGGACTGAATATTTAAATCATGAATGGAGTGATTTTTAGAATGGATTACTAAGGGATGTTGCTGCATACAAAATAGATGAATCCTCATGTAACGGGTGTGTGTTAGAAAAAAGTGTAATTAGAACCATTACCAAAATGTCATGGAATGGGGGTAGAGTTTTAATTACCTAACGATTTTTCAAATTTCATTAGAAGGTAAAGAATATCATTAATTTTATTATCTACCTATTGTTATTGGAATTAATGAATTAAATAATGAAATCCTTATGTGGGTTCAATTTCTATTGTATGAAATTGTTTTTAATTTTGAGTAATTAATGCTATTAATGGATATTAACACTCAAGAAGCAAGTGGAGTTTTTTCAAAAAGAAAACCACTAGTTATAGATTCTTTAATACCATGTCCCATTTATAACATTACCACATATATATTGAAATTTAAATTATTCACCAATATGATGGACTGGAAAGCATGAACATATTATTTTTAATATCGCCCAATATTCACAAAGGGTCTCTCCTTGAGATTACATAATGCCAAAAATTGCATTTCAAATTGCTACGGTTTAGTAGCATGGAATAAATTATCTACAAAATTCAGTTCAGGTCATTCCATCTTCCAATTGTGGTAGGCATATAAATAACCTGAATTTTTCTACACCATTAAGGGAGAATGGAAAGGCCCTAAAGATTATGATTTTCTCAATCACAATTTTGGGATTCATTTTGGAGCACACTTGGAGAAACGCCTTGTGATTTTGGTGAGGGTCCTCTATATAACCACCATGAAATTTAAGAAGGAGTTTTATGAAACCAAATCTTATCTGAATATTGTCTTCTTCTATGTGGTATTTTATGTACACATAATTTTTCTCAACATCATCAGTGGTAAATTATTTTAATTCTATTTTTTCAAATCAATTTATTTCATGGATTAATTTGGTTAAAATTTTGAACGGTTAATGGATTATTGAGGATTGAGGAGTGGTTCTTTAATGTTAAATTATTTTATGGACATTATATGACATAATTTAAGAGTGGAGTTTTTTTAAAAATTATGGGGTATATTTAAAATAGTTTTCATTTTCAGGATTGGGTCATTAAATTATGTTGTGATGTTTTTTATTTAGACTTTTATAATATAAGGGTGATAAAATATAAACTATTTATTTCATTTAATTGAGAATATAAAATATTTTGATATATTTTATAATTAGAGAGAGATATCTGGGAAGATGGATAAGAGGAAAGAGAGGAAATAATAACTACCCAATGACCAACAATAACAATAACAATAAAAATTAAATGATGGGGTATTTTTAGATGTAATAAATAGATTAAAAATAATAAAATAAAGACACATAATAAAAAAATTATCTTGGATACATGATAGTGGCTAAAAATTTAATCATGTTGTGATGCATGTAAAATTTGATCCATTATTTTAATAGAATATCGACAGTAAATAGAAAACCCTAACTCATCTCTGTAAGGATCCACTGGTCATAAATTTTAAAGTAAAATTTTAATTATGAAAATAATATGCAATATGAATTTACAAAAATTTCCTTTTTTACATTTAAGTGGTATGGATAAATTAACATGTAATAAAAGAAATATAAAATTATAAGATTTTATTAATCATGATCATCCTACAGAAATCTCATGATGCACATCCTTCATCACTTTATGAAATTGGTTTTTATATATATTAATACATGATTTTAAAATAAAATAGGACGATAAATTTATTTATTTTATAATTGGATACCTATAAGGGTTTGGTCAGGAAAAAAATTATTCTCCGGCTACAGCTAATGATAAGGGGATTGTTGTTCAACTACATAATAAAAACTCATTAAACAAGAATAATAAGAAAAAAACATGATGTCTATATTTATATATAATATTATTTTTATATGATGAAAAAAATGTGAATGGTTATCACCATTTTTATGAGAGTTTAACTTACTAATATGAACAACATCAATACCTCATTAAAAAAAGGGAAAAATAAATTTTGAATGTTGTGTGAAGCATCACATGAAAGGGTAACACAAAACATTATAATATCAGTTCATTAATGAAATAACAATACATAATTTTAAAAAACATGAAATAATACAAGGAATAATAATACAGAAACTTGTAATTTAAAAGGTTATTAAATTTAATACAAATATGATGCTACAGATCTTTATGACATTCATCCCCAAAAGTTCACAAAGAGTTTAGAACTCCATCATTTATAGAAAACCATATATTATGAATAATAACTTTTCAAGAAACAAAAACACATTACTTGGTTGAAAACATAATTAAATGGGGGTGGGGGATTTTTTACGGTAATTACATCACAATTTACACAAAATAAGTCATGTGCCTTAGGGAATAGGTTACTATTAATGGATGTCTTTTTCCAACTTCATAATATGTACGATTGATTCAAAAATGCATTAATTTCATTTAAAATAATTTTATTGTTTTTTATTTGAGTTATATGCCTTACAGATGTGGAATCACAACAATTAGAGCTTTTAGGCTACAGTTATATGCCAAATATAGAAGTGTGGTCCAATCGAGCCTCTAATAATTTCATCAAATGGTTAGACAATTTTGGACCACCAAATGGGTGAATTGGGCTCCATTGCCTTAGATATGAATGAAGACCACATATTTTTTTAAACTCTTGAAATGATATATATGAATTGGATTTATAGCCTAACGACAATAATATTTAATCATATATGATTACTCGGGCTCTCGTGTAGTTTTCCCCATTTTTCTCAACATCCAACATGGGCTCTCCAAATCACCTACTCAACCATTTAATAATTAAAAAAGACAAATTGAAATATTTATCATTTATAAAGATTAAATAATTTAATAAAACATATAGTAAAATTCATAACTATAAATATAATTTTCAATACAAAACCATCTTTAAAACATTCCTATAAGGGTGGAAATAAACAGTGAATCACTATATGATCAATCACCATGTTCATGGACCAAGATAAAACAAATAAACATAATATATCGGATGAATTATTTTAGAAAAAATAAGGTTATCCATGATTAAGAATTAGGTCTACAAATTTTATTCGCATACATGTCCTCCAAATACTCCCTCCACTCATGAAGCTCTATGAGAGCCATCTGATATGCTAAGAGATATATCAATGCAATAACAACATTTATGTAAATTTATAATCATATCTCTAGTTAAGGAGGTAAAAATGGAATATCTTATGAGGTGAAATATTCATACTCTTCCACCACTATAAGAAACTCGAAAATAACAACATATATTACACAATGTGTCATGCTAGAAAGTTGAGGATAAATTGGATGCACCCTCTTATGAATGAGAATATTGTAAGCTACATGGGATTTATTTTCATCCAACAAAAAATTACTAGTTCCATAATTTTATAGATACATCATATTCTTACTAAAACATTAAATAATTGAATAAAATATATATAACATATGAATATATAATATGATGTTGTAAGGCCTCATCAATGCTTCAAAGAGATCTCAATAGATAATCAGGACTAAATGGTTCATTTTACATGGTTGAAAAAGTGTGTGACCATTGTGTAATTTCAATTGGGATTCTCCATGGTAAAGAGTTGATTGAAGGGCTCAACTAGAATGTCATCATCTTGAACCATACTGGTGGAATGAGAATATTCACTAGAATATGTGTCTATCAGTACATTATCTATGATAGAAAATACACAAATCTCACCTCAAATAATTCTAGGAGCAATGAGGTTGTATTCATAAACCACATATTTCTATCACTCTCATGTATTTTATCACCACGATCCAGGAATAGAACACATGGGGATGATGGTTGTAATAAGTCAAAGTATCAATAACCTCCAACTACTCCCCCATATCCTATAGGATGTCTAGCTCCATGAACCATGTTTATTACAACCACTTCTTGATTCTTGGAACCACATACAATGTCTCCCACTATTTTTTACAATATGGTGGACAATATCAAGAAAGATATTACATGAATCCACATGGGTAACACTACCCCTCCCTTCGATGACTAGACCCATCCTATGGTCCCTAAATAGAATAACCAATGTATTTGTACCTCATTTTGAAACACCATGCACATCCTGGTCCTTAAATCTAACATCAAATCACTTATGTCAAGTTATCCACTCCATCATTCCCAATATTTTAAATAAATATATATGTATGATCATCTAATAAACTCTAGAACACAAAATATATCTATATCACCCTAAATAATTTGAAATGTATAAAAGGATGATAATCGGTCGAATTCTCAAACTAGTCCTCATTCAAACATATGATCCAATAAGAGATGGTCACCAACCATATCCCTTTAGTATTAGTAGAGTTTAGTGGTCTAAAATAGTTAATAAACTGCTATTGTGCTACTCATCTGATGGTGAAGTAGCTCCATGATACATATAACCCTCATCATATTTGGAGATAACTCCATTATGAGAAGTCTCTCAAACAATATCCATGTTAGAGACACCTCAACATAAGACTGGGTCCCCAAACCCCAAAATCATCTTGTAGATCAATGTTGAAGGATCACCACCATGACCAAAATCAGATCTATTGGTTTCATGGACAGATTGAAAAAACATTTTACTACCACAATCCATTCCTCAGCCTGTTATGGGTCAAGATTCCCTCAGAATATAAGGGGACTATGTCACCAAATCTCGTGAATTGTGATCAGTATACACACATCAATTGTGGGAAACTACAAGATATATTTTATTCTCCATAGATTTTGGTATAAATGGGGCACCACCATAATGTAACAGTCATGGAACTTGTCTTCTTATTCATTCCTTATCACTAATATGATCAGATTCATAATACTGATGATGAATCCCATCTGGCTTATATCACAACAGGGTCTTGTTGTTGAAAAAATATGAATCACTATCAATGATTATTTATAAAATTATTACTAAAAATGTACATTAAAATCAAAACCCATTCCAATATGATTCATGTACAATTTTTTCCTGAAATCATTTCTATCATGTATTTAGTTCAAATCGATGATTAGATTAAGTTTAAATGGATAATGTTTCCGACCACTACAATAGAAGGTCCTTATCCTATATTCTAAACATGAAATAATTGACACTATTACCCAAAAATAATATTATAGACTCTAGTCATATTCTAAAACTGAATGCCTCTAATAAAACTATGTCATGATGTACCTCAATGAGTCATATTCTGTGACTCCCTGAGAATGTCGACAATAGGATAGGGGCAAACAACTCGTGGTGTGTTGGCATATCACTAACATCGTAGGCCCCATGTAATGTAAATACACACACACACATACACATATGCAAACCCATAAAATTTTGATATTTAAAAAAACATAAAAACCATACATTCAAACACCTAAATCACACTAAGATTGTACAATAGAATGAAAATGAATATAAATATGTCCAAATATAACCTCAACAAAATGATTTTAAAAATTAGTCGAACCTGAGATTATAGATAGAGACTAAATTAAATATACTTCATGAACACACCTTAGTCTATCTGGTCTTTATATGTACTATCTTGTCCTAGTCCATCTATGACGCAGTCAACAGTTTGGTAAACTATACACAAAATTCATGGAAAAATAACAGTATAGGAAAGAGAATAACAACACCCAGTAGGACACCCTGAGTCCAAAAAGCATAAAACAATGTAATAATCATCATATCTGTTGTGGTATAAGTCTATAATGAATATTACAAGAAGAACCATATATATTAATAAATAAAAACATTCCCAAGGTAAATTCATATCTGTATTACCAAAATAGATTTGATAGTCAATTATTCAAAATGGAACACATTTGGGAGAAAAAACTCCATTAGTTTTCAAACATGGATAAAATAAAAAGATATATGATTCATAAATGATATATGAAGAGACACGATACAAATACAAGGATCACACAAATGATCTTGGGTGATACCAACAAATAAATCTAGAATAACCTGCAAAGTAGAGGTCTAAAACCTGTATAGTGTTGGTCATAAAGATACCATTAACTCTATATAGGATTAAAATATGTTAGAGGTTCCCACTTGTCTCCTCACATAATGATTTTATACACTCTATCCAAGAAGTGCTTCTAAACAGATATTTTCCCAATCTCTAAGATGTGATTCCTTACAAAAGATCACAGAAAATATATAAGGAATGTACCATAAATAAACTCGTACATGGTAACGATAGAAATCACTCAAATAAAACAATTATGTGGTACATTACTTATTTTAGGACTACATGTCTTGAACCATTGATGTCAGGTCATTCCCATGGAATAGTCCCATATCCATTTTTGTATAGAAATAAATTGATGTAGTAATACCCATGTATTTAATCTTGTCTACCAAAACAAGGTTCTTCTCATTGAAACTTGGACATTCTATTTATATGTACGAGTATACAGTGCCCCTAGGCTTGTGTATTCCAGTCTATGATCATGTACCCATTAAGGTACACGAAAAGCCTTTTGGTACAGCTCACACACCGTGAGATAAGGTCACATCCCATGTGATATATATCTTAATCCCAAAACCACAAATGCGATTAGGAGTTCCCCACACACTGAGTATTATTTGATTACATGTTTTTTTGAATGAGATTTTATTGAATCCCAATTCTAGTTTCTATGCTTTATCTACACTGCTCCAAACATGAATCTGGTAGTGTCTTCAGGGAATATCTAGTAACCGTGTTTTATGATTCATTCAATCCTTGAATAATATGATATAGCTGCAAAACATCTTGAAAATATGGTACATTAATATTTCTCTACTTGGCTTTGATGAATTGAAAATTAGGTATCCACGAATCGTTATCATTTGTTGATTCCATAGTCACACCACCATCGCATCATGGTGATCTTAGATCTACAATATCGAATCATTGTACCACATAATGGGTGAGAAATGATCAATTTATCAATGTATATCGAACCAATGGTCATCGACTAATGGTTATGATGAACAATGAAAATCGGGATAACAACGCAAGGAAAGAATATGAGGAATGGTCCTCGGTCAATCATCCTGTCCAAATAAATGGTTTTTCAATTCTGTACAAAGAGCAATGAGATAATTATTAGTCATTAAGAATGTCTCCCAAATAAACCCCAGAAATAATCCCATTTCAAATTACACATGATCCGCAGTTCAATTTTAATGTTTGATTGATATGTTATAGACATAAAAAAACCTAGAAAAATCCAATCAAAATAACATCCTACCTTGATTCATATCGACTGTTAACGAATACCATAGATATATTTTTATCGTTGGTGAGATCCTCGGTTTTTCTATAAACTATTCACGGATAAACGATTTGACCATCATATTCCAATGGATTCTCTTAAAATGTCTCCAAAGGATCTCATAAATTTTATATCTATGTGGATAGCCATTCTGATTTTCTAAAAGCAAATTTATATTGAATAAAAAAAAATTTCACTATGTTAATGAATAAATAAAATAATTTTAACAATTTTTTTTTATTTTAGCACTCGAGTTTAAACATCCAAAAAAAATCCCAACGTGGGAAATGGTTATGTCAAGACTAGTATAAAATAAGCATTATAAACTCATTGGTGCCCTCAAATTTTTAATATGAGTCCCAATTTAACAATTATTCATCATGTATCAAGAAATCATTGTACATGTACTATTTGTCATATTTTTTAAATTCTATGGACATCGGTCCTCAAAATATCATTCCATCATAGTGCATGGCCTCAAAAACTATCCAAACAATTTTGATAAAAAATATATAGAACATCCAGATCATTAAAAATTAAGACAACATCATATAACCCAACCCATAATTGTTTCAATAAAAATTATTTCAAACTGATGTTTCTGTTGTTCTTCCTACATCAATTAATGAATTATGATAATAAATTCCATTATAAAAATTTCTTGAGTATAAAATAAATTACATAATCTAATGATTCATGAATTTTTTAATGATCCTTATATAGAATATAAAAGCGAGATTCTATTTATTAGATAAATAATACAATTATTAATCAATATAGTGGACATTAATATTATTTATTTTCATCAATTGAATACCAAAATAAGATATAGTAGACTATTTTTATTAATAAATCCATTATTATTTAAATATATTTTTTCATAGTAATTTTAAAAAAAACATACATTTCTACTTTAAAATTTACTCTAAATACTTCTAAGGGATCATATTCTCCATCTTATTCAACTTTACTAACCATCTATTTTTTTAATCTTATTTCGACATGAATATATATTAACAAATTTCCATTTATTTTAATTTCCTTCTACAAATGATCTTAAATATTTATATGTCATAGTTCCTTCTAAAAATTAAATGAAAAAAATAAAAAATAAAAAATGGAAACCACCCAATGGTAGAATTCATTTAAACATTATTTTACATCAATAGATATTTCATACAAAATGAAAAATTAACTCATCACTATAATCATTTTATACATTTCAATAAATAAGAATCAAAAATATGTTTCCTGTATTTATTATAAATTTTGTATTACGAAATAATTTTTATTATACATAGAATAACCCACATATAATATAAATCAAATTTTCATAAAGATCATCATTTTTAAAAAATCAAGGATTACATTCATCAATTATTTCTAATGACGATATAATAGAAATAAAATTTATTATATATTCTTGTAGAAAATAGTGAACATATTCATTTCATTAGACATTCTATAGATAACACCAACAAAGTCATTGAAATAATTATTGAATTTATTTTGGTTTTTAAACATTCCAAACATCAATAAATAGTATCTATTTTGATAAACATATGTATTCCACATTAATCCTTCTAAAAATTCTATAAATATTATAAAGAATTACCCCAACTCATATATCAGTTTCACTGCTCATCCATATCACATATACATGATTTTAAAAGTAAATTTTAGGGTATTATATGTTATGAATCATGATGAAAATGGAATAAATATTTACCTATATTTGGATAATCAATGATATCAGAAGATAATATACCACTACATATAGTGGAGAATAAATCATAAAAAATATATAATATTTAATGATCTAATTGGATTATTCGATTAAAAATATTAATATCCCTCAACTCATGGAAATAAATTTATTATTACAATATTTATTAATTCTTCAATCCCTCAGTGAAAAATTAATAAATAATTAAATTATTGATGAGATACGACGTTTTGTAACTCCTTATCCATTTCATTATCCAAAAGAGAATATATGAATTTCTCAGTTCTAATATTATCATTATTTATAAAACATTATTGGATAATGTCTATATAATTACAATGATATAATAAATTTATCCCCATAAATTAATAAATATAATAAAATTAAAAATTAAAAATGTAATTGAGATACGCATTTTTGTTAATTCCTATAATATATTGTATATATAATGATATTTCATCAATAATGTGTTGATATTATTTATAAATCACATATCACATGTTTGAAAAAAAATATTTATGATAACATTACTTCTTATCCAATGTCCATGGAATCTTCCACACATTACAATAATTAATTTAAGGATTTAAATAATTTATATATATATATTTATATAATAATTATAGAAAAGTTATAAATTAAAGAGGAACAAAATAGAATATGTAGTCATCATTTATATTTTTTAAATTATCATCCTTGCCATCACATGTTGTCATAAAATCTATTTTTTAATAATATAACTTAATTTACACTGATAATAATAATGTATCATGATTCAAATTCATTATATTAATTTATATATTTTTTTAATCAATATCTATTATTACTCATTTATATTATTTAACTGATAATTTCTTGATATAATATTCAAATTTAATTATCAACCACTTATATCTTATAATAATGAATTTTAATTATAATATTTAAATTTAAAATCATTAAATATTAAATAAAATTTTGATGAATATCACTAAAAAAATAAGATCATAAATAATTTACATCATCATTCTCTATTTATACTAAAGAATTTAAGAAAAATCACAGTCCTCATTAAATATTCCACTCCATCAACTTTGATGAATTTATTACATCATTAGTAATCGGAATAAGTTGTATACAACTATATACAGATGATTCTATTCCTCTCGGGAAATTTTTATAGAAATAAGAACTATTTTTCAAGATCAGTCAATTATCAATAAAATTTATTTAATCATATTGAACAAATATTAAAAAAACAATAAATATATAACATATTTATATAATTTCTTATATCATATGACTGACCTATACATCAGTGTGATTCCTACTAACCCAATTTGATAGTAAAAACTTATTATACTGTGACATGTTTCTTAATTAAATAGAGTGAATTTTTCCTTGAATAGTACTATACAGAAAAATTATATAAATAACATTGACTAAAAGAATATCTCCACAATCCATGATATGCAATGTTTGTTTAATCATTTTTTAAATACATTAACTATCATTCCATAATTATTGTTTCATAGTCACCATTATTGTTGTGGTTATCCATATTGAATGGTGATGGTTGTTATCTATAAAAAGAATAAGTTGAAAATTCCTAACATAATTTCCAAATAATCCATATATTTTGGTGTTACACAAATCACTATTGCATGACATTCATTAAAATATTAAATAACTTTTTATAGTCACTATTATTGTTGAGGTTATCATAATAGAACTATGATTATTTTTTATATAACAATACAACCTATGAATTTTATAAATATATTCATCTCTTCACAATATTAAAAATATACTCCAAAAGTGAAAATAAAATTTTAAAATGTTCGTTTATAATATATATGTACAATGATTATATATTTTATAAATTATAATACTGTATGAGTAAACAAAATTCAATATATTTATAAATATTTGTATTTTTTAGTTATTTAAATTTTTTAGTATAACAATTCATTAATAAATACTCATTGTTATGAAACTACATATTATTGAGTGGTTCATTCCAGATTATTTGTATTGGGGTTTTTATAATTACATTACCCTGATATCATTGTTTTTAACTGACTTATAACAAACTATAATGAATAAATGATAACTTTTTTAACCATCCACTCTATATAGTGGAAAATAATTTTATTGATTTTATCTTTTATTTATTTATTGTTACTATATTGTTATTTATTTTTTAACTAATTAATTATTATCTCATATCATTACTGACTATTTTAGTTATTCATCTCTTCACCTAATTCTATTTTTTCATTTTATTATATATATTATATTTTCATTTTCATTTAAAGACTAAATAAATACTTATATTTTGTATTTGTATCTGTGTACAGAGTAATATTCATTGAGAATAATTTTATCACTTTTTAAATATTTTTATATTTTCAAAATGGGGATGATCTTATGCATCTTGGGGTTGTGTTTTAATTATATTTAACATATTTTTTACACAATGATTAATATATTAAAAATTTAATGATATTATTATATATATCATCAAATATATTATGTATTGTTCAAAAATATGTTATGCATGGGTAAAATTATGAAATTAATTTTTTGGTAAATTATATTGTATTACCTATTCTATTTGAGTTAAAAAAATATTATGAATCAATAATTTTTAAATGAAAATATAGTTCATATCAATGAAATGATATTAATATTAATCTATCTTTAAAAATTCAGAAGAATATATATATTTTATTTGTATGTTTATCATAAAAATTAGATATAAAAATGTGAATTTATCATATATAAATTTAATGGGGTTAAATACTTGGGTTTTTACAATTAGTGAAAAAAATAAATATTTGTTATGAATTATTTTGTACTGAAAATCATGTTACATATGTTGTTGATTTTTTACATAATGGATTTTTTGAAATTATCATATAATACAAATTACATGTTACATATATTATCTTTTATGTAGTTAAATAACTTAAATATTTATTGAAATATATTACCTATTACTTATTAAATGAAACATTATATATGAGACATATATATATTATTAATGATATATATGTTACATAATTTTTTATAAATTTTTATTTGGTTCGACTTCAACAATGTTTTGAAAAATGTTCATTTTCATTTTATTAAACATATGAGATCAAAATGGTGAGTTTCATGCACATGTTAAGTTTAACACATCATATGGGATATCAAAATTTGTTAGTGATAAACTCAATGATGTGATAATATTGTTCCAGACATTATTGATCTATATAATAGTTTATAAATTAAAACATTCAATTTGATGAACATTGTGTAACGGTAAATGAGTTATCATATTTTTATACATGGTTTATTATGTTCTAATGATGTTATATAATACCAAATTTCATTGTGAAATTTTATTTATAATATAAAGGACATATTCAAAAATGATTTCATAAAGTATATCGATGACCTAATTAACAATTATTATAGTGTAATTATTACTCTATTTATTTTTTCATTCATGTATTATTCTACAGTGTTATTATACATGATCATTTTTTTAATTTCAGATGATAATATTTTAAGAATGAAAATGATGTGAATCAGATATATATAATTTCTAAGGGATTTTCATCAGATTTGATAAAAATAATTTTTAGTGATTTTTATCTATTTAATGATTGATGTAATCGGTATTCATGATATGTGCCATTATAGTTCTATTCATTAATGGTTCAATATAAAACAACACATAATCAAAAATAATTGTTATTTATTTTTTCATTATTTTAATTCTATTTCATTAGTTTTTTTAAAAAATCATAATAATAACAAAATAAATTTTGAATAGACCTTGTAATTTTTTTACATTGTTTAAATTTGTTTACTGTAATTTTTTTTGTACGATCATTTAACACAATATGATTTATTATTGCTTTTACTACTTTTTCTACACATGTAATTTCTTTGAATCCAATAACATGAAGTCCGTGTCTTATATTATAATAATGTAATATGATACATGTTATCACACCATGAAAAATAATATTATTTTTATAACTGGTAAATAGGATACATAAATGATATCGATATAACATTTAAAAAAAATTACATCCTTTATTGATAACATCATTATTACCTCTATAATATCCTTGTATATATTTCTTAGTACAGTTCATTGATTCTGGGGAGAGGGAAAAAATTGAAGGGTGATATTAACAGCTCAGTTAGGGCTATGTGAATGGGAAGAAATCATGAATTAATAAGAATAATCAATTATGGAAGCTAAATTATTGATCATAAATTACAATTAAATGACATGAAATTCACGATGTAATGGAACACAATCAATATGGGATGGTAAATAACTAAAAAACATGCCATTTAATGAACATTACTATAATGATAAGATAACATATAATCAAAATGGAATGGAAAATAACTGAACATACATTCTATTTAAACATTTTGATTATCAGGATTAGATAACAAATAAGCAATATTGAAAAAAAACAAGTGATCAAATATTTCATTTATTTAATAACAATTCTATCATATGTGGATAAAAAAAATAATTATGTAATGTTATATAATAGAAAATAAATTTAATTTAATTAATAAACTAATAATTAAATGCCTCAATATATATTAAAATTTTAAAAAAAAGCATGTATAAAAATAAAAAACTACAAATAAATTAAATTATTTATTATTTTATGTCATGATCACATGTATCATGATACCACTACATTAAATAATTTCTCATTATTGTTTAAAAATTTTGTGTAAATATATATCGAAAACCCATTTTACAAAGGCTAGCCAAAATATTCATGTCATTAGACTAAACATTCATCATGAATCTATCTATAATCAGGCCCCAAATGTATATTCATGTCCAAAACCATCGTGATATATTGATTGATCAGTTCAATTACTGAACAATATGACATATCAAGGAATTTATTTATCGAGTATGAAATGGGTATTAATAAAAAATTTCCCATTCAATTATAACACATTAAAAATAATGTACCATATATAGAAATAATTAAATATTTAATAATTAATATTATATATTTTAAATAAAATAGATACATAGAGGAAATTTAATTTAATACACCCATGGATATGTGAATAATATATGGGATGTTTATAACTATATAACATGTGAATTGATTGAATAGAAAATATATCAATGATTAAAATAATAATAAACCATAAATATTATGTATAAGTATATTATCAATACCACATATATGTAGGGTATTATATGTAAAATAATGGATATTTTACATTGATGAATAAAATCACAATAAAATGATAAATTAAATTAGTATGTAGGAAAATTTTAATCACATTTTAGAAAACACATTTTAAAAAACAATGTTCTAAAAAAAATTTGGGAAAAATGTGATGGATAATTTCCTATTTGAATAATATTGAAATATTTAAATAATTGTTTGTTCTTGATGGAGGAAAATGTTATACATTTTTTACATATTAAAATAAAAATTATATTAACATTTTTGGAAGAGAAAATTAACCCTTATTCAAAAAATGAATAAAATATTAAATTCAATTTTTTATAAATATTAATCATTGGTAAATAAAAAGTATAATAGATTAATTTTACAATATTTAATACATTTTCTAAAAAATTTCTAATAATATTGGTTTCAAAGTAAATGGATTTTCGATAGAAAAATGAAATGAAGTCATGATTTATTAAAAATATTTTCCATATTATTTTATATACCAAAGGGTGACTTTTTTACTACTGTGTGAAATTATCATTAATTATATATTTAGAATAAAATAAATAGGAATTATTAGAAAATGACAATGTTATTTTATTTAATTTATATTTAATAATTAATAATTTCATTGAATAAGAGATTATCAAATAAGCCCTTTAAAAGAAAATAATGTTTAAGTTGGAATAAACTAATGAGTCAAAAAAATTTATCAAATTTTGACGAATATAAAATATTTCAATACAAAACTAATAGTAAAAATTCAATACACACATATTCTTACAAAATGTAAGACAATGGAAAAGTAATATAACCCAATGATGAGAAATTATATTTTCAAATTCATTAACACATGGTAAAATTTAATATAAAATTCCTTTTTATGAAATAATTCTATTAGAAACATAAAATAGATAGAATTAATATGTAATAATATTATTACATTTAAAATGGGATGAATATAAACAATATGAAATAAAATAGAATCATATCATAAGAATATTACTCAATGTAATAATGTTATGGTGAAATCCATTACCTCAACATTCCTTTTAGTTTAATGTAATTTAAACTTCTTTTATAGTAGTTTTAATAATGTTAATTGTATATAAAATATTCATATTGACAATTATAATATAATATATTATCTTTTAATTACATTTTACAAATATACTATCAATACTACATTATTATTATCAATGTTGTTGTTGTTAATTGGATAGGTTTCTCATTACTGTTTTATCAAAAATGTTATAGTTCATGAGAATATAATAATGTTCCATAGTCATTAGAATGATATTAATTTTATTAATATCAATTTTTCATTTGATAAAGCATTATAATAATTATTAACATTTACTATAGACAATGGATCACATTTCATTATGGAGACGATAGGTCATACACCTTCACGAGCGACCTCATCATTTAATTTATACGTGAAGTGGAAAGTAAGTATGAAATATAAGAACTTTTAGGAATATTTTTCTTACATATATATCACATATATTAAGTATATTTGAAATTAAAATTACATATGTATAATAAAATATTAAATACAAAAATAATGGGTTAAATACAACATTTATCAATCCTTTAAATGTAGTGATGGAAAATGAATTATATTAGTTTGTGAGGTGGTTGTCCATAGTAGACATGATTAACAATTTCATTTCTCATTTGAAGGAAGTAGAGATTGATATTGGTCACTAAATATCATAATAACATATTAATATATGGATTAAATTATGTTTTTTTATGTAATAATGTTTTATATTATTTTAAGAGGTGTAAAAAAATAAAAATAAATATTATCTTATAAGAATGTTGCCTCAATTTTATAAAAAAATCATTATGATCATAACAGAATAATTAAAAGGGTAAATTTACGAACAAAAATGTATTTAGGATATTGGCATGTAATTAAGGGTGTGATTTTAGTAGGTCTTATATGATCCAATTTTTTGTGGATGTGTAAATACAACACGATAGTGGTGGCATTTTATAAGTGAGGTGAGTGGAAAACTGTAATTTTTTATATTTAAAAGGTATAGAAACATTTATCAAAATAAAAAATGATAACAAATGGTCATTCATGGAACAAAGCCATTAAAATTTCAAAATATGTACATAAAAGTGATTTTATATGTATTTTAGATCATTTTTAACCTTTATCATTTTTAATCTCTCCCCTCATAAACAATTTTTTTACCAAAACAGTGGTAATTAATATTTTCTTTTTCTACTATTAATTATATAAAAAAAATAATTTTACCATATAAAATTATAAAATTTAATATTATTAAAAATAAATATTCTAATTTTCCATATTTTAGTAACAAAATTAGAATAATTTATTATAAAATAAAACCCACAAATGCAACGGGAAATCATGTTCTCAATGAAAAATTTGTACAAAAAATTAATTGATTTTGTATAAATATTTCTTTTATAATTGAAAAAATAGGACAAATAAGATTAATAGTAATGTATTTTAAATATTTTTACATCATAATGTATTTTAATTTTTTAATTTTTTTTTAAATCTTTTAAAAGGAATGAAAATGATTAATAAAAACCAGTATTTTTAGTTATTCATCAAAACAGTTATCCTTTTATAAAGCACACAAAAATTTACTCCAACCTTAGTGTGAAATTATTATTTAAAAACATGGCATAAATTTTTCAAATATATTTTAGAAATGTGACATAATATAATTTTAATATAAATTTTCAAAAGTATAAAAATAGGATTCATTTAAAAATAAGGTTGAAAAACAATTTCATTTTCTTTAAAATGATTCTTGTTTTTTTAGTAGTAAATATATATCCATTGTTTATATTTTATAATAAATTAAACCATATAATTGTCATAATTTTGTTACTAATATTCATAACCCAATACCAATTTAATTTTTAGGTTATGAGAGTAAACTATATTACTGATCATTTATACTAGTTGTTTCATATTCTTTAAGAAATCTTATAGATTTAATTTAAAAATATATATTTCATTTGTGGTTTAATATCATTGGTGCACATATAATACTATATTTTATATAGATATATTCTATTATATCTTCACAATGTTACATTATCCCCACTTCAAACACATTTCACCCTCAAAATTTGACCTTTCCCTCATAAATTTGGGGTTTGAAATTTTAAAAATCCTATATTGAAAATAAACATCAATACAAAAGATTAATAAACCATCATATTAAAAATTGATAATGGGTAAACAAATTCATATTGAAAAAAACCTATCTACGTTTATATCGAATATTATTGTTTTTATATGTGATTATATTCACAAGGAATAAAAGCCAAACTAATAATGGATAATGATATATGTAATTGGTTATAAAAATAAAAATTATCAACAAAAAGTTATATGGATCATAACGATAAATATTTGGTTATTTAGAAGAAAAATTAATTCATTTGATATGATTATGAATGGATAAAGTTTTGTTTAAAAATCCATTGAAAAAACACAATTTTTTTGAATTTTTTATTGATAATAAATTTCAAAAATTATACACTTTGTTTAATGTATGATTATTTATAAACTATTTTTGGATTAGATCATTCATTGGAAAATTTGGTGAAAATTAAAGTATTACACTTCAAAACACACTACCGAATTTCAAAACTAAATATTTCGATATATATTATTTGAAAATAAAAATTTTAAAATATATGAATGATTTAATGGTATTTAAATTTTATTCTAGAAATTAGAGTTAAATCTCGTATTTGATGAGTTTAAAAGTGACATGAAGTCAAAGAAGGGTCGGACCCGCTAGTTTGGACATCAGATATTTATATGGGCAATTTCCTCTACATAAAATATCGGATTTTGCTAAAAATTTTAGAGGATATTGGGGACCCAATTCCAAAAATTTCAACCCACTCAAAGGAAAGATGAATCATGCATTGTAATGGTTAAATAGGCAGATCAACTTGAATTAAAATATTCTGACGAATTTCCCCATACACACATGAAATCACATGTATACTAGCCTCCCCTTCACTAGTTAAATATATATTTTTTCATTTGGAGGAGTTTTGATGTAAATTAGAATTTTGGGGGATGAGGAGAAGTGGATCCCCTAAAATAATCAACCATTTCATCAGGGGTATCTCTTGATGCAAGTATCCCTTCAACAAAGCCTTCTTCTTATTCATGTTGTAATACTTTTGAATTCTTAATAAACTCATTAGTTTACCTTAATTCCTTCTTTTTCCTATTCTTTCTTCACTTATATTTATCATTAATCAACTTCATTGGGCAAGAATTAAATTTTATAAACAGGATTTTGTTATACCCATTATAATTCTGGGCAAAAGCAATTTTTATTTCGATGACTACGCCCCCCAAATAAGAGTAGTTTTCTTCATAATTGATCTATATATATCATAATTCATTCACTTATTTTTAATCAATGTGATACTATAATTTACATAAGATTATATATTAAATTACTTTTTAATTTAACTGAAACTATGAACACCATTTAACAATTGAAACAAAAACATGCAAGGATGTGATTTGTGTAAATTGTTAGAGTGGTATACTAATCAGTAAAACAAGACCACACATGTAAATTTATAGTTTTCAAATATAATATCTAAAAAATTATTCATTATTTATAGATTGGATATGTGATCTAATAGACATGTAATAATAATCTAACCAATGAACATTAATCAAAGTTGACTACCGCTATTGCATGTTCCGGAGGTAGAGTAGTGTTTAAGTAATTTCAACATTGTGGTTATTTTAACTGTAGAAGTATTATAGGGTAATAAAATCAGAATAATATAATTAAATGGATCTTTATCTAAATTATAATGATAAATAATTGAGTGAATTTGTAGATTGGTATTTATAATGCCTATTAAAATATTTTCCAAAAAACATCTTTATATTGTGTCTTTTTAATCAAACTGTATTTTTGAAATAAAAAAACTTTCTTCCTCTAGAAAACTTATTCATGTTTTATAAAAAAATAAACCCCTCCATCATTCCATGTGGTTTTTTTATGTTATTTAATTTCATTTTCTTAATTCCTTTATTAAGAGAAGACATAGGTTAGCCAGACTAATGTTCCTAAATAAACCCAAAATGAAAATCATTTGAGAACACCCATGAATTCGCCTTTCAAATTGGAGCCATTTCTATGAGGAAATTTATTATTTCTACCAATTAGATTTATTTTTGTTTTACATTTTATTCACTTATTCTTTTCTTTCCTCATTATTTACAAAATATAATTATTTCATATTATTTTATTTTATTCCTATTCGTTTTGGACCCTCAAATAAAACACATCATTATTATTATGGTACACATTCCGTATTTTTATTTTTATATTATTTACAAAACAGAATAATCATGAAGATATTTTAGGTATTTAACCTATGATTGAACGTAGCCTTCATGCTCGAATCAGAAAATATCGGTCTTAGAGAAGTTTCAACATTAAACAAGTTATAGAATATAATTATTCTGGGAACACTAAAATTGGAAACACATATATATCAATACTAAAAATACTAATGGATGAAAATTTTCTAAATGAACTGAATTGAACCATTAAAGAATTGGTTGCACCTGATATTAACTATCAACCAATAGTATTGCATTCCCAAATCATGAATCAGAAAGTGAACTAATATTAGTATTAATTATCCTTCTTCCAAAATTTCACAGATTATCTACTGAGGATCCAAAAAATAATTTAAAATAAGTTAATATGTTTTTATTAACTCATAAACAAAGAAATATATCTGAAAATCAAATAAGACAATGAGAATTTCTATTCTCACTTGATGGAGCAACAAAATATTGGATGTATTCTTTACAACCTGAATATATTACATGTTGGAATGATTTGAAATGAGTTGTCATGAAAATATTTTTTATATCATCATGGATCATGTTTATTCGTAAGGAGATATTGGAGATCAAGAAAGTACAATGTGAGTCAATGTATGATTATTATGATCTGTACAAGAAGTTGTGTCTAAGATGTCCACATCACCAACTAAGTGAGAAACTCCTCATAAAATAATTATATGACGGAATGACACCTATGGAGAAAAGCATGGTCGATACCACAGCTGGAGATGAATTGGTTTAGAAAACTCTAAAATCCACATGTGCGTTGATTGACAAGAGGGAACAAATGTCCCACCAATTTAGTGATCAAGTTACAACAAAGGTTAGGGGATTAAATAAGGTAAGTCCTTCTTTTCATGAAAGTCATTTAAGTGATACCAAATTGCCTAAATTGAAAACTATGGTGAGATAGATTGATTTGATAAAAATAGTCATCCAAAACCCTTCATCAATGCCTTGTGGAATTTTTATTAAGTAAATCATCCAAAAATAAAATTTATCCCAACTACAGAAAATAGAACATTATGTTGTTGTGCTACCTGGGAGACCATATCAGTAGATACTACAAACATATCCCCAAAAGAAAATAGATTCATTAGCTCCAACAAAAACAAAAAAGTGTGGAAGGATCAATCAAACATATGTTGTTGCTCTAGACTACAATAAATGCCCACTTTAAAACATAACATCTAGTACCCTCCACATTAACATTAGAGTTTCCAACATTCACAATAGAGATTTGAAGCCCAATCTTGAACAATACAAAAACAAGGGAATCCCCACTAATGTTATATTCAAATTCTAATGACCATTTGAATAAAATTGTTCTTAATAAATAAAATGAGATAAATAGTAAATGTTGAGAGATGAGGGAGGTGAATACACAAATGAGCTATATTTCCACTTCCCTCCAGGAATTGGTTAGTAAGGACTCTGAAAATCATCCTTCCCACCATAACCAAATCCCAAGGTGAATGTTAGTTCCATCACATTTTCATTTGGGAATAAAATGAATGATATATGTGTAGTTACCATTCCATTGGAATTCACCTCGAGTCCCTAAATTCCCCATTACCCACCAATTATCGAGAATCTCAAGAAGAATGATTATGTTATGAAAATGATTGACTGTATTCCAAATAAACCAATATCTTTTCCAAATATAAATTTTTAAACAAAAACATGGTTTAAAAGGAGATGAAAAAAAATATTAGATACATTCATGAATGTGGAGATCAAAAAATCATTATATGAAGTCATTAATCAAATTACAGGGTAGGCCATATGATTAAAATAAATTTTACCAATCAATGAGGGGTCAAGGGAAATTAGAGGATCAGTCTTGGAAAAAAATCAGCACTAATTACACCAACAATAACAATGCCAACAATGTGCATGGATCCATGGAAATTTACCATCCCATTAACCATAGAGGAGTTACACTTTTATGAAGATTCATTTGATTTAAGAGAATCCAGTAATTTATTGAATGAATCTATATTTTTTTCATTATAGGATGGTGAGTTTATGTCGACGAGAGTATTCGTGCAATTAGAGAATAGACCTATGACAAATCAAGCGGGAGTACTTGTGGGAGTTCTTGTTTGGGTAAGAGAAATATTAATTCCTACTGATTTATATCTACATAACACGGGGATGATCTATAATGTTCACATGCTCCAAATTATCATAAATTTCAAAGAGGGTACACATTCAATGGAGTTTGGAGATGAAGTTTGGATATTTTATGTCATAGAATCCTTGATTCACCCATCATAAGACAATTCTAATTTTGTTATCATCAATTTTGAATTACCAAGAAAAACCCACATGCAATTTGATTATCCTATACATATAATGATTATGATTACTCGTTCTATTTTGATGTCCATGAGGAGTTCCACACATGTTCATGGCACATAAAACTCTCATGGATTTGATTTTGATGCATATTCATATACAGATTTTGGTCCTGTTAACTATGATTATGACTTATCATTTGAGTATGCAAATGATTTGATTCTTTATTCTCTGATTTGGATGATTTATATTCTGATACTAATTTTCATTGATCACATATTTTATTCCCTTCAATTTATCCATCCATAGATCACCCCAACACTTGAAATCCAGCCATTTCCACCCAATATCAAATAGTCATACATGTTTTGTGGGGGAAAATTACCTTTTATAATTGCAAACAATATCCCTTTTGAACAAAAAGAATAGATTTCGAATCTTTTTAGGGGTAACATTATGGAAATCACGTGGACCTTGGATAACATATCAGGTATTAGCCCCTCCATTCTCCAATGTATGATTCTATTAAAGGATGGGGCCAAACCTGTTGGGTATCCACAAAATATACTCAATACAACCCTTTTGGAAGATGTTAAAAAAGTTGTTGAATATTGTTAAAGGAATTTATAGTTTATCCCATATCATATTATCATTGGTTGATCCCTAATTAGGTTATGCCTAAGAAAATTGGTCTTACTATATTTAAAAATGATAAAGAGGAGTTAGTTCCAATGTGGGTAAAAATAATTGGAATTTGTGTATTGATAATAGGAAACTAAATCATTCCACTTGCAATAACCATTTCTCCCTCCCATATGTTGACCAAATTCATGAGAGACTATCTTGGAAGAAACATTATTGTTTCAATGATGGATAATCTAGATATTTTCATGTTCTTATTTATCAAGAGGTTTCGGAGATGACCAAATTCACTTGTGCATTCAGTATGTTTTCATAATGAAGGATTCCATTTGGACATCAAAATTCCCCAAATACATGATACAAATTCATGCTTAGTATTTTATCTGATTTTATTGAGATGTGAAATGAGGTATTTTTGGATAATTTTATAGTGTATGGTTCTTCAATTGATGATTCTATCGTTATTTTGGGAAAGGTTATTAATCTTTGTATTCAGAGTAATTTAGACATTAACAATTAAAAGTTCAATTTTATGGTAGGGCATGGAACTGTCTTTTGGAATGTAGTGTCAAAACATGGGATATAGAGTGATATATCTATGGTAGATACTATTTCATACTTACCAAATCCCTCACGTGTTCATGACGTTAGATCATTTCAAGGGAATATAATATTTTATTAGCACTTCGTCATTGATTTTAGTAATATTTATATACCTATGTCACAATTAAATCAAAAGGATTATGATTTTTTGTGTGATGAATTTTTCATGACATACTCTCAAGAGATAAATAAATGTATCACAACTATACTAATCATACAACCCCCATAATTGGATATTCTTTTTGATATTATGTGTGATGTCTCCAACTTCTCAGTTGGAGTTGTCTTATCTCAGAGGGTGGATGGGCATTCAAATGTGATCTTTTATGCTTCGACAAGATTGGATTTGGATGAATAAAACTACAAAACCCCAGATAATATGTTTCTTACAAATAAACTTTAATTAAATAAATTCATTCCATATTTATTGGTCTCTAAAGTAGATGTTTTTTCTTTACCTTACAATTTTGGGGAACCTCTTGAAGATTCCAAATGTGAAACGTAGGATTACACAATGGATGATTATTTCTCAAGAATTTGATAATGAGATAAAGGAAAATAAGGGCTCAAAAATCCTGGAGGTGGATAACATGAGTAGGCTCACTCACAAAGTAAAGGATGACACTTTGTGCCTGGTAACACTTTAGGAAACATTCCATAATGTGCTTCTTTATTCCATATCAGGTATGTATCCTTAGTATGCTGACCTAGTTAACTATATTTATGAATACAAAATACCTGCAATTTTAATGAAACATCATTTCAAAAAGTTAAATAGTTATTCATGATTTAATGTTTGGGATGATTCATACCTCCGGAGCTTGTGTAGTGACCATGTTATTAAGAGGTTTGTTCCGGATCATTAGTTTGAGTCTATTAGGAATTTTTTCCATAAAATTTATTTTGATAAATACATTAAACCCCAACAGATAGATAAGAATGCTATAGTAATTGTATTATAATATAATATATCATTCTGGGATTCCCATGTGTTTTGTAAGTGATGATGTCACTTCCAACACCCATGGAACATTTCTAGGAGACATGAGATGCCCCAACATCCCATACGACTATTTGATAAATTTTATGTATGTGTAATCAATTTTATGGGCCCTTTTTATGTTTAATTGGGTTTTTGTATATTTTGGTCTCTCTTGATTATGTGATTTGATTGGTGGAGGCCATGTCCACAATGACTAATGATTATAATGTCATAGTGGAATTTTCCCAGGAAATGTTTTTTTGTAGGTTTAGATTAAAAAAGGCCATCATCATTGGCCAAGGGACACACCTATGTAGTGAGAATGTTCCTTCCCTCATTCAAATGTATTGGATGGAACACAAAACATAAACACTATACCACCCCGAAAAAGTGGTCAAGCTGAGGATTCAAATCATGAGTTGAATCAAATTTTTGGAGAAAATCATGCATCAAAATATGAATGATTGGAGTAAGTGATTAAATGATAAACTATTGGTTTATAGGTCATCATAAAATACACCCATTGGTATGTCCACATATCAAATAATTTTTTTTGAAAAGAATTTCATCTCCCAATAGATGTCAATTAATGAGCATATTGGGATATAATGAAATGAAGCAAGGATTTGGACCAATCTAGAATTTAAATTGTTCTAAAAATTAATGAGATTGAGGATATTTGATTCTCAAAATATAAGAACTCAAGGAGTTATAATTAATGTTAAAATGTGTCTCATGTAATAATGATAAAACAATGGTAGTTTCTTGTTGGAATGACATTCCTTATCTATAGTGCAACAATAAAGTAGATACCTGGTATGTTTTCATACCAGATTGTCAGGACCATATATCATGTCTAATTTTTTTCCTTATGGTGTAGTGAATATTGAAGAAGAGGACACTATAATTAGCTTTTAAAATTAGTACGAAAATATTTCTGAAATACATTGCTGGAAATCCTTCTAATTTAGTGTATTTTATCACACCGCATGACCCCATCATCACTGGATAATATTAGTCTATTCTTAATCCTTTACTTTTTTATTCTTTGTCCAATTTTAAATTATACATTTCGTGTTCATATATCATCTCATAGGTTAATATTGAAGACATTGTTATATTTTATATTTATGGTAGGGGAATAATTTTTGGTGTAGATATTTATGATTTTTATTTGTGTGCATTTTCTATTATATTTTTGAATAATATTTTCAAAACAAAAAAACAATAAAATTTAAATCAAAAAAATATTTATCATGTAACATTCCCATGTGGAATATATGTAAAATGAATTTTTTCAATATCCATTGGTAGAATTATAAGAAAGAGTAATATTTCATCATCAAGGGTTGAGTTTTATAAAAAATGATGTCGTCGATGATATGAATGATTGTGTCATTATACAACCTTTTAGATTTTGACGTCATTATTTGTGATATTAATTAATGCTAAATTGTTTCATGGATTTCAATATACAAATTTTCACTCAACCATAACTTGTGAATTTTTTCATAAAAAATTGATGTTGTAGTCACATTAGGTAACAATATTTCATTAGATGATCCTTTTGTGTGTTTCTCTTCTGATCCACTTTATTACTGTACCAAATTATCCTCTGCATGTGTACATATTATCCGACTGTTGTACAAACTAAAAAATAGGGGTTGTGTCTTGGATGGACCAAAAAACCAATCTTTATCGACCACATATCTTTTTATAAATATTACAATTAGTTATATGAGGATATCAAACTTGGGTTTAGTGTTTACTGTTTGACTTTTTCTATGTGAAACATAAAAAAACCTAAAAATAATAACAAATTAGGGGAGTGCTAAAATGTTCATCATGTAGGGATATATTGTTCGAGAGCTTAAGGTTTGACATTTAGGAATGATTATGTGACTAAGACTAGAAATTTGATTTCAACGTTCGGTATAAATGGTTTGGTGAATTAAACTAGGTAATAAGAATTGTTTTAGTGGACCTAAATATACTAAATAATGGGTGGATATATGAGCATGTGATGGTTGGCACATAAACATGTGGATACATAGTGGAATGATAGACCAATGGATAGTTTCACTATAATTAGTGTTATTAATATCACTATATTTTTTTTTTGATATAATTTATAAGAAAATGATTTTAAAATTTATTGATATTTACTCTTGATGGGATTCTTACTTTTCTTATATTTGTAGCGTGGAATGAAAAATTTTAATATTCATATATTGTCACAATTTTTTTGAATACATGATATGAGGTTTTCCTAGGTGTTAAAAAAGGTATGTGTGGGGGATTTGGTAAAACAAAATTTTGTTGAATATTTACTTTGATAATAAATGAAAAAAAATCATCACATTGTGTTTAACATGTTTATTAAAAAAAAAATTTGGGATTTCATCGCTCATTTGTGTATTTGGTAAAAATTTATGTTTTACACTGTAAAGTTCACTATGGAATATTAGACATAAATATTAGGATATGATTTATTTGAACGTAAAATTTTTTAAATATATTTTCTGACCTAATAGGATACGACTTTAATTCTACGCATTAGAGATAAATAGTGCATTTGATAGGAGTAAATGGGCTATGTAGTCAAATATGGGATGGACCCGCTAGTTTGGAAATCAGTCATGTATTAGGTCCATATCATTATCATTATATGTTGAATCTATCCAAAAATTTGAGAGGTTCTTCTAGACAAAATTATGCACACTTCATATTTCATGAAGGACTGGTGAGTCATGCGTTTTAGAGGTGTAACAAGAGGTGAAATTGGCTTAAAATATTTGGAATAATTTCAACATTCACAATTGAAAAAAAAATTATCCTAGCCTCCCCTAAACTATATAAGTATGTATTTTACTAATTTGGTTGCATTGGGACATGAATTATGAGTTTTAGTGTAGATAATAAGTGGATCCACTCTAATTATTGATTCATCTCAACAAGGGTAACTTTTGAAGCAAGGGTCCCTTCGACAATTCCTTCTTCTTTTTCTTTGTTTTTTAATACTATTATTTGCATAATAGACTCCGTAGGTAATCATTAATTTCTTTTTTAATATGTTTTAATAACTTCACTCCCTCAATAATCTTCCACTTTTGTGTGTAATTTTATTTTATAAATGTTATTGGGTTATTTCTTTTTGAAATAATTGAAAATGCAATCTGTTTCAATGATGACCACATCACCCATGAAAGAGTATTTTTTTTAGTAATCGATCCACCTCTTATAATATTCCATTATTTATTTTGAATAAATGAGCTACTTTGCTTCCCATAATATTATCTAATAATTTTTTTAATTTAAATGAAACTACGAAATAAATTAACTTATTGACACAAAAACACATGAGGATGAGATTTTTATAAATTATGAGAGTGAGATCTTAATCGGTAATACAAGACCACATGAAATAAATTTTTAGAGTTCAATTATAATCCTTGAACTCAATTAATTATCATTTACATAGTGGAAATTTTCTATTATTAACCACTGACCGTAATCTATCATAATAACATCAATCAAATCAGGTTGTTGCAATCACATGTTCCAAGATAGCTATGGTTTAAGTAATTTCGTCTTTGTTGTTATTTTAACTCCTATAAGGTTTACATATTACAAAATTAATGGATTATAATTAATTGTTAGTTAATTAAAATTATAATGATAAATAATTGAGGGAATAGGTAGAGTTAGCTCGATTATGTCGTTTAATATCTTTTCTAAAAAAATATCTTCTTGTTTTGTATTTTTAATCGAACATTAGTTCATAAATAAAACCCAAAAAATACAATCTTCTTCTAGAAAAAAATATTTTATTTTTATTCATTGTAAAGAATCCCAAATCCTTTCATGTTGTGTGTTTATGTCATTTAATATTTTTTTAAATACCTTTATTATGTTGATTTAATTACTGCCTCTTTGAGAGATGACCTAGGTTATCCACTCTTCTCCACCTAAATAACTCAAACTGGTCATCATTTGAGAGAATCCATGACATCACATTTCATACATTTCCTATTGTTGAGGAATTATATTACTGTACAAGAAAATAAAAAAAAATTAATCACATAATATCTTTTTTCTTAATAACAATTTATCTTATTTATTGTAATTCAATGAATTATGACTTCATCTATTATCCCAACAAATTTATATCCAAAATTAGTTATAATGATCAAAAAACTAAAAAAACATGTAATGGATCATGAGATCCATAAATTCTTTTTAATACATTCTAAATATTTCTAAATATATTTTTAAACAAATGTAGATAGAACATATCCTATAATATAATACAATAATCTCTAAACCACAATAGTAAAACCATTAGTTCATCATTATTATAAATTCAGAAAATAGTTACACTGGAAAATGGTATATGAACTAGTAAACCATGTAGGCTAGTGTTGAGAGCTAAACAACAATTTTTCTTCAGTTTTTGGTACATTCCACAAATACTTTTCTAGATGAAAAATGTTGCCATTTTCAAGAAAAATATTAATATAACTCTTATTACATTCCAAATTTTTGGTGACCTATAATTACTACAACATAAATGACCGGATAATCTATAACATTTACAAATAACATTAATCTGGGGTATATAAAACCAATATAATTAATATACTAATAGAACCACATACTAATCCAATAGGCAGTATTCCAATTACTGTTTTCCAAAATCACTGTTATTGATGTTATATCCTTACTATAATAGTTTTCAAAATGGGTGTTGATGGATTTGAACATATGATAACAATTAGTCTAAAAAACTATAATAGTATCCATAACACTTATGTTATTGATGAAATATATTCTAATTACATTTTACAAAATCCTTTGATGTTTCATAATTACTATATAAAAAATACCTTTTCTAGAAAGACATCTACATTTTTATTCTTGAATCCCTATATAAAAAAACTTCTTCAATTTTAGTTCATCATATATTCTTCCATGGTCTAGAGGAAACACTTATAAGAGAAAATTTATTAAGATAATTTCCATATTATTCATATTCAATAAAATGGAATATTAATTGGTCCCAAGGATGAGAATTATTTTCAATTTACTATTCATTTTTTCCAAACTATTTATTTTTTATTCCCTTCTATTCTGGAAGAAAATATTATGATTCCATTGATCCACAGTCATGGGAGTCTCTTTCCACATTTCTAATATCAATAAAATATTTCATTTATTCCACGACAGACTCAACCACTCAATATCTTAGTGAACTTCATCATTTTGTTCATTGGGGATTCTGATTATTGGGAAAGGTATTGATTTTTAGTCATATTTCTGGATATCTTTTAGGAATAATCATGATATCTTTCACTTCTCTCATTATCCAATTTTATTACTTATAATGACCACATCATCCATCATAATCAATGATATTAAGACACCTTTGGGTTCCAAGAGTTCACTAAAACATCAAAAATATTTTGAGTAACAATTATTATAGATGGAAAATCATATGGTCATTTTTAAGATGACTAAATAATGAAAATAGTTTTTCAATATAACACACCTTACGAATAACCTATGTTATTAAGTATTCTAAACTATTTGAATAATTCTTATTATTTTTCAAAAAAAATTTGATTTATCCAAGGAATATCTATTGGGAGTGTCAAACTAGTTTCATAGTAAGGCCCATTTTCTGTGTACAAGGATATTATTGATTCATGCATGATATTACTTTTTCAATGTAATGACCCCGATGTATATCTTTTACAGAACCACATCCAATTACTTTATTAGAAATGGATGTGATTCATGGATAATCACATAATCATGAACATAAAAAAATAATATGATGTTCTTATATACATATACTCAATGATTATTATAGGATAATGATTCATAATCTATGATTTCCAAAATAATTTTCCCATGATTTCAACTATTTCTCATTTGAAGACAACTATAACCAAACAAACTCCAATAACCAAGAAATTGTGTGTTACTTTTAAACAATGGATTAAGATAGATGGAATACAATCCTGAAAGAGACAATATTTTTAGTATTGGTAAACTATATAAATACATGTAATCAAAATAAAATTGAAAATACATATTTCATCCTTTTTATAGAATATAATCATTCAATCTTTCATATAATTCCATATAATTATTTACACTGGTTATGACTTCATCGGAAAGGAAGAAAAGGGTGTGATTAAATAATTAGTATGGATTATGTTGAAAAAATGTTATCGTGAATAAATAAGCATAATATTCAAGGTATGCTAAATAACTGATCAAAAAATCCATTTAAAACACTTCAATATGATGATAACATATCATATAATCAATATATAATGGTAAAAACATAATAAACATTTTGTTTAATGAACAAGAATATCATGACAAGATAACACATATTCTATATGAAAATGTAAACAACAGAACAATATTTCCATTTAAACAAACATAAATTCTTGATATGGTAACACAAAATCAATATAGAATGGTAAAAAAATAAAATCAAAATACATTTATTTAATAATATATAAATAATAATATAATAAGTAAAAATCAACAAGTGTTGGAAAATAACTGAAAACACATTCCATTTAATCAAGAAACTAATAATTAAATGTAACCAAATCTAAACTAACTATGAAAATATAAATGATAATAATATGTGAATTGTAAACAATGAAAATGATTATTTGTTTTATGTCATGATCTTATGAACTATGAAACCTCTACTATCTAGAACATTCTTAAGACAATTTATAATAATTGGGTATATATAAAATATAAACTAGATTTACTAATGTTATCAAAATTATTCATATTACGAGACTATAAATGCATAAAGGGGTTTATATAAACTAACCTCAACCATATCTGGATTTCATATTCATTCAACATATATTGGATTTTAAATTTAATTCCGGATAAATAATATTTATTAATGAAATTCTATATATATTAATGAATAAAATTATTAATAATTTCCCCAGTATTTTAATAACGTTAAAAATAAAATAATATTTTTGTAAAAGATATATAGATTATGAAATAACCTTATCCATGATAAATAATATGGATGTTTAAGTTAAATTGAATTTCCATTGATAAGAGGAAATTGAATAATTAATGGGAATGCTAATGGCTAAAAATGAATAATGGAATTGAATGAAAAAATAATAACAAACCATACCAAGGAAGAAAAAAATGGGATCAATACGAATTCTCCCCAGTAATATAAATTTAAAAGAAAGTATCTTTTTTATTTGATGTATAAAATTAACAATAAATGATATTTTAAAATAATACTGAGGAAATTAACATTTTATTTTTTAAAAAATAATTTATTAATATAAGTTTCCAAAAAAACGTGTTATGAAAATATGTTATAAAAATTAATTTCAATAATTAAAACAATGAGTGGTCCAGACAGAGTGACAATTCATATTTGTTTTTCACACAAAAACAAAGATAATGTCACATTTAAAATAAAATCTTATTGGGTCTTTATTGTAAAAATACATATATATTTTGTTCAAAAATAGTTGTAAAAAGTATATATTGGTAAAAAATATCATTGAGAATTAATTTGTAGAATGATTGAAATATTTTTTTAAAACCACATGTTTGTAAGAAAATTGATATTCTACTGATGATAGAAATGATGTGATATTTTATTAAAAACATAATATCAATAATTATATGTTAAAAATAAATAAAATGGTATTATTAAATTAATACATCATGAATAATAAGAGATTAATAAAATAAAATTGGATTTTAAGACTATGATAAAATTATATCTTTCAATGGAAATTAATGAATAATGATTCCTAATTAAAATGATAATTTGAAATAATCATTTCCAAAGATCATAAGGTTGATGTGATAATTAGCTACTGATTTAATTTTTTTACATCAAATGTAAGTCGATAAAAAAATAGTAAATTTAATAATTTATTGTAATAATTAAGTTCACAAATAATATTATACGATTAAAGATAATTAATATGTATTATAATCTAATGAATACAAATTGTGTTATTAAATTATATACCAATTGGTAAATTTTATGTTACAATTTATTTCGATTACATAATTGAAATTTAAATTTAAAGTACTCAAATTATTAAATAATCAGGACATTACTTGAAATATGGGCTTTATATATGCTCTATAAATGATATTATGTATAGACCATTACAATATACCACCTTTAAATGAAATTAAGATAGAATCCTTAACTCATGATTTCATTTGTTTTAACTATTTTTGAACACTTGTATAACGTTTTTATGAATTATATTGATCTATATGTGAACCATATTTTTAATTATAATATATTTTATGATCCATCTATAACAATTTACCAACCCATTGTTACTAATATTTCATTAATTTCATTGTTCGAGGTCTTAACTTGCTCCATTTATCATTAATTTCAGTCATGAAATATCTTGTTCATGAGAATATGATACTGTTAAATTATATAAAAATTTATTATAATGTTATGAAAATAATTTTTTTATTATATAAATATTTATTGACAACATTTTAACTAAACAAGGAGAGTGGATCACATTGGTTCATGGGGTTGGAATGCTGTATATACTCACCAGCAACATTTTCATAACCTTAGTGAGTTAAAAGTTATGAAATTTGGTGATATTCTAATTTTAATGAATGAATGTCATGTAATATATTTAAAAAAATAAATTAAAATATTCCTCTAAACATTCAATATAAAGAAAAAATGATAAATGAATCACATTGCGTCGCAAGGGGTAGTCCACTGAACACATGAGCGATGTTATCATATTTTCAATATATTGGATCGTAAGAAGGATTATGTGATTTTAAAATTTAAAAATAATTTTAATATTAAAAATAAAGTATATATTTTTTAAATACCTCATTAGATACATCATATTATGGATGTGATGGAAAATTAATTACACCGATTCTAGAGAAAGTAGTCTATTATACCCTTGATCGACAATTTATCTTTACCTCTTGATGGGAGACGAAATTGATACAATTAACTACCATAACATAATAACATAATAGTATACAAAATTTACTATGGTTATTATATATCCATGGTTTGATATAATTTTATGTGGTAGAAGAAAAAATAAAAAAATTCATTAAAAATCATTAACTCCTTTCCAGACAACTTCTTTATGATTGAACCAAAATACATAAATGGTTGTTTTTATGATATGAAAATAGTAATTTTATGTTTTTAGTTTAATTATTATGTGATTTTTTGGTGATTTTCTATGAAAAATGATATTGGAATTTTGAAGGGATATTTGGAGGTGGTGGACTTTTATTAGTGAGGTGAGTGACACACATGAAATTATTTTAAAATAGAATGGTGTATACATACATTAAACATGCTAAAATGTCCCAAAATGTGTTACTATTAATTTTAAAATATATAAAGTTCAACATAGGATATAAAATGTTTTTATGTGTTTTGGGTAATTTTTTACCATTATAATTTTACCATAACCCTTGGTAAAACAAATCTTACCAAAACAGTGAAAATAAATTTTTATGATGATAACATTCATTAGTGTCAAAAAATAGTTTAATCTATTATTTAATTTAAATTATAATTATTACAAATATTTAATAAATTTTTTTGAATTGAAATCAAAAATTTTTTATAGTTTATTTAAAAATTAAATCAGCAGATGTGACGAGAATGCTGGTTATCGAAGAGAAAAATTTCAAAATATAAAAAGGTTTTTATATAAAATATAAATATTTAATTGGTTAAAAATGACTTAATTTTATAAATAGATTTATAAATTTTCTAATCTTCCTTTTAATACCACCTTGTAACAAATTTTTTATTTTCATATTTCTTAATGTAAATGATAACTCTTAATAAAAATCATTATTTACCAGTCATAATCGAAAAATTTATCTTTTATAAAATTCTAGAATATCACTCCAAGATAAATTTTAAAATAATATTTTAAAAAAATTACATTATCTTTACAAAGAGATATTCTAAATGTGAGGTGTTTAATTTTAATATAATGAAACAAAAGAAGAAATAATTATTTTCTTTTAAAAATAAATATTTTCAGAATTTTTTTTTATTTTAATTCAAATGATCCTTAGGATATTTATAATCAATGGATATACCTATATTTATTTTATTAGTTTTTAACCCAAATAATTTTCAAAATATATTTATTAATATTAAAACCCTCCAGTTTAACATGTGGGTTTTAAGGACATAAAATATTATGGTTTATTTATATTCTTGTTTGCATGTTCCACAAGATAAGGATGATACTAAATTTAAGGAATTGTATTTTGATGGATTATTTTGATATGTTTTTCATTATTTATATGATAGAAAATACAATTTAATTCTTCTAAAATTTCAAAGTGTTATGACACACCTATCAAAATCATAGTCACATGAGTTGTATTGTAGGTATTTATAATACAATATGTCAGGGTTAGTCCTTTATAAATCCAATGATTTTTATTCTCTATTATAATTAGCATAATTGGTTTTTCGATTGTCAATAATTTGAACTAGGATTGTTCTGAAATATATGGAAATAATTTATTCTTAATGATCCCCTATAAAATACTACAGTTTGTTTACTCACCTGTAATATTATATAGTGCTTCCATTAAATAATAAATGATTTTTTACAATAGTGGATAATAATAAATCTAGTATTCAATTATAATAATAGAATTATTAATGTTCTTAATTCAACAATATATAAATATATTAGTCAATTTTTTTTTAAAACATAATAATACAAATATATATATTTATTATTTTTAGTAATTAAATATCAAAATTCTCAAAATTCAAAAATATATTTTTTTATTAATTGATTTTTGATATTTACTATTAGACGACCACAATATTCATTTTCATTAACCTAAGTGGAGCTTTTTATTTTGTAGTAGATAATCCACTTTTGTATATTTCATTAATATCTTTCATTTCAAGAATATATATATTTATATATTATCATGTACCAAAACCCCATATAATAATAAAGAAATGAAGTATTTTTAATTATGATATTTCAAGAGGAATATGTTTTGAATACATTAAAACAAACACATTTTAATATTATTTATTATTATTTGGAATAATTATTTAAATTAATTTATAAGAATAATAGAATTTATTATTATATAATAAATGTAGGAAAATTATAATTATTATAAGTCTATATATTTACATTGGTTGGTAAATATTATATTAAATATGGTTTTTATTAATGAAAAATAAATTTTCATTGTAATTACTTTTGAATCATTTCTTTTTCATCACATTTATTATCATAAAACAACTTCTAAAATTTAGAGGACATTAGAGTCAATAAACTAAGATATTTCATGATAAATAAATCCACGATAAATCTTTATAGTGTGGAATTTAATGAGTTCATAATGGTTCATCATTAATGTATCAGTGTGATGTAAAAAAGGTTTACTATGATTACAAACATCATGAATACATATGGTGATCCCAATAAGAATAAAATGATGATTTACATAGTCCTTATATATCAACTTATTTTTTTCATTCCAAAAATGAATATATTTTCTTAATAATTTATTATTATTATTATAAATTATATTACCCATTTTCATCATTATTTGAATATGAAAACAAATTAATTTATATTGATAATAATTTTAATTAGTAAAATAAATTTTTTTAATTCTACTATACAGGTATCATAAAATTCATCTGAAGGTCAGTTATATGTCTTAATTTACTGAAAATGGTGTGTAGTTAATTGAATTTTAAAGGTATATAAATGGTCTAACTATGAAAATGAAATGTTATAAATTACATGGATGGTAATTTTGAGAGGTTTATTGAATTAAATGATAATAAAGGTAATAATTTTTATGATGTTAATTTAATAAATGAATGGATTTAAGTTACACACTATTTGAATTTATAGGGATGGAAATGAAAATAAAAAGAACAAGAATATTGAAATGAACAAGTAGGCTTTGGATACTACTTGTATTTTATAAATAACTCTTATTTTGAGTAATAAATCTGGAATTTATAGCGATACATAGAATATTTCCCTCATTTTTTTAGAACGGAATATGGTTAATGATATTTATTAATGTTACATACATTCCATAATTAATTCTAAATATTTAATACCTACTATAAATGATGTGTTAAAATATTTATGATTATTATCCTATATGAAAAATAAAAAATATTAATATATTAATATTATTATAATGAATAAACGGAAGTTAAACATGAAAATAATAATATTACCATAGAGATTTATAAGGCTAAAAAATATGACCTGGAAATGGTCATGATAAATGAAGAGAACGATAGTTAACAGATTTTATGACAAACAATAATGAATATCAGGAATGATGAATTTATTAATATATTAGATAATTTATTTACGAATGAAAAATAAAACATATATTTAAGAAAGTATATTTGATGAACAGAAGACATAATATATGATTATAATGTTTTTTTCCAAAATTTAGTTTGAAACATAAAATGTAAACTTTATGATGGAAGGAAATACTATCAAAGTATCATATTTTACTTCACATTCTTGATGATTTTCTATGGGTATATAAACATTACAAAACAAGGAGGGAAATTAATTTTATTTGTTTTGATGAGAGATTACAATGAGTTAATTAAAAATGTTTTTTATGTTAAAACATAACATGCTTCTATTTATGATGTTTTATGTTTAATTTACTTTGTAATTATCCATGGTTATACTCAGTAATTTTTCATTAAACATGTTTTTATAGAAAATGTTATTTATATATTAAAGTATTTTATATGTAAAACACTACACTATTTGTATTATTATTTAATAAAGGTTACATCCTAAATCTCATTGGATCCGTTAAAGAATGATTTCTATTATAAGTGCGATTTTTTTGATATTTTACATAAAAATCTCAAATTTTTTTGATCATTTTTATGTCAATGAAATTTATTATTAAAAATAAGGATTTATTTTTTATGTTTTTACATTATTTAATATGTGAATAATATTTATTTGATAAATAATAACAAAAATAAAATTATATTTTTAATATTATAAGAAATTTGAATATTTTTCAGATGGTCATTTTGTGAACACAAATCCTGATCGAAATTTTGAGTGATGGAATATCTATTGATGCATTTATATAAATTATAATAGATTCATAATAGGTGTTACATGTTTTATAGTGAGTCAATGAAATCCTGTGGGGCCATACTAAAATCATAATGAAAAATTAGTCCTCACCATGATATAATTATCACACTATTGTCGCCTATAATGAGGTGTTATGATATTCTATTATAGCTGGGAGTGATGTGACCGATATTGGTTCATGATCCACTGAATAACAAGTTTTTTAATGAACCCAAACTATTGAAAATTTTAAAAAAAAAGACAATAAATATTTCACTATAATGGAGTCCATTTATTGAGGGGTGGATCTCCAAAGAATAGTCATGCCATGATACTACATAGTTGTAATTTTATGTGTGTTGGATAAAGGATTGAATTGTATTTGGGGCTCGTTATACCATGACCAATTCCAATTACTAATATATTTAATTTGTGTATAATTGTAATTTGGGTCTTAATTATATAGTTTCATGGTTGATCATTCCATGCGGCGATATTTGTTTTAAATTTTACTCATATAATTACCCTAATGTTTCATTAATTGATATTTAATATTATTAGATGAATTATTGTTAAATAAAATAATGACCCTTGATAGAATAAAGTAGTTATAGTACGTTGGGAAAAATATTAACGTAAAAAAATGTTCATAGGTTAACTAAATATTCTCTTACTAAGAACATAGTTTGCATAACACTTCTTAGTAATATCATATATAAAACCATCTGGAATAAACGGTGGAAATTAAACATAATAAATGGTGAGATCAGATAATCAGTAACAGTACACATGGGAGATATAAATATAACATGAGGATATGTTTATGTTTACATGATATTTTTTAAAGCATACCATTCATATAATACATCATATAAATGAGTTACAACATAAATATCAAGTATTCATAAGACATGATTCATGTTGTAATTAATGGACATCATCCAGGAGAAAATAACATTGGAATACAGAAATGATTTTTTGAATACAAGTAACGTTAAGACATTGTGATCATGCATAAATATAGATAATTCAACTCATTTTGATGATGAAATTAAGTCAAAACCTTGAATAAACATACATTAATGAATCTAGAACCACTTATCAACTTATGTTCATGAAAACGAGGTCTATTCATAATATATTGCTCTTTTAATTAGGTTAAAAAATAAAATTTTCCACATGTATATTGGATAATATTTGACATTGGGAACATGAAATTAGGTTAACACATATCATATTTACTCATTATTTGTCCTTATATACCGAATTAATTGTAATTATATTCAGTTCCAATCTAAAAAGTTACCAATTATTTTTAATTCCACAACATCATCAAGAATTAGAATTTCACATCCAATTAAAACAAACTGGGTTTCATAATAATTGACTCGTAGTCATACATATGGAAAAGGAATTGGTTAAATAAACCACTTTCAATTATTAACAAAATCCATGCATAGAATGAATGCATGTGGTTTTATTTTATTATATCCCCATTATCACTTATTTAATGTCAAATTAGGTCATCAAAGACGAAAAATTATTTTTAATGGTCACTATGAACATTTCACGAAGAAAATAATTGGTTATCATCAGAATTAAAATTTTGAAACATAAATATCATTAAACACTTTCAAATTAATTTATTTTGAAATTAAATTTGGGAACATATAAAATAATTGTTAAATTTTGGAGTGGTAATGATGGTTTAAATTCCATTCATGTCATATATGATAAAACAATGATTCATTCCAATTGTTAGAAAGAAAAACAAATAATTACACTCCTTGTAAATTTGAAAAAAATACCCATATTAAAAATATTATTTGGAAAATAAATCAATGGAAAAATTTAATTTAAAAATTACTAGTGAAAAATTCCCTAAATTTTTATATAAAACATTAATTTTGAAGAAATTTTTTTTTGAAAATAGAGAAAAATAAAGATAATTTTTCATATAAAACTATTTTAGACACTAGGGTAAAGAGATGGTTGAAAATTAAGGTAATAATATTATTTTCAAATATCAAAAATAGTTTAATAAAATTAGGGATTTTATATAGATATAGGATATAGAATTTCATTATTATATGTATATTCCTAAAACATATTTATAAAAGATGATATTGTATCAAAAAAACCCATTCCACATTGGTAAATATTGAATAATATGTTCAATGAAAGAATAAAATTATATGAAACATAAAATATATTAGGAATAATTAAATTTAATATTTTACCTATAAATTGTGATATATTTATATAACTCATAAAATTAGATAGGTTCATAACATAAAATATATTCCATGGAAGAAAATTTAGATAGAATATATTATCTTATGTATTGACTAACATCATACACATTCAAACCTTCTATATAGTAAATATCATTTTGTTATACATCAATTTTATAAGATTAATTATATATATATATATCATAATATATATTATTTTATGAAATTTTTACACTTTTATTTACAATTCCTTGTAAAAATCAAGTTTTAGCAAATAACTACATTATTTTTCATGAATGTTTTTATTTTTTATTTTCAGTCCTTTTACATTTACCATTGATCCATCATATCATTAATTTATTCAATGATATAAATATCAGATATGTTTACAATATATTTATTTTGTGTAGTTGCTAATATTTAGATATAGAAAATTAAATACATCATTTATGGAGATTTTATTTCATAAGTATGCTTGGACACTATTACCATTCTCTTAATAAATGAAATTAATCAAATTGAAATAATATATAATCATTAAAGAATATATTATATATATATATATCTTAAATATTAATTAAATTTACTCTCACTACCTTCCATGAAAAGTATATTTCAAAAATAATTCACAATGCATCCAAAGGGAGTATTTTTCTATACACAAAATTGACATTATTATATTCTACTAGAATAGAATATTAAAAGTATTATGTAATATTTTAATTATATATATATTATAATATCCTAAATATCATATATAAATATTTAATCAACCCTTATAACCAGTTGTGGGAGTTGTTTATGGAAGGGGAGTAACAATTGTTCTTGAGGTGGTAGTCTGCCATACACATGAGTTGATATTTGGATTCCCATTTTATAGATAATTAGATAGGTGTAGTTTATGAGATAATCTTAATAACATCTCAGTATATGGGATATAATGTTTTCTTTATAGAATATATTGGGAATGAATATCTGAATTTATCCTTGAAGAAATTTTGAGGTGATTGTGTTTGTTGACAATGTGGGCCTCAATGTTATAATGGTTGATAAAAGGGGGCCTAAATGATAAGTTTGTTTACAATGATGGTTTTTCGAAGAGTTTTGTCGACTTCAAGAGTTGTTTTTGAAAAATCATTTTTACAATAGGACCATGAAAAAGGAATGGATGATCCGGAGGAGTTACAAGATGAAAATATATAATATGGTTCCATTTTTCATTATCTTGGAGGCTTGAAATGTTATTCTCAATATATTTTCCAAGATCAAAACATCAAAATAAGTTAAAGTAATGTGGGGCACCCAAGATTTTATTTAGGATCACAAGGTGGCTAGGGCGATAAAGTAATGGGTGACTGAACATGTGCACCAAAGTAATGTAGTACTCTAGGTGCTTAGGGTATTCAAAATTCATATAAATGGATAGTTACCCCTCTTAATTTTTTATGAAGCTCAACACATAGAGAAAATTTAATTTATAGTAACACAAGTGTCTTGGGCATGCAAGAGTAATGTAACTCATAATTTTCCCTTTAGTTGATAGTTGCGTACCAATTTTGGTTTGGGTGTAAATGGATGTGATTATCCCAATGGTTGAGATATAGAAGGGTGTGTCATGAAATTGGTTGTGTGGAACTTGTGTACCATGATTAAAGTGGCAAAAAGGTTTACCTACGGCTTCATGAAAGTTAGATGATTACCCAGTACACCTGCATTAAAATTGTATTCATAATCAAATGAAAGTAGAACATCAACAGGTCATATACATACAGTGGATGATATATAAATTTGGGATGTTGAAGGGACCTATAAGTTTTTAAAATGTGAGTGGATATTTTTGAATAATCAGTGATCACACCTTAGTTGAGGGAGAAATGATCATTCATATTATGATTTTTTGTAAACCATGAGGGATAGTGAGTCTTCTATGAACATTGTAAACTATATGGAACATTTAATGTATATGTAAAACAAGAACATCATCGGTGTATGTTCCTTGGACATATCCTAGTGATGGATAACCACATAAATTTTTTTATCCTATTCAGAAATTAATATTTTTTTACTCTAAAACGGTAATGAGAGAGAAGATATTATTGTTTAACAAAAAACAAGATCAAAAGGGGAAGTTGTTTTAATATTTCATAAATAGATTAAACCCATCCCTAGGTGTGTTTCCTAATTGACATAAATATATCATATTTGTGGAATATTTGAATCACATGAGAAAATTAAATAATAATAAAACAAATTTTTAATAATTTTATGCCTTCTTTGGTGAATGTTTTTTTGTTCATACCAAAAGCATTAATTTGTGGTTTTCCTTATTAAATTAAGGCATATAGGTCATCTGGATCAATTTATTGAATATATTTTTTCATTTCACTAATGAACCATTACTTTCGTTAAGTGTGATGTATATAGGAGATTGGGTGTCCTTTTATAAGTGGGGTCAAGGATATACCAAGAATTATTCAAATGGATAAAGTGTACCCATTTTTTTCACTTTCCTCAAGTCTAGAAAATGTTTATAAATAAAGAACTATAGTTTTTATAGTCAAATTATTGTTATATATTGGGATATAGAATTTTTTTGGTCATTTAACACTTATCATTTTTGATAAATCACCCTTAAACATTTTTTTTCATTAACCATAATAGTAAATTATTACACTTTGTAATATAAATTATGTTAAAGAATAAGTATTAAATAATAGATAAATTAACTATTAATTTTAAATATAAAAAATATTTTTGTCTAAATTAATTTTATATAATTGTTAGAATTTATTTTAATATTAATCCCATAAATGTGATGAAAAAGTGATTTCACAGAGAGAACACTTTCATATGTCTATATATTTTTAATATAAAAATTCAATATGCAATTTATTCTAATAACCTAAGATGTATGAAATGATATATAATTTAACTAAATATACATTTAAAATAATATTTATATAATACCTGTCTTTTATATGCATTGAATAAAATCATATTTTTTAATAAAAGTAAAAAATAATATTACATTACAAATAAAATACAATATTTCAATAGAAAAGTATCAAAAAATTATCAAAAATAAAAATATTATGTCTGTATATAAAAAATAAATATTAATTTGTTGAATAAATTTTCTAAAAATTGTGAAAATAGTTTAATTATTATTTGAATTGAAGAATTAAAAATCCTATTTATTGAGAACGAAAATTATTTTTTGTTTCCTATAATGTCATTTTAAATTAGTATGTACCTTTTTATAAATATAATTTCTTCTTACATAACTAGTATATATAATTTTCTATATTTTATATTTATATAAATTATACCATGTTTAATGACTAGGTTATCATTATTGATTATAAATATTAATATTAAAAGTTTTCCACGGTTTGTTAAAACTTTTCATTGTTTATAATGAATGATTTCAAGGATATTCAATTTGTTTGGACGAAATTAAATAAAATATTATAGGTTTACATTATAAATCATTTAAATTAATTTCACCCTTAAAATACCATCCTTTTGTTACATAAAACTATGGAGACTTCTGCCTCATCACTTCCCCGATTTTGTAAATAACATCTTTAACATGCTGGTTTCTCCAGAATAATTTTACAACGTGAGTGGATCTATTTCATAACCCGTACTTTGTATGGTCCAAACTCTCCACACGTTGTCTTCATATAAAATATCATTCACTAGTGGTGTGACTTTTAAGATTCGTTTATCTGATGGGTCAATTATTTCATTACATATGAGAGTTACATGGAATAAACAATGAACATCAAAGATATTCGATGTAATTACCAAATTATATGTTATTTTCCCTATAAAATTAGTAATTTAAAAGGGCCCCAAAAATAAAGGTTTGAAAATTACATTATATTATAATTAAAAATAAATAATTTATTTGTGGTTCAATTAACTACCACCTCACCTCTAACAATGTGAAATAAATATTCAAAATAATATTTTCCCACTTCTAAAGTATTAAAATATTAATAAGATTAAAAACATATTACATTAACCTCAAAGCATTTACCAAAAGAATATATGTTTTTAAGTTATCATATTAAATCCATGGATTCATTTATTCCATTACATTAATAATTAACCTTATGGATCCACCAATATTCATATAACCAAAATATACTCTATAATATTGAATTTATTTTATCTTATATCCTTCAATGATATACTTAAAAGAAATATATTCTTATACTAAAATTTATAATTCTTATTTAGATAAAAAAATCACAAAAAACAATATATAATTTAAAATTATAATTCTAATTTTATACCTTATCTATTCCCTTATGTTATATAATGTATTTCCATTATAAAGTCAGGTTCATCAATAAACCTATAGAATATAAAATGTCACTTAATTGTTCAATAATTTATATATAGCATGATAATAAATGATCGGAATCACATCGTATTTCACTAATGGATGTATAACAATATTTTCAAAAATATTATTTATACAATATATCTCATGAAATTCCACACCATGGGCCACCATAATTAACATTATCCTATACAATTACAGTGATTCCAAAAGATCTCCCTTGGTAACATATCTTCAATTATTATTATAAATTATAATCATCATTTTTCCTTGGATTAATGTATTTATATTAAAAATTCCAATACCCTTCTGATTTAGAACAAAAAATATTTTTTGGTGATTTGTTTTATATGAAATAATTTCATTGAATTTCTACATCACATCACTTCTACTATATATTTCTTGATGGTCTTATTTACCATAAATTACGCACCATCTTTTTATTTCATTAATTTACCTAAATAAGAATTCCCACATTTCTACCATATATGTGACTTTAATTTTATTCCTTTTTTCTATTTATATGATCCATCATGAGTATCACAATTTTTTTTCTCATCAAAACTATGGAAATGGTTGGAATCTCCAATTTCCATTTTTTCAATAAATTCAAATTTAAAAAAAAAATATCTTTTAATATTCTATTATTTCCAACACCATTGGAATACATGGTCTCAATGCCAGAATACATAGTTCAATTTTTCATTTTGGAATTATGTATAAATTATAAGTATATCATTAATGCCTTGTAAAATTTTCATCATAGGTCCTAATAGATTCATCATCCTTCTCATTGATATAGAGATGTTTTTTCTCCATACATGTTTGAATAATTTTAGTGATGTTCTTACTAAAATATAGCCTCTGAAAATAATCCACTTCCATCGAATCAATTTCCACCTCTTTACTTATATTATTTATTTTGTTCCTCCATTGATATGATTCTCCCAATAAATTATAGATAATTAAAATTTATTTTTTTTCTCTAAAACATTGAGAACATATAATATATATTGAGTGGTACAGATCCATTTCTAAAAAAATTAGATTATTAGACATAGTAAAATATTGTATTTTATTCCTCATGACGGACTCAACAAGATGGTGTTACCTTAATTTCTCTTTTGGGTGTACATTATGATTCATATCATGAAAAATGATTCGTTGTATAAGAACATGATTTTATATTCCATCTCTAATTTTAGTTATCTTCTCAATAGAAAAATAATTGAATCTTTAATTACATTCATTATTATCTAGATTACATTGTTTTATATAAATAATCTAAAACCGACCAGAATAGTGATAGAAATAGTAATCATAGTGGGAAAACACATTGTTGATAAAAATTAATTATGAGATGCATAAATAATTAAAATATATTTTTAATATACAACACTGATGATATAACGTGGAACATCCATAATAATCATCTATCCAAATCGTTAAATATGGTATATAAATAATTTTTTAATTTGAAACAATTATCCCATAGAGTTCCCAATAATATGTGAAGTAAGTACCATTTTCATGTAATAATAAATTAATGATTAATTCCTAATGTGAATTCCACAGAGTCACTGAATATCTTTACATGTGTATCAGAACCCAATACCCTTGTATTGTCTAGAAATTGAAGCTTTTTTTTCCAAATACTTGATATATACTTCATAAATATTAATGTAATGATTCTAATGATTTGACTTATTCCAATACATATATTCAAGAATATATCCTTGGACATCTACTTAGAGATCTCAATAATGTTTTCTTATCATATTTCCCAAATTTTAACTAATTATTTTCTATAATACCAATTATAACGACCCAAATTATTTTATATTCATATTATATCTTAATAGATGAATATTCATTACAATGGTTGATGATCCACCCCATAATTGTTTAGGTGTAGTGAATTTTCAAAAATAGAAACATAAAAAATTGGTTATTATATGAACTAAATATCTTCCATCCATTTTAATTAAAACTATATCCCTTTTTAGACTTATGAAACTTAAAACAATTTTTCATAAAGCAGCGATATGAATCATAAGAATATTAGATATTATATGTTCCATAACTATAAATATGAGACATATCTAAAAAAATTAGGATAATTGTATGCGAACATAAGAATAACATTTAAAAACAATATACAAAAAAAGAATATATCATAATCATGTTAAATTACATAATTAACATTATTTCATAATATGTGAATCATATTGAAATATAAAAACATGTAATATGAGGGAACAACACTACATAAGACTTATCTATGGGGAATACACATGGATTTTACAACATTGAGGACATGTTTAAATAGATATATGTTCCCTCATTTTAGTAAATACATGGAATGAGGACCTATCAAAAACTATTGGAAATAAAATTTGGTCTTCAGATAGCCTTATGAATGTGGTGTCTAGGTCCAAACATAACACTATGGTCATGTAAATAGGTTCAGAAACTAAATTGGTATGATGTAATGAGATTCATGCAAAACATGGATATCATATAATCTTGTTCACACAAAAAATATTTACTCATGAGTTATCTAAATTTAATAAATTCATTGTTTGTAGACATAGGTCCCACACATCCCATAATATATACATTTTCGTGTTACTTCATATTCAAATATTCATCATATTATAACCTCATAAAATGATATGAGTTTTATAAACATTCTCTCATAATAAATCCCATGAAAATGGATTAAGTTTCATAAAAAACTTCTTGTAAAAATCTATTAGAATCCAGAGAAATTAAAAGGTTCTTATAATTTCATCATAAGACCATTAAATCTCATATTATATTAAAAAATTTACTCTTATATGGAAAATGATTTGGAAATATTAATTAGAACATTTCTTAATGAAAATAAAATTTTAATTTTGAAAATAAATTTAAATTAAAAGAAATCATAAAAACCTTTAAAAATAATTTCCTTTAAAATTAATATATTAATCATTTTTAGTTGTCACTAAAACGTTTATTTTCTATGTTGGTGGAAAATTATTCTTATTACAAACACATTAAAACAAATATTCCTTGCACAATTTTGTATGAAATGGTAAATGGTACATTGTTTTCATAACTATTGGAATATTAATTTTTAATTACATTCATAGAATAATTTTAATGTTAAAATTTACATTACATAATCCTTTTAAATCATTATCGAATAATTTTTTGGAAAACATGTATTTGTAATAAAATTAATTTTTGACTAAAGAGTGAAATAATTTTGAATTCTCTTTAATAAATTAAATTAGAATCCATAGTTCATTAATGGATGTAAATGAATTAAAACAATGTATAATATGGAAATAACCATAGAAGTATAATATTCATGTTTTCATGATTATAAGGGTCATAATATTTTTTAACATTATACTCATAAAAAAGTATTCGGGAAATGATAATACTGTATCTTAAAACTCTTAACACATTAGTATATTGTGAATCATAATATCAATCAAAAAATAAAAATTAATGAAACATAAAAATATATTTATATTATATAAATTCATGAAATTACATTTCAATAGTGATTTATATAAATTTAATAGTTTAGTATTGATGGATAACAAAATATATGACCATAAGAAGAAAAATTGAGAAAAAATCCATTATCTAAAGTCTCAACTAAATTAGTACCCATTTTAACATAAATTATAATAAAATTGGGATTATTAAGAATTTATAAAATAGACATACATATATATATATATTTCATAAAATAAATTACTTACTTATAACCTCATATATCTACTTTATTGACAATTACTTTTTAAAATCACATTTTGGGTTATGACTACTTTTTTTTTCTTGAATATTTTTATTTGGTATTTTTAGTCATTTAAAAATATTAATGGTAAAATTATATCTATAATGATAATGAAAATATTAATATAATATATATTAATTAAATACGTCGTTGGAGTGATACAAAAAACATAGAGATAGATTATGTGGTATACTATTCATGAAGAAGGTAGGTCAAATATATAGAAATAAATTGTTTCAATTTTATCAACGGATGAATTTTATGGATTGTAAATAATTCAATAAAATTATAGAATAAATTATATTTCATATATTTCACATATATTAATTAAATTTTTACTTATTTTGTTTCATGTATAATGAATGGGAATAATGAATCGCAATGCTTCTGGAGGTGATAGTCTTCCACACATAAGAACATCATTTTTTTATTCCCACCGCATGGAATTTATTACAATATATGTGATATTATAATAATATATTTTCAATAATATAATATATATTATTATAATTATTATTAAATCCATCATAATATCTAGTTGTAGGAGGTGGTTAAGGAAAAAATAATAACATCGATTCTCGCGGCGGTATTCCTCCATTCAAACCATTGACAATTTCGTTTACAATTTTATACAAGAGGAGATAGATAAGGTAATTGAAGAAATATATAAACTCATAGTATACATGAGATACTTAATTTATTTTATTATAGTATTTTAGTATTTTTTGAGGACGTTTGAGATGAAATAATACCAAAAAATGTGTTTATGAATTTTATCGCTTCTCTAAAGAACCTCTTTAGGTTTATACCTAAATACTCTAAAAGAGGTATCCCTAATATATATATATCTTTTTAGTACATTGTGGGGGAATTACGAAATTTGTTTTATTTTGTATTTACGATATATTTTTGTTCAGAAGATTGATGATAATAGGAGAGTCAATGGTATTCTATTACTGGAGGAGAGGAAACAAATGATATTTTTCCTAAAGAATAAATTGTACCAACGTTTTTCACATACTAAAAGGATTAAAACTCTATAAATCTATAGAAATAAATGTGATAATGTATAAATATTGATATGTAATTAGGTTATAAGTGTTTTATATAATTTTCCCTTATCAATTTAGATTTACCCTCGATAAACAGATTTTAACATTATCCACAATAAATAAATTAAATGATTTTTACTATTTATCATGGACAAAAACTAACTCAAAATTATTAGATAATATTAATTGATATAACTATAAATATGGTATAAAAGTTTAATATTTTAGTAAATATATTTTTAAGAATATTATTTAATACTAATCACACAAATGCGATGATAAAATAATTTTCTAAAGAGATAAATTTCCTATGTAAAGATAGATTTAATTTAAAAATTCATAATGAAATTGATTAAAATTCCATATGTTTAATTATTTGATATATAATTATAATATTTTAACATTTTAAATAACATGGCAATAAAATATTTATTTTATATGTTTTGTAATGAAATCGATTTTGTTAATATAATTTATCAATTCATTACTATTTAATGAAAAAAATATTGCAAAAAAGCATCAAGAATTTACTCCATGATATTTTTTATGTTTATTTTATTATAATATTGTATATATTTTCAAATAAATTTTATATGATTGGTAAAAAATAATTTTATTATTTTTCTCACAAAAACTGGTAAAAATAAATTTTGTTTTAAAAAGATTTATCTTATCATGTAATTATTTTTCTAAAAACTATATAATTTTTTATCAACATAATTTCATTATATAAAATAATTCTATATAATCATTAAAATATGTATTTTTATATTCATTACCAAAAATTTAATATATAGGTAACAAAATATAACTTTATAAGAAAATTTTAATAGTTTTTCACAAGTTGTTAAAATTTGGTGTTGTCTGAAATGTAAGATATCAATGAAATTAAATTTATTTATAAAAATTATAAAATATAATTATGTAATGTTATACTCACAATAAAATGAATTTCATATATCTACCCTACACATTTACAAATTTAATTTTATGATTTTATGCATAATCAAACTTGTAATTATAATCCAAGGATCTTAAACTATAGTGCCTTAGGAGAATAAGTACATAATTAAACATCATAAAATAAACTTTTATATATTATTGAAATTGAGCTCCTAACATCCACTGTTCTCATTCATATTCATAAGAAAATCTACTAATTCATATTAATAGGATAATCTGGGGGATATCATTTAAATTGTGATTATATAAAAACCCCTATAAGGGAATAAATATATGAATAATGATTTATCACATCCATTAGAGGTCATGGAATTAATATATAAAAAGTCATGGAACAATATTAATAATATAGAATCAGAACATATTATACATTGGATAAAAAAGATATAGAATCATAATATTATTTCAGAAACATAAAACATGACTTTAGCTCGAGTCAAGGATCATTTTACATAGAGATGCACAAGTCAAGCCTAACCATCATGATTGTTGCACATAGTGCATGAGTCAAGGATCTCTACAAAGACCGTAGCACATAGTTTATCATAAAAAAAAATTCACCCATTAATTTGAGCATTGTATGGGTGTACCCATCATAAAATATTCAGGAATATGTTTCCATTTAAAAAAGCATTCATAACCAATCAAACATAAGCATAATGGTACCCATGGTTTGAAAGGGGTTCCATAATAATGTCATAAATTATAACCAATGGGTGTATAATAAAATATTACATGATGGAAAGGGATTATATCATGCATGGAAACTAATAAGGTTTATAGAAATATATCAGGATAATTTAATTAAAATTTATGTGATACCTATTAAAATAATTATTAAAGAAACTTTTGATTTAAAACATTTTATTGTTTTTTAAGGAAAATGTCAAATATCATTGAAAAAAATTGAAAAATTACCTATACAAACACATAAGTGAACCAATATGGTTATAATAATAATTTTTTTCTCATGATAATTATTAAATAAAACTACTTGTAGTGTGCACTTTAAATTGTGTAAGAATTCAGAAAGTTCATTAAAAAATGAGATTTATTAACTATAAGAATTAAGAAGGGAACCACTTAAATATATGAATAACCACATAATAAAATGGTGAATGGATCTTGAGAAAATATTTTGGAATATATAAAACATATTTAGAAATATAAATAAATGATAACATCATTTGGGTAAAAATAATGATAGAGCAAGACGAAGGAATAATAGTAGTTTGGGTAGAATCCGTAAACATATTTCTGAATGTGTTCTTCACTTGATCTTAATGCCGTATTTTATCAAATTAGATTCACTAATTATATATTCTAGAACTTATTCTAAATTTTTTTGATTTATTATAACATTATTAAGTTCATTCATGACTTCTTTATCGGTTAACAGGTTTAAGTTCACTGTTTGGGATCATTTGGTTCCTATATTTTCATGATTGGTTTATTTATACAAATATATGAATAATCTTGTAAGGGTAGTATGGATGTACAGAATAGAACATATATATATAAATATAATATACATAATATTAATTAGTTATACAAATTATTTTGTTATTTGATGTGAAGATAAATCATTATACAAAACATTAATGAGAACTGTTTGGGATAACTGACGAGTTTCTGATCACTACAAAGTCATTTTGTTTTACAAATTAATTTCCTTTTTTCAAGATGATTCCATAATATTAAATTGGATATGTAACATATAAATAATCCAGATAATTCAAAAAAATATTTTCATGACTATTGTTGAATTCAGTAATAGAAATCTAAAACATGTAATCCTTTAATGCGAAAAATTTACACATCATGGATAAAGCATTAAATTTTAGTATAAAAGAAGGGGGAAAGCTAGATAATGATGAATTTATACAATATAATAACAAAATTCAAATATATATTAGGTAAACTATTTATCATAAAAATTAGACTAGGATATGTGAGGATAGAAAAGGTATCAAATGAACATGAAATAAAGTTGAGAGAAAACAGAAAAGGTTTTTACATTTTAATTCCTTCTTATTTAGGGCCACATTAAGGGATTGATTTTATGGAATTTTGTATAGAAAAAAATATCCCAGAAGTAGTGGAGTGGTTTGGAATGTCTATTGGGATGAATATAGATAATGATCAAGGCTTGATAGGTCTGAGAAGTAGGACAGGCGTGGGGTGGTATTTATATTAGAGGAGATAGTATAATCTCACTATTTAATTAATTAGTTTTTTATTTTGTCCAGGACATTAAATAGTACTAATTACTGGGAATAAAAGAGTAAGTATATAATCTAAGTTTTCATAAATTGTCTTAACATCATTCATGACTCAATAATTATTTATTTAACTTATAATGTTTAGATACCGTAAAGTTCCATATTTCACTATTAAAAAAATTCATTTATTTTAGAAAAATCCAAAAAAAAAACAATTTTTCAATGTGTATAATCAATAAAAGAACTCAATTTTATGAAAATATATTTATAAATATGATAAATATAAATATTATTTGAAATTATTATTTACCTGGATAATATATAATTTTTCATTAAAACTACTTGTCAATAACTATGAAAAATTTATCAATGTCCCATAAAATTATCTTATAATAATTAGAAATAAAATCAATAGTTTATGGATAAATTTTAATAAATCTAGTTTTCTTATAAAATATTTCATTACTCCTAAAAATGTAATTATGTTTTTTGGACTTATAAAAATACCAATAGTTAATTAATAATTTTTAAAATATTTATTTTCCTATACTATGACAGAATCATATTATAATATCACTTAAAAGATGGATAAATTTTATTTATAATATCACTGGAGAGGTTACAATTTCATTGGATGGTTTACTATTCATAGATGTCACATTATTATTTCAAATTTTATGTTACTATTTAATTTTTATATGTTCTTTAACATATAGAAATAAATTTTATGTAAATCATTCATATATTATAATTTTCTTATTGTTTTCTTATGATCATTTTATGGGATTATACTATATGAAATAATTATAAAATTATAATTCAATTGATATAACATTGGGTAGTTACATTCTTCCCCTTGTGAAATATTTCCTTAAAAATTTCATCTTACATTCTATGCATAAAATAGGTGTGGGTACATTTCCTTCATATCTTGTTGTAATTCATAGGTTACCTCTTCATACATATGGTTCTTCAAATGTACTTTGACTTGGTGAGTAATATTTTTATATAGAAAAATATCTCTATATCCCAAGATAATCATTGGATGATCTTTATAAGAAATATTTTTATCGAACTATACAAACTACAAAGATATTACATGTGAGGAATCTGGTATGTACATCTTTAAGAGGGATATGTGCACACAACTTGTACATTAGACACAATAGGTGGAAGTTCTAGTCAATTGGTCAAAGCTCTGACACAATAAAAAATCCCAAAGGGTCTGATGTGCCTAAGAAATATCTTTCCTTTTAAAATCTCATGGTGTTTTTCCATAGAGATATGTGGAGGAATACCATGTATCAAACTTTAAATTCATGGTCTCATTGATGATGGTTTGGATATCTCTTTTGTCGAAATTGGGCTGTATTTATGTGTTTCTAATTTTGTTTGCATTATCCACCATTTCATCGACCATTTTAGGTCCAACAAGCTTATCCTAAGTAACATTATTCAATAACACTGGTGTTATACACCTTTTCCTATAAAGGGATTCATATTGTTCAATTTAAATGCTCGAGTTGAAACTATTTTTTATGTGAACTCAACCAAAGGAAAGTGTTGCTACCATCCCCCTTTGTAGTACATAAAAAACCCTCTAAACATATCTTCCAATCATGGAATATTTATCTTTGATAGTCCATATTTTTAAGGATGATAAGCCGTACTAATGTTTAGCTCAGTGCATAGATCATGTTGGATAATTTTCCAGAACATCGAGGTGAATACTGGATATCAGTCAAATACATTATATTGTGTTAATACATTAATCTTTTCCAACCCTTTAATATATATCGATTCTAGTTAGTCCAATTAGATTTCATAAAGAATTTTTGGTAAATTGTGTTCAATATATAAGATGATCCACAACGACTCATATAGCATAGTTTCGTTTGGATTTAGATAAAAGTCCAGTGAAAAAGCTAAAGGTAATTTACTACCACTTCTATGTTGGTATTGGTAGTGGTAAAATCACCCCCTCTTAAAATTTTCTTTCAACCTTAACTTGATTAGAAACAAGGAACATTGATTTATACTCAGCAATATGATTCTTTATATTCCCCATGTAGTTCTATTGGAGAACTCAATACAACTTTGTTTTACCTTGATGAATAGGGAAGGATGATCTATGTGCATTATTCATATGATCAGTCATAATATTTGGATTCGATGTTACACATAATCAAGATACAAATAGTGCAACACTTTCATCATAAATCATGATCTTAGAGGATTTTCCCACATCTAATAGTTTCCAAAATTTTCAAAATTTCTATATCTTATCATTGAGCATCCTTTATATTCTCTATGAGGAATGGATAATAAATATTTTGAGAATGGATTGAATATGTTCCTAACATAATTATTTCAAATACAATCCTCTTTAAATATAATATGATTGGATCTTTATCAATTCTCATCATTTATAATGAGGTTGAATCATTTATACATAGAGCATCCATTGCCTTATTTTCTATACGAGGATTGGAGGGGAATGAGTACTCAAGATCCTTGATGAGATCCAGCCGTCATCACTGGTGCATATTATGCTCTTTCTGGGTGGATATACATCCAGGGGTCGTGTAATTAGAATATATCTCACTCTTCTCGGCATAAATATAATTTCTCCATATTTCCAACGCATAGATCACAAATTCCAACTCCATATCATGCATGTGAATGTTTTTCTAAAGTGTTTTCCAATTTCATGAGGCATAGGGTATGGAATTATCATTTTATATCAATATATAGACTATACCCTAATTTTATGCACCATTTTACACCAAAATGTGTAGTTTATTTTTCAAGAGTTTGTGTACATCAATATGGATAAGCCTTTTTTGGTCACCTTAAATCTTTTCTCACATTATTGAGTCCATACAGACATCACATCGTTCCATGTTATATTTTTTATTTTGTATTACAATCATACTATTTTCATAAAAAATAATTTATACATCCATGATATACTAATAATTCTTAGGATCATCATTACATATGTTGCCTAGGGCTACTATTCGTTCAAATTGGTCTTTGAAGTGTCCATAGATATCACTTTTCTGGTGATACCACAAATTTTTCAAAGTAATCTACATGGTCTCTATTCATTAAATAGATGAATATTTCTATACCATTATTGAGTATGAAGGGAAGAACTATGAACACGTATTGTTCATACCTCGGTCAAAAGGATGTCTTGGGAAAATAATTATTCCTCATATTTAATTGGTGATATCATGATCAAAGCTCTACATTAGAGAAATAAACGGCCCCACATATCTGGTCAAATGATTCATATATCAGTTTTCAGGGTTAATGTTTATTTATTTTGATTGTATTTAACTCATGAAAACCAATGAAAAGGCACAATAATCCATACATGTTGTAATAAAAGAATAATGGTTCACCCCATGGTGAAATACTCGGGTGTATAAAACCCCTATATGGATTCTCATATAACTTCTTCTTTAACACTACCATAAAATCATGGGACATTATATAAGTTGTCATTGATATATGAAAATATCAACGAATAAGTTCAATTGATAACTCATCCTCTTGTCTATTGGAAGACTATGCAACATTATAGGGAATAAATCATTGTAATTCCTCATAGTGGAGATGTATTTTTGAATGATTCTATCCTTTTTGTCAATCACATTATCAAGATATTCTTTCTCATAAGGAATCAATATCCACCTGTAAGTAAATGATACTAAAGGAGTTTTATCTTCTTCATTAAACTTGTACTATATTTGAGGACTTCTCTTGTATGTGAAAACTAATCTCCCTTTCCCAACAGTTGATGTTGGCCATTTGCTTGGTTTTCCATTCCATGACAAAAATAGCTTCAAACTATAACAATGGATGTACAATTTGATTTTTTGGGAAGTATAGTCTATAAAAATTAACATGTGAGGAGTTATATACATTGACTGAAATAATTTCCCCATTTCCCATTATCACAGATAAATAAATAATTATATCATGGGTTGGTGTATTAATAGTTATACTACACCTTCTATACATGATAGAGAGTGTATAACTACAATCAAATAACCATTGCAACTTTCATCAGAATGAATAACCACCCCATTGTACTAAACATTCTAGAAATACACTATTCATGAATGAATAACCATTGTACCTTTCATCAGACTATTGTTAAAATAAATTACAATAGTTGTGATAATATAATCTGTTCCATTTTTACATAGAGGTTGTTGTTGATTTCCACTTAATACTCTCTATATAGGGTATTAGTTTGAGAATGGACCATTTTACTTACATTTGAAACATTGTAATAAGGGGTAAGAATTGATATAAACCCCCATTTCTTCTTCCACATTATTTTGATTTTTTGAATCCCATAGGATGTTCTTAGCTAGATTTTTAGTCATCAACGTTTAATGAAATTCTTGGTTCCCTTTAGACCAATCCAATGATTATTATTCCCACATTTTTGACATGTGGGATGTTTTTTATTCATTCCATCATAGGATTTATTTGATTATCCAACAACATTGGACTCTATTTTTCAATTTCGTTCACCAGACCCGTGGGACCATTGAGTGTTTATAATGTCTATTTCACACATGAGGGGGAAACAAGAAATCAAATCCTAACTATCTAATTCACAAATCATAATGTATTTTTGTAAAATCTGTATTATTCTGCTAAATAATTGATACCCCTTACATTATATGTTCATGAAAAATATGGAAGTGTAACATACAATCTATTTCATGTTTGATTCATACACCTCGATAGACAAATCATTCTTATTCATAACATTGAGGAACTCTATTTTATTCTTTAGAAAAAGGATTCATGTATAATATTAATTGAAAAATAATTCCTTTAATTCATTCCAATAATATTAATCAACTTCCCCTAAGGATATCATGTTACTGATCAATGTCCACCACTGATTATCATCCCCATCAATACAATAGAACACCAGTACAAATTTCTCTTCTTATGAGAACTAGATGAAAGAGAATATATTCTCAATGGACTGATTACTTTTTTCCAGGAGGAGGGGATCAGTAGATCATCTAATCAAGGGAGGATTTTTTCCATGAATTATTCGACAACAGCATACCATTTCCATTGTGGTGTAGGGTGTTCGAAATCATTCATGTTATAATTCACAACTTAATCCTGCTGAGAAAGTAATGTCATGAGGTTTTGAGCACACATTCCCATTATATTGGTCATATCATTAGGGAACTATTCAAATTACATATGACATTTATTTTTGGCATGTGTTCTTCCATTTCCTACTTTCATCATAGGAAATAATGTTCAATTAAGGGGCTTCAATTATTAAATAATCACTATAAAAGTAAAATTTAAAAATAAAAGGTTAATCATGTAAATGAATTAAATATACTACCTTTTTTTTGACTAGGTTTACTTATAGGTTATCCATGATATATTTCATTACATATATTCTTATTAGATTTTTTGTTCTCTTAAAAAAGGTTCATAATGATCTAATGAATTTACAAAATCATATCCCTCGATAGTGTCAGACCAGGTACACAGTATGGTTCCTTATTGTGTACCATGATACCGTGAGTCAGGCCCAAAACACATTTTTGTAGTGGTTAATTCAAGGTATATATACTCAAGATCCACAAATACATGTATTATCCTGATAAATAATTATTTTCATGATAAACAACATATTCTATAATACTAAAAATTGGAATGTTTTCTAATAATTATTATTACCACTATGGTTCCTAAAAAAAGTTCTTTATATCTAATATCAAAAAATTATTATACGATCCTTTAATACATTTTTTAGATACCCAGTCCATTTACAAATATCATTACATGATTTTAAACATAACTAATCATTAAAATACTCACCATGGTTCTTAAATTCTATTGTATTAGGAAGGCAATGTAATTTATTAAAAATCATAAAATAATATTTTATAAAATATCCTTATTGATCTCCTAACTTCCATTATGCTCATATATCTTTATTGGATAACCGAGGGATAATATGAACTAAAGGATCATCTAAAAATCCAAGTAAAGGAATAAACATGTGAATAATGATTTAGCACATCTGTTGGAAGGAATGACATAATTATATAAAGAGGCATGGACCATGATTTATAATAGTGTATAATAACATAGAAAACATGGGATAATATAAAAATGGAATCATAGTAATATATTAGAAACAAAACATTTTACTTTATAAAGATTCAAGGATCTTTGAACATAGAGTTTCACAAGTAAAGGCTAACCACCAAGATCATTGCACAAAGAGCACGAGTCCAGGATAACCACAAAGATAATTGCACCCAACGTCTCATGAGATTAAACATTACCCAATTCACTAGAGTGATGTCTAGGTGTACCCAAAATAACAGGTTAATAAATATTGGTTCCACATAAATAATCATACATAATCAATCTTACCTAACTATAAAGGTACCCAAAGAAGGTAATGGGTATCATATTCTTGTCACAAAGCCTAACCAATGGGTATAACATAAATGTTTCCATGGAAGAATTGAAGTAAACCAGGAATGTAAAATAACAGGGTATAATAGTAATATAGAATGATATGTGATGTCAAATTATGTTATATCTTGCAAAATGTGTATTTATGAAACTTTATATTTAAGACATTTTGGTGTGGTCTATGGAAAATATCATAGATCATTTAAAACTGAGGTGGGAATAATCTTTAATATAAAACCAGAATTGGAAAAAGAATGGTTTAATAATTAAATTAGTTATATCATAATGAAAATAGTGGAATAAAACATATTACATAGTGCACATGAAATTGGGTATGAATTTGGAATGTTCCCAAAAACATGCTTTCTTATTGAGAAGAATTGAGGTTGGAACCGCTTAGAAATATGCACATAAATAAAGGTTATTGATGAATGGATACTGACACAAGAGTTTGGAACATATAAAAATCATATATATAATGTATATAAAAATAAAATATGACTTCATTTGGTTAAAATTAATGATAATTAAACCCGATGGAATAATGAGAGTTCAGGTAGAATCCCTTAACTTATGTTGAAAGGTTTTTTAACCTGATTTTAATGTCCAGGATTATAAAATAAGATTCATTAAATAATACTTCCACAAAAAATTATACTTTTAATTTATTTATTATAACCATATTTAGTTCACTCGTGACCTTTTTGAGGGGTTAAGTGGTTTGATTCCCTTTTTTGGGAGCATTTGTTTACTTAGTTTTTATGATCGGTTTTCTTATATACATGTACTAATAATCATGTCAGATGAGGATGGTTTTCCAGAATTAATTTTTTATGTAATAGGATATCATTTATATGATTAATTGTGAATAAATTTTATATTTTAATTTTTATTGATATTGAATCATTATATAAATATCAATGATAACAATTTTCATTTATTGGAACCCTTTTTATCCCAATAAACTCATTTTTTATAAATTAATTCCATATGTACTAAATGGTTCCTAAAAATTTAATAGGATATATTACATATTTTAAAAAAATCAACCATAAAATTGTGTAATGACTAGAATATAATATGGTTATGTAAATCAATAACTCGTTGTCATTGAACATGATAAATTAACACATCTTGGATGGTGCATTCATTTTGTGTATAAAAAGAGTTGGAATGAGAGATTATGATTATTAATTACAATATAATAACAAAATTATATTATATGTAATTTAATGTAGTTTTACTAAATTTTTTATGAGTATAGGTGAGGAGAGAAAATAAGATAAGGAACATAATGATAAATCAAATAAAAGTATAAGAGGGTTTTAGCTTTTGATTCCTTCCTCATTAGAGCCTCCTTATTGGATTGGTTTATGGACTTTTGTTAAGACCAAAAGAAATATGATTTCTGGGAGAGGATTGAGAAGATAATTTTGTATAATATATCCATGTATCACGGCTTCAGAGGTGTGAGTACAAGAATTAGCGAGGGGTGGAATTTATAGTGGAGGAGAGGAGTGTTTTCTAAATATTTAATACATTAGATTATTATTTTTCTCAACAAAATCAATAGTAATTATTATGGAGACTAAAAACAATGATTAGATCATGTATGTTTGAAACAATTTTTATTATATCACCAATAAATCAATAAAAAGTTTATTTAACATATAACGTATATATACTATATATTTCTATATTTCACTATTCAAAAAAGAATTCAATTATTTTAGAAAAATAACATAAATTCAACCTAAACAACTTATTACATGTAAAATAAAAAAATAAATCCATTTTATTAAATTAGTTTTCAAAATATTAATTTTTTTTTTATATTTAAACCCATTATATAGTTTAAAAATATTAATTTTATCATTAAATCTACTTTTCTAACACTTTGAAAAAAAATTAAACTCTCATAAAATAATTTTATAATCATTATTCATAAAATATATAAATTATGAATAAATAATATTAAAATAAATTTTCTATTTAAATATTAAATTACTTATAAAATTATAATTAAATATTTATGAATTATAAAAATTCCAAAACATAATAATTATTTTTTAAATTATTTATTTAATTATACAACGATATAATTATATAATATTTCAACATTTAATATGTGTAAATTTTATTTAAAATATCATTGGTTAGGGTAATATTACATTGGTTGTTTTGTTATTCATAATTGTTACATTACCATTCTGATGGTCAAGTTATAGTTACATTGGAATATATTCCTTATCATCAACAAATACCTTTTATTTCATTCAATCATCTTTTATAATTTTTTTGTTGTGGTCTTATTTTGATTTTATGTGGTTTTATTATATAAAATAATTATAATAATGGAATTACATTGGAAAAAATTGTTTTGTTTCTTTTCACCCTCAAAATTCCACCACATTTGTATAAATAATTAAGGATACATACGAGCCATCACATCATAAGGTTCCCACAAACCTTCATTAAAAAAGTGGTTTCCAAAAAAAACATTTTACATGTTAATGTACTTATTTTAAAGAACATTATAAATAATATGGGGAATATCCACCTATATTCCAATGTAATAAATATAATTATGTAGAGGAATAACCATTGAATTTATTAAATTTTATTGATTAGGTTTAAAATTATTTATAAGAGATACAAAGAACACTACATGATGTTGAAGGTTATTCAATAGAATCACCAATAGATGATTTGTTCTCATAAAATTATAAACAATAAAAAATAAACCCAAATAATAAGATATAATCTTTGCTATATATCAACATTTTTAATTCATCTATTGAATATGATTCTATAAATTAATACATAATATATTACTTCATCATATAATAATAGTGTTTTGTATTTCTCATTTCTAAACAAGTAAAATCATATTAAGATCCAAAACGTATTCCATCTATCCCTAAATATTAAACCAAATTAAAATGTTTAGAATAAGAAGTTCAATTTCATATACGGTTCTATATAAACTATTTCTAAAAAAGTATAAAATCTGGATCCTCTAAAATACATCAGAACAGAATCAATTTCCAATGATCAGAGGAAGTTGATCTCATGCCCTTCAATTTTAATCATAATAATAATAAATTCATAATAAAAAATTATAATCAAATTTCAGTTTTTCAAAATTCCCATGAAGACATGCGTTTCCAAAATATAATTGTCCTTTTATTTGTTAAATAATAAGATACCTTATAAGAAAATTTGATGGGAAAACTTTGTTCATTTTTGTAGTAATATAATATCTATTGTGATTTATTTTTTATAGAATTTATGTACAGTGAGATAATAACTACTCTAAAACACATAAAATTATAGTGAAGTATGTAAAATAATATTTTCATGTCGATCATTTGAAAAAAATCTAACAATAAACTCCCCATTATAGAGTTCCCTATTTATTATGGTTCACATCAATTGTTATGATTGCATAAAAATTAACATTTCCATATATCATTAGATTTATTTTTATTATAATCCTTAGTATCAGTTGGATCATGGAATTGAATTCACGAGTCTACAAAAATTTATATTTGAGACATTAGAGTGTGGATGGTGCATTTTATGGGGATGTCTCTCCATTAACTTTTTTGACTACCCTCTTCTTAACACTTCTAAAAGTTATATCTCTATGGAGATACATATAACACTTGTAACACCATATTTTTTCCATTAATGCTTTATCCTATGTTTTCATTCAAAATTTATATCATATAGGTGAAAAAATTTCATTCCACCGTATGATTTATTTTGATTTCTCATGAGAATCTATATTTTTTCCCTTCTCAAAACCATTACATTGGTGGAAACCTATACTTTCTATTTCTACCATATTTGCACATAACATGAATTATTAATTTTAGTAAATTTTTAATAGACCCAAATACTTTTGGTGACGTGGTATTAGTCCCAAAAAAAATCAAACATTATTTATTTTTTTTCATTTCTGCTTAAATCAACATCATTCAATGAATGTCTTGAAATATTAACTTGATAAGTACCAATAATGACACCTTCCTTCTATTTGACCTTGAGAATTTAATTCTTTACTACATGTACATTAAATAAATGGATTTAATTATTTTAAAATTTTCTCTTAAACAAATCACATTTGATGGTTTTACATTTCTTCTCTCGAATCATGTTAATAATAGGGTTCCCCCTAGATCTACATATCCTTTGAAATGATGGAGAACAAGAATGATATTTTCATGTGGAGAACACTATAGAATGAATAATGCATTTACAGTTTAAATAATACATTTCTCAAAGTAATTTAGATAAATGGTACATATAAAAGAACATAGATGATTCCTCATAAAGTACTCAACACAATATTGTTCCATCCATTTCTCATTTCGATGTTTAGTACAAATCAAATCATCATAAAGATGTGTTATTATAGAAATGATATTCTAAATTCTAGATGTAATAAAATGTTTATTATTAGGTGGGAAAAAATTTCATTATCCATATTATTCTGTACCAATATGATTTCATAGAGTTTTGGATATATAATAAAAACATAATGAATTCTGTGAAAACACTATTCATAGATGAGAAGAAAAATTCAATGAATAATTTATAGGATGTACAAATGAATGATAAATTCATTTAAATTTATGAAAATATATTCTTAATAAAATCCAATGTTGATAATCATCTATAAAAATACTTCAAGATGGTTTCTAAATAGTTTTTGAATTTCCAATGCATATCCATAGAGACTATCAGACTAGGTGTCCAGTAAGGCCTATTATGGAATACGAGGTAATTCTAATGTCAAGTACGAACTAATTATTTAGTTTTATTACCCCTAGGTACATAAATACTAGAAAAACTCCCACATATATCATCCATATTTGGATTTATTTCATGGAATATACTTTCATTATACTTCACCAAAATTCAAGGAATGGTCCAGATTTTCTACATTTCCATAGAATAATCCTCATACATATATTTAGGGATATCAATAATGACTTTTCAACAAAATATCCATTGTTTTACTCAAAAATTTCCAGGATACCAAATACAATAACCCAGACTTTTAATAAATATATATTACACATTAATGGATTAGTATTTATTACATAACATAATGGTTCTCACTAGAATAATTTAATTTTAGGACCTTTGGATTTAGGTAATCATAATAAACGAGTTCATAAGGGAACTAAATCTTCTCCCACTATGTTTATCATAACCTAATATCCTCTCATAAAACAAAGATCTAATTTTTTTTCAAGATATGGTAAAATGTAACATAGTAAATAAATATATCAAATTATTAGAATGGATAAACATGGGATATCAATATTAGATGAGTATAAGGGTATGATATTATGGAAAAAATATTTAATAACCCGACACTTTATATCAATTATTATAAACATGAGTCATAGTATAAATACTAGAAGTTCATGAGAAACTAATCATAATGGAATAAACTAACATGAGACATTACATAATTTCATTAAAATAAGTCATATATTTTTTGGAATACTTATAAACATACAGCTATGTGAACATGTTTAAATAAATATTGGTTGACTCATTTATTTATTGACATTAAATAAATAACTAAAATATATTAATGTAATTAAACGAAGGTTCATGCATAACCATATTGACATGAAATATTAGTCTATGAAAAAAAATTAACATGTAATCAGTTCCGCATATAATGTGTTGAGCATGTGATTATTATTATTCATTACAATGTGAACATTTAATCATGTCCACACATAACATATTTAATCATGAGAAATCCATCATTACCCAATGATATAGAGTGATATATTGGTCTCAACTATCACATCAACCATAAATTTATGTGCCAAAAAATCATCAAGTATTCTTTTTATCATTTATTAAGTTAATAAAATATGTTCAATAAATGTTTCAACAGTTGTAGATCCCATTAAAATGAAATATGAGTTATAAAACAGTTGGAATCATTATCATAAACCATACAGAGAAATAATATGGATTATATAATTGGATAATATCCATAGCAATGATTATGTGACATTGAAAAATTCGATATTAGATAGAAAATTATATTTAATGATAAAGTGAAACGTTTATTCAGAAAAAAAATATTATTCTTAAAAATCAGTATTAAATTCTAAAAATTCATAACAAAATTATGAATATAAATTCCTTATATATATATATACTATAATCATTAAATCATTTATAATCATTATGGATGAAAATAATATTTATGCCACTAAAATTAATACACAGATTTCTATCATATTTTAAAAAAAAATAAAAAAGTAACATGTTTATAAATGAAAAGAATAATATTAAAAAAAATAAAGGAAATAATTTGTAAAATTTAATTTTCATAGAAATATTAAAAAAAATGTTGGTATTATATTTAGAACGAAATTATTGGGATGATTATATATTTTATATTGATGATATAAATAATGTTGGTTTTCCTTATAAATATTCATTCACACCGGTATATAAATGGATTAAAAATGATGATAAAAATTTATTTTCATAAATATACTATTGAATAAAAAATTTTATTATTTTATTGAGAGATATTTTATATTATTCCTTCATTATAAGCATAAAAACAATCTCGATAAATGATGAGATTTTATCATAAAACCCTTAAAACATTTATAAATTTTTAATGATAATTGATAGAATAAAAAAAATTATTAATGTGAAAAAAAGAATTCCTGATATTAAATTTAAATATAAAACTAAAAATGTTATATTATATTATAATATAATGTTTGTCCCAAAGAGTAAAAACGGAGACAACAATCCCTTACTTTATGTCTCAACATCCTCTGTACAAGATCGATCATCCTGTATTACAAAATTAGGATTATTATAAATATATTTATAAACCATATACATGGAATACAATATATTATTTTCTTAAGTTTTTTAAATGTCATTCCTATTACAATTTTAATAATGAATTCATAATTTGGGTAATATTTACATTGTATTTCAAAATGTTTTTGTTTTGTTTTTTTGGCCATTTTATTTTTAAGATGGATTAAATCTCTCTTGAATTTTATCCATGATATAAATATATTATATATTCCCTGTATTTTTTTAAAAAAATTAATAAATGTTATATGTAAAATAGTTAATACTATAATTGTTGTAATTATATGACATATATATGGATGAATGTTGGTCCATTTTATTGAAGGATAAAGCAAAAAAAATTATAATATTAAAATACCATTAAATAATCATATTTATTTCATAAATAAATCATATATTAATTAAATTCACTCTTATTACCTTCCATATAAAGAGTTTAGGAAAATTCATTTCTCTTCGTGGGGTGATAGAATGTCGTACACATGAATGATGTAATCAATTTCCCATAGAATAGTATGGATGACGTTATAAGTGATATAATTATTTTAAATGTACAATAAAATAATACAATTCATATATAATCATTTAATAATTCATTATATCCATCAGTGGTAGTTAGTTATTGAAAAATAATATCATTGGTTCATGAGGTGAAACTTTTTGTACACATGATAAAAAGAATATTACCCCCCATTTGATGAAATATTAGACATATATAGGTTGTTTTATTCAAATATTAACATATAAGTTTATTTTATAATATACTATAATATTTTATTTAATTTCAATATAATTTTATTTATGTTAAATATTAATTAAAAAACACAAGTTTAAATGTTGTAATTCTTATTCAATAACCTAATTTATGTTTATAGTTAAAGCCCTCATTGGAATGATTAATAAAAAAACTAATATTTATCAGATGTGGGTGGGGATAAATTAAACAAATTTATTATTTATTATTTAAACTATAGGGGTTTTTTTGAAATTATAATGTTATAGAATAATGGGAATCCCTTAATAAGTGGGAGGAGGCCACACATGGATCTTTTGAAAAGAATAATGTGTATGATCATTTTTTCAAAGTCCACATAGCTCAAAATTTGATAATTAGATATATTTAGATGTTAAATGGTATATATAGGTCCAAAAAATTTCTTTTTTGAAATATTTGATGTTATTTTACCCTATATTAGCAGACGAACCACATATATAAATGTTTTAACCATAACAATTGTAATATATTTTTACTATATTTACTATTATTTATATACAAGAAATAATTTCTCGTTATTTGATAATATTAATTATATGGATGAAAAATATGGATTATGTTTTTATAAATTCAACTCTCACAAATTGTATAATATATTTTGTTATTAGTCCCATATACATGCAAAAAGATCGATTTTACAAAAAGAAACATTCATAAGTATAGAATGTTTTAACTGAAAAACTCAATATCAAATTTATTTAAATGAGCTATATAAATTTTAATGATATATAATTTTACTAATGTTATATATATAACCACATTAAATTAAAAGTATTAGTTTATCATTTTTGAATTAAAAGACATTTAGTAATATAAATCAGATGTTTTTACTAATCATCGTCAAATAATAAATTACAAAAAATTCTAAAAAAATCACACAAGGTTAATTTTGATGATTAGATTTAATAAAATTTATTATTTTTTCAAATAAATTTTAAATAATTAGTAATAATATTTAATTTTTGTTTTCAAAACATGAAAAAAACATTATTATATGAAAAAATTATTTCACGAAGCATAAAAAGACAATAATGATAATTTTGTACTTTTTTATCAACATAATTTCATAACATAAAATCATTATAAAAAATTTTATAATTTTTTTATTCCTATTCATACATCCATGTCTAATATATGGGATATAAATATCATGTTAAAAAAATAATATTAATAACTTGTTACAAATCTATAAAACACTATATTGCTTGTAGAAGAAGTAATAAATGAGAAAAATATTGTAAATCATTTATAATAAATAATGGTGTTACACCCCTAAGACTCCACTAGATCATTTACCAGACATTCATTTTGTTTAAGGGTCACCTTAGATAGAGATTCATGGTGTGATTTTAATACAATAGCTATCCAATTTTGCTTCAATTAATAATTTTTTATTTTAAAGCTACCCTGTGAGAGTTCTTGTGTTGATTCCAATACAAAGTGGTGTAAATAGGTTTGTATTATATATCAATATTTCTAATTAGAAAATGTAAATCTCATATTGGCGATCACACCCCATTGTATATCACTACATTGAAGCTTCTCCGTATGTTCAATTTATTTACGAATATTGGTTAATGTTATTTATTTTTAATTGAATCATCTATGGGTGTTAGTATTTTTTTTATTTGTACCTTGTGAATATAAATAGTTCATCACTCTATTTTGTAAAGGTATAATTGAGTTAATTTTTTCAGGTTATATATTTAGTGGTTTTATATTTTCAATTATATTTTCAATTAGTTTTACATTATTATAAGTCAATTGAATTACTAATTATAAATAAATTAAAAATATTTAATGGATGTTGTGGAAATAGATATAATTGTGTGATTATATTTATTGTATAATTGGAAAAATAAATATCATGGGTGAGAGTGGATTTCTATTATTAAAAGAGAATTATGTAGATAAGGGTATGTTCTCCCTATGAATTTCTCTACAGTTTGTGTTGAATAATTCTCTATCTTGTGATATATAGTCTCCCAAAATGGAAAATTTAAATTTTTAAATTAAATAAATTTATTAATTATAAATTATTTTTTATGAGTGGAATGGATAAGGATTCATCATCTCAAATAGATCATAGAGATCAAGAATCGTTCCTTTGAAAGTGAGGTCTAAAAAATTGATTTAAAATACTTTGACTCGAGACTTTGGATCCATTAAAATATATACTATATTCTGAAACATCTATTACATTCTACATAAAATAAAAAAATAAAAATATTTATTAATATTTATTTATAGTCAATGCTATAATAATGAATACAATTTTATTCCATTAAACATTATTAACTTGAGAGATTAAAAAATTAATACAACATAATATTTAAAAGGTTATTTCTAAAAATAATAATGTCATTTTAATAAAAAAATTCATGAAAAAATATAAATTTCCGATTTTTAGAACATATATTAGAAAATGGAAAATTAATTTTATAATTATGATCAACAAAAAGTGATTTGGTAGAATTTCATGAGGATTTTAAAAATTAAATTTGTTTTAGTAAAAAATTTTAATTTTAATAATACCATCAAATTTATATCATTTAGATATTTTGAAGTCATAATGATACCAAAAATATATATTTTAAACAATAATTAATTTTAAAACAATTTATATTGGATTTATCAAATCGTTGTAATAATTTATAAAATTTATGTTGAATTTTAATGAAAACTATTTTCTACAAAAATTTATAACTACTTATATCATGATGACTAGATTTTTTAAAATTATTATATGTTTAAATAAATATTTATTTAATGATATTAATTATTTCAAATACATTGTGGTTAATCGAAATGATAAAATTTTCATAATCAAAAAAGTATTGTCTTAAAAATAAACCATGATTATTAATAAAAAGTACTATTATATATAGAGATATTTTTTTTATTTTTTTTATTATGACCTTAAAATTTATCCACGTCAATTAAACAGTATTGAAAATTATCATTTATGTGTTCTGGTTATTACCGACTCACAAACCGATGTTATCCATTTTCTATCACCACCCATCACATATGGATATAATGGTTTATTACAATTTTATATTTTATATTTAGTATATTACTATACAAATAAAATTATTATATTTTAGATACCTTCTTCTATATAATTAAATGAGAATATGATAATTTCGCTTATGTGTTCATTGGACTATAGCCTCATGAAGCAATGTATTTCAGTCATGCTTTACATTGAAGGTAAAAAAGTTACATTCAGTGATGATATGGTAAATATATGAAATTAAAATTATTTTTTAATGGTAATATATTATTTAGATTTACTTATATTAATCCATCAATAAAATAGAGAGAGTATTGATGTGTACGTAAATCCTACAATGTATATGAATGATGTTTTTGATTTTCCATCTATAACCTTTATGGATTAATAAAAATTCATATATACTAACTACATATATGTTATTTTTATTATGTTTATAATTGTAAAAATTATAGGAAAAAATATAGTTGTAAGAGGAATAAAAAATAAAAAATGAAAATTTATATAAAATATAAACTTGTTGTTTCCCAAAACGTGACATTAACATTGAATTTCAAATATATTTGTAGTAAAAGGTAATTAATAAATACAATATGGTATGCCATATATAATTATGGATCTATAAGATATGTATAATAAAATTATATTTATTAAACATGAGGTTTGAATGTGTACAATTAAATTTGAGACATACGGTAATGGATTTTTTACTCAATTTTCATTCTTTATGTCAAATGTTATGTTATTTACGTATCCTATTTTATGAATTGTATATAATGACCATTTTCCATGAAATATAATGATTTTAATTTTCCATGTGATATTCTATGTTTCATTTAACATTATTAATTCTTTTTTCTTGTGATTCAATGTTACCTAAAAGGTAAGGATTTTATGTTACAATCTCATTGTTTATCATGATTTCCCTCGATTAAACATCCAATTTAAAACATTAATAGTAAATTTATAAATATAGTCATTTAATTTCTTATATTGTATTTATTTCTAAATAATAATTATTTACCTTAATTTATATGCCTTTATTTACTAAATATTTCAATAAACTGTTTTTATGAAAAAATCTTCAATAATTCACTATTCGATTGATAAAAATAGACATCTAAAATCGTATTTTATAAAAACAATATTAAAAAAGTATTTAAATTAAAAAATGGATGTATTAAATGATATTCCCAATATTTTAAACTTTTCCTATTTTTTTAAAATTAATTATCATGTCTTTTTCCAAACAAGGCGTGTTTGGCCTTAAAAAAAGTTGAATGAATAATTTTTTATCAAATGCGACTGGAATTTAATTTTCCATCATCATGAACAGTTTTTCCCAAACTTATTATATTTTCAATTTTATTTTCAACAAAAATTATTTCCACAATATTTTATGAATTTTTAATTTTAATAAATTTGTTAGAATGACAGCCTATTTTCCTCATCAAATGTCCCATCTGATTTTTATTTCAAATTCATTTTCCATCTTATATTATTTCTTTTCATTTGACTTATGATATATTAGGGTCAGTTTTTAATTATATTATTTATATTACATCACAAATTTTTTTATGATTATAAAGAAAATATTTTTATAAAATGAATTTATATTCAATACATTATACAATCTAAAGATGATTATAATTTATTTTTCCTCATATAATGATTTTATGAAATGAATTTATGATTACAGAACACGAATATTTTAAATGTTTTCTGTTGTAAATATATTTTTATAAAAAAAATTCATTTCATTGTTTCAGATATAATGCCTATTTTTCGGTCTTATAGAACACATATGAATGATATTAATTATCTAAATGGGGGGACTTATATCTTCATCCAATTAATTGGGTAACCATTGATATCTTATAATATAATCATTTGTAAAATGGGGATTAAACCTAACTCATTAAGGGACTATGTCCACTATGGGAGACTATTGAGTGAAGCATGACAAAAATGATGGTGTGTGGAGTGAAATAATTCCATAATGATTGTCTTATAATTGTGGCCTAAACATATTAGAAAACAATTTAATATTATTATTTATATGACACCAATAAATGTATTATAACAATGTCAGTATCTCATGTTTATTTCCATTGACACCATTATGATTCATGTATTATGAACTACCATGATTAATTACATGACTGATCATTATAATTTATTATAATTAGAAAAGGAAATTTAAATTTTATTATAATGTTATAATAACCATTTTAACAAATTATGATGGTATTCCACGTTTATACACTTAATGAGATTCTAATCTCACACTTTCTCATGCTTCTCATCACTATGTTGTGATGAATGGTATATGTATGATATTTGTAAAAAGACTGATACTTATTCAGAGTATCATGGGAGATAATGTTTCTCAATTATGAAGATATTGTCTATGTATCCAAATTTCCAAAGGCACTATACCATTATGATCATTATATATGTGTTTACATAATGTAATGAACATTCATTTTAAAAAACAATATCCATATATGATATGTTGGATTCTTTATGGTTAGTCACATATGATTGGTTAATATAACCTTTTGATACTATAATTTAAAAACATTAGTGAATAATATATAGATATATTGGGGATATGTCTAAGTGAGAGTCACATTATAGGGAAATTGTATGAAATTTTAATAAATAATAGAGTGAGTGGATTCCTAGAAATTATGTTTTTGATTTTGATACTATTAGTGGATGTGTCTCTTGAATAAAGGTACCTAGGTGTAATAACTACCAAAATCGAACATTGAGAATTTATTGATCATCACATTGTCTGTGTAAATGGACCTTGTTACACACATGGTTTCAAATAGCTTAGGAATATTCTTTTGAAATTCAATAACATTATTTGAAGAGTACTATTTTATTTAAATATATTATTACAACGATTTTCCTAGTTTAAATCAATGTTTTAATATTTTAACAATATTATTCTATGATTTTTAAATATTAGAAGTGCTTTTTTAGGATTATGAGTTTTCCCACTAAGATTATTGTTTCTTACAATATATTTTTTAGTTTTAGTTAATAGATCGATCCTAAAAGAACCATTATTTTCATTAATGAAATAGAAAATTAATTTATAATTCTCAAGATAATCCAAACATTTTGGGAGATGAAATAAAAAATATCATTCATATTCTTAAACAAAATTTTCCAGCATTGAATCATTTTTAACTTTCTAAATGAACATATTATTGAACAATTTCTATTAATTAAATCATGAGCGAATTTACACCATCATTTAAATATTTTGATAATTCAGAAGTCTATGAATAATGGATTAGTAAAATTTTAATTTTAATTTCCAATATCTAATTTTCAATTCATGAAATATTCAACTTTACTATCTTTCTTGGTAAGGAGAAGTAGATGAGTTTCCCACTCTCAGCAGTAATACAAGGTAACATGATGAAATTGTATATATATATTATTATTAGTATAAAAGATTATTTTTGAAAAATTACACCCCTCGAATCCTTTATAAAAAAAAGTAGATCGAATTCATTGAGATAATGTATATGATTACTGATTTTTTGGGTTCTTATAAGGAAAATATTACAATACTTGTGTGATACACGTCTAGATTTATCATCCAACCTGAATGAATGGTTTATTGATTCGATAGTTAATTAAAACCAAGTATCAAATGGTAATTATAAAAAAGGCAAAATAGTACCTATCCAAAATTAATTTGATTTTCTTTAAAATTAAATAATGGAGAATAGAGTTACCCACAAATCTCATGGTTATGAATGGTAAAGTATGATTTATTTGAAAGAATACTTAAAAACCATGGATATTAGAAGGTGATATTTCCTTAACGGTATAAGTATTAATGAAAACTATTACACAATGTTACTGGTAAATTTTTTATTTTGTGATGGAAGATGGTTATGAAATTTATTGGTGAAGGGATGGGATCATGATAAATAACAATGAATATATCGATATATTTCAGAAAAATCACCACACAAACTCTTTCAATTAAAATTAATGGTGTATCGAATAATAATAACATGTTCCCAAATATGAAGGTTGATGATGATGATTTAGGTTATAGTAAAATTATTAAGAGGGGTATATGGAAATCTCATGTGATCACAATTTCAGATTAGGGGTGTGATAACAATATGGCGAATGGTAAACTTATAATCCATTGTAGAACTGCTAGTGTCATATATTACAATAGATCAACACATTATGTCATATTAATATAATTTTCTGAGTATTTAAATATTTATTCCAAATAATTATATGTTTAATTTTATGTGAAAAAAATAATGGTATAATGATTTCATCTCATGTAATGTACTCCTCTCTAGTTGATGTTTATTGCACTGTTATTTTGAAAAATCTTGTAAATATTACAATAGATGATTTTGTTATTATATCTATCATGGAATATATATTTATACATATATATCCCATATCAATTTTCAATTAATGGAATTACTGTTTTAAATTTGAAAACATCATATGAGAAAATTTAATTGTTATGATAAGTATGATATTCCATTACAGATCACATTCATTGTATGAGTCTTAATACCCCATTAAAGGGGTGTTTATCTAAAGAGGTTGGGAGTAAACCTGACATCAATGATATTATTGTTTTTGAATGAATTTTTTTAATTTACAAAAGTATTACGATGTTTTCCACACAATTGTGATGTTGAATTTTCCATATATCTACTACCTGGTACCACACCGATTTCTGAAAATCCATATAAAATGTTCCCAATTTTGATGTACGAATTGATGATGAAAATATTTTAAATCATTGAAAAATGATTCATTCAGCAATGTGTTCCATCCTATGTTTCACCTATTCTTATTTTTAGAAATAAATAATATTGTATGTGACTTTTAATTGAATATATATAGATATACAAGATCTCAATAATGAACCAATATCATCTACCCGTGATTTATGGCCCAATTGATCAACTTAATGGATATCAATACTTATATAATATTGGCCTTCATTATAGATTTCATCAACTGAGGGTCAATATTGATGAGAAAATGACAAATATTTAGAAATAAGTTATATAGAATAGGAATATATATTAATTTAATTATGACTTACTAACTCTGCATCATCCTTTATGGAATTTATTAAATTTTACTTCAGATAGTAGGTTTAGTAGTTTTTGGTATTCTTTATAGATTATATTGTTATATATTTAATGAAAAGGGTAGATAATGAATATTACATTATAATTGAACTGAATACACTACATTGGAATAAAAAATATGATAAATGAAAAAAAACGTAAATTTTGGATATATACTATTTCATTTTTGGGTCATATAATTTCACGAGATAGTATGTCAATATATAATTCAATTATGGAGTCAACACAATGTCATCCCCAAAATATCATGCTAATTTTTTTTATTTTACATGGTTAAGATATATATTATCAATGGTTTTTGGAGAATTGTTTATAACTATAAAATCCAATAACCATGATATCTCCTAAGAAATCCATGTTCAGCTAGACATATGAATGTGAGTAAAATATTAATGAACTAAAGAGATTATTATTCATCACACCTATACTTATATTACCATGATGTTGACAATGGATTTTAATCTATAATGATACATCCATGAAAGGATTGTTTTGTGATCTTATAGAGAATGACATGTTCATAGAATATTCATTTTGAAAATTTATTGTTCATGATCACAATCACACAATGCATGATATGGTGATTGATATAGCTATTTAATGACAATTACAGATCTACATATTACAACCCTATGATATAAGACAAGGTGGATAATTATTTGAATAAAAATTATTATTATATCCTATTAATAAAGGAGATCTCCAAAGATCGAATATTTAAATATACAAAGTGGAAATTTTAATAAATCTAAAATAATGGGGAGAAATCTTAGCTTGTGGAATTTAATTATGAACTGCCAATCATTGTTATGATAAATGATACAAAAGAAACAATATCTAGAAAATATAGTCTGAATGGTTCTTGAGATTAATGATGATCATGATGGAATGATAATTTTCAGGATCTTTGTATCTGTTCTATCAATAATATATTTTATGAATGAATCCATAGAGTAAGAACATCATTCTAAATTCCCTATTAATCCTGAATGTAAAACTATGTAATGATATATCATATGGTGTTTATGGTGGGATGTAATTAAGTGAGATGTCACTAAGTATGAATATTGGTGCTTGGAATGTTTCAAGATAAAGATGAGATAAAAAATATACTAAGTTGTTACATATATTACCTATATCAAAATGGAAATATGAAAACAACACCATGGATTTAATCATTAGAAACCCCAAAAAAGATGAAGGTAATAATGATATATGGTATTTTTTATAATTCAATAGAATATAATAAAACAACATTCAACTAATGATATACTTCTATCGTGATCAAAATATGGGGATACATATTATGGATGGTGTAAGGTTTCATGGATTACCACACTCAATTATGTATGTTCAGGATCTGATGAATACCTCAATGGTCTAGATAATAATTTAAAATGATCTTTATACAGAGTTGCGATTCAGAACTAGATAATTTTTTAAAAAAAATATGGTCACTCAAGGAGAACAATTCAAATCACAGAGTAAATGTTGGTATCTTTTTCTCTATATTTCAAATCTGGTTTATACCAACACATTCGCCTAGTGGTTTTCATACCATAATATTAGTCGATATGATTATAAATATATCTCATAATGAAGACCACTATGTATTCAATTTCCATGATTCATTTAATTATAAGGAATGTTGATAAGGATTCTATTTGGACATAGTGTATTTAATGAAATGTAAGAGAATGATATATCCTTTCAAAAACTGAACAAGGTAGGTCACAGTGGATAAAAACATTATGATATAATTTGATATTTTGATTTGGACTTTGTGGTTTTTGGTAAGGTGTATATTATATTTAAAATATAGAGGCAGGTAGTGAGAATTTTAATACAATGTAAAATAATCTGTAGGTATTTTAGTCCATTTTAAATTATTGGTTGTATCATGACAATATCCAATAAGTTGGAGATTCCACAAAACCTATAACATGGTTCTAATGTGTTCAATTTATATATTTTAAGGAATAATTCAATAAATAATTACGATGAATTGAACTCAAAGTTATACAACTATAGATTTGTTTATGAAAAATAACTAATATAGATTCTAGATCAAATTTTAAATGTTTGAGAAAACAAGACCACTCAATTGGTCAATTTATTCTATTGAAACCATCAACATGAGTATGTGATGTGGGAATATTAGTAAATGATAAAGAATAATTATCATCATATTATTATATTAGAGTTATTTAATTTCAGGGAATATATTCATTTAAGGAGGTATAATTGAGAAACACAAGAGTTTATAATTATTTTTATTAATTTGTTTTTTATATCTTGTGTTATAAATAACATCATGTTTTAATGAAACAAGGAATAATATTACTATAATGAAAAAAAATTATTAACATGACCAAAAATATCCTATAAAAAATATAAAAATAAATTTTATATATTCTATATATTAGTTTTATATAATGAAAACATATTTATAAAAAATTAATCAATTTTACATAACATATTTATATGTTTTGAAAAATATATTCTCTCCATGTAATGTTTTTTTTAATATCATAAAAAAAATAATAAAATTATTTTCTAACCCATTATTTTACAAATTATTATGTCAATATTTTCATGTAGTGAATTTTTTTTATTTTTCTAAAAAGTATAATTTTTTGATGGACAATAGAAATTTCATCTTTTTAATGAAAAGTACATTTTCCTTTAAGGAATATATAAGTATAGTTTTATAGAAATGTTATATAAGAAAAATTTATTTAATTATATAAAATTTAATATGATTTTTATCATTGTAATCATTTTAATGTTGAATTTTGTTATAAAAACATTGTAAAATTTTGAATATTTACTCTTTGGAAAATATCATTCTCATTTCTTCTGTTGGTATAATTTTAAATTAAATTTTTATAAATATATTAATTTTTTTTGGATTAATGTATTATATATTTTGAATAATAATAATTTATATTATATAATAATTGAATATGAATATTTAATATCAACTTATAGTAAAATAATAAAAAATCTTTATTGTGGTTATTGTAAAAATCAATTTACTAGAAGTCAATCTAAAATGATATGGGATATCAATTATGCCAAAATTATAAAAATAATACATTTTATTTCTACGTATAGATCTTATAATATTTATTTTTATATTATATTCTATTTTGGAGGGTTTTTTATTGGGAAAATTGCTAATACACAATTTTATTTAATAGAATTACAACGTATCCAATCATCTCTGTTATAAAAGGCCACACATTATACTATAATACTTACACGTTATAAAATAATGGTTTTTCTAAAAAATGACCAAATATATTCACTAAATCAATCATATGATCCTAGAGGCCATATTTTGGTATGAATTCCAACCTAGTAAGGATTTTGGGTCTAACCAAAGAAGGATACCAGTAGAATACATTATATTCTTTACAGAGAATTTAAATATTATTTATTCAATTACATCCTTTAATTTATATTAAATAATGATAATATAATAACAGACTTATAAATAATATAATTATATATTTGTATTTGAATATCATTACCTAAACCAGACTCCACTTCCATCATATGGTATATGAAATCATCATTCATATGTATTGTGGACTACTACTTCGTGAACCGATTCTATTTTATTATATAAACAACTCTCAAAGTAGGATATAATAAAGAAAAAAATAATTAAATATGATAATTATATTATCATAATACTTAAAATAATAATTATATAACCTATATCTTCATATATTTCATTCTATTGGAATATAATGACGTCTCTTGTTTGTATGGCATGTTACCTGGTAGAAATGTGATTTTATATATTCTATATATACATGGATGGTAATTAGGAATGGTTTAATGAAAATTTGTGATATATAAATAATATAAATTATTTTGGAATAGTATAATTCTATTTTTATTAATTATTTTGAATCTATAAGAAAATAGAAAAGCATTCATGTATACGTATAATTTACTGTCTCTATAAAAAACACATATCATTTTCTATCTCTAAATTTGAAGGATTACTGTAAATACAAATATACCGAATATGTTAGATATTAATTTTCTGTATTATATTTTAGAAATTATAAATCCATTATCGATTTACATGGTAAAATTATTATAACTCAAAATTTTCACAAAAAACAATGTAGTTATTTCTCCAAACGTGACTTTTACATATAATTGTTAATAAATATGGAAAACATTGTTTATAAATAAAAAATATTTTTAAAATATATATATTTATGTTTATTTAATAGATTTACATTAAATATAAATTTATTATACACAAGGTTTTAAATTTTTTGAACGTTTTTAATACTTAAGTTATGTGATTTTATACTCAATATTCTTTCATTGGGACATATGATATGCTATCCACCAATATCATTTTACATGGTTTATATACATACTATTTTGCATTTAATATCATGAGTATACTTATTCTAATTTTAATAAATGTTTCATTTATTTTTATTCCATTATGTTTATTGTAGTTTAAAGATACGAATTTGCTTATAAATTTTTGTTCTAATCTCATATTTTATAAAAATTCCTAATTATTATGATTCTATTTTAAAGATATATATAATCATCTATTTCCAAATATTGTCATTTATTTTCCTATCTTATGGTTTTTAGTCTGAATGGACCTTTTCCCTTCATATTCATCTATATATACAAAAAGTAGTTCAATGATAATTTTATCATACATGTTCACATTTATTAATCCCTTTATTAAAAACACATCATCTTGAGAAACCCTATTTTGAAAAACCATTGACATTAATTAAATGATTTATTAAATTTCATTTTTCCAAAGATACACATTTTAATTTTTAAAAATTTGACCCTTATATTTGATTTAAAAATGTAGAGACCCATATCCTGGCGTAATTAAACATTACATTAATTTTGTGGAAAACATAATATATGACACAAAAAGACACCCAATGACCATATTATTTTAGTTTTTTTTAATCTTTGGATATAATCTTCGAATCACGGTAAATGATTTTAAATATCTCCCATAAAGATCTTCCCTATTTTTCTACCTACCTAAAACCATATTTTATCTCAGGGTGGAAAAGATTACATAATAAGAATTATCTCAAATTATCAAAAAGGGTAAGCATAGATAAAATAAATCAAAAAAAATTCCATTCGAACTAAAAAACATAAATATAAAGTTTAAACATCAAAATCTTGGGTCATTATATAAATATTGGCAGTATGTAAGGCATAGATCTATAATGGAACATTTATGATGATAAAATATTATGGGAATAAAACATGTAATTGTGGAAAACCATTAATCAAGTGTTAAGATTTATATAGTAGCCAAGGCACAGTTTCCAATACCATCATAGTGGTCAAATTTCATTACCGAAGCGGGTTTACTTGTCATTCCATCCATGTATATCTCATGAGATATAAATATTTACCCAAAGAATTGGAGGGATATATAGGTCCCACCCATCTCATAATTAAATTGTTCTTACATGTTCCAAAAATTAAACATAAATAATTTATCATAACCCAGTGAATAAAATGAGTTTCATAAAAATTATCCCATCATAGCATAATCCATATAATATAAATGTATATCACTTTATCTGAAACAAAATAAAACCATATAAATAATAGATAAATTATACATGAAAAAGAACCATATTAAATAATTTCATCTTATATGGATTATTTTTTTGGTCATTCTGTTGAAATGAATTTTTGAGGAAAATATCCTTTCTTATTCAAAATCATTTTCTTTTCTCAAAATGCAATGAAATTTTAAAAGAAAAGAATATTGTTGAAAATAATCATGAAATCAAGTAATGAAATATTAATATAAATAAGACATTATGAAACCATAAAAATACATTCCTTCCATATAAGTTAAAAATAAATTATCCTCTTACTTTTGCAAGAAAATTCAAAAAGTACCTCGTATGGTAAACAAAAGAAAGATTATTTCCATACCATGCGGTAAAAGTAATGAAAGGGTCAAAATGACTTTTAAAATACATGGAAAAATATTCTAAATTTTAAGAAAAATATATCATAAAACATGGACATGGATGATAAATATAACCCCAGTAAGTAATTACGAATAAACAATCTTGCATAAGAATGATATTGGAATAATTATCCCTTACCATAGGTCCAATTTGTTCTATATCTGTCCGAAAATGCTCTTCTTTGATGTGACTCTTTAAAACATCTTCTTAGGGAACTAAATATGGTCTTTAAATAAGAAAATCACCCCTATTATGTTTCTAGGGAAGTAGGGAAGGGAAATGGGAAGGGTATGGCTGAGCATGATGGGTCAAAAGGGTGTGAAGAGGAGAGGGATGATATGCCCTTTTATAAGAGAATAGAGGGGTACTTTTTCCATCCTCAAAAATATTAATAAATAATAAAATCAAACCCCATATAAATACATCAAAAAATTACTCAATTAGAATATTATTTGAGATAGAGTTGTATCAAACAAAAAAATTTAGACTTGTTTTATGTTTATGTTAAACCTTATCATTTTGATTTATCGTTATTTAATCTATTTAATATTATTTATGGTAATAATATTCTAATTTTTAATTTGTTATAAATATGTACATATGTATTGTTAATAGTCCATAATTAGATACCTTATTAAAATTTTTACCCTTTAATTTTCAATTTTTAATTTTTAAATAATTTTGTTATTAGAAAAAAATCTATTGATATGTTTTTTTATAAAATATTTATAGTTTCAATTTTGACAATATTCAATTATTTTAATTTAATTAAAATCAAAACTTAAGATATATTTGAACCAAAATATTTAATATATTTCTATACTTTCATATTCATATAAAAAATTCCTGGAGAACATTAATCTGTTAGTATAATATTTATTTTAATATTTTTAAGACCATTTATTTGATATTTCTCTTAATAAAATAATTACTAAAACCTTTGTTGTATAATTATTTAATATAATTATTTGTTGCATAAAAATTAAAAATAAAATATTATGATGATGATAAATATAATATATTTCATAAGATTACATTTACTCAAATTTATCATCTTAAAATCACTACTTTTAAATTCTTATATTTATTAAATTATAAAGGTGAAAACATTGACATCATTTAAAATAAAATAATACACCTGTCATAGTCTATATTATAAGCCTCAAAATGGTCAAAAAGTCGGCACATGAATACCCATGGTTTATATATACTTGACCAATATGTTTTGGTAATGTTTTTTGGGCCTTTAAATTGGTATTATTAATTTCATAAAAACTATATTATTGATTTTTCACAAAATAAATAATTTCTGCATCATTATTGTATAATATATGAAAGTAAATATGTATTTCCTAAAAATTAAAAATTAATTACCATGATAAAAAACATATTAGATTTCAAAATAGTATATATAGAAGAATATATATTCTATTTATCCTTATATTAAAAATACATTTATTATTAATGTTTGAGTGACACATATTTCACATTTATTTAAATAAAATAAATTAAGAGTATTAATCCCATCGAAGTGGGTTCTAATATATTTCATTTCTATCCAAGTATCTTTTAGGGAGAAATATAATCAACAATTGATAACAAGACAAGTGTTAGTTTAATTTTATAATCTAATTTTTACCCTTAATTACCTAATTTACCTTTAAATATTGTAAATAAATTTACCATATTTACTATTCGTAATTCCTAAAAATAAAATTTATATATTTACAAAATTTGAAACTCTTGATTACAAATATGGAATATAATTTTAAAAATTCAAAATATATAAGATCAAGTAAATAATTTAAATTTTTCTTGTTGTAAAAACGAGTTTTTGTTTAAAACATTGCAAGAGACTTATATGATTTTACCTACGAATTCAATGTAGAATTAATGATATAAAATAAATTATATTAAATGGTAATAATATATTCTATTTATACAGTAACAATATTAAATATTATAATTTTACCATATAATGTATCTCAATGAAAAAGATTCTTTTCAGTAAAATATAGTGTATTTAACTTTCTATCATAATATGAATGTTATCAGAAAAATATGAAAATTTTATATAAAGTAAATTTTATATCCTTATTCTATATAATTAGTTTATTCTATTAAATTTAACATATAACCATGTAAAAAATTATACTTAAAATCAGTGCTCCATCAAAAGGTGACAAAACTACATTTTTTTTAAAAATACTTCTTTTATATGGAGATATATTTTGTTCTCATACATTGTTCTAGAAAATGTGTAAGATTAATTATAATGTTATAAAATTCATTATGCGGTTAATATTATTAATAATGGATAGATCATAATATTATTTAATAATATATCTTTTTTTAGTGAAACTCAGTATTGTGTACCACATAAGCTATCGAGGATGGTCGCTCTTGCATGTAATGCAAGACATGTCAGGGTTGCGTGTAGCACAAACATCCTTTGGTGTTTCATATAACATAATCAAAACATAATTAACTTATACATTGGACAAACTCGATACTTAATGTTGGGTAGAATAATTTCAAACAAAAGAACTTGAAATTGTTACTAACACGAGCCATGAATAGTGTTGCGTATACTACATGTTAATACAGTTTTGCATATAGAGAAATGTAATCTTGGTGTAGCATACAACAGAATATATCAATGAAATTAAAATGAATATAGCTCATAGAATCTTGGGTTGTTACATTCTACCCCCCTTAAAATGAATTTTACCCTAGAAATTCGTCGGGGTCATTAATGGTTTACTACTTGTATGTTTTTTTATAGAAACCTACATGATAAAAAAGAATACTAAAAATCCATTTTAAAAATTAACAATTGAAAAATAATGGGTACCCATATTATCTCATAACTAGGTCTCTACATAGGAAAACATAGTCGAAAACATGGAAAAGGAAGAAAAATCAAACCATCATGTTCTGATAGATAATTGTAGGGAACATTGCTATGAAAAATTCAACCATCACAAAGCCATAAATTTTTTATTATCTATGGTACCATCTGATTCATTGGATATGAGGGTACTAGGACAAAAATTTTGGTTTTCAAGATCATACCCTAATGTTGATGAATTTTTCCATAAGGATAAATACATACATGATATCAGTGTAATATCATTATTGGTCATTCCTTGAACAATTTCTACTTCATATATTATTTAGAGAAATGAAGTTGAATTTTCCAATCATGAAGTGTTATCTGAAAGTGCGATAGAATGATATGTCATTCAATCTGTCACAAATACAAATAGGTTATCAAATGTTATTAAATATACATAAATCCATATATGGTGAGATTAAACATATAAGGTTTCTAAAATGAACTTATACTTGATCTATGATACTGCATAATACAATAAAACTAAATTCTACTTACTAGTGACTTCCATTAGGCTAGTTGTAGGTGATAAAGGCATGTCTCACACCAATTGTGGGTTTCATTCTAGTAGCCATGTCCGACGCAATGGGTTGTTTCTCGTCTTGTGGTTTGTCCTTTTTCTAAAACTACACTATTATAAAATTATAGAAATAAAATAAAAAAAATTTCTCTCCCTAAACAATATTTTCTGATTTGCAACTTAATCCATTCTAACCTATTTTCTTATCCATAATACTTTTTCGAAGCTCACATTACAATGAAAACAAATACTAGAAAGGCAGTCTGCCAGGAATTTGAATACAAGATTTTATCCTCGATATGTCTTAATATATATCTTTTGGGTCACATTACACACATGTTAATAACATTATCATGTATTCTTTTGAAACCTGTATTACTATAGAATCTTAATGAAATCATGAATTTTGTTATAATTTAACTCTTTCAACAGAACGCAATCCCAAAAAATATATATATACTCAATCCATGATATAACTTTGTCCTTATACATATCATGAGATCACTAATATTATCTAACATATCATTATCTCCTTATCCATTCATTATGTGCATATCATCTACTTTCCTAAAATATATGAATATCCTTTCATTGTTACTGTTACCAGTCAACATATACATTAAAAAATTTTAGAAAAAAAATAGTGTAACAATCCTGAGATGAATCTTTATTCAATAGTATCATTAAGTTACCTATACAACATTAATCTTGATAAACATACAATCATTCCACAACCTTCATAAACCATTGACTGAGTTTCATCATTTTATTCCTCAACACATCATTCATCTCATATATCATTTGTAGTCTCTTCATCGTCAGCCACATAAATAATACATATATGACCATGCCAATTCTCCTCATGAGATTTTCCCTTAGGGAATCTATTTTCATAATTCCCATAAATTCCACAGTTAATACATTTAACTGCTATTGTAGTCTAAGAAATACCATTATCCTTTTCCATTGTGTTAACTAAACCTTTTACTTTTCAATTACTTACTTTGTGTCCTCATTTTTCACAACCAAATCATCTTCTAGTTCCTTTGAAACTATCTCCTTGATGCCTCTTCCCAAATGCTTTAAATGAGGAAAATTGAACTTTCATTCCTCTATGATCATAAAGAAACTCTATATTTCTCTTATTAGATGAGTCAAGAATCTTACCAAAGATGAGATTATTGATCATATTTTGAGATTTATGATTAGTAATATTAACTATGTTTCTCTTTCAAAATCATGTTTCATTTGGTTGATCATGAATAATATCAGTGCATTGTCCATAATATAAACTATTAACAAGAATCTTCTTGTATCCACCAATTTCCTACAACCCAAAAAAATAGTGTGAGAGGCAAAAATTATTCTAGGAAAACAACATAATCAATGGAGAGAACATTAAATATTTTTAATCTTAGGTTTTATACTTGGTTATTCATGATCGTTATCATAATTATAGGATTGTAACCTATATTTATTCTAAACCTTATTAATATCCCCAGACATACCTTTAGAAATATCTATAGGGATCTCACTAAAGATTTCAAATCCTAGTTTCCAATGGTTAACTAAACATTTTCTTTGATACCTACTGTAGAGACCCAAATCTAGACATACATGGAAATTACATTACATTTTGTAGAAAAATTAATACATGATACAAACAGATGCCCAATGACCATATTAGTTTAGTGTCTTTGGAAACTCGGAACATCATCTTCTAATCATGGTGAAATATCATATACATCTACCATAATGGTCATTACCTCTTTTTCTAGCTACATAATACCTTATTTTATCACTTCGGGAAAAGAAAACATAAAATGGGCGAGATAAAATGCTCAGTATGGGTAATCATGTAGAATATAAAACAAACCATATACATTTGAACAGAAAAACATGAACATAAATTTTAAACATAAAAATTTCGAGTTGTGAAATAAATCTTGGTAGTACGTAAAGAATATACTTATAAAGGAACATTTATCGTGATAAAATAGAATGGGATTAAAAAATGAAATTGTGGAAACCCATTAAAAACATGATATTATTTCTATATTATCCAAGGAAATGCTTCCAAGAACATTATTGTGGTAAATTACTATTACTGAACCTGGTTTACTTTCCATTCCATCCGTGTCTATATAATCAGATATAAACCTTTACTCAATTCATTAGAGGGAGATATATTTCCCACCAATATTATAATTAAATCATTATTATGTTTCCAACAAATTAATCATAAATCATTCATCATAAACCATCAAATAAAATGGGTTTCATAAACATCATCCAATCATAACATAATCTATAAAAAATAAATGGATACCTTTTCATCATAATAAAAATCAAACCATATTAATAATATAGACATTATAATTGAAACATAATCATATTAATGTATGTCATCTTAGATGGAAAATAGTTTTGGTAAAACACTAGAAGTGAATTCTTGAGGAAAATATCCTTTCTTATTCAAAAACATTTTCTTTTCCCAAATTTTTGTGAAAATTTATATGAAAACACTACTACAAATATGGGTATTATCAATGCTAAGAACGAGCTTCAACAGTGCTAAAAAAAGCACTGTAAAGTGTCGCACTGATAAAGGTGGTACCCTTTATCAGTGCTAAACACGCACTGATAAATGTAGACTTTATCAGCGCAAATAGAGTGCTGATAAACATATCCTTTATCAGTTCATCTTTAGAACTAATTAAGGTGTAGTTTATCTGTTCTTTTTTAGCGTTGTTAAATTCCCTCTCTACTGCTACGAAAATATATTCAGTAGCACACCCGAATACCTGGAAAAAAATCAGCATCATAATAAGTTAATTAAAGCAAGTCTAACCATACAATATTAATTCAAAAATCATAATATAATTAGACCAAGTATACCCATACAACAATTATACATGTACACCATTAACACTTAATTCATAAGTTAATTAAGTACATAATGAATTCAATTCTGAATTCAGGGGGTTGGGGGGCTATTCAAGGGATTTGGGTGGCTGTCTAAGGTGGTGTAGGGGTGTCCGGGGGGCAATCCAAGGGAGTGGGTTGGTGTACAAGGTGTCGGGGGGGGGGGGGGATTTACAGGGGTTGGGGGTGTCCAGAGGGGCGGGGGGTGTCCATGGGGGTGGATTGGTGTCCAGTGGGTGGGGGTGGTCCAGGGGGTGGATTGGTGCCTAGGTGGGGCTTTCCTGGGGGTAGGCTGGTGTCCAAGGTGTCGGGAGGGCTTTACAGTTGGTGGGGGTGTCCAGAGGGGGTGGGTGTCTATGGGGTGGATTGGTGTCAAGGGGGGTGGGGGCGGTCCAAGGGGTGGATTGGTGTCCGGGGGGTCTTTCTCGGGGGTGGGCTGGTGTCTAAGGTGTCAGGGGGTGGCTTTACAGGGGGTGGGGGTGTCTAGAGGAGTGGGATGTGTCCAGGGGTGTATTGGTGTCCACGAGGGGTGGGGGTGGTCCAGGGGTGGATTGGTGTCCGGGGGGGCTTTCCAGGGGGTGGGAAGGTGTCCAAGGTGTTAGGGGGTGGGGGTTCCCAGAGGGGTGGGGGGTTTCCAGGTGGTGGAATGGTGACCAGGGTGGTGGGGGCAGTCCAGGGGATGGATTGGTGCACGGGGGGGGGGGGGGGGGGGGGGGTTCTAGGGGGTGGGGTGGTCCAGGGGGTGTCCAGTTGTAGTTTTCACATAAAATCATGTCCATTTTAAACAAAAGAGAGACCCGTTGAGAAGTATCGGCCACACCGTGCCTCTGATTGAGGTGGGGATGACTCATACATGTCACCAAGGACCCTTGGATCATTCTTATAAATGATCAAGGCAATCCGAATGTGTTTGGTCGGATTTTCGTAGGCCAGTTGTTGTTTTAAATTAAATTTATGTCCATTTTAAACAAAAGAGAGAGGCTTTGACTGATATAGGTAACACCATGCCTCAGATTGAGGCGGGAATGAATCTTACATGTCACAAAGGACCTGTGGATTGTTCTCCGGAAGGATCAAAACAGTCCAAATGAGTTTGGTTGGATCTCCGTAGGTTAGTTGTTGTTTTCATTTAAAATCGTGTCCATTTTAAACAAAAGAGATACCCTTTGAGTGGTACCGTCCATACCGTGCCCTGGATTGAGGCAAGGTTGACTCTTCCATGTCACCAAGGACCCGTGGATCATTATTATAAATTATCAAGGCAATCCGAATGCGTTTGGTCAGATTTTCATAGGTCATTTGTTGATTTCAATTAAAATTGTGTCCATTTTAGACAAAATAGAGACCCTTTGAGTGATTTCATCCCCACATTGCAGAGGATTAAGGTAGGGATGACTCATACACGTCACAAATGACCATTAAATCGTTCTCCTAAAGGATAAACATATGCTGAATAAGTTTGGTCGAATTTCCGTAGGTCAGTTGTTGTTTTCACTTAAAATTGTGTTCATTTTAAAAAAAATAGTGACCCTTTGAATGGTACCGGCCACACTATGCATCAGATTGAGGCAGGGTTGACTCTTACACATCAAAAAGGTCTAGTGGATCGTTCTCCTAAAGGATCAACACAATCCAAATGTGTTTGGTTGGATTTCCATAGGTCAGTTGTTTTTTCACTTAAAACTGTGTCCATTTTAAACAAAATAGAGGCCCTTTGAGTGGTACCGGCCACATCGTGCCTCAGATTGAGTCGGGGATGACTCGTACACATCAAAAATGACCCTTGGATCGTTCTTATAAAATATCAAGGAAATATGAATGCATTTGGTTAAATTTATATAGGGTAGTTTTTGTTTTCACTTAAAATCTTGTCCATTTTAAACAAAAGAGAGACCCTTTGAGTGGTACCGGCTACACCATGATTTAGATTTAGCCGCCGTTGATTCGTACACGTCACCAAGGACCCTGGGTCGTTCTTATAAATTATCAATGCAATTCGAATACGTTTGGTAATATTTTTGTAGGTTAGTTGTTGTTTTCACTTAAAATTGTGTCCCTTTTAAACAAAAGAGAGACCCTTTGATTGGTACCGGCCACACAGTGCCACAGATTGCAGCAAGGTTGACTTTTCCACGTCACTAAGGATCCATGTATCTTTCTTATAAAATATCAAGCCAATAAAAATGTGTTTGGTTAGATTATCATAGCTCAGTTGTTGTTTTCAATTAAAATTGTGTCCATTTTAAACAAAATAGAGACCCTTTGAGTGATAGCGATGAAACAGTGCCTTGGATTGAGGTCGGGATACCTCGTACATGTCACAAAGGACCAGTGGATCATTATCCTAAAGGATAAAAACAATCCAAATGCATTTGTCCAATTTCTGTAGTTTAGGATTTGTTTTCACTTAAAATTGTGTCCATTTTAAACAAAAGTGAGACCCTTTGAGTGATAACGGCCACACCATGCCTCATTTGGAGGAAAGGTTGACTCTTACACATCACCAAGGATCCTTAGATCATACTTTTAAAAGATCAAGGTGATTCGAATGCATTTGGTTAGATTTTTATAGGTCAGTTGTTGTTTTCAATTAAATTAGTGTCTATTTTAAACAAAAGAGACACCCTTTGAGTGATAACAGCCTCACCATGCCTCATATTGAGATGCAGATGACTCGAACATGTCACAAAGGACAATTAGATCGTTCTCATAAAATATCAACATAATACGAATAATTTTGGTCAAAATTTCGTAGGTCAGTTGTTGTTTTCACTTAAAATCGTGTCCATTTTAAACAAAATAGAGACCCTTTGAGTGGTACCGGCCACACCGTGCCTCATATTGAGGTAGGGTTGAATCTGACAAGTCACAAAGGACTATTGGATCGTTCTCTTAATGGATCAACACAATCTGAATTTTTTTGTTCGGATTTCCGTTGGTCATTTGTTTTTTCACTTGAAATCATGTCCATTTTGAAAAACAATAAAGACCCTGTGAGTGGTACCAGCCACATCGTGCCTCGGATTGAGGCAAGGATGACTCGTACACGTCACCTAGGACCCATGGATCATTCTTATAAATGATCAAGGAAATAATAATGTGTTTGGTCAAATTTCCTTATGTCAGTTGTTGTTTTCACTTAAAATCGTGTCCATTTAAAACAAAAGAGAGACCCTTTGTGTGGTTCTGGACACAATGTGCCTCATATTGACACGAGGTTGACTCTTACACATCACCAAGGACCCTTGTATTGTTCTTATAAAAGATAAAAGCAATCTGAATGTGTTTGGTTGGATTTTCATAGGTCAGTTGTTGTTTTCAATTTCAATTGTGTCTGTTTTAAACAAAAGAGAGACCCTTTGAGTGATAGAGGTCACACCATTCCTTGGATTGAGGAAATTTTGAATCCTACATGTCCCAAAGGACCCATGGATTTTTCTCCTAATGTATGATCATAATCCAAATGTGTTTGGTAGGATTTTCGTAGGTTAGTTGTTGTTTTCACTTAAAATCGTGTCCATTTTAAACAAAAGAGAGACCCTTTGAGTGGTACCGGACACACTGTGCCTCGGATTGAGATGGGATTGACTCGTAAACATCACCAAGGACCCGTGGATCATTCTACTAAAGGATTAACACAATCCTAATCCGTTTGGTTGGATTTCCATAGGTCATTTGTTGTTTTCACTTAAAATTGTGTCCATTTTAAACAAAATCGAGACCCTTTAAGTGGTACTGGCCACACCGTGCCTCGGATTGAGGAAAGGTTGACTCGTACACATCCCCAAGGACCCTTGGATCGTTATTCTATTGTATCAACATAATCTGAATGCATTTGGTTGAAATTATTGTGGGTCAGTTGTTGTTTTAACTTATAATCGTGTCCATTTTAAACAAAAGATAGACCATTTGAGTGGTACCGGCCACAATGTGCCTCGGATTGAGGAGGAGATGACTTTTACATGTCACAAAGGACCCTTGGATCGTTCTACTAATAGATCAACATGATCTGAATGCATTTGGTCAGATTTACGTATGTCAGTTGTTGTTTTCCCTTAACATCGTGTCCATTTTAAACAAAAGAGTGACCCTTTGAGTGGTACCACCCACACCATGCCTGAGATTGAGGTGGGGATGACTCATACATGTCACCAAGGACCCTTTGATAATTATTATAAAATAATAATGCAATCCTAATGCGTTTGTTCAGATTTTCATAGGTCTGTTGTTGTTTTCACTTAAAATCGTGTCTATTTGAAACAAAAGAGAGACCCTTTGAGTGGTACCTGCCACAAAATGCCTTGGATTGATCCGGTTCAGACTCTTACACATCGCCAAGGACCTTGGAATATTATTATAAATGATCAAGGCAATACGAATGTGTTTGGTTGGATTTTTATAGGTCAGTTGTTGTTTTCAATTAAAATTGTGTCCATTTTAAACAAAAGGGAGACCCTTTGAGTGATAGTGGTCACACCGTGCCTCAGATTGAGATGGGGATGACTCTAAAATGTCACAAAGGTCCCACGAATTGTTCTCCTAAAAGATCAACACAATCTGAATGCGTTTGGTTATACTTCCGTTGGTCAGTTGTTGTTTCAACTTAAAATCGTGTCTATTTAAAAAAAAGAGACCCTTTGAGTGGTACCGGCCACACCATGCCTCAGATTAAGGTAGGGATAACTCATAAACATCACCAATGACCCTTGGATCGTTCTTATAAATGATCAAGGCAATCCTAATGTGTTTTCTCAATTTATCGTAGGCCAGTTTTTGTTTTCACGTAAAATCGTGTCCATTTTAATTAAAAGAGAGACTCTCTGAGTGGTACCGGCCACACCGTGTCTCGGATTAAGGTGGGGTTGAATAAAAGGCATCAAAATGGACCATTGTAACATTCTCCTGAATTATCAACACAATCTGAATCCGTGTTGTCATATTTCCATAGGTTTGTTGTTTTTTCACATAAAATCGTGTCCACTTAAACCAAAATAGAGACCCTTTGAGTGGTACCATCCACACTGTGCGATGGATTTTGGCAAGGATGGCTCGCACACATCACCAAGGACCCTTGGATAATTCTAATAAAATATAAATGCAATATTAATGCATTTTTTTTAATTTCTACAGGTCATTTGTTGTTTTCACATAAAATCATGTCCATTCTAAACAAAAGAGATACCCTTTGAAGGGTACCGGCCGCACCGTGCCTCAGATTGAGGCGAGGTTGACTCGTAAACATCACCAAGGCCCCTTTTATTGTTATTATAAAATAACTAGGCAATAACAATGCGATTTATCAGATTTTCGTAGGTTAGTATTTGTTTTCAATTTAAATTGTGTCTATTTTAAACAAAAGAGAGACCCTTTGAGTGATAGTGGTTACACTGTGCCTCAGATTGATGCAGGGTTAACTCTTACACATCACGAAGGACACTTGTATCATTATACTAATAGATCAACATAATTTGAATGAATTTGGTCAGATTTCCATAGGTCAGATTTTTTTTTCACTTAAAATCGTGTCCAATTTTAACAAAACAGAGGCCCTTTGAGTGGTATCGGCCACACCGTGTCTCTGATTGAGGTGGGGATGACTCGTACATGTCACCAAGGACCCATGGATCATTCTCCTAACATATCAACACAATCTGAATGCATTTGGTCAGATTTCCATAGGTCAGTTTTCACATCACTTAAAATCTTGTGCATTTTAAACAAAAGAGAGACCCTTTGAGTGGTACCTGCCACACCGTGCCTCAGATTGAGACAGGGTTGACTCTTACACGTCACCAAGGACCCGTGGACCATTTTCATAAAGGACCAACACAATCTGAATGCGTTTTGTCAGATATCTATAATCACATCCTCCATTCGGTCTTCTTCATTATCTATATTTGTATTCATATCTGATGATCCATAAAACGCAGTTTTATCCCAGCCAGTAGCTACATTCTCTTTTTCTACATGTTTATTCCAACATTTATAACTCCGATATATTCCGTGACATATCAAATGTTCTTCCAACTATTATGGAGTATGAAATCTAGAATAACAACAACGTAAACACGGACAAATGATTTGAGAAGGATCTTTTCCATGAATCTTTGCAAACATGTTGAAATCTTTCACTCTGTTCCCGTACTCTATTGTTAAACGATTAGAATCCATCCAATATTTATTTATATTCATCCTATTTGAATCTCAAATATTAGTATTTATGGTTCAAGTACACAAAACCAGACTTCCAAATACAGTAGAAGAGAACCGCTTCCTTAGAAGGAGATCAAGTAGTCTAACCTATAATCAAGATTCATAAAAAATAATATTAAATTCACTAAAAATATGATGATATATCACTATATAAGGATGATATATGAGGAGATAGAGGATTTACAATTGATGAGAGATCCCCATATCAGAGAGAAACCAAATGAATCCACTAGAGCTTCTATCTGATAAGAAGGGAGTTTGGATGAGTTAAAATGACTCTTGTAAGCCTTAAAGAATCAATATTTCAAATGAGAGTTGCGTATGAGAAAGAAGAATAAAAAATGGGACTCATGGAATTTCATACTATAAAAAAAGATACCACATTGCAACCTCCCATGGACATGGTACAGAAAGGATTTAGACAACCATACTATGGTGTAGACTTCTTGTCATGAACTAGACCAGGTTGCCATCCCACATGACACCTGACCCAACCCATGGGAAGGTCCAAAGGGAATTACCAATCCCCATAGGTTGTAACTAGTGCCTAGTAATTGAGTAACACCTTTGAGAATGGTTTTTTCATTTAAAAAACAATAAATATTACATAATAATCAATCAACATATCATAACAAAATTTCACAATATTATAGACCAAACAATAACAATACAATAGGGGATAATCATTTAAAAATTTCAACCAAAACAAAAATAACAAAAAAAGGTAAGGGAACCAAATATAAAAATAATCCTCCATGAAACATGAGGGTCAACATCCCCACTCGACAACTAATAACAGTCACCAAAAGGGGAACTACTTGCACATATATCCACCATCACCACCAACTGTACCTTGCCTTTAATTGGGTAAAACATAATAAGGTCTACATAAAACTGAGGTTGTATATGAGGTGTGAGCCTGCATACATAGTTGGACCCAACAAAAGTAGATTCCACGTAATGATATTATGATAAAAATTAACATGTTATTTTTTAATAAAAATGAAGATACAATTTAAATAAAACATTATTTGAAATAAAAGAGATAGTAAATGTGACAAGATAATGGTAAGAATTGTATTAGAACTATATAAAATCTCTAAGGTATTAGGGTTACTAGGGTTCTAGGATCCTTGTACTCATGATGATCACATCTCTTAGACATGAAGGTCCTATTTGAGCCTCTAATACCTAGAACATGAATTTTTAGTTAGTGTTTTTATGTATATAATTTCTAAGGATACCAATCATCGGCCTGGCTAATTCACCTAATAAACTAGACCTATTCTACCCACCTATATAACTAGGATTCCATTATGCTCAATTTCTTTCCCCTTTATGAAATTATATCTATTTTATACAATCACTCATACAATAATAAAAACACACATGACAAAAAACCATTTACTATATTCAAATCATTATCAAACCCTTAGGCACAACAAAAAAAATTAGACAACATGTTTCCCACAACCCAGATAATTTATAAAACCATTTTAGAACCAAATAAATAATATTCAACACCTAAAAAAATATCAAATAATGGAACAACATACCTATTTTTCGATATCTTCACAAAACCAGAATGAAACCACCAACTGAACTAAGGAAAGGCCCTAAGGATTCAATTAAACACCATAACCATAAATATTTAACCAAAATAAATGAGATTAAAGACAACCAAGGTCAGAAACCTTTCTATATAAATATGACCCAAGAGTGAAAAAGTAGTGACCAAGAAAAGAGAATAAAAGAGAATATTAGATTCTTACATAGAGATTTCTTGTAGATAAAGGGCCAAATCACCATAAAAATGGAGCCCAATAGAAGAGAGAAAGGGAGGTTCACCTTGGGATAGAGGGCCAAATGGGAAGATTTTCCGAATAGAGGGCCACTATGAAATAATTAAAATGAACAGAAACCCAATATTCCCAATAACCCTTAAAGTATATCCTCCATGAACATCATACATCTCCAAATGACACGTCGACATCACTAAAATGATAGAAAATCCCAATAATGTCCAGAGACCTAGCATAGGTCACCCAACCATTTAAATTTTTACTAAAATGGTGTGACATAATATGGAAATATACTATGAACACATCCCTTCACCCAAACAAGAGACTACAACCACTAACCATGAAGAACCACTAAAAGCATAATTCGAAACCTAAGGAAAGTCACACCCAAAACATACCAATGAATCCAAATGAAATAACACAATCAATATCCATCAATGATTCAACCAACAATACGAAAAATATTAAAAAAATAATTTGAAAAAATGCCTTAAAGGGAGGTCCGACCAACCGAAGTGGGGGTTGCAGGCAGTAGAGTTCCGGAAAACTGAAGAGGGCGTTGCGGGCGGCAGAGGTCCGACAACGAGAAGTCGGGCGTTGCGGGCGGAGGATGTCCATTAACCCAAAGAGGATGTTGCAAGCGACAGAGGTCTGGAAATGAGGAGCGAGGGAGGAGGAGGTCCGACAACGAGAATCGAGGGAGACGGAGGTCCGACAAATAGAAGCATGGGCGGCGGAGGTTCGGCAACGAGAACTCAGCGGGCGGCAGAGGGGAGTCGCAGGGTTCCAGTACTGTGAGAGCTTTGGGTCGCGATAAAACGAGGGCACTGTGCAGTAGACTTTATAAAAAAATGGAATATGGTTTTATCAGTTCTTACAAATCGCTGATAAAGAAAACCATTATCAGCGCTAGCATTTTACCGCTGATAAATGTATCCTTTATCATCTATTTTTCAGCTATGATAATAGAAGTCTTTATCAGCTCTAAAAAAGAGCTGGTAAATAATTCTTGTATCAGCTCTTTTCTAGAACTGATAAAGGGTCGTTTTAGCAGTGATTCTGTAGCGTTGATAAATGTTACCATGTACGAGCGCTAAAATTTTAGCGCTGATATAGGGTAACCTTTATCATTTGTTTTTTTAGCACTGATATAAGGGGGATCGTCTATTGCCCATTTTTATAGTCATGAATGAATTTTGTTGAAAATAATCATGAAATCATGTAAAGGAATCTTCCTAGAAATAAAGAGTTATGAAACTGTAATAATCTGTTCATGCCATATAAGATAAAATAACATTCTCCTAATAATGATTCAGGAAAATACAAAAATTACCTCGTTTGGTAATGAAAAGAAATATTCATTTCATAATATGTGGTAAAAGTCAACAAAGGGTAAAAATGAATTTAATCATAAATGTAAGAATATTATATATTGTATGAAAACATTTATAGAAAACACGGACATGGCTAAAAAAAATAACCCCAGTAAATAATTATGAATAAACAGTCTCAGATAAGAATGATATTTGAATAATTATCCATTAATGTAGGTCAAATTTCTTCTGTATGTTTCCTAAACACTTTTTCTTCAAAATGACTCTTCAAACCCACCTCTTAGGGCACTAAAGCTTGTAATTGAAGAAGACGAAGACCTATAGTATGTTTCTAGGGATGTTTCTAAAGGAAATTGAAGTGTTTGACTGATCATGAAGGCTCAAAATGGTTTTAATATGAGATGGATGAGGTTCCATTTTATAAAATATTATATTGGAACTTTTGTAAAACTCAAAAATATTAATAAATAATAAAATAAAAACCCACATAAAAACCTCCAAAAATGACTCACATATAATAACATATGATATAAATTTTTAATATTACCAACTAATAAAATTTAGACATGTTTTAGGTTTATTTTAAACCATATCATTTTGATTTATCCTTATTAAATCTATTTAATTTTATATGTGGTAAAAATATTCTTATTTTTATGTTATAATAAATACTTACTTATTTGTTGTGGATTTTAAATAAATAGATACATTATTAAATTTTTACCCATATAATTTGGAATTTTCAATTTTTATATATTTTTTGTGATTTTTAAACAATTTAATAATATGTTATTTTTATAAAACATCAATAGTGTCGATTTTGACACAATTAAATTAATTGTATTTAAATAAAATCCATACAGAAGATATAATCGAACCAAAATATTTAATAGATTCCTTTCATGTTATATTAATCTAAAAAACTCGTGGAGAACATTAATTTGTTAATATAATATTTATTTTAATGTTTTGAAAACCATTTAATTGATATATCACATTATAAAATAATTACTACAACCGTTTTTGTATAATTATTTAATATAATTATTTGTTTCATAAGAAATGAAAATAAAATATTATGATGAATACAAATCTAATTGATTTAAGAAAAATATTTTTAATCAAATTCATCATCTTAATATCGCAACATTAAAATTGATATATTTATTAAATTAGGAAGGTTACAACATTGAAATCATTTAAAATTAAATAATATAAGTTTCATAATCGCTATTTTAAGCATAAAAATGTTATGTAAGTCGACACATGAATACTTGTGGTGAAGATATACCGAACAAATAAGTTTTGGTCATGTTTTTGGTCCTTTTAATGGGTATTGTTATTTTAATAATAACTATATATTTAATTTTTCACTATATAGTTAATTTCTCCATCATTAATGTATAAGATATTAAGATAAATATATATTTATTAAAAATTAAAAATAAATTACCATGATACAGACAATCATTATGTATTTCATATGAGAATTTATAGTGAAATATATATTCTATATTACCATATATTAAAAATACATTAATTATTACTGTTTGAGTGAGATATATTTCACTTCCATTAAAATAAAATAAATTCAAGGAATTAATAACATCCAACTGGGTTCTAATAGATTCAATTTAGATCCCAGTATGTTTTATGGTGAAATATAATCAACCAATGATATCATGTCATGTTTTGGGGTAATTTTATAATATTATTTTTACCCTTAATTATCAGATTTACCTTCAACTGCGGAAAATAAAATTTAACGTAGTTGTTATTTACAATTCCAAAAAATAAAAGTTATATATTTACAAAATTTGAACCTCATGATTCCAAATATGGAATCAATTTTTACAAATTCAAAACACATAAGATGTATTATTTAATTTAAAATTATTCTTATTGTCGAAAAAACGTGTTTTTCATTAAAACATTGCAAAAGATTGAAATGAATTTATCTAAGAATTCAATGTAAAATTAATTATAATGCAATTAATTATATTAAATTCTAAAAGTATATTCTATTTATACTTTAAATCCATTCAATATTATAATATACCCATATAAAGTATCCTGATGATGAAATTTTCTTTTAAGTAAAATTTAGCGTATTTTTACTATTCATAAAAATATGAATGTAATCAGAAAAATATGAAAAATTTATCGAATGAAAATTTGTATAGACTGATTCAAAATAATATTTTTATTTTTTTTAACTGAACTTATAAAATTCTAAAAAATTATATTTAAAATGGTTTCTCCCTTAAAACGTGGCAAAACTACATTATATTGAAGCATAATTCCTTTATACAAAAAAATGATTTTGATCTCAGACCATGTCCTATAAAATGTGTAAGAAATATTATAATGTTATACAATTAAAAATGCAGTTAATAATATTCATAACAGCTAGTCCATAATAATATTATAAAAATTTATCATTGTTTATGAAACTAAGTATTCTATACCACACAAGCTATCGAGGAAGGTCACTATTGCGTGTAATGCATGCCAAGTCAAGATTCCATGTAGTGCAAGGTTCCTTTCATGTTTCATATAATATAATAAAAACCTATTTCATTTATACATTGAATGAACTATATACTTAATGTTGCATAGTATAATTTCTACCAAACGAACATGAAATTGGGTATAACACGAGCTAGAAATGGTGTTGTGTATACTGCAGGGTAATAGGATGTTTCTTATAGTGCATGATAATATTTGTCTGCATACAAAATAATATATCAATGAAATAAAAATGAATATATCTCATAAAATCTTGGGGTGTTACAATAAAATATTCATATTTTTCTATTACCAAAAATGTCAATGGAATAATTTTTTAACATATGTGGAATGAATGGAATTTCCAAATGACATGACCATTATTTGATTCGTATATAAGTTTATGAAATTTATTTTCAACGAAATGGGTTTCCACAATTTTTTTTATTTTTAATTTAAAAAATATTATTATCGATGAAAGGATATTTCTATGAGGTAATGTTCTAACTGAATTATATTTCAAAATAATTTCTCATTTACGTTGAATTATACTAATAATTGTTATGCCTTAAATGGGATACAATATAGGGAAACCCATATTATTAATTATTTTAATGGATTTTTATTGTGACGATAATATATTTATGAAACCAATTTCTATTCCATTTGTTGTACCCTGATAAAATTACTATTAAACTTCATTCTTTTTCGATGGGTTATGATTTGATGAAATGATGAAATTATTATGTAAAATATTTCATTTCCAAAGGTTCTGCTATAATGATATTTTTATGAAACCATATTCATTTATTGGGTTATTATATTCTAAATATTCTATTTCCTTTGGGAAACCATATGTATTAGTTTCATGAATTGATCTCTGGAACATAGATATCCCATTAATTCATTAGGTAATGATTTATTTCTAATGAGATAAAAAGGATTGTAATAGGCAGTGAATAGAGTTTAGAAAGGGACTCTATCTTTTGTTAAACTCCTCGAATTAAAACATAGTTTCTACAATGATGGGTTAAAAAGACAAACCATTCTAGTATTATTTCCTTATATTGAGATTTTAACAACTATGGAAGTGATTTTCTTTTCTAATGGGTATTACATATATAAATATTCCATATTACAATGATATTATCAAATTGTTAATTTTTATTGATTCAATTTTGATTCATATCTTATGAGCTACCAATGTTTATGTCAAGACTAATGTTTATGATCGATGATTTGTAAGGAATGATTATAAAATTTTATTCTCATTCTCTCATGACAAATAATCATGATATATTTATTTCTCTATTTTTTAATCATACTAATAATTCATGATTACCCTTTCTTATGTACATATTCCCTTGTTTATGATAAAATGTATTATGGATGTTATGTCTGAGAGGGGTTGTATTTATGAAAAGCATAGTGGAAGACGATGTCACTCACATATTGACTAGTTGTTTATGTGTCCAGGATTCCTAGGTCACATTTCTTCTATGATCCATAGGTATGTGTTTTAGTGACGTGAATAACATTCAACTAAAAAATGCGATATCAATTTATGATAATTGGGGTCTTAAAAATTGACATGATTAATACATTAATAAATTTTAAGGGATCAAATACTAATCATTTTTTTGAATAACTATTTCAATCTTATATGAAATATATATCTAATGAAATCAATGTATTCTCTATCTCAAAAAAGTCAAAAAGTATTACTCGAACCAATTCATGATATTTTCTTTAGAAATGAAATAAATTCTCCAAATATTATTAGACATTCATTATTTTTGATATTTTCTTAATAATCGGTTTAATTGATATCATGTTCTTAATAGATTATTTATAAATGAATAATCATAATTTTATATGTATTTAAATTATCCTTGACAATAATATTCTTTGTAAAACATGATAATTATTCCATATCATTCCTTAATAATACCTATAAATAAAAGAATACAGTTTTCATCAATTTTACTAACTACTAATTATTATTAACTAAAAAAATTAATATATATTTATATTACATAGATGTAATTACATTAAAATAATGCACCCTATAATATGGGATAGTGGGAAAGGGTTTTCCACTCCGTAAACCCAAATGAAGAACTCAGATTCATAGAGGAAAACATCCCCAATCATAGTAAATGGATATATGGACATTCAAAAAAAGGGACGAAATAATAAATATTATGGAGAAACTTTTTATATGTTTTAATATGGATAAAACGTCAACAAGTTCACATCATTAATCAACAGAAAATTAATTTTTCAATTATTTTTTATTATACAAAAATACAAAATATTGTGGATTTCAATTTCATTATAAAGGGTTTATGACGTATTAAAAACAAAAAAAATCAAATCATATGATTTATAGCATTTAGAATATTAAAAATTGAGTTACATGTGAATTATTGGGAATATAAATAATAAAAGAATGACTATAATGAGATTTTACTAAAAAAGTGGTAGGGTAGTGGCATGAATTACTACCCTAACATATCTCATTTCTATCATGTTTTGGTACGGATTCGTACCCATACATATGTATTTTATCCATATACACCTTTACATATATCAAATTTAATATTACTAATCCTTTTTAAAAAATGATTTACACTTGCGTAATCATTAACGCATTCCTCTTACTCTTAATCAATTCAAGGATTCATCTATATATCTCAATACTACCATTATAAACCCCCAAATAATCGATTTATACCATTCAATATCATATATAGACTCTTTATTGCCTTGAAAAACAGAATTCATTCCAGTACATAGCAATTATTGATTAGAATTATCCCTTATCAAGTTCCATATTTACCCTTACTCATCAATTGATAAACTAAGGACAACCTTAAGTATCTTATATAACACCATCATATCCTTAAAAAACTCATGAAAATTGGATACACCCTTACAAAACTAATAAGGACCACTTTGATTAATATTAGGATTCACCTTCTTGTATATAAATCATGTGACCCAAGTAATGGTAGAATGTTATTTCTATGTTATTTATTTTCCACAATAAATTAATATGGACAGAGTCCAAAAGGTGTTTATAAGATTGAGGATGCTAAAATTCTCTACCTTCAGTGACGTACCATACTATATAAGTATATATATAATTCTATCAAAAATTATAGTGGAAATTGAGATTTAACATTAGAAAAATGATCATAATAGAAGTTGAAAAAAATCCAAACTAGTAACTACTTGAGTATCCTTGAAGTAAGAATATACTATTGCATCAACCGAGTAATTTATAGAGAAGATGAAATCATGTTCACAACAAAGGCCATCGAAGGACCCTCTCTATCATATGATATTGTATAAATTGGCATTTAATCCATTATATCCACCAATATAGATCACCCTAGAGGATTATTAGTCATGTTTTTTACATGCCCATTAGGGGATGAACCTAATAGTTATGTCCAATTCTATAGTTGTTATAAAATCCTCAAAGAAATATCCGAGAAATAATTTATATTCCTTTTCATTCAACAGATGTGACACCTCTTGAGTGAATTCATGAACTAGTTGTGAATTTTTTTATTACCATAGTTCATGTACATAGTAAATTCACCTCTCCCATATGGAGTAGAGGAATCAGTCATATTTTGCATATTTTGACCACCACCCTAGTGGACCTCCATTGAATACCACTAATTATGTCCAAAAAAAACATGGAAAATTATCTTGATATTACTTATTGATTTTCTAACAGTATCATGATGGATTACTAGCATGTGTTCCCAAAATCCAATCATAATTCTCAGTGTCATATAATTAACTAGAAAATATGATCCATATCAAAGATCCTAACTAGTTAATTTATCTTTGAGTGAATTTCAATCATGAAACCTCAATACATATATGAATTATTCAATGAATTAAGTGGGGAAAGAACAATAATCATAGTTAACCTTCTAATATAGGAACACACTATCATCTTACCCTATTATAGGTCAACGATCTTATAATAAAGATCCATTGACATGGAATCTATAATTTTCTCCTAAAAATCACATAGAATCCTGAATACATTCCTTTCCTATCCACCATCTTTTAGTATTACATTACAACAATGTTTAGCTGCACCTAGAAGCATAAGGGTCACAAAAATAACTTTATGATACTCTAGGGTCTCTACCATGTTGAATAAACTCTCAATGGTACATGTCCATTTTTACATGTCCTAACAATATCCAAGTCCCTTAAAGGATGAGGTTTCTAGAGGTACATGTTAGGAACATAATCGATCATTGTTGGATTTCCATTGCTGGATCCCCCAACATGAATATATAATAGTGAAAAGCATCCCAACTAAACATGTTCTATATCTCGGGATATTTAAGAAACAAAGGGAGAATTCTTGGTTAAAACATTTTATTCAATACGGGGTACATGTATATTCTAAATATATCTATGAGGTGAAATTTCAAGATATTCCTAAGAAAACTCAAATAATCAAACTGTAGTGAAGAAAAAAATATAAAATGAAAACAAAATTGGACAAAATAACACACAGCAATTCCAAAAAAGGATTAACCTAAGAGTATACCAATAAGCAAAAGGGATACCCCTTTAGGAATTACACAACACCCATTTCAAAAATCTGATTCCTTAATTTTAGTCATTTCCATATATACACAATTAATTATATAATAACACATGATGAAATAAAATATGTATGAAATAATTTTCCAAACAGTATATCTCATATTCATTAGGAATCAAATTTTTTGACACTATCAAGTAAAATTTATATGTATATATATGTTATGTGAACCCAAATTGTTATCATGATGCACTACTAGACACAAAACTTGATAATTCATTATATCAACATCATTTGTATCACCCAAGGTATATTTTGTCACAGGTAACATTAAATAATAAAAAATACCCACATTATGTAAACTAGTAGTTAAACTATTGAGTACTGGTGAGTATCTAACATAGTTCTCACTCTCGATTCCAAACCTTCATATAATTATTATAACATATCGCAACCCTAGGAAATGGGATGAAACATGATAGTGATCCTAGTTCTATGATTCCATTATTTAAGAACATTAGAAAAAATATATGGTCTAGCTGATGATAATGATGACATCATGTGTACCTTTCCATACACAAGTGGAATCCAACTAGTAGTGAGGGTCTAAGTCCATCCGGTGGGAGACTATTCCCATAGTATATTGTCTTCGGATATATAATGAAATATATAAAACATATTCAAAAACAAATTAATAATATGTATGTCTAGTAGTAAAAATATTCCCTATAAGTCCATCCTTTGTAGTGACAAAATATTATGAAATATATATAAATAAAATCACCACAGAGATCCAATCTAGTTGGTAAGTATGTAAATAATTTTAGTAGATTACTCCATACATGAACACCACTTACCAACATTTACATACTCATACTCTACCATCCCAAACATTCACTGTATATCCCATATTGTTGTTATAATAGTATAAATGAAATATAAAATCACATGAAAATGAACAAGTTGGTTGTTAGTAAAATACTTATTATAAAACTATAAAAAAAACTTAAAATTTATGTGTAGAATATATAATTGGCCACTCATTACACAGATTAGTGTCATGTAAAGGCCCAATATGGATGGATGTATCCCATAGAGGCTGAGTGGGTGAATCAGTGATATAATTTTTTATTATCCCCCCCTTCTAAAACATCCTCCAACTCTTATTAAATAAATATCAATTGTTAGAAATCAAACCCTTCATTCATCCACATGAACAAAATTATATATAATTTTCACTACATAATAAGAGTTTCTACATACTTGGGATGGTAAGAAAATATATAAATACAACACAATACAATTTAAATCTATCCTTTTTGTAGAGAAAATACCTATGATATACCGTTACACATGTGTCACACTATGAAATATATAATAGTACGTGTGATTATTTCTAAAAAAATGATGTCAAAAAAGACTGTCTAACATGATAAGTAACATATAATAGTTGGTTCAAAAAATATTTGTGGTATACCTTATCAAGATCTAGTTATGAATTTATTCATACAAAAATATTCACACTCTTACCTAGCACTGGGTAGAGACAACTATTATTGACTTCATAGAAGTACATATCCTGATAGCATAATCTAATTCGTTTTTACGAGTGCTTATTCCAAAAAAATATATTATAAATGATTATTTTGATATAATTTGGAAAAACGTATTAATTCCCTATAAAACTAGATCTTTTAAATTGTTTTAATATAGTAACAGCTTATTCTAATTATATGTGAAAATATCCCTCATGAAATCTAGTCATGAATCATCTTATCTCTTCGAAAAAATTTATCACTCACTCTCTTATTAACACATGAACAGTACAACAGTCCATAAGTATGACGCAGACCCATATATTTATAGGTAAATCTATAAAATAAAATGTGAAAAATTACATTATATTTACCAGTCAAAAAAATATACTTACTATCAAATGTATTTTCAATTTAGACTCTATATTTTACTTCTTCACAGATTCTCAAAATGTATTTATTCTTGTTGAAGGTTCTCAAATATTTTGATAACATCAATCATATTATATCATCATTATTTTCACTTAGTTTGGTACCAATTTTCATTCTAATAGTCTTCTTAATTATGATGAAAATATATAAAATGTTCTATTGACATAACTCAGTTGAAAACATATAAGAGTATAATAAATATCATTTTTATTCTCTATAGAATTTAATCACATGTGAAACAAATGAATTCATATTAAAAAACATCATGAAAACTAAAATACATAAAACAATGAAACCATTCATCGATAAACCTTGATTCAACATTATTAGCATGAAAAAATACCCCTTGAAAAATAAATGGTTCAGAAATACACTCGTGAAAACACATCGATAAAATATTCATCAAAACATAACATTTAATTTAATTTCTCATAATGATGATCGAGTATCTGATGAATTCCAACACCCAATGAGTTATTAGTGTCAACATGTGGATGGTGAATCATTATCGGATTATTTATAATGAATAAGTTTAAATTATTATCCAATTACTCTTCACTGATAAATAAAAAAACAATAGTGATTATTTCAATATTGAACCATTAAAAACAAATTGGTGTTATTTTTATCCTCACCTAATTGGAGAAAACCATCATATATCCATTGTTTTAAGAAAATGGATTATGACATTGTGAATCCTCATCATTTTTATAAGTCTAAAATATTATACGATTAAATGGTCCTAGAATCTAACATTTTATCATTAATTGGACATAAAAACACCTAGATAATATATATACCTCTAATTGAAATCCTCATTTGATTCCATTTTTATACCAACAATATTTATGAAAGATCAGTGTCATATATCCACTCATTGATTGGTGGCACACAATGTCTGATTGAGTCCTGTCTACAGACAGTAGTTCATCTTCATCTATAGATTAAACCTTATCAATTGGTTCATTTGGATTATCATGCTTATTTATGGATTGGTTTGTGTGATCAATTGATTTATCATTACATTTAAAACACTTCAAATGCAGAAATATGAAACATCTCATCGTTCAAACAATTTCATTTTATGAGGATTCTCACCTTGGCACTATAAGACTAGAAGACTTCAAATTCAGAGACATTAATTATCCCCAAAAATAATTCTTCTATAAACGACTTAGTCGTGGCATAGAGAACGTAAAAACTGACATTGAAGAGTTTGACTAACATTAGAAAAATTTATAACATACCATTCTTCTAGAAAATTGTATCTTTCAATCAAAAATTGAAAACAATTGTAGGATATTTTGAATACATATATCGATTTCTTTTAAAAATATTGGATAACTTATTTGGATAATAGAATAATATTTTAAATTAAAAAAAAAACAAAACAGAATAATGATATTATATATAGAATGATTCAGACTCTGATACATTACCACATATCGATAAAAAAATTCCTTTCAAACTTAAAGTGAGCCTGATGAAATATTTAGTCATAAAACATATTCAAAATATAAATAAAAATTATCTTCATTAAACATATTCACATGTTATTCATGAATCAAAATCCATTTCAACTAATTGCCAACTCTTATAATGTAAACTGATGTCATCATAATGAAAAAATATGAATAACTTTCAGTATAACATTCTTCAGAATTAAAAAAACATTAATCAAACATGATCCCATTAATACCTCATTGGTTTTGGTTTTCAAAAAATGGGTCATGTATCACTAAACATAGGAACCTGAATATATTGATTACATATCACCACTGCTAATCCTACACATGTTAAATCATTTAAGGAAATAAGAATCCTCAATAGAAAACCAATGTTTTCTACAATTAGTGACTTAACAAATTCTTCAAAATTAAGTAATATAATTTATTAATGACTTGTTTATTCCCTTATCTCAAGAAAAATGTTATTTAAAACTAATTGAACAAACTATTAGATTGTTTCATACAGATACATGCATGTTTCACATGTTATAAACTCTACTTCAAATATGAATCCATAAATGCCTTTCTATATATAAATTGATATATTTATGAAATATTATCCCCATTTGACAATAAATTAAAAAAAATATGATAGTTTGGATATGAACACATACATTTATGATTTAGATGAATAGGATGGATAATCATGATCAATCTATATTTGATAAATTTCTTAATTTTTAATGGTGTTGTTATTATGGGACCATTATGTTCTACTGAAGGAACATAATCTAGATTGATTTAATTTATCTCGACATTATATTATATAAATTGGTATTTTATATAAATATATTTTAATTCATAATGTTGTAATATAACTCTTATAACATATGTAGAAATATTATTATCACATCCAAAGAGAAGAAGTAAATTAATATCAACAAGTCTTCCTAATAATTATACATCTAAATAATATGAGTTGAATATTGAGTGGAATAAGGATACATAGAATCAACCATGATTATTGTTATTTAGTTTTGTTTTTAAATATTCAAAATTACACAAGTTTTACCTAGAAATAGAACACCACCCAATTTGGATGATCTATTATACATAATTCTTTCTAAATTACCATCGACATAGCCAATGAAATAAATTCTTCTGATGAAATTTTTCATAATACCTAAATGTATAGTTCCTTTGATATATTTGAGAATTATGTTCCCATAATATATATTTGACTATTTTGTAGCACTTTAGAATATATCAAATGTTGTAACAATATAAAAATGTATTATCTTAATGAATTAAAATATAAAAAACAACACTTCACCTTTTGAAACTAATTTTATAAAATATCCTTACCTTATCCATATTTAGCCAACTTGGATCCAACTAAAATTATTTTGGAAACATGATTCTAATTAAACCTGAAAAACTTCTTAAGAACATTCTTATAGTACTTTTCATGATAACTAAATATGCATTTAATATTTTATAACATTCATAACCCAATATAGTATTTAATTTTACCATGAATAGAAATTTCAAACATATTTTTAATTTTTTCTGCAAGCCTTTGAAATGTTCATTCCTCAATCCTTGAATGGATAATTTCATTAACATTAAAAACAAAAATGAGGGAAATTTATTAACATTCATAAATGTTATTATTAATATCAACAATTCATTTCCTAGTTTTCAACATCCTTAAGAAGGTATAAAATTTGGATTTACACTACCTTGGATATATCATTATTCCATAATAGGATTTATTTAAGATACACACATAACATTCATTATAAAAACCCACATGGTTGATAAAAATAAACTTCTTTATCAAGTTATCCACTCAGTATGACTCAGTTATCATCCTTCAGAAAACATCTATAACATTATTTTGTAGATATTTTAGTAAAGATTCAAATTGTTTCTATCCTTACCAATGGGGATGTTTTATAATCAAATATAACTCATTCATTTAATGAGAATGAATTTCATACTAATAAATTTTTGTTTATTATAAATTCTTTACATTCAAAATACAGTTTCCAAAATACCAACTTATTTCCAAATGATTTTTTTCCATTTGGTTTGGTATGATTTTTCATGTATCATTTATCTCAAATTGATCTAGTTCTTCATTAATATCATAAATCAATTATGGATTCTCAAAGTCTCCATTTACAAATTTCTACTCAAATTTTTAATACATTGATTAATCTATAACAACCATTTATTTTCATTATTTTTCTTCATTTTTATTTTGATGACGAATTATGTTTTGAGAATCCAGATTCTTTATCATCCTAGGATTATATGTTAGGAATTTATCATCAGGACCAGAAATATCCATTTCTGATTCATCCACCTATTTGTCATCCTAATTTCATGAATTCATCCCCAAAATTCAATATTGATCTTAATATTACACTGTAACTCTGATTAGTACACTTATTCATCAATTTTTCTGTAACTTTTACATAAAATGAATCAACTAATATTCACGTATCTCTTTTGAAAAATTTACATAATATTTCATTCAGATAATATCCATAAATTATTCCAAATTTATATCTATAATAAAATATTTTATGGTTTCCAACATCATTTTTCAGAATTTATGGACTCTTAAAAACTCCTAACGGTTTCAAACTATTATTGATTCAATTGAAATTTTCAAAGGTTGCCATAAAGTATCGTGGACTATAGAAACAACATTGATGGACATCAATTTATTTGAATATATATATTTCATAAAAATTAATGAGAAATGCCATGTTTATGTAACATAGAAGACCACATTTCAACCAAACATATATTGTTTCTTTAAATAACAACATTTTGTTGTGGTGAATATGGTGTACTGAACTCATGCCAAAGTATATGTTTTTTAAGAGAACTTTGTTTATATTCAAACAAATATTGATACCCTTTATCAGTTGTCAAATTATTTTTAGGACACATAATCTCATTCCCAGTTATTCTAATGAAACATTTAATCATCTTAAGTGAAACTGATTTGTTTTTCAAATACATAACAAATTAAATGCGAGTAAAATCACCAATTAAATAAATTAATATCATGCTTCTATATGTTGATTTTTTAATCATTGATTGAAGAATATCAGAATAAATATGTTCATGGGTTGATATTAATCAATAATGACTTTCTTAGGCATGTAAATTGTAATATTACCATTATAAAAAATTATACAACAAAAATCTATATTTTATTACATATCAATAATACCAAAAATAGTATCTCACATTGATTACATGGTAATGTTTCTATAGAAAAAATTACTCATCCATTAGTGACACAGCTTATTTTCATCCATTATACCTTTGTAAACTTATTCCTGAACTTCTATTACTTGAAACATGATTCTTTTTTCCAACTGAGCTAATGTAACAACTTTTCCATCTTACAATATTTTAACAACAAACCAATAGTATCTAAAAACAACATTATTTAATTTATCATGATTATTTGAAACATTAAAAGAGTTATGTTTATATCCATCTGCAAAAAAATTTCCCTTGGAGATAAAATTTTAATCCCCATTAATGGAAAATACAAAACATTTAATTCAAGATTATTCTTCACTTCCAAATATCATTGTTTACACTATAAAGCCTTTAATATTCTTCCAGGATTTTAAAAACCCTATAAAAGTATAAGAACATCCACAATCTAGTATCCATGTTCACCCTTTTTTTCTATATGTTAGAGTCATTTATATTATATGTGATCCTTAATTCACATTAAAAATCATCTAATATTTCTTTGAGAAATCGTTGTTGATATTTTTTTATATTGATAAAAAAACCAGACCGAAATTTTAAATATATCTACGCAGATCACATATTTAAAAAACATTTAAAATTATTGGATCATATTTTAAACATTAAGAACATTTTTCTCATATTTCATTAATTTAGAGGATTGAAAATCCCATAATATATTCCTTATAAATCACATGAAATAGTTGTAATATTATTTATTAAACCGAAACATATAATTCATATGGAAATATCCACCACAATAATAGAATAACATATAGAATGAATAGTTTTCATTTACACTAACATATGTTTTGGAATTAGAAACACGTTTCTCAAAAACTTTCTTATATTCACATTCAAACATTTTTGAACCCTGATAATTATGATATCACCCAAAATCATCTTCATTAGTTCAAAATACATTCCAGCAATATCGAAACTAGAACAGATAGAATTTTTTTATACTCAATATTTTTTAAAAATTATTAATTCTCGACATTATTGGTTTTTGCAAAATACACTAAATCTCTAGATTTAAACATCCAAGGATCTTATTCAACATTATTTTTAACAATTGAAGTTAATTTTGGTATATCATTTCAAGTTTCACACATTCTTAAACATTCTCCAGCATAAGAGATATTGTTCTTGAAACTTATAAATCCATTCTAAACATTAGAATTGTTTTTTATGAAAATTTTCAAACTCTTTATTCTTTTCCATTAACATTACATGGATATTTTCATTCTCATTTATTTCACATCATGATTCTTCTTTACAAAATCAACACTTTTTAGTAACTTATCTTTTTTTCATGATGATTTTATTTATTGTTTTTTTGTACTTTCCATATTCAACATCGTAATTTTACCATTTCATACTAAATTTATGAGAAAATATTTATACTATATATTTAGTTGAAACACTATCTATAACCCTTTATCTTCTTGAGAACTTATAATATTATGATTTCCATCATTAATTATTATAATAAATGAATTTTCTGTAGAAGAATCATTAATCTTTCCAACATTAGTTTGAAAGACAACATCGATATGATATTTAGATAAATGTATTATCAATTTTAAGATCTTTCTATATTTTCCCAATGAGTAAAATTTTAATTATCACTATGATTCTTATAGTAATATTTTAAACATTTATCATATCCTTCATTATCTTCTTCAGTCATTTTTATGGGAAAATTTATATCAATATTCCAAATAGATCCACATTTGAAAATATTATTGGGTTATTTCCCATAAATATATCCTATAACACTTTTTATGTTTTTATTATGTATGGATAAAACTCATCCAGATTATTTTATATGTATATTTTTTAATTAAAAATTACCACATTCCTCTTCTTCATAATCCTTCATTGACATTCCATGCTTGGAAATCGTGATAGAAATTTATTAAAAAAAAATTTCATATCCTTTCCTAAAATAATTTCTTCTAATTTCATTATTAATAAGATTATTTTTAATATCATCCAATGATTGAGTTTTGAAATATATCCTTTCCAAATATGAAATATTTCCATGACACAATTTTGAAGTAACTTTTAAGATATTTTATTAAATATATGAGTCTTACAAATTATCACAATGACATATGATGGTGACATTAATATCATTCTTCATTTTAGAAAATGTCACCAATAGATTCATACTCACCCATTTTATGATCATTATATATAAGCCATTGTAATTATAACATATCCTTTTTCATATTCATATTTCTATACGAAATGTTGTGAATCTTTTCCATGATTTCATTAGAATTTGAAACTCCAAGTACTCTTTGAATCTCACATTTATAATTTTATGTGATTTAATCAGTCTTAGATCTCCAAGAATTCTTTATATTATTCTTTTCTATTGATATAAAAGAACACTTTTCATCATAACGAGTAATACATTCTGTATTAGCTTCCAAAACATCACCCCAAAGAGACATAAGATATGGACAAATTCTATATTTCTAAATATGATAGTTATTTTCATAAAACAATAAAATCACCTTTCTTTACAAAAAAATTAGATTTTACATCACAAAACCACTTCCAAAAAATGTACCAATGAGTATATGAAGGGATATTTCTCTCTAATACCACCCTTAAAGTAACAATTATAATGATTTTATAACTAAGAGGTCGAGGGAGTGAAACATTGATATATTTTTCTTTTAAGTTTCACTTATTTTGAAATATAATTCACTTAAAATTAATGAGTTATTACTTTGATGAATAAAAAATTCAAGTATCAACATGAAAAGATGTATTTACAAGGATACTAAAATTCATTTCATTTGAAATATAATTCACCTAATATTAATGATTTATTACTTTCATGGAACACGATATTCAATCATCAAAATGAATATAAGGGGTATGATATAATATTACACTTGTAACAAATTATATTCAATAGAATAGTGAATGTTCTTATTATAGAAAAAAATGATATAATTTTATTTATAATTTAAGTAATAAGAAGAAGTTGGTTAATAATTATTTATTTGGATTCCTTATTAAAATAAACCTATGATTGTATTCAAACCCATTTCCACACATTCCTATCTTGAATTATGTAGATGAAAACAACCTAGAAATTTTTCAAACAAACAGTCTAATGAATCGGTCTATTCCCTCTTTCTAATTACATAGTCTAGAAAACTAATAATAAATGATACTATAGAAAAAATAAACTCTTCCACTTATTCTTTTCTTATAATTCTATTTCTCATGGATTTGTTTAATTCGGTAATAATTTCTTATGATTATTATATTTTGAAAATTTTCTTAGGAAAAATCAGTCCAGAAATGTAATCACTTTTCCAAAACATCCAGTGTAATCTATGTCTTCTTCGCATGTAAATATTACAGGTGTAAAAAATTACAATCTAATTCATTCTATATATATGTTTCATTATTGGTTAATGGGTAGCAACATACATTTTTATTTCATTCCTAACCATATTTATGTTATGATGAATTTCAATTTTAATTTGAACTCTATCATTGAGTTATTTAGTGGTTCTCCACAGTTATGGATTCTTATAAATAATTCAATATTCTTTTAAAAACATTATATATCATATAAATTCATACCAATTCATCAATCTGATGACATTTTTTATTCTAATGGTTTGATTTAATATGATGATAAAATAAGATAAATTTATTTTACTTGACCAACTACAAAAAATAATGGAATATAAGTCATCTGATTACCATACTCTATACCAATTGAACATATGTCAAAAAAATTAATTCTCATTCCACTGCTTCAAACCAACTGAAATACATAAAACATTAGAAAAAATTTTCCATAATATTTTTTTCATTTTAATATTAATTATAAACACAATTCATCAATAGTTTAACGAAAAGGAACATCTTAAAAACACTTGGAAAACAACTTTAAAAAAAATATTTTAATGTTTTTCTTGGACCCTTGATCATGGGTCCAATAATGTCTATCATCTAAGGACATATATTTTTCAGAAAGAGTTTAATGGATAGGTCTATGATTCTATCTAATGAATCAGTGTCATGTATTTCCCAAATACTTAGGAACAATAAAGAAAAAACACTTCTTCTTTAATTATTGATTGACTAAAAAATATATTAGTTTTTTTTTCAAGAACCATTTGGAGACAAAAAACATCGATTTTTTTTATGAAAACGGTTGAATATATGATTCATATTGATTGGTCCCAAAAATACCATATTTATGAATTATTTTAAATCCAGTAGAATAGTGCAACTGATTCTCTTTATATATAAATATTATTTCTGATTGATCTATGTATGAAATCCTCAGAAGGATTGGCATTAAAAGACATACGATGGAATGGCATTACAAGTGAAAACATTATCTATAATAGTCAATTGATCATTATGAATTGGTTCATTTTGTGGATCAGATAGTGTGATGAATCAATAGATTAATTATTTAGAAAATAATTGACTTCAGATACATCAATCTTCAGATATAGAAAATAATTTCTATGTTTGTTGATCCTCACACAGATTATTTGACATTGGAAGAGATTTACAACATTTAATTTATTGTCCCATAGACTTCATCTTGTAATCAGGACTACCTCATGATGTTGAAAAATAATGATATTCATATATTCATCTTACTAAAATCAAAATTTCCTTTGACATTACATTTATCAAGAACCATTAGTCTTTTAATTATAAAATCAGAACACATATAAAAAATTCATGTATAATTTTCTCTCTTTATTTTATTGATCATGGATCACAAGTTTATATTTTATCATGATTTTGAAATCATAAAAATTGTAAAATCATTATATGGTTATGTAAAGTGGCATTAATACTTTGATACATTTCCTCAAAATAATATAAATTTTTATTTCATAACCAAGGAATGTATTATGACCACTTCACCAAGAAAACATCTTCCATATAGAATACAAAAAACGATTAACAGTATTAAAAAATCATATGACATTATGAATTTGGAAAGAACTCATCGGATAACCAACTCTTACAATGTGAATTGATGTTTTCATAATGAAATGGGAATAAAAAAATATTCATTTGAATATTCTTTATCATTTGAATCTTACTTCATCCATCATGGCCCCAACAATCAACCCCTATTTGTATTTTGTCAAAGAAAATTCAAAAGAAAAAATTTATGAAATTAATTTATATATTACATATCAATAATTTTAATTCTATGTGATATATCTTATTGTAGGAAAAAATAATCATTGACATAATAACTATGTTGTCATTATTTCTAACTCACAAAACAGATTAAGAATTTACAAAATTCATTCCTTCAAGGATCCATCCATTCATTCTTCTAGTAAAAAATTATTTTTAAAAACAACTCAACAAACTATTAGAATAGTTCACAGAATTAAATTGTGATTTTACATCATATACACAAAACCCCCTACATACATGCTTTCTTAATGGGTTATCACATAAAAATGTATATATTTATAAAAAATTTTCCTATTTGATAATACTATCCATAAAAAACAAAAGAGTGGGCATATAAACACATAAATAAACCTTGTAGATAAATGGGTTGGACATCTATGTTCATCGACTTGTTTGAAAAATGAATCCATTGGTAAATTATTTGTGAATATTTCAGAAACATGTTTGAATATGTTTGAATAATCCATCATATGTTCATTAATATAAATATTAAATATTATTAATTGATATTTAATGTCATTGTGACTAAAAAAATAACAGTGTACTATATTTCTTGTGAGGTTTAGAATGTCGTTCTTGTCAAAACCAAAGAGAAGATATAGTGAACCCTGATTAACATAAATGGGCACTACATCATTTTAGATGAATATTCAGTACATTATTAAAATACAAGCATGAGGAACATAAAAATTTAGTTTTTTTAGAAACATGAAAACAAAATCATATATCGTGGTGAGAGATCTTTAACATATAACAGAAAGATATACACCATTATTTCTTCTACATAAAAAAATGTCTTCATAACCTGGGTAACGGAAACATAATAAAGTGGTTAGCTTAAATTCATATTAAGGGTAAACAAAGGAAATTCCTAAGGATGACATATAAAAAGTATTGGAAATATGAGAATAAAAACTGAAGATCAAACACTACATATCAGAGATCATAATAACTGATAAAATTTCATATGAGATGAATAATAAGTAAATATTTAACATAATTCCTCAATGAATAATAATGGAATAGAACATGGAATTTTGGAAAATAAATAAGATTATTTAAAACCTATGTCATGGTGGCCTACCAAGGACTTTGTAACATGTTATTCTTAGGAAAATCACCCATGTACCTGCTTTAGGCTTATGATTCCCTTTCGTGTAACCTCTTGTTTCACGTTTGGGATTTGATCCCACACACCATCCTTTTACAAGATTCATATTTCCTTAAGTGTAACCTCTTGTTTCGGGAATGGTATGTACTCTGTCTACCAGATTGTTTCATACTTGCAATTTCTTCCTGTTTAACGTGTTGTTTTGGGATGGTAATATTCTCCCATTTAGCCTATTGATTCGATCATGGAATTTATTCATTTTTACTATCATGTTTCATCATTGGGATGCCTTCTCATGTAATCATAGAGTTCATAAAACATTTATCCTTACCCAACACATCAGAAGTACATATATATCCACCCATATCATAAAAAATCACACAAGAATGTTCTAGTGGAAAATAAAAGTCACTTCATCTCATGACCCAGAAAAATAAATGGGTTTGGTAAATATCAATCATAACCCTTGGATCGAAATGATTTTCATTAACATTTCATCACCTCATAACATATGAAAAATACATTGGTTTCATAATCATTTCATTGAACAATAATATATGAAAATAAGTACGATTCCAAAACATATATCCCATGGAATAGAAAAAAATTCATAAAAATATAACTCTTAATTGAGAAAAAAAATTCATAAACATATATAATGTGAAATAGAAATATGATTCATAAACATATAACCCTTGAAAGAGAAAAAAGTTTCATAAATATGATGAAATTAATCATTACCCATAAAGAGAAATAATATGAATGAAACCATTAAATCATTTCATGGAAATGAATAAATTATATCAACAGAGATAATCTTAGATGGAAAATAATTTTGAAATATCTTTCCAAAAAAATTCATCATGAAAATACCCTATCTTTTTGAAAAGCTGTATTAATGCATAAAAGCATTCAAATATAAATTAAATTTCTAAAACAATTAATACTTATTAAAAATACACAAAATAATATTTTATTATTTTTATAATCATATTAAATAAGAGTAAAAAATTAAAATAAATTTCATGGAAAACATTGAATGAATTATTGAAAACAATTTGAAAACCATTTAATTTAACATACAAGGAAATGGGTAATGAAATAATGTAATTTTTTTGAAAACCATTTTCTTTGAAAATATATTTGAAAACATTTTAAGAAATACTGATTTATTTTGAAAACCATATCATTGAAATTGTCCATTAAAAACACTTTTGTAAAAATAATTCTTTAAAAATAGAATGGATGCTTCACAGAAATTATGGGGTGTAAATCTGTACATGTCATACAAGGTAAAATCAATATTCCTTGTTCACTATAATAATTATAAAATAATTACTTTTATTAATGAAAAAAAAATTAATCCATTGGGAAATTTTAAAAATAAATAAAGGAGAAAATTCTTTTAATGGTCATAGGATATTAGTATAATATTCAAAGGAACCCTTTTTAGACAACCTTGTTTTTAAGGAACATAGATTTCCGAACAAAGAGAGTGTAGAGATCGGCATTCGTAATAAATATTAAAAAATATAATATGTACCACATAATGATGTATTGTTACAAATCCTAGAATATATTATAAATATTAAAATAAAAAAACATACCTTTTTTGAGAGAATGATAATAATATTTCCTAAATATAAGAATAAACATAAATTGTCTCGATAAGTGATGAAACTGTTTCAATAAAATATTTCCACGTGGTAACGTTGATCCATAATCCCAAGGTAATAAAATTAAATGTAATGAATCATAAAATATAATGAATATAAGGATATTAATGATATAACATTTAATAAGGTAGTATATACACCTCATGGAAAATATTGCTATATAACCTGGCATGTGTCTCAAATAAAGAAAATTGATACAAAATCATCTTTTCTGATATGGTAACTTTTAAAATAGATTCCTCATGATATATATATAATAAAATTTACATTTAAAAATCATAAATTTAAATATATTAATTTTATTTTATATCTATTGATAGTATAAAAACCAAAAAAAAGGATTGTGTGGTGATTAAGTATGTATCACAATGAAATAAAAAGTGAGATGAAATTCCAACAACATGTGTCATTACTATTGTTTTAATCAGTCAATCCTCATGTATATGTAATATATATATTTGTTATAAATATTTAATATAATGATATTATTATATCTAAAACAATATTTTTAATTATAATGACTTTATATTACCCACTTTTTTTCAATTTCATGTTATGGTAATGCTTTGGGGAATATTATCTTTGTTTCTTGCTAAGGTATTAAGTTGTTATATCATTAGTCCTTATACATTTATCATTATTTCCAGAAAGTAAACCACGATATAAATATCATTTATATTCATTATTTTTTTGATATAATATTTTATTGAATTTATAAATATTAAATTAAAGATTCCATTCTATAGATCATATGTTTTATGAATACATGAACGCTACTTATATATTTTTCATCACAATGAACAAGAAATTCTACATTACATATAGGTATATATGTGTATATATAAAATTGTTCTAGTATAATTATTATATAATATATATAATATATGTTATGAAATCCCATTTTTAATACATTCTATGTAGTTCGTAATGAAATCACATCAAATTGAGTGGGAAGTAGTCCACACTTCGTCAAACAGAATTATTGTATTTACACAAAATCGAAAGTAAATATATACTAGTATTAAATGGAATAAAGAAGAATAATGAAATAATAAATAAAATATATGGAATACATAAGTATATTTTCAATCATATTTTTCCATCATGAGATTCGATAAAGTAAAAAATGAAAAATCATCATTTAGTGAGGTGGTAGTGTGCCATAAACATAAACTGTATGTTTGTTAGCCATTAGATTGATGTTTTTTATGTAAAGGTATAATACTTATTATATATAATTCTAGCATGTTTATGATACTGTTATTTTTTTAAAACATTGTAATAAATGTATTGGATGTGGTGGATAATGAATATAAAAAGGATCTTGACATAATATTTTAACACTTAATCAGGTAACTCTATTGGTCTTGTTCAAAATGTATTCCCTGGATTTATTTATTCCTAAGGAAGGCTTAGAGGAGGATGGTAGGTATAATTATATGTCTATATTATACTTCCAAGATGAACTTATGTGGTTTTAGTTGGATTAAAAATAGAGAGTGGTGGTGGCCATTAGTATGGACGAAAACAGACTCACTTGGAATTTTTGAAAACAATATAAGTATACACATATTAATAAAAAAAATGCATACCATAAAAAAAATAATAGATGGTTTTTGGATGAAATAAATAAACTAAATGGGTATTGGACAAAGGGATAGGTCATTTGGCCCCCTAATATTAAGGTTATTCCATAACATACCTTAATTTGACATGAATCGATGTGATTAATTTTATTCACTATTACAAATATATGTTGTAAATAATTATAATGATATAACAATAATATAAATATAATAATGAATAAAATGGTTAACTTCCATTTTTCTAAAACAAATTCATATAATCAGAAAAATCTTGATTAAGCAAAATCATGAGGATGGGATGATATAACAGGTATTTTAAGTATAAAATTCTTCAAAAATTTGTTATGTTTTTATATTCACCCACAAAGGGAAATTTATTATAATTGCCAAATTTGTAGTAATATTTTTTTAATTTATCTAATTTTACCATTTAAAAATATTTTAGAATTTAATATAGATAATTATTTGAACTAATATGTAGTTATATACTATAATTCAGTATTTTTCACTAATCATCAAAAAAAATATATCTAAGACATATACCAAAAATTCAACCTATGATAATTAAATATTTATAATTGAAAATATGACATTTTTTTAAACATATGATATTTTTATACATGTCTAGTTTAATTTATTCTTCAAAAATGGACATGATAAGAAGTTCATTCATGAAAATATTATTCTTAAACAGATAATGTTTATACACAAAATTATATTTTTCATTATCAATTTTTTTGTGGGTATAAAAATATTGTAAAAAAAATTAAATTTATTTATTAATATTCATATTACTATTTTTTTAATGGCTTGGATATATGTATCTTGATTAAATAATTTTGAAAATAAAAGGTTGTTTCATAGAATCTCGATATTTCATGTAATGTACACCAATATGGTATTTCATGTAGCGCATGCCATGTAAGAGTTGCATATAGTACAATATAATTCATTGTTTCATTTAACTCAATACAAGTTGTTCAATGTTAAATTAATGTCTAACATAGTGTTTAATATATATAAAAATATGAATAAAACTATTTTTAGTACCATGTGAAATGAAAATTTCCAAAAAGGTAAATTATTTCGAAAATATATTTCACAATTCTCGGGGTGTTACAATCTAAGACCCTTAAAATGTTTCTTGGCCTCAAAATTCATCTATGTTATGGTTGTTTTAATATATTAATGACCATTACAATGAAACACAAATTGTAATAAACAATACTGAAACACCATTAAAAAATAAAATATAAAAATATAGTAGTTTCTCAACGAAATATATACATAGGATTACACATAGAAGATGGCATCTGGAAAGTAAAAACATTTTCATGGAAGAAATATCTATCAATAATGTATTGATGGAGATTTATAGAGAACATTGATCCATAAGAGTAAGTGATAACATAACTATAAATCTATGATGATCAAATAGTCCATATGATTTATAATAAATAAATGTTATGGGATAAATAATTTTCAATATCATTTACATGGATTCGTAGAATTATTTTACTCATTATGAAACTAAGGTAACAAACATACTTGAATTTTCACATTTTCATTTATAAAATCACAGCCTTTGGTTTTCCATGATCAGTTGCCAATTAATATTTTATTATATTCTATGCTGGTGAATTTTTCATTCTTAAAAAACCAAAATATCGTGATATACATAAATAGAATGGTAAGTACTTTTATATTACTTCAAAAAACATCTCTTTGAAATTACTATCACATGTTATCAAACATGTATAAATACTTATATTTTTATAAATCACAGAAATGAAAAAAAAAATTATTCAAAGTTTAACTTAATAATTCCTTAAATATTTATCCATATAACCCTTATAGAAGAATAAATTCAAAAGCATTAATAATAATTTTATATAATCAGTATATCATTGATCCCCTATAAAACACAATGTTACAATTATTCGTCACATTGCAATCATCTGAATACCCTCACTGTATATTATCTAGAAACATGGTAATAAAATGACCTACCATAAATCCTTTTTGAGAACATGAATCTCCATTATTCAAAAGATTAAGTTATTTTTTTACATAAACCCAATAAGTTATAAACATTATCAATGATTACATATACCACTTATTCATCTAATCAATAATTAGATCCTAAGTAATCAGTACCATCCAATTTAATTATTTTTATCAAATATTTCTCTTGTACAAAAATAATATTCATAACATTAGAAAAACATTAAGGGTTATCATTTCCATAATCATTTGTTTTATATGACTATAATATTTTCATTAAATAACATTTATTGTCTATTGAAACTATTGAACATATTCTTGAGTATCATTAAGGTAAAATGTAAACAAAAATATCCTTATATAATTAACAATTCTAAATTCATGATCCAAATACATAAGTAAACAAATAATTCAAATATAATTGTGGAATAGAAGTGGATCTTCCTTGGAATATAATTAAGTTATAATGTATGGGAATTGAGTATGGTAATTACCATGTTCTACAAATTTGAGACATTTCACGCCATGTTAATATTTCACTCTATGACCAACTTTTTCAAGGATATAACATCTTACATTCCATTTGAATTTTTGATCAATGTTCACTATAGATTTTTTATTACTTTTAGGTATCCTAATCAAAATTCTATTATGCTACGTAGATTTTGAATATTTATAAAATTCAATATTATGCTTTTGCGATGTATTAGGAATATCACAGAATTCACATTGTTAATCATATATCACGATAGTTCATTTGAAATTATAACAATATAATTATCTCAATTCATTATCAAATTTAATTTCGTAGAGTCACTAAATTGATGTTAACACATTTCCTTATGGTTTCCTCGATTTTATAAGACCCAAAATCATGGGGTGGGAAACACATATCATATGTTAAAACTATATATTCATGAAAAATTACTTATAAGATAACTAAATAATAATACATACATTTTAATTGAAGAAAATATAGTTTTCTAATAGGCTATTCATATTCATATCCTATTCAAATCCTTCATAATGGTTCTTGAAGAATTTTTTAAATATGAATTCATATCCCTTTGGAGTGTCAAAATAGGTTTGCATTAGGTTCTGTTTTCTGGTACATGACTACCTGGAGTCTGGACTAAAAAATCTTTTCATAGTTGATAATCTCAGGTACATATATGGGAGATCCAAATCCACTTTTTGAATCCATGCATGGATGTATTTATAGGAAACCCATAACTAAATACTTTAAAAAATTTGTTGGACATTTTCCTAAACATTTACTCATCCTTAAACTTATTCCTAGAAACAACATTACAAATATCATTAGAAATATACCTTCAGATCTCAGTAATGTTTTTTCAACCATGATTCCAAATAATGAATATACCATTCCATTTATAAAATGTATAGAGATATAGGCATAATAGTGGTGGATATTACATCATTTTAGAAGAATATCCTCAAAATTTGTAAATATTTTTCTAGGACGATATTATTTTAGTGCCTTTGGAAAAATGGAAACAAAATATTATATCCTGGTGAAAGATTGTCAACATATCCCATAATGATATATAGCTTTATTAATTCTACCTATAATCATTATCCACAACATGTGGAAAGGAATTATAAGAAATGGGTGATCTTAGAAGCTTAGTAAGGTTAAATAAGATAAATGTGTAAGCCTAACATAATTAAATGGGTATGAAACGTCATAATAAAATTTGGTGATCATGCCCTTCACAAGTGTGATCATAAGAAATTTTAGATGGTCAGAAGACATTAATCATAATAAAATACTGATCATGATCCATGAAAGCATAAAAATGAAATAAAACCTAGAATTGCTTAATGCATATAATCATATGAAACCCCTATGATAAGGTTGACTATCTAGGCCATTGTAACATGTTATAATTGGGTTAATCAACCATATAATTACATTGTACTTGGGATTACATCCTATGTACCCTTTAATTTTGTTTTATTGATTTAATCTCATCTAACCTCTTGTTTTGGACTTGGTATGACCTCAAATTTACCATTTTTTGTGTGTGCATAGAATTTCCTTCCAAGTAGATTTTTTATGGGATTGGGATGTCCTTTTATTTTCCTCATGTATTAAGCATGGGATGTCTGTCGCACTTATTTCAGTCTTCGTAATTATTCCCATGTAACATCTTTTTCGGGAATGGTGTGCCCTCTTGTGTACCCCTGAAGACCTTCAATCATTTATCACTACCTAAATAATTAGATTGAAATATAGGTCCCACCCATCCAATATCAAAATCATACATAAATGAGACATAGGAAAAGTAATCATGAATAATAGAATAAACCCTAAAAATAGATGGGATTCATAAACAAAAATCATAAACCATGGAATGAAATGGGTATTATTGATATTTGATCAAATCATATCCTATGGGAAAAAATATTTCCTAATAATTTCAATATTGAATAACCTATGAAAATGGTGGGATTTAAAATAATATAACTTATCGAAGAGAAACAAACTTAATAAATATATAATGCATTAAAAAGAGATTTATTTTATAAAAAATATAACCAGTGAAAGAGAAACATGATTCATAGACATTTAATCTTTGAAAGAGAAAAAGTTTTAAAAAATAATATGAAATCAAGCATAACCGATTCAGAGAAAGAATATGAATAGAACCATTAGACAATTTTCTAGAAATTCAGGATTTATATTAACATATTTAATCTTATATGGAAGTTAATTTTTAAATATCATTCTAAAAATATTTATTAAATTAATTTTTTTCCAACATGAATTTTAGTGAATAAAAAAATAAAAATTCATTTTCATATAAAATACCTTGAAAACATATAATGAAGATTATAAAATCATTTTGATATTATTTTTTCATGAAAACTTATGGATTATGTTTCAAAATAGTTTAACATAACTTTTATTTAAAAAAACATTGAAAACATAGAATTACATCAAGAAGTTTTTCTAAAAAACATTATAATTAGAATTAATTTAACATAAATAAATAAACCGTGAAAATATTTTTAAAACCATTTCATATTAAATAATCATTGAGAAATATTATTTATTTATTGAAAAAAATTGAAACAACATTCATGGAAAATAACTTATAAAATAAATAGCTTAAATAATATCCTTTAAAACATGGAAGGTACGAATCACAGAAATAGAGGTGGGTAAATATATACATATCGAATGAGGAAAAACAAATATTCCATTCCATGGTAAAATGTTTAGAAAAATTTATTATTTGGAAAATGATAAGAAGATTCCTATGAAAATTTGTCAAATGAAAAAAGGATAAAAATTAGATTTAATGGTCATCGGATAATAGTATAATATTCTTATAAACCCTGTTTAAAAAATATTTGTTTTGAAGTAACACAGCTTTCTGAATGATGATTTGGTAATGTCGAGTTCTCTTAAAAACACATTCTAAACAATATTATAAAACAAAAAATTAGATAAATGGTATGAATACAATAATATACCATTAATATATATAGGATAGGAAAATTCGTGAATGTTATTGAGAGATGGATCATAATAATTCTTTAATGGAAGCATACATATAAATAGTATCTACTAGCGATGAGTTTGTTTCAGAAATATATTTCCACATGGAAACATCGAACCATACTCTATATTTTATAAATTGTAATTAAATTATTCATAAAATATCGTAAAAATATATATAATTATGATATAAAAATATCAAGGTATTATATAAACTTCATTGGAAAATATTAGTTCGTAACATGACTTCTGTATCGATGAGGGAAAATTGAGACAAAATCACTTCTACAGATTAAGAAACTTCTGAAACATAGTCCCACCGAAATATATATGTTGAAATGGATATTTAAATAATCATATACATACCTATAATAATAATATAATACATCCATGTGTATTATGTACAATGCACAAAAATAATAAGTGGGGAATAAATCATGTATCTCATAGAAATTAAAATTGACATGAAATTCCCTTACCGTATGTTTTTACTTGCATCATAGTCATTAAAAACTTCTATATAATAAATATAATTTTAGTAAAAAACTTTTAAATAAAAATAATCACATATTTAATACAATTTATGGATATAATATTACATTATATTTCCCACATATTGGCACTTTCATGTTAAGGTTACTCTCCAAGTAACATTCAGTTTATTGTTCTCTAGTGTCGTAATTTTATATATCATAGGCCATTATAATTATATAATTATTTGAATAATTAAAACCATGACATAAATTTAATTTATAATATTAATATTTTTTTATAATATTCTATGTAAGATATATGTGAGAAATGAAATATAAAGTTCATGGAGACATTAAGTCGTACATACGCATGAATGGTGTTTCTATTTTTTTCTATTGAAATAAAAAATATACATGACTTTTATGTATATATATATAATTATTATAGTATAATTATTATATCATATATATAAAATAGTTTCACTAAATGCATCCTTAATACATTCCATGTAATTTGTGGACAACACTTATTGCTTTGAGGGGTGGTAGTCTATATATTTTTCAAATTAAATTATCATATTTAACCAAATGGAATGTCAAATAAATTTTCCTTAAATGGAATAAATAATATTAAATAAATAATAAATATAATATATGAAAAATATTATCATATTTCCAATCATAATTCCCTAGTGATATTCGGTAAAGGTGAAATGAAAAATCACAATTTTATGAGGTTGTAGTTCATCGTACAAATAAACAACATGTTCATTACCAATCAGATGGATGTGTTGTAATTGTAGGTAGAAAGTTTGTCATAAAATTTACCTAACATATTTATGATAATGGTTTGTTTATAAAATAATGGAACAAAAATAGTGGAGGTGGATAAGAAGGAAAATAAAATAAAGGGGATTGAGAGAAGGGGTTACCACTTAATCAGGTAACTCCAATTTGTTTGTGCCCATAGAAATTATTATATTGATTTCAACCCAAGTAGAGGATTCCAGGAAAAAAGTAGGATTTTTAGAAGTTTATTGGATAGTTAATGGAGAAGCCTATGTGGTTCTTTAGTCAGGAATAATAGGGAGAGGTGGTGGTGTTTTATAGGGAAGTAAAATGATGCACATGGAATTTTTTGAAACAGGTTCTATGTAGACATTTTCTTGCATAAAAAAGTCATACCAAACCAATAAATAAAACATATAAGGTTTATGGACTATATATGGCCATAAAATGTATTTTTACATGTGGATAGGTGATTTACCCCCTTAGATTATGTTTTTGTCCATAAAAAAGCATAATCTCACCTTAAACATTGTTATTCATTTTAATAACTTTTACTAATAATTTTGGTTACACAATTAACATGATATAAATAGACTAAAAATATTATATAGACTAAAATGGATTATTTCTATTCATTGATATTAAATTCCCATAAGTGGAAAAATTACGGTTAATGCTAAGCATGTGGATGAGATGAAAGAATGGGGTTTTAAAGTAGAAAAATGATCAAAAGATTATTTTTTTTATTCAATTTGAAATATAAATTTTTATATAATGACTTGAATTCTATTGATATATATAAAATATATCTAATGTTACCTTAAAAATTAAATTTAAATTTAACATTAATAATTTTTTAAATGGACATGTTGTTATAAACTAAAATGCAGTATTGTTTTGTATTCATCAAAAAATGATGTTTCCCAACAAAAATCTAAGAAATTATCCACTTAAGGTAACTCTATAATTTTAATTAAAAAAAATTAAGTTTCTTTTATAATATTCATATTACATACGTGTTTATGAATAATTTTTTTTCATAGAATCACATGAAAAGTAGTTAATTCATGAAAATATTTTTTTAAAACATATATTGACATTACAATAATTACAATTTATATTATCAATATGTCATATATATATATAAGCAATATAAGAATATTTTAAAATTATTAATTACTATCTATATTAAAAATTTTAATGTATATGTTATAAATAACATGTTTAGATAATTATAACCATAAAATGATTTTCCCATGAAACTCGGTATCAGGTGTAATTTTTGTGAAGTCGGTGTTGCATGTAACACATGGAATGTTAGTGTGCTTTGTAGTATGAGACAATTCTGTGTTTCTTGTTTGGAGATTCATTTTCTAGTTGTGTGAAATGTTATTATTCATTTATTTTGACAATATATATATAAATATATATATACATTTAAAATGTCATGTGAAATTAAAATTATCAAAAAGATAATGTAACACCATGAATAATTATTTCAAAAAAACATGGGGGTGCTACAGAAGAGGTAATGTAACATTAACATGTAATTATTTTTACTCTGTCCTCATCATCATAAGATGAGAGGAAAATTTAGTGGAAGAGAAAATAGACATCTTTAGCCAAGCTACGTGTAACTAAATATTTTATCTTATTATTCCAACATACACAACATTCTCCAAAAATTATAAATCTCTTAGATTTTGATATTCTCTCTTCAAAAAATTATTCTCAATCATCATCTAAGTAGCCAAACAAAACAATTATTTCAAATAAATCTAACTTATTCTGATTTTTTTGGCACTTTGGTATATCTAATAATTTTTATCCCATATAATATATATGAATCATTTCGGAATATTTGGAATCTTGGAAATAAGGAAACATCTTAACCAATTATTGGTTTTAATGTAGTCAGATATAAAAAAAATTCTTATCTTTTGAAACACATAGGAGATAACTCCATTAAATTCTCAATCATTATCCAACATGGTTCCCAGTGAAATTTTTTTGGAATCATGTTTCAAATTTTTTATGAAAACATTCATATAAGATCCTTTGAATAGTTTTCTTAAGAATGAAATATGTGATTATTATTTTATAAATTTGTATCCCAAGAATGTATTTCATTTCACCATGAATAGGTATTTCATCTTTATTATTTATTTCTTTAAAAATCCATTCACAAATTCTTTTATCATTACCAATAATGATAATTTCAGAAACATAAACAATAATTATGATGGTAATATATTAATTTTCATTGATAAATATATTAATATCAGACATAAATATTATCTTCCTTAATAAGAAACCCATTTTGGAGTACAATGTCATTGGAGAGTTCTTTATCCCATAAAATGGTTTCTCAAATATGAATATATTACATTATTCATTACAAATGATAAAACAAACTAGTTTTTCAATATAAATTTCATCATTGTGTTATCATTTCTAAAATTATTACTTTACATATATATAAAAAAATTATAACTTCATTGTAAATAATTTTCAATAATGATTCCAATTGTTTACATCCATTCCAAACGATAGAAAGTCACCTCAATGTAAATATATTCTGTATGGTAGTAACATTTAACAATAATATTTCATTAGTTATGGGATACCATGTTTCATTATTCTCAATGTGATCCATCTCATCATGCATATTGTGAATCCATTTTGGTTGTTGAAAATATTCATTAACATATTTAATCTCAAATATTTAATACACAAATGTACGAATAATAAATTGTGATGTTCTTATTGTTTCAAAAAATTTATTTCGATCACTGATGATATTCATAGCTTCCAATTTGTTCCTCATCCTAGGATAAGGTGTTCTGAATTCATCCACCTCTCTAGAATTATCTTTCTATGTTTCCTCTACTGCTGTGACCTCATAATTACTCGAATCCTTATAAAATATTATTTTATAGTCATTATATTCCTACACATATGTGATTGTGACACAACATCCAAAAAAATTAAATTTTTTTACATTAACTGATTTAAAAATCATTCAATTTAATTGTTATAAATTTATATACAATTTCATCTACAAACTACCAATGAAATAATCCATCTTCACCTATATGATCAAACATTCCATGTTTTCCAAATTTTTTCTTTATATATATGGGAATCCAAAAAAATCCTAATTTTATCAACAATTGTTCTCTTCATAGAATAATTGATAAAGAGTTATATCAAATCATGGACTATAGAAACAGTAGTTTTGAATATAAATGATTTTACTGATATCTTGTGTCCAAATGTAATAAGGTATACTTTTTTCATGAAATTAAATATGCCCAATTTCTACCTAAATTCTAGTAATCATTTTAGTACGTCCATTTTATTGAGTTGTATATTATGTACTGAACTCATTCCAAATTTCCTGTTTCTCAACCAAAATTTTAACTTTTACATTATTATATTCACCCCCATTATCAATTCACAACTTCATAACAAAATAAATAAACTCCTTTTCATATTCTCTAAATACATTTAAACATCTTCATAGTATCTGACTTATATATAAAGACATAACCTATGTAATGTGATGAAAATAATAAATGAAATATATTATATACTTATCTTGGAATGCTAATTGTTTCATCATTGGGCTATAGATATCAGAATGAATATGTTATATTTTTTAAGCTGAATGAATATAAAATTATATAGGCCTGGAGTTTTTAATCATCAAGATCGTAAAATTTATGCAATTAAAATCTTTTCATCATGACATATCTCGAATACCATAGACACTATCAAACATTGATAATATTCTCATATTTCTATGAAAAATATTTCGGAAAATATTATCCCACAACTTACTTTTTTTCATAATACATAGGTGACTTTAATTTCAAGCTTCTCTAACGTGAAACAATATGTGTATTTGCCTCATGAAACAATTATTCCATATTCCACTATTTTCAGAAAAAAAATTATTATTTTGCAAAAAAAGGTATTCCTAAAAAATTTATGAAACAATAAAAAGGTCCTTTTTTAAACCATAAATATTATTATTTTATGTTCTTATTTATTCCACAATATTTCAAAATACAATGAATTTATTTCTACAATATAAATCATTTACAAATGTTAATATTACATATTTTATGTCCTTTACATTTCATGACAATTTAAAATCATCAAATGTTCCATACGATTTGAAAGAAAACCTCTCTCTATCATCAAATATACTCCCCCTTTCGCGTGTTGAAGCTCTGCCCCTCTGTTTTAAGGTAATCTTTCTTAATTAACTTTCTGTTGAAAAAGTCTCCTTACAGTAATAAACTCTTTTTAATTGGGGGAGTATATTTGATTGTTTGTTTAACAAAGTTTTTCAAAATTTGTTTTCAAACTTTTCGGAACGAAGATTTCTGGAATGAAACTTCCGAAACTACAATTTTCAAGAATGGATATTTTCGTACAGAATATTTCTGGAATGGAAGTATTCGTATTGAAAATTTCCGGAATGGAAAACTTTCGTACTGGTAATTTCATAACCAGATTTTCATACAAAGTTTTTTTTAGTATTTACTTTTTCATATTTACTTTTTCGTATTGAGTTTTTCGTATTTAGTTTTTCGTATTGATTTTTTCGTAGTCATCTTTATATTACCCATTACGAATAACTTTCCTAAGCTAATCCGAAAGGTATTATTTCCTTACTGAAGTTTTCGTAATCATAATTTACTTGCTGGTAGTTTCTTATATTTTGTTTTCGGATTTTGGATTTCATAATTCTTTACTTTAATAAAATCCACAAAAAGATCGGATTCAAGTGATCAACTGTCAGATTTGATCTCAGTTCATTCTAAACCGTTAGATCTACCGTGGAAGGTGAACCGTCATCTCGTTGCCTATATAAAGGGGACCTAATTTCTAGTCCCACTTCGGTTTCAAGCTTTCGCATGCTGAAGCTCTGCCCCTCTGTTTTAAGGCCGTTCTGAACCATAGTTTACTCCGTTCTGAATTTCTCAGAGGACTTAAGATCCGAATGTCGGCAGAGTTAGCTTCTCAAGAAATGTCTTCAACCAGGCCTATTTCTCAGTGGCTAGTATACAGAGAAAGGTTACTCCATCCGGATTTCTTCAACAATAATGATTCCCTTATCTCAAAGAACATCATGTTGAATGGCTGGGAAGATGTTGCGGTATCTAAAACTGGGAATCAAGATGAAGTATATTCTGATTTACTTGTCGAATTTTATGAATCAGTTTCTTTCTTTAAGGAAGATGATAGAGAGAGGTTTTCTTTCAAATCGTATGGCAAGACATATAAGCTTTCTTACACCAAGGCTGCAAGCTTGGTAGGGTTCACTTATGAAGGTGAAGCTGAGTTTATTTCTCACGTATTGCCAGACTCTAAGGGTAGCTTCAACAAAGAGAAAGCTTTAGAAACTCTCGCACTGGCTGATGATGAGGCTCCGAAAATTGCAAGTCTATCTACAAATTTTCGGATTCTGGAATTGTGGGTGCAAGGATTTATCGTACCGAGAAAAGGTGATAAGGACAGCTTGAAGAAAAGTGAAATCTATATCGTAAATTTCCTGATAAATCTAAGTAAGTTTAACCTCATGAAGCATATTCTCATAACCATTGAGAATCTTAAGAAGCGAAATCTCAGAGCACAGATCGTGATGTAGCCAGCAATTTTGTCGAAGTTAATAGTTCGGTGCATTGAATCCTTCAAGGTAGCTTGCAGTTCTAAACCAAGGGTGTGTAAAATCTTGTTGGTAAGTGATGATACTCTGAAAAGAATGTCTGTAGTCTTCGACAAGAATACTGGAATGTTTATTCATCTACATGCTCAAGAAGAGGTGGCTTCGAAAACTGCTGATCTAGAATCCTCTAAGACGGTAAAGAAGAGAAAGCTGAAACAAGTGGAAGTAGAAGCAGAAGATCCTAAGTCTAAGAATGTCCATTCCGCACCTCCAAAGCCTAAGAAGAAGAAATCCTATCCTGATGAGGTTGTTGCAAAGTGGAGAGCAGATAAAGAAACAAGGAAAGAAGGGGATCCGCAGTTTGGATTGAACCCTACGGAGGCTAAGGCTTTGAAAGAGAAAACGGCTAATGAGCTTGAAAAGCAAGCAAAGGAGAAGAAACTTAAGAAGAAGATGTCAGAAGCCGAGGCTGTTCAAGCGTTGTTAAAGTTCAATGAAATGGTTTAAGCAACAATTCCAGTTCCGAGATCTTTCTCCCTGTAATCTCTACCTGAGACTCCAGGAAAAATCTCGTTGCTTCGGAACAAGCTGTTGCTACTAATACTGAGGAAGTGGAGCAAGTGGAACAAGTTGAAGAGGCTGCTGAAGGAAGTGGTGAGATAGGAGATGTGCTAAAACAAGTAGATGAATACAAGGGAACTCCTTCGGAACACTTATCGCTCCGAACATCTGAAGCTCAATCTTCGAAGCTTGTTACTCCGACAATGGAAGAAGAGAAATGTGAAGAAGAAGTTTCTTATCTGAGAGAAGAAGAACATATTTTACTTGATGATGCACAGAAGTAAAATATAGAAGTTTCTGATGAGGAAGATAATATTGTTCAAGTCTCTGATAGTGAGAAGAGATCTCCGGAACAGGTTTCAATTCCGGAAAAAGATAAGGGAAAGAAAATTCTTACCGAGACTCCGAGCTCAGAAGTAAGAAAGAGGAAGGAAGCTGGTAGTTCTTCAAAAAGAAAGTTGGAGCTTATTGAGGAAGAAAATTCTACTAGAAAAGTTTCGGATTCGGAGTCATCCTCTCTCGGGCATGACTTTGTTGTTCAGTCTTTGAAAAAGTTGGTATGAACCATTCCGACCTTCTCAAGTATTGATTCACAATGGCAGATGCTCCAACATGCGTTGAATCTGAAAACAGACTCTGTATCCATGGTTATGGATAAGTGCGTTGAGATTGAGGCACAGTTCAAAAGCTTTTTTAGTGGTTACGAAGCTCATAAAAGATCTTGTAAGAAGATGACAAGATGGTCTAAGAAGACTGTGGAAGAAATGAGTCTTTTCGATGAGTTTCAAGATAATGTTAAGGATGCCATTGAGACAGAGGACAAGAAGATTAATGAGCTGACTGCATCCTTTAAAGATAAGTTGACAGAGGAAAAGAACATTCGGATTCAGCAAGTGAGAGATCTAAATGGGAAGCTTAATTCCGTTTCATAAAATTGGAAATTTCAAAGGGATCATCGGATCGATTTTGAATAAAGGATGAAGGCTCAGGAAGAGAAGATGAAAGCTTAGGAAGAAATGTTGAAGGTTCAAGAAGAAATAATTGAAGTCCAATCCGAAATAATAGTTGCCTTAGAGAAGCAAGATGAAGAAGATCATAAAGACCTAAAGAAGATCAAGACTATTCTTAAGGGGCTCATGTCGAAGGAGAAAGATCCGAAATAACCAAATCCGATCTTTTTGTTGTATTTTTTTTCATGTCGACATTACAAATTTAATGAAAGTTGTGTTTCTTGTTTCTTTTGTTGTCATTACTAATATCTCAGGTACTTTGTTATGTTTTTCCATTCCCTTCAATTCTTTTTGAAAATCACAAAGGGGGAGAAGGAAAAGATCCTTAAGAAAAAGAAGAACTCAAATAAGATTTTATCAAAGGGGGAGAAGAAAAAGATCTTTAAGTAAAAGAAAGACTCTAATAAGAGTTTGTTTAAGGGGGAGCTTTTTCATTAAAGAAGACTTTCTTATTTTTCACTCCGGAAATCTAAATACGATTCTTAGAGTTTCAAAGCCTAAGGGGGAGTTAGTCGTATTCATCAATATCCTTAAAGAAAAGGGAGATAAGCCTTAATGTTTTTTTTTCTTTCTTCTTAGAATGGTTTTTTTCGTAAGGATGTTTGTGCTTTCCAAAATGGGGGAGATTGCTGAGTCAATAAGGTTTTACTTATGACTTTTCCATTCCTTCTTGTTTTGAAAATCACAAACACCTTATCTATAAATAAAAATTTCTTCCTTAAGGAAAATCGATTTTATAAGAAAAATTATCCTTATCATATTTTCATCCATATTTTTCTTAAGTATGAGATTCAGATTCATTTTCTCGGAATCATTAAAACTTTGATATAAAGCATTCTGTTTTAGGATTTAGATTCTGGACAAGAACTATAAGGAAGTTTCATTCCGAATTCCGGATATGAACTCTGACTAAGTTCTATTCCAGATTCAGGATACGAATTCTGAAGAAGAATTCTCATTACGAATTCTAATGAAGAAATCCCATTCCGAATTCTCATTACGAATTCTGAAGAAGAATTCTCATTACGAATTCTAATGAAGAAATCTCATTCTAAATTCTAATTACGAATTCTGTTGACGAATTCTCATTACGAATTCTGATGAAGAATTCTCAGTACGAATTCCAATGACGAATTCTCATTACGATTTCTAATGACGAATTCCTATTCCGAATTCACATTCTGAATTCATCTATTAAACAGAATTTGAGTATCTTTGTTTTATACACCCTGAATTAATTCAAACTCCGAAAAATATCTTTGTTAGACTCCGAACCTTTTATATTGCTTACATTTCTATAATTTTTCTACTCTTTATTTTTTTCATTACACTCTGAAACTTCACTCCGAAGTGTTCATTCCGAACCTTTATGTTAGAGTTTTAAAACGATGTCGTACATTCTGTTATACTTGTTTTGTTATAAAACGATGTCGTCTGTTTTGTTATAAACTAACCATTGTCTAAGTGACACGTGTACAGGTCCCTCCGATCTTTAAGGAAAATATGACCATTGGAGAAGGAGCCGACCTTACCTATAAATAGGAGCTCATTTGAAAGAGCTCGATGCTGATGAATACTGATGATAGATGAACAACTTGGTTTTGTGCATACATGCTGTTGAAGTGAATTCTAGAGAGAGAGGATCTTATTAACTCTCAAAGATTCGTGCGACTCTGAATGTTGGTGATTACATTCGAGGGCTTCCGGGGATAGGAAGACAGTGGTGCCGACCACCTTAAAGTTCGAGGGCTTCCTTGCTGAGGAAGACAGAGGTTTCCAACTACCTTGAAGTTGATGGCTTGCGGGGATAGCAAGACAGAGACTCCTATCTTCATATCGAGGGCTTACCCTGGTGTGGGTAAGACAGACTTGTTTGAAAGTATAAATCAAGGGACTGTTATCCAAGGTTGTTGGATACCCTTCTCTTTGGGTTAAAAGACTTATATCTTATTACTAGTAGTTTTACTACTTGTTTTTATTCCGCTGCAATTTGTATCTTAAGGAAAGTATAACTTTCTTATACTTCCTTACTTACTCTGATTCATTTAGATTCTATACGCTTTAAGGTAGAATCTCATATTGTAATTTTTTGTTATGTTTCAATCTCCGGAACCATATTTTCGGAACCTTCTTTTCCAAGTTTAGTTCGGTGTTAGAGGTGTTGTGAATTTACTTAGTTTAACTTTGTTAAACTTATCCCTTTCCTCTGCTTAAGGTAACATAGTTATTCTTAATTAACTTTAAAGGTTCCAAAGGAATTTTTAAAGTATATAATTCACCCCCCCTCTTGTATTTTGAGCATCTCATACTATTTTTCGATCCTACAATTTGTATCAAAGGAGGTCTCTGAAACACTCGTACTCACATACAAGTTTTTCTTGCTCACTTTTCCATTCTGAACTTTTTCATTCCAATTTATCCATTCCGAACTTTTCCATTCTGAACTTTGTTATTACGAATCTTTGCTATTAACAAGTTTGTGTGCAAAGTTATTTCTAGTATGGCAGGAATTAATGTTGGTTCGATTGACAATCTGAATCCTACAAGACCACCTATATTTGATTGTAATGATTATGAATACTGGAGAGATCGTATGAAGACTTTTGTTATGAATACTGGTGTAGACAACTTTGTTATGCTTACTGGTGATTATAAAATTCCTGACAAGGAAGTCAGATCTTTTACTAATCAGGAGAAGCAAGAATATCAACTAAACTACAAGGTACGCAACACTTTACTATGTTCAATGACCAAAAATATATATAGCCAAATTTCTTCTTGTGAAGCAGCTAACTGTATATGGAAGAAGTTAGAGGTTACACACTTCGGGACTTCTAAGGTGATTGAGACTAGAAGAGCTATGCTTAGAGCTGAATATCATGGCTTCAATTTTCCTTATGGAGAACCTATCTATAAAGTTCAACAAAGGTTTATGACCATTTTCAACAGTCTACAATCTATGGGAGAGAAAGGTTTAGATGATGAAGCTCTTGTGGACAAAATAATTGATATTATGCCAAATGAGTGGGATTCCAAGAGAACGGCTATAGATGAGAACAGGAAGGTCACTCAAATTACTCTTGATGATTTATTTAGAACTCTTCTACAACATGAAACCAGAATGAAGAGAGATGCTGACAACATCAAGAAAAAGAATGGAAATGGTACTGTTGCTTTTACTACAACATTAAATCAGATGAAAGCTAAGACTCCTAAGAGAGTAACCAGATCCAAGTCTAAGAAAGTCATTTTCCAATCCGAATCTACTGAGAGTGAAGTCTCAGAAAATGAATTAGCCATTCTTGCTTGAAGGATGAACAAGATAGCGGGAGAGAGAAATTTTCAATCCAAGTATAAGAAGAAGGATAGGAAAGACAAGAAAGATGGAGAAGTTACTTGTTATGAATGTAAAAGAGCTGGACATATTAGACCAGATTGCCCTATGCTCAAAAAGAAAGAAAGGAAGGAAAGACATTCAGACAGGAACAGAAAGAAGTATTATAAAGACAAAGCTAAGAATGTTCTGAAAGCTAATGACACCTGGAGTGCCAGTGGTGGAGACTCTTCAGATGAATCTTCTGACTATGAATCTTTAGGACAGAAGAATCTTGGTCTTTTAGCCAGATTACCTATTGATAATCATTGTCTTATGGCTAAGGTACGAAATGCTGAATCCCTGACCAATGTTTCATTAAATTCTAATGATAATAAATATTATAACTCTTCTGATGAAGAATTATCTTCTGATGAGGAAAATACTTTACCTACTTATGAAGAAGTCTCTAGGTTTGCTGAACTTCTTGAGATTGAGAATTCCAAACTCAATAAGAAACTTGATAAGGCAAACTCTAGGAATTCTATTCTTACTAAAGAAATATCAGATCTTTCTAAAGATCTTGATAAGAAAAATGCTGATTTTGAAAGTATTTCAAAAAATCTTGAGGAAGTATGTTCTTAGAAGAATAAACTTTCTAAAGAATTAGAAAAAGTAATTTCTAAGAAAAATGTTCTCGAGCCCAACTCTAGTTCTAAAACTAATGATTTTGAGGATAAAAACTTGGTTATAAAACTCAAATCCGAAATTTTGTCCTTAAATAAGTGTTTATCAAACTTTAACCATGGTGAAGAAAATTTTGATAAGATGTATTCCCAAATACGACCTTTAAGAAATAAATCCGGATTTGGTTATACCCATGAAAAACCAGTTTTCAGTAACAATTATTTTGTTCCTCAAAGTGCCCCATTTTGTACTAAATGTCAATGTGGAGGTCACTGGGAAAAAAGTTGTTCCTTAAATAAAACCCAATCTCTAGGTTTTCATAAAGCTTATTTTTCTAAGAAGATGTGGGTTCCTAAAATTTTATTGTCTGGAAATCTCGGATCCAAACAAGTTTGGATTCCGAAAGTCTAATTCTCTTCCTGATTTCAGGATAATAAAGAATGTACCAGCAACAATACATGGTACATGGATAGTGGATGTTCCCGGCACATGACTGGTAACAAAAGCTTTTTTGAAAAGATTATCAAAACGAAAGGAGGAAAGGTAACTTTCGTAGACAATTCTAAGGGAGAGATTATTGGTATTGGTAATATAGTTTTTCTTGGTAAAACCTTGATTTCAAATGTTCTTTTTGTTAAGGGTCTTAAGCACAACCTCATTAGGATAAGTCATTTATGTGATGAAGGTTACCTTGAAAATTTTAGGAATGATAAATGCTTAGTTCACAATTCCAAGGAAGAATTTATTCTCTCATCCAATAAGCAAGAGAATGTTTACACCTTAATCTTAGAAGACCTAAGAAGCCAAGATCTACCTTGCCTAAGTGCAATAGAAGATCATTCCTGGTTATGGCATAGAATATTAGGACACTGTAACCTTAGGAACCTATGTAAACTCTCTAAGAAGAAACTAGTTAAGGATCTACCGGAGCTTAGATTTGATTCTTCTAAAGTTTGTGATCCTTGTCAATATGGAAAGAAACATAAATCTAGTTTTAAGTCAATCGGTGAAGTCTCAACAACTAATTCATTACAGTTGGTGCACATGGATCTTTTTGGTCCAACACAAACTAGAAATTGGAGGAAAATACTATGTGTTTGTTCCAGTTGATGATTACACCAGATTTACTTGGGTCTATTTTCTAGCAAATAAATCTGAAGCTTTTTCTTATTTCAAAAGTTTTAGAGATCAAGTTAAAAATGAGAAAAACCATCCATTGAAAACTATTCATAGTGATCATGGAGGAGAATTTCATAATTCTGATTTTGAAACATTTTCTAGTAAGAAAGGTATTACTCACAATTTTTCAGCAACTAGAACTCCTCAACAGAATGGTGTAGTTGAAAGAAGAAATAGAATTCTTCAAGAGATAACTAGAACCATGTTGAGTGAATATTCTATTGCTAGACATTTCTGGGCTGAAGCTGTAAGTACTGCTTGTTATACTATAAATCGAGTTTTGATTAGACCGTTTCTTAATAAAACTCCTTATGAGTTATGGAATGGTAGAAAACCGAGACTTTCCTACTTCAAGGTTTTTGGTTGCAAAGTATTCATCTTGAATACTAAAGATAACTTACATAAATTCGCACCAAAATCTGATGAAGGAATTTTCTTAGGTTATTCCACAACTTCTAAGGCTTATAGAGTTTTTAATAAAAATACTTATACTATTGAGGAAACAGTACATGTAAAATTTGATGAATCAGATCCTTTTGTTTTTAAACCATCTCAACTTAAATCTTCGGATGTGTATTCAAAAAACTGATTATCAACCTTTGATAGAATAACCTTCTGATAAGGAAATTGTTCTAGAAGATACTTCTGAAACATTTACCCCAGAAGACTTTCTACCCTATGTTGATGAAGAGGTTTTACAAAACCCAAATCATGTGTTTCTTAAGAATCATCCCAGTGATAGTATCATTGGAGATGTAAATCAACCTGTAAGGACTATAAGTTCCTTAAGAAATGAAGTAGAACATCTAGCATTTCTTTCTCAATTAGAACCTAAAAGAACTGATGAAGCTTTAGGTGATTATGATTGGATTAAAGCCATGCAAGATGAACTAAATGAATTCGAAAGAAATAAAGTCTGGACCTTGGTTGAAAGACCTAAGGAAACTTCTGTTATTGGAGTAAAATGGGTTTTCAGAAATAAATGTGATGAAAATGGAGTCATTGTTAGAAATAAATCTAGACATGTTGCTAAAGGCTATAATCAACAAGAAGGAATAGACTATGATGAAACCAATGCTCCAGTAGCTAGACTTGAATCTATCCGTATTCTACTTGCCTTTGCAGCATTCTTTAATTTCAAACTTTTCCAAATGGATGTGAAATGTGCTTTTCTTAATGGTTATGTTCAAGAGGAAGTTTTTGTTGAACAACCTCCTGGCTTTGAAGATAAAAAACATCCATATCATTTTTTTAGACTTACCAAAGCTTTTTATGGTCTTAAACAAGCCCCACGAGCATGGTATGATAGACTCACTGGATTTTTGCTTCAAAATAACTATGTTAAGGGAAATGCAGATCCAACCCTTTTTATAAAGAAAGATAAGAAAAATGTTTTGATTGTTCAAATTTATGTTGATGATATTATATTTGGTTCAACTCAGCAATCTCTGACTGACTCTTTTTCTAGTCTAATGAAATCTTAGTTTGAAATGAGTATGATGGGTGAGTTAACATTTTTCCTTGGTTTTAAAATTTCTCAAAAACCAGAAGGAACCTACATATCACAACATAAGTATATTAAATATCTTCTTAAAAAGTATGGTTATGACAACACTAAGAGTATAAGTACTCCCATTGGTACCTCAAACTCTTTAGATATTGACGAAGCTGGGAAACCTGTAGATCAAACATCTTTTAGAGGTATGATAGGAAGCCTACTTTACTTAACAGCTAGTCGACCAGACTTAATGTTTTCAGTATGATTATGTAAAAGATATCAATCCAATCCTAAGGAATCTCACTTAAAGGCAGTAAAAAGAATTTTTCGCTACCTTAAGGGAACCATGGATCTAGGATTATTTTATACTTCTGGAAATGATTTTGTTCTAAAAAGCTTCTCTGATGCTAACTTTGGTGGATGTAGAATGGATAGAAAAAGTACATCCAGAACTTGTCATTTCTTAGGAGATTCATTAGTTTCTTGGTCCTGCAAGAAGCAACATTCTGTAGCACTCTCCACTGCTGAAGCTGAATATGTAGCAGCTGGAAGTTGTTGTGCACAAGTGTTGTGGATGCAACACACCCTCACAGACTATGGCTTGAGTTTTAACAAAACTCAAATTTTCTGTGATAACACAAGTGCCATTGCCCTCAGTAAGAATCATGCACATCACTCCCGTGCAAAGCACATAGATATTAGGCATCACTTTCTTAGGGATCACACACTTAAAGGAGATATTATTCTTCAGTTTATCGGAACACAAGATCAACTTGCTGATATTTTCACAAAATCTTTTCCTTCTGATAGATTTGAATATATTAAACAGAAGTTAGGAATGATAACCGTAAGGTAATATTTCTTAATTAACTTTCTGTTGAAAAAGTCTCCTTACAGTAATAAACTCCTTTTAATAGGGGGAGTACATTTGTTTGTTTGTTTAACAAAGTTTTTCAAAATTTGTTTTCAAACTTTTCGGAACGAAGATTTCCAGAATGAAACTTCTGGAACTACCATTTTCAGAATGGATATTTTCGTACAAAATACTTCTGGAATGGAGGTATTCGTATTGAAAATTTCCGGAATGGAAAACTTTCGTACTGGTACTTTCATAACCAGATTTTCGTACCAAGTTTTTTTAGTATTTACTTTTTCGTATTTACTTTTTCGTATTGAGTTTTTCGTATTTAGTTTTTCGTATTTAGTTTTTCGTAGTCATCTTTATATTACCCATTACGAATAACTTTCCTAAGATAATCCGAAAGGTATGATTTCCTTACTGAAGTTTTCGTAATCATAATTTACTTGCTGGCAGTTTCTTATATTTTGTTTTCAGATTTTGGATTTCTTAATTCTTTACTTTAATAAAAACCTCAAAAAGATCGGATTCAAGTTATCAATCGTCAGATTTGATCTCAGTTCATTCTAAACCGTTAGATCAATCGTGGAAGGTGAACAGTCATCCCGTTGCCTATATAAAGGGGACCTAATTTCTAGTCCCACATCGGTTTCAAGCTTTCGCGTGCTGAAGCTCTGCCCCTCTTTTTTAAGACCGTTCCGAACCATAGTTTACTCCGTTTCGAATTTCTCAAAGTAATTCAGATCCGAATGTCTGCAGAGTTAGCTTCTCAAGAAATGTCTTCAACCAAGCCTATTTCTCAGTGGCTAGTATACAGAGAAAGGTTACTCCATCCTGATTTCTTCAACAATTATGATTCCCTTATCTCAAAGAACATCAAGTTGAATGGCTGGGAGGATGTTGCGGTATCAAAAACCAGGAATCAAGATGAAGTATATTCTGATTTACTTGTCGAATTTTATGAATCAGTTTCTTTCTTTAAGGAAGATGATGGAGAGAGGTTTTCTTTCAAATCGTATGGCAAGACATATAATATTTCTTACACCAAGGCTGCAAGCTTGGTAGGGTTAACTTATGAAGGTGAAGCTGAGTTTATTTCTCACGTATTGCCAGACTCTAAGGGTAGTTTCAACAAAGAGAAAGCTTTAGAAACTCTCGGACTGGATGATGATAATGCTCCAAAAATTGCAAGTCTATCTACAAATTTTCGGATTCTGGAATTGTCGGTGCAAGGATTTATCGTACCGAGAAAAGGTGATAAGGACAGCTTGAAGAAAAGTGAAATCTATATCTTAGATTTCCTGATAAATCTAAGGAATTTTAACCTCATGAAGCATATTCTCATAACCATTTAGAATCTTAAGAAGAGAAATCTCAGAGCACAGATCGTGATGTACCCAGCAATTTTGTCAAAGTTAATAGTTCGGTGCCTTGAATCCTTCATGGTAGCTTGCAGTTCAAAACCAAGGGTGTGTAAAATCTTGTTGGTAAGTGATGATACTCTGAAAAGAATGGATGTAGTCTTTGACAAGAATACTGGAATGTTTATTCATCTACCTACTCAAGAAGAGGTGGCTCCGAAAACTGCTGATCCGGAATCCTCTAAGACAGTAAGGAAGAGAAAGCTGAAACAAGTGGAAGTAGAAGCAGAATATCCTAAGTCTAAGAATGTCCATTCCGCACCTCCAAATCCTAAGAAGAAGAAAGCCTATCCTGATGAGGTTGTTGCAAAGTGGAGAGAAGATAAAGAAACAAGGAAAGAAGGGGATCCGCAGTTCGGATTGAACCATGCGGAGGCTAAGGCTTTGAAAGAGAAAACGGCTAATGAGCTTGAAAAGCAAGAAAAGGAGAAGAAGCTTAAGAAGAAGATGTCAGAAGCCGAGGCTGTTCAAGCGTTGTTAAAGTTCAATTAAATGGTTTCACCACCAATTCCAGTTCCGAGATCTTTCTCCCTGGAATCTCTACCTGAGACTCCAGGAAGAAATCTCGTTGCTCCGGAACAAGCTGTTGCTACTAATACTGAGGAAGTGGAGCAAGTGGAACAAGTTGAAGAGGCTGCTGAAGGAAGTGGTGAGACATGAGATGTGCTAAAACAAGTAGATGAATACAAGGGAACTCCTTCGGAACACTTATCGCTCCGAACATCTGAAGCTCAATCTTCGAAGCTTGTTACTCCGACAATGGAAGAAGAAAAAGGTGATGAAGAAGTTTCTTATCTGAGAGAAGAAGAACATCTTTTACTTGATGATGATCAGAAGGAAAATATAGAAGTTGCTGATGAGGAAGATAATATTGTTCAAGTCTCTGATAGTGAGAAGAGATCTCCGGAACAGGTTTCAATTCCGGAAAAAGATAATGGAAATAAAATTCTTACCGAGACTCCGAGCTCAGAAGTAAGAAAGAGGAAGGAAGCTGGTAGTTCTTCAAAAAGAAATTTGGAGCTTATTGAGGAAGAAAATTCTCCTAGAAAAGTTTTGGATTCGGACTCATCATCTCTGGGGAATGACTTTGTTGTTCAGTCTTTGAAAAAGTTGGTAGGAACCATTCCGACCTTCTCAAATATTGATTCACGATGCCAGATGCTCCAACAAGCGTTGAATCTGAAAACAGACTCTGTATCCATGGTTATGGATAAGTGCGTTGAGATTGTGGCACAGTTCAAAAGCTTTTTTATTGGTTAAGAAGCTCATAAAAGATCTTGTAAGAAGATGGCAAGCTGGTCTAAGAAGACTGTGGAAGAAATGAGGCTTTTCGATGAGTTTCAAGATAATGTTAAGGATGCCTTTGAGACAGAGGACAAGAAGATTAATGAGCTGACTGCATCCTTTGAAGATAAGTTGATAGAGGAAAAGAACTTTCAGATTCATCAAGTGAGAGATCTGAATGGGAAGCTCAATTCCGTTTCTCAAAATTGGAAATTTGAAAGGGATCATCGGATCGATTTTGAAGAAAGGATGAAGGCTCAGGAAGAGAAGATGAAAGCTCAGGAAGAAAAGTTGAAGGCTCAGGAAGAAATAATTGAAGTCCAATCCGAAGGAATAGTTGCCTTAGAGAAGCAAGCTGAAGAAGATCATAAGGACCTAAAGAAGATCAAGACTATTCTTAGGGGGCTCATGTCGAAGGAGAAAGATCCGAAATAACCAAATCTGATCTTTTTGTTGTATTTTTTTTCTTGTCGACATTACAAATTTAATGAAAGTTGTGTTTCTTGTTTCTTTTGTTGTCATTACTAATATCTCAGGTACTTTGTTAAGTTTTTCCATTCCCTTCAATTCTTTTTGAAAATGACAAAGGGGAGAAGGAAAATATCCTTAAGAAAAAGAAGAACTCAAATAAGAGTTTATCAAAGGGGGAGAAGAAAAAGATCATTAAGTAAAAGAAAGACTCTAATAAGAGTTTGTTTAAGGGGGAGCTTTTTCATTAAAGAAGACTTTTTAGTTTTCACTCCGGAAATCTGAATACGATCCTTAGAGTTTCAAGCCTAAGGGGGAGTTAGTCGTATTCATCAATATCCTTAAAGAAAAGGGAGATAAGCCTTAATGTTTTTTTTCTTTCTTCTTAGAATGGTTTTTTTCGTAAGGATGTTTGTGCTTTCCAAAAAGGGGGAGATTGTTGAGTCAATAAGGTTTTCCTTCTGACTTTTCCATTCCTTCTTGTTTTGAAAATCACAAACACCTTATCTATAAAAAAAATTCTTCCTTAAGGAAAATCTCTTTTATAAGAAAAATTATCCTTATCATATTTTCATCCATATTTTTCTTAAGTATGAGATTCAGATTCATTTTCTCGGAATCATTAAAACTTTGATATAAAGCATTCTGTTTTAGGATTTGGATTTTGGACAAGAACTATAAGGAATTTTCATTCCGAATTCCGGATATGAACTCTGACAAAGTTCTATTCCAGATTCAGGATACGAATTCTGAAGAAGAATTCTCATTACGAATTCTAATGAAGAAATCCCATTCCGAATTCTCATTACGAATTCTGAAGAAGAATTATCATTATGAATTCTAATGAAGAAATCTCATTCCGAATTCTAATTACGAATTCTGTTGACGAATTCTCATTACGAATTCTGCTGACGAATTCTCAGTACGAATTCCAATGACGAATTCTCATTACGATTTCTAATGACGAATTCCTATTCCAAATTCACATTCCGAATTCATCTATTAAACAGAATTTGAGTATCATTGTTTTATACACCCTTAATTAAGTCAGACTCCGAAAAATATCTTTGTTAGACTCCGAACCTTTTATATTGATTACATTTCTATAATTTGTCTACCCTTTATTATTTTCATTACACTCCGAACCTTCACTCCGAAGTGTTCATTCCGAACCTTTATGTTAGAGTTTTAAAACGATGTCGTACATTCTGTTATACTTGTTTTGTTATAAAACGATGTCGTCTGTTTTGTTATAAACTAACTGTTGTCTAAGTGACATGTGTACAGGTCCCTCCGATCTTTAAGGAAAATATTACCGTTGGAGAAGGAGCCGACCTTACCTATAAATAGGAGCTCATTTGAAAGAGCTCGATGCTGATGAATACTGATGACAGATGAACAACTTGGTTTTTTTCATACATGTTGTTGAAGTGAATTCTAGAGAGAGAGGCTCTTATTAACTCTCAAAGCTTTGTGCGACTCCGAATGTTGGTGATTACATTTGAGGGCTTCCGGGGATAGGAAGACAGAGGTGCCGACCACCTTAAAGTTCGAGGGGTTCCTTGCTGAGGAAGACAGAGGTTGCCAACTACCTTGAAGTTGAGGGCTTGCGGGGATAACAGGACAGAGACTCTGATCTTCGTATTGAGGGCTTACCCTGGTGTGGGTAAGACAGACTTGCTTGAAAGTATAAATCAAGGGACCTTTATCCAGGGTTGTTGGATACCCTTCTCTTTGGGTTAAAAGACTTATATCTTGTTACTAGTAGTTTTACTACTTGTTTTTATTCTGCTGCAATTTGTATCTTAAGGAAAGTATAACTTTCTTATACTTCCTTAATTACTCTGATTCATTTATATTCTATACGCTTTAAGGTAGAATCTCATATTGTAATTGTTTTTTATGTTTCAATCTCCTTAACAATATTTCCGGAACCTTCTTTTCCAAGTTTAGTTCAGTGTTAGAGGTGTTGTGAATTTACTTAGTTTAACTTTGTTAAACTTATCCCTTTCCTCTGCTTAAGGAAAACATAGTTATTCTTAACTAACTTTAAAGGTTCCAAAGGAATTTTTAAAGTATACAATTCACCCCCTCTTGTATTTTCAGCATCCCATACTATTTTTCGATCCTACAAAACTTATCCTGAAAAACTAGGAAGATCATTTCAAAAATAGTTGTGTGTCAGGACATGTCAACAAGAAATAAGGTGGTAATAAAATTATTATCCACCCTTTTAAATAAGTCACAAATATATTTCTAAATATCAAATTTTACGATATTCATAATTGAGACTCTATATATGTAACCATTCATTCATTAACTTGATATTTCTATTAAAAATGCTCTTATAGTTTTCATAGATTCCATTCCCAGTAGAAAATAACTTTACTCTTATAAAATAACATTCCTAATGTGATGATATTAATGATTTATTAGATCATTCATTATTCTCTACACTCCTCTTGTCCACATATGTAAGATGGATGTTTTCATCAATAAATGGAAACCCACCTTTAGAATCATCCAAAATATGATTACTCTGTGGCATAAGAAATGGAAATATTTTATATTTATATATATATTATTTTATTATTTAAAAATTTTAATCCCCTTATTGTTCATCAAATTTATATTATACATGACAACTTTTCTTCTAAAACTACATGATAGAGTAATTAATGGGTTCCTTTACTGTAATAAAACATGTAAATGGGTAACTGTGATGGATTTATCAATGAGAGGAGGAGTGGGAGAATTAATGATATGTATTTTATTTGATTTTTCCTTCCATTTGAAACAACATCTAGAAGTTATTATTGATTTTTCACTTTTCTAAAAAACAATTCATATGTTCACTGGAACATAATTATTTTCAAATTACCTACTAAATAATATTAAAAAACATCACTTTTATGGAGTTGAAATAAAATAAAGATGAAACATTAAACTAGAAAACAATCCATTTGTGTGAATATAAGAATAAGGACATACCCTTACACTTAGTTCCCACTATGATGAATAAGGATTTTCATGTGCTTGTTCTTGCATAAATAATTAAATCAAATTCGTAAAAAATGTTATATAACCTTCACCATTTGGATAAAAATTGTTATTGTGTAATATTATCAACATCAACATATGAAATTATTCAAAAAAAACGTCACTTTCTTACAAAAATCCTTTTAGAATCAACATTGATGGGATTCTTACAAATTTTAGCCAAGAAAATTAGTCTGATTCCACTCTCTAATTGTTCGGTCTAAATAATTGATAAGAAATAATACTAAAGAATTGATTCTTAAAAAATTCAACATTCCCTATTAAATTATGTAATATGTATAGGTATGATCCAGTAACACATTATTCATTTTTTCAAGAAAACATTCTTAGAAAAACTCACTCTGAAAACGTCTTGTAATGACCAAAACATTCATCAATGTAATAATTCCATTCTTATAGTAATTTCATATAATATAAATCACTTATAATTACTTATTAACAATAGTAAAAACATTATAAATGAATAATTAATTAAATATGATGTATTAAAAGTAGTTAAAGATAAAATATTGATGAAACAGTAACTTGAGCTTAGGAATGGTTATATGACCCTTATGAATAGTTAAGTTAACAAATAAACCGTAGACTCATCAATGAAATTATAAATAATTTTTTTCATATTATAAGTGAAAATGTGATATAATTATAACAATGTATAAGTGAGTAAATATTTTAAATATTATTAATTATTTGTTGAAACTTTTTTAAGTCATAAATGTTTAATTTATTTTTTAATTAATATAATAATTAAATATAAAGTTAATTTTAAAAAAAAAATTATCAAAAAAATTATATTTTTACGTGTTATTATATTAATATAATTTTTTTAGATGATATATAATTTTTGTAATTATTACAAAAAATGTGATAATTTTAAAATCTGTATTTTTCATGTAAATGATGATTTTAATTAAAATTTTAATTAATCAAATTTAGAAAATAATTATCATAAAATGGAGAACATTTTTTAATTCTGCACATCAGAAAATGGATAGGGGAATTTTATTTATTTTTCTAAAATAGATGATTTTTTTTAAATATAAAATATAATTAATTGTTATAAATACTAAATAAATGAATTATTAAGACATGGATGAGTTAAGGAGGATGTAATAACATTTATATACATTGAAACATAATTATTTAAATATATTTATAGATTATTCTCATAATATTCATAGTTTGGAGCCAAAATAATATACTCATGAATATAATGTTAAGAAAACTCCCCTCTCATCCACTATAAATACCTCCCATCACATCCACTTCTCATCACACATATCAAGCATTTTGAATTTAATAAAATCATCCCAATACTATTTCCTAGTCCTCCAATCTTAGAAGATCTATATTTTCATCAAAATACCAGATTAATTTCCCAAGGAGGTTGTCAAGAAGGATAAATTGAAGTGGTAAATCCTATATCATTTTGTTTAATTTCTTTATAATTTCATTTATTTTATTATTATTTACTAACCTCTTTTAATCCAAATTTAACGATAATGACATTATATTTCACATACTTTAATTATATTATTTTAATTTCTGATTCATCATTAAACACCTCTCTCCCTCCCTTTTATAGTAAAAAAGAAATCAACGCCCGTGATGTGTCAATTTACTGACATCATGGACAATACAATTTCACATTCCATTAAAACAATAAAGGATTATAGTTAAAAAATTAATGGTTTTGAAAATATTTTAATATGTATTTAATAACCATATTTATTTTATAGAACTATATTATACACATAATACTACATGATAAAACAAAACAAATATATTGTGATAAAGAACTACTAAAATTAACCTAAAATGATCATTATTATCTTATCGTTAATGATTAATAATAATTCCATATAAAAAATAAATCTAAATCCACTATTAATTATTTAATATAAACAATAACATATAAAATCAATTCTTTTTATTTATCAACATTTTAACCGAACATCCATTCATGAATACAATTGAACTGATCCTGAAAACCATGAAAACAAATTATTCAGAAGAAATAAAATTAAATTCTATAACTCATCCAAAGGCCCATAAAAAACATAATTAAACCATAATTAATTATATTCATTTAAAAATGTTTTGGGATTGTTTATTAATGAATATAATGTTATTACATATGACATTAATGTGATGAAATCATTTGGACACATGGTATGGGGAATTCATAAACCCAACTATATTTATTTGTGTTTTCTCTCTATCTCCCCATTTTCAGAATGTATATTAAATAAATAGAATTTCATCACAACTATATTACAATTTATGTTATTTACATGATTTTAACTTGAATTTTTGTCAAAATATATATTTTCCAAAATAATGCTTTCTCCAAGAAACACAACATTTAGTTCTCTATATTTTTTCTTATTCATTAAATGGTGATGATTCGTATATCTAGTATGAAATACCATAAATAATTTTCGATCCCAATGATTATGATTGAATGATTATTAAATAAAGATCATTCCTTTAAATGTTTTATTATATATTTTTTATTCATATATGTTCTATGTGGATATAATGACAATATAAATGTTGTGATGTGATGGGTTCCCCTATTAATATATAACACAATGTTAATATTATGATGTGATGGGTCTTCCCAGAATTATTTATCACTCCAATGAACTGGGTAATGTGAATATCCTCCAGAGATATTTTGAAATATTTTTTGAACATGATACTATCTTTATTAACGACAATATGTTGTATTTAACCTGTATGGCATGAAGTTTCATTTTTAAGCATTTCCATATTTCATGATTTTAACTAATGTTTCAACTCATTATTATGAACATATTCATATGTTATGGTGATAAATATTGTTATCAACTTTGTTATATTGTTTCCTGATCACATATAACCTTATTATAGGATTTTATGTCACATATTTTTAATGTATATCCTCATTTCATTACATGTACTAATGGGAATTGAATGGAAAATAAGAAGATATAGAATAAGGAATTAAATACGTTTTTCAATTTTATTTTTAAAATTTCATTTATGGTACTAGTTTTTCCAAGGCACTAAACCATTGGACCTTCATTTTGTATGTATTTTATGTTTTTTTCATTAAAATGTTGTAATAATTTATGTATGAAATATTAGGTTCTCTATAGTTTTTTTCTGAGGATGGTTTAGTGAATTTGGGAAATAGGATTAGATAAGCATAGTGAAATCCCTTAGAATTAGACTAATTATATGTTATCACACAAGAAGCATTGTTTTTGAAATTCTAATCATTGGGATCCCACATGATATTCTTTTATACTGAAATAATGAATTGAATATAAAATTTATTAATTTATTTCTATAGAACTTTTTTTTTATATCCTTTTATATTTTATAAAATGTTTGAACTCAGATAAACCAGGTCAACAACCCATGTTAGAGACAATGTAGCAATTGAACAAATGAAAATCCCAATTCATTGAGAGGAGTTCAAATTTCATTGTGATGAATACCCAGTTGATTGAGGTTATGAAAATTAACCTAGCTAAAGTGTGATGACCTCCTCCATAAAATATATAGAAACTAGATATCGAGTGTCTTATATGGAAATGTAAATCGACATTTAGTGGATAATCCCATTAAATAGTTTCAAAGAGTCGGTCACTCGATGGGGAATATTGTTTCTATTCTTCAGTATTAAAATATATATAGGTGGATATTGTTGTTTTTTTTTGTAGATGGAGAGGCCGATCAATGGTGGGTTTTTATTAACATCACCAAGGAAATGGATGAAATTTAAGAGAATTAGGGGGAATAATTTATGAGGATGTTTTATAAAATTTATTTTCATTATACTCGTAAAATAAAGATGGATAGAGAATTCATAGAGTCTAAGAAAAAATAAAATAAAATATTCCAAAGAATACAAATTAAATTTCACGTGGCTTGAAAAGTATACTTTATTATTATTTTTAAAAAAATGTTTTTAATTTTTGGTGTTTCAATTTTTTTTCAAATCCAATCATTCAATAGAATCTAGAAATTAATGACTTTGGGAGTTATGAAGAAGGTTCTCAATGTGATCTAAAAGTGTAGGTGTAGTTTGGTGAATGGTCCCATGGATATAGTGATATGAAATTAATGGTGGAGATACATTATGGAGGATCTCATGAAAAATTTGGGATGAAAATTCAACCACCCACAGGTAAAAAATGTTGTTAGAAGCATCAAGACAAATTCCAAAATGGGATAGAGAAATTCCTCATGTGTGGGATAGATGGCCACCAAGATCATGAATGTTGAAAAGACATGAGGAAGAATGGTAATTTAATAGATTAATGTAGAGAACCACACATGGTCAGATTATACATCTGCAGGGATAATGGGATCTATGATAGAAAGTGAACTAAACCTCATGTTTTAATAGATAATCAACATCATCATCCAACAAATCCAATGGACAAAGGGAAGGATTATTTGATCAGTAATATTGATGTTGAGAGATAAAATTATTTTATATAAGGTACAATTATTATTCAATATATAATAGAAAAACGATTATTTCCTAATGTGCGTAGATACTTCCAATATATTAGTAATTCCTCTGGTGGAATTTGACATTATACAAGGAATAAATTAGCTCTTGTTATTTATAGATATAAACTATTAGGAAAAGGAAGAATCTTTTCATATTCCAAACCGTCCCATGATCCTTAACATATGAAAGGAAGATCATGATTCACCTTTTAAAAAACAATCAATGGTGTGGGTGATGATTCCCTATGAAGAAAAATACCTCACTCAAATAGATTAGTAAAAGGAAGTTATCAATCTATGGAAAATCCCATTATGATTGTATAAAAGGATGTATCTATAGAAATGTTTTTTGGACTCCCCCGGGTTGTAAGGAATTTTTCGTAATGGAATTCATACATTCGGATACTCATATCTCATTTATTTCTTATAGGAAGACCCCTATTGACCTAGATTTGTTAAATAAGGAGCTACAATATCATTTTGATAAAGGGTTCATACACAATAGTGTGTCACCTTGGTTTGTGCTAGTTTTCATTTCCAAGAAGTGGTATGGATCAATGAGGATGGGTATAGATTATTCAGATCTCAAGAAGATCACCATAAAAAACTATTACCTGGATTTATGACTTGTTCGATCAGTTGTGAGGAGCTCAGTATATCTGAAAAGTGCATCTCCATTCTAGATATCATTGGCTAATGGTTAATAAGCATGATAATTATAATATATAATATCTTAAATGTTATGGGAAATATTAGTTTATTATGATTCCCTTTCGACTTATTAATTCCCATATCTCCTTTGTGGATTTGATGAATATATTTTTTTTAAATTACATCACAAATTTTTGGTTGTGGTTACCAATTATTCTCTCATTTACTCCTACAAAAATATGAGCATGATTAACATTTATGGTTTGTGTTAGTGTCATTATGTAAGGATAAATTTTATGCCAAGTTCCCCATGTGTGAAGGGTATAGTCCCTATAGTGTCACAAAAATTAATAGTTTTCATCACCAATCTTGGTACTAGTGATATTTTGTGAGTAATTTCTCATGAGTTTGAAACCTCTAAAAAAATTTCCAAGGAAATGGGTAATGTATGTGTGGACATGAGAGTTTGAGGAAAGAATCAATGAGATGATCACTATACATGTACACACATTACCAAAAAGTGGAGAATTTTTTATGATATATACTGATGATTATAAGAAATTCTTGGGAATTATAGTCATAAAAATTATAATGTGATATCCTATTCCTCATTGTTTTTAATGATCAATGAAAATAACTACCTAAAGCATGATCTGGAGCATGTAGTTGCCATTTTTTCATTGAAAATCTAGTTCCCATACATCTATGTTGAGGAGTGTGACATATATTGAGCTCAAAAGTGCCTAATATATATATTTACAAAAACTTTGACCAAAATAATAAATTTTGATTATTATTTCTAATAAAAGACTATGATTTCACTATTCACTATCATCCTCGAATGGTGAATTAGGATGCTGATACACATAGTAGGAAAAACCTGCTACTCTATCCATGTTGTGAATTGTGAAATACCCTATCATTATGTATAAGAAAATGATGGATTTGGAAATCATAATTGTATGTTATAAATCCTACCTTACCCTCCCTGGCGGGGGAGGGGGGACCCATCTTCGTCCCCGCCGTGTCGCCATTTTTCTGCCTTTCCAAACCTGTCTCTTCTCCCGCTTTTCCCTTAGATCCCTATTTTCCCTATGTTCCTCGACCTTGATGAAGGTTCTCCTTAGCTTTCACTTTCTTCAAAGGAGTTCTTCGTGGCTTCGGATCTTCATAGATCTACACTTGTTGCTCGATTCAGGGGTCTTTGTCCTTCAGTTGACCCTTTTGACTGGTTTTTCTTGGAATCCTGGGGTCTTCAAAATCGTGTGGTGGCGGGTCTTATTGATCGATTCCAGATGATGATTCACCTATCATCAGAGGAGGATCTGGTCATCGCCTGGTCCAGTGCTCATCGGATGCTCGTTGGATGCGGTTTTCTCCTCCTGAGAAGGTCATTCAATCTCAGCATGTGTCGTGATCCACCGCCAGCTGCGGTGTTGGTTAGTTTTCTGGAATTGCCATTGCCTTTTCAAAACCCTTTAATTATATGTATCTTGGGGAACATGGTTGGAAGGTTTATGTGCTCTGATTATCGCAGATCTGCGGTTTTCCATCCAATTTTTCCTCGTGTTTGTGTTGAGGTTGATATCTCCAAACCTCCAATGTAGTGGTTGAGGATTTCAGTTGGTGAAGAGCTAAGATGGAAGCAGAGGGTGGTGTTCGACTCGTGGCATGCGTTTTGCTCAGGATGCAGTAGACTAGGCCATTCGGCTTTGGAATTCTGTGATGGGTTCCGAGATAGGTCAAACACAGTGCAGGCGGATCTGGTGGGGCTCTGCTAGACAAGGGTTTGTGGAGTTTTGGGTGAGCCTCATGAGAAGCATGGGGAGGAGCTTAAGGTAATGGACCTAGTCAGGTTCTGGAATTCTTCAAGTGCTAAGATGAGTTCCTGGGAGTCTCAAAAATAGGGGGCGTCATTGTGTTCATCAGGAGATGAGTTGAATTCCACAAGATCTATGATGTTTGTGGATCCTAAGAAGGATAAACCATGGGTTGTAGAAATTTTCGCTCGGCTAAAACATGATTTGGGGATCAATGGGGTTGAAATGAAGAGTCCCCTGACAGTATATATAGTGCAGCCTCTAGCTACATACTTTCCTACTGAGGATGGGGTGGTGAGCTCGAATGACATTAACATGAAAATGTAGTTTATGGTCTGTGGATATGAGGAATTTACTGGGCCTGATGTGGTGCAGGGGAATTCTTCCTTGGCGGTTGCATCTTCACAATGCAGACAAGGGAAGTTGGATGGAGAGACTGTCTTGGGTCCCATAGATCCAAACACCCTCAGTGGTATCCAGGCTAGACCTGGAGGGGGGGAATCTGGTTTTGAGAAAACGGTAGGTATGAAGGAGTTCCCAGGTAAGCATGGGGCCCCTAATGCAAGCACACCGTTAAGGGTGGGGAACCATTTTGATGGATTGGAAGTTCAAGAACCTCGGTTGTCTTAGTAAAATCGTTTTGATAGTCTGGAAATGCATGAAGAGGAGAATGTGGGTGATGACTCATGGGATGACGGTAAGAACAATCCCTCATGGGACAGTCTGGATAGTGCTTATGGGAATGACCCCCATAGCCCAATAAAGGAAAAAGGGAAGAAAGGTAAAAGTGACTCCGGGAAATGAATTGTTGTCCAGGGGAAAAGCATAAAGGATGCAATGACTATTATCATCTACCAAAACCGATGTAAACAAGTTCAGCCAAGAAAGTGGGATGTAAGGTGAAAAAAGGCTCAATGGACAGGGCAAGCGGCATCTGAAGTCAAGACACATGTGTGATGGAGGAAGAGGGTAGAGAGTGTTTGAAACTCATTATTCACCCCAAGGAAGAAATGCCTGGGAAAGACCTTAGACCCAATGCCTCTAATGAGGATATTTTAATAATTTATGAAAGAGGTGTGAAGGTTGAGGTCAGTGACGAGCAAGGAGAGTGGATTGACATGCAAGATCGAATCATTTCCCTAGTCTTCAACAAAGGTGAAATCACCATGGAAGAATTCATTCAGACAATGAACAAAATGATTTCTCACCTCAATGTCCTTATCAGGGAGGATCCAGACACTCGGGTTAGTACCCTACACTGGGAATTATATAGAGTGTCAGACCTGAATCATCTTAATCTCATGTTTAATAATTTTTTGAGATCCTTCAGCACATAGTGACCTATGTTTTGTGAACAATGGTTTCCCACTTGTCCTTAAAGTGGGTTTTTAAAAAAAATTATATTTGGTTGGTAAAGAAAGGGAATAAACATGTGGTCTATATCAATGATGATGGTGGAATTCCGTTTGGAATGATGCTTTGTGTGCCTTATCACATTTAATAAAGAAGGAGCTATTGGAAAATGCACAATGATCAATATTTTCTATCCATATTGAGAGTACGATGTTGTATTGTGATATCTTAGAACAATTCTATTGGGGAAACATGAAGAAAGAGATTGTAGACTGCATTTCAAGATCCATGATATGTAAAAAACATAAATTAGTGTTAAAAAAAGTCAAACTGTAATTTGAAACCATTAAAAATATTGATGTGTAAATTGGAGAATGTCACTATGGATGTTGTCATGGGTCTCCTAAGGACATCCAAAGGAAATGATACATTTTGGGTTTTAGAGGAACATCTCACCAATACATCCTACTTTATCACAATTTGGGAAGATATAAATCTTGAACAAAATGAAATGATACTTGTGGAGGAAGTGGTGATACATCATGGGGTTCCACTCTCAATTGTCTTAGACTATGATCCTGTGATCACATCTAAATAATAATGAGGTATTAAAATTTCATTGAGTATTGAATAAAATTTCAGCATGAAATATCACCCCCATGATGATTGACAATCTAAATGGACTATTTAGACAATAAAATATTTTATAAGATCCCACTCATTATAATTCAATGTTGGATGGGATCAACATCTCCCATTCCTTGACATATCACAAAACAATATCTTCTACTCAAGTATACATATGGATCCATATGAAGATATGTATGGAAAGTGATGTAGAACTCCAACATGTTGGGATGATGTTGGTGACTGAAAGGGGTATATACCTAATCTTGTGCAAGAGATGACAGAGAAGTTTCAAGACATCCAGAAACATTTTTATGCTACTCAGAGTCAGCAAATGTGCTAAGATGGAAATCATCGAAAGGACTTGGAGTTCAATGTTTGAGATAATGCCTTTCTTAAAATATCACCTTGAAATAGAGTCATTTTTTTTAATTAAATGTATGTTATTCCCACGGTACATTGGCCCCTTTGAGATCCTTGATTTCATAGGAGCTATGACTTATCATATTAAACCTCCGCCAAGTATAAATTGTGTTCATGATGTGTTCCAAATATCACTATTTAGGATGTACATTATAGAGCCCTCATATATACTGACCTCATAGGTGGTACAACTAGATGATGATATATCTTATGAGGAGTAGCTAGTTAAAATTATGTATTAGAGAAAGAAAGTTATATGAAACAAGACAACTAACATTTTCAATGATTTTTGGAGGAAAAATATGTATGAATAACTATATTGGGATATAGAGGAGTTAATGTAGGAAAGGTAACCTTTCATATTCATGTAAAATGAAATTTAGAGGGTGAAATTTCAAAATGATGAAAAATATAACGACCCAAACTATATTATATGGAATTTATCCTTCATAGAGTAATTTAATGTAGTATAAATCACATATAATCACTTATGTACCATAATAAAAACATTATAAATGGATAATTAACAAAATAATAAGTATTTATAGACATTAAGGAACCAATAACGATGAAATAGTAACATGATCTTAGAGAAATTAATACGACCCTTTTGAATTTTAAAACAACCATTGAATAATAGCCTCACTAATTAAATTGTAAATAAAATTTTGGAATATTATAATTTAAAATATTAAGTAATAATATGAAATTATAAGGATGTAAATATTTTTTAAAAATTAAGTATGAGTTTGAATTTGTGCAAGTCATAAATATGTAATTATGATATTTTAGTTATTTTAATTGTTTAGAAGGAAATATATTTTCCCAATATGTATCTATAAATGAATATTTTGATGTCTTATTCATTTATAATACTTTAATGAGACCCTATATTAATTTTAAAATTGTTACAACATCATTTATAATTATAAATTCTTTATTTACCAACTAAATGATGATTTTAATTAAAAAATATATTAATTGTATTTTGAAAATTATTTTCATAAAATGTCGTTTATTTTATAATTATAATGGTTAAAAAATCTTAGGGTGACTTTTTTGGGTTTTTTTGAAATACATGAATTCTTTCTGAATACTAAAAGAAGTTAATTTTTGATAAATGCTAGTTACATGAATTTTTGGGTCCTTGTTGATGTAAGGATGATGTAATCACCTTATTCTAGAACAAAAATTAAATATTATAATATATTTAACGGTAATGGTCACACTATTCATAATCATGATATAAAATAATAAACAAATGAATATAATGTTTAGAATACACCTTTATCCTCCACTATAAATACAACACTGACACCCTCTTCACTACACAATTCTCATGATTATAGACTAGCCTAAATTCTTCCTAATATTCATTTATATTCCATCCTCCACTTCTAATGACTATTGTATTCATCAAAACACTGAAACCATTCCCTTTGTAATTTCTCAAGGAAGATAAATTAAATAGGTAAATCCTCTCTCTATTAATTTTCATTTCATTTTAATTTTATTTCAAGTATTATTATTTACTCAACCACCTTCATACAAATAGAATGAAAACTCTTGTTTGTTTCATATACCATAATTATATTATTTCAGTTGAATATTTATCATTAAAATCTCCCCAATTTTTTATTTTTAAAATGAAGTTGTCGTCCATGATGTGTCTATATACTGATATCATGGGAGATGCACATTCATTTTACATTAAAACCTTAAATTATATTAATAAATCCATTTAATGGTCAAAAACACATTTTTATTTCTATTTTATTAACATATTTATGTTCTAGAACTAACTTATACCCATAATACTAAATGATAAGACAATACGAATACTTTGTGATTTAAAAAGCACCAAAATTAACCTTAAAAAATCATGAGTAAATTGTATATAATTATTCATCCTAATTCCATATAACCAAATTTTTTATATGATCATTAAAACATAAAAAATATAGTAAATAATATATATTACCAATTCTTATAACTTATCATCATTTTACACGAACTTCGATTCATGAATACAATTGAATGAATTGTGAAAACCATGAAAATAAACGCTTCGAAACGATGATATTAAATACTATAACTCAATTAAAAGACAAAAAGGGAAATAATAAAACCATAATGAGTCATATTAATTTATAAAATATTATTAAATTGTTTATTAATTAATCTAGTGTGATGATACAGCACATTAAAGTGAATAAATCTTTTAGACAAAAGGTAAGGGGAATTCTTAAACCAAACATTCATTAGAGTTTCCCTCATTGAAAACATTTTCTATATGAATATTAAATATAAATAATTTCTGAATCATTATGTTATATTTTATCATTTGTTATTTTTTAATTTATTTAATGATAAAAATGTTGTTTTCCAAAAAACTCTTCTTTTAGAAAACACACCTTTTACATCTCAATAATATTTCTTCTTCACTCATGGTAGATGATTCTTATATAAATTATGCAATTTCATATATAATTTGGGATACCGAAATTTATAAAGTTATTATTAAGAAATGAAACCCATTATATTGTAAGGGTTATTTTATGTTCATGATTGATATCTATTCTATATGGAATGCATGATAAAGTAAATGTTCTGATGTGACGGGTGATCCGGAAATTATATAGTGCAATGTAAATGTAATGATGTGATGGGTGTGCTCGAAATTATACAGTACTTCAATGCATTTGGTAATTTGAATACCCACATGAGATAAAATGAAATATTCATGATTATTATGCTATATTTGTTCAAAAATATGTTTGGTTGTTAACTAATAAGATGTGATGTTACATTTTTATAAAATGCCACATTTCATGAATTTATCTAATTTTCCTATCATGGTTATAATCCAATTATTGTGTTAGGATGATAAATATTATTCCCTCCCATGTTAAATTGATTCATGTTTATATATATCCTCTTACTGTGCATTTACCCCACTCATTGTTTAATTCTATCATTAGGAGATTACATGTACTAAGGGGAATTGAAGGGCCAATATGAAACTGGTAAAGAATGGAATTAATAAATTTTTATGTCTGTTTTTAAATATAAAGTATGGTGTAAATTTTTCTAAGGCTCTAAACCTCTGCCACTTCATTTTGTACTGATTTTATGTTTTTTGTCTTTAAAATTATTTAATAATTTATGTAAGAATAATTAAGGTCGGGATACATCTTCTCTCATCCAAAACATTCATCTATCTTTCTCTATTCATTTCACATTAATGCTATAAGAATCAGAAAGGATAATTTATTACCATCTACCTATATGTTCTACTATAGGGGAATGAGATTGAATGTAAATTCAATTTACCACTCAACCAAATTTCATTAACCTCGAATTTCATTCCCATTTTGACTCAATCTCTAACTTTTTGAGTTATTCTCAAGTCTTCTAAATTATTCTTGAAAACCATTTAATCTTATCAAAACCTTAGTTAGATTGTAACATTATTACAATTATTAAATATTAAACCAATTTTCATTATAATTTTTTATTCACTACACTGAAAACATACGTGGACTATGATTGTTTTGAACGACACACAAAAATATAGGAATAGATGTCAACATATTCTGATTCTCTATACCATTTGAACATTTGTGAAATGAATGAATTATCATCAAAAATCATTTAACTAAATGAAATAAGTAAAATATATAAAATATTATTCCATAAACATGGTTCTATATTAATTGAAATTCAAAATCCCATTCAACAACACATTAGTGTAAAATAACCCTATAAATGTTACTTTTATATCATATTAAAAAAATATCCTTTTATTCAAGTTCCCAAACCGATGAACTTGTTTTTGATGAAAAACACCATTTAATGAATTATCAGTGTTATCATATATTTAATGGATAATTATGTAATTACATATGACGAATCTGTTGGAAGCATAATCTCATAAATCATGAAACATATATAAAAAATTGTTTTTCATTCATTATTTAACAGCATTAAAATAATCAGTTTTCATTTTTTCATGACCCATTCAGACACAACCGAAAAAGATCATTTGCTTGAAATATTTTGACAAATTTGTTATGTTTTTTTAGTTTGATCGGAGTTTGATATCAATTGGTTAATGGTCCGGAAAACTCTTTGTTTCATATTCATTGGTCTAGAAAGAATTCAAATTTATAGATAATTCATCCTTTAATTAACTATTTCACCCAATTATATTTTTATACATAGAATATGTCTAATATATTGATGTCATAACCCATTTGATCGATCGATAGAATAAAACATCCAATTTACTAACATGGGAAGAGACAATTTTCTTTGAAATTTTATACTCGTCCTTATGTGTTGTTTTTTACAGGATTAATCAGTAAGATGGATTGGTACCTCTAAAGGATCAATTGACCAATAAATCAGAGACACATTGACATTATTAACATCATTCATCCCAACCTTAAAAATGTGTGTGTCTAGTGATCCTCACACTGATGATTTGAGATAGTAAAACTTCATCATCAGGAAATAATTCTCTGAAAAACTCTATATTGTAGTCAATATGCCTTTAGGATACTAAAAAAATAATTTTTAGTATATCATTTATGACTATCTTTGCAGCCATCAATGTCACAATATTCATCTAGCACCTTCTAGCCTTCAATTAGGAACTCAATCCAAATTAAGAAAATTATGAAAAAAAATTCTATTTATTTCCAAAAAACATGGATCTGAGTGTTTGATAGTATCCTTGATGAAGAATTATAGAATGAAATATAGTCATAAGAAAGTGAACGAATACATTCATACTCTTATTCGTTTTATCTAACTAATCAAAACATTCTTTGCTGAACTAGGGTGACTCTAATGACCACATAAACTAGAAACAACCATAAAAAATTAAAAACGATGAAAATTATTTAAAAATGAAAATGATTTTCTCAATATCGTAAAAATTAATCGGATCACAAACTCTCTCATATTGAATTGATTTTATATTAACAAAAGAAATAAAAACATTATAAAAATCATTTTTAGCATCGGAAAACACTTTCATACAACATGGTCTCTAAAGATCATATATAAACAATAATATATCATAGTAGTTCAAAACATATATTATTCCATTATAGAATATATCAACCTATTCTATAACAACTCCCAATGAATATGTATCATCCAAATGATTGATACCCTTATGTTTATATCCCAAAATCATGGGACTCATTCCACTATCTGGATAGTCCATGTACATATCAACCAATATCTTATGCATTCCTCCCAATTGGTATCCAAAAATCATGTGAAACATATTTCCTTTGGAAAAATAAAAATTGTATATCAAAAATTGTTTAGAACATACATCTTATAGGATAGTGGAAATATGCTCCACATACATATTCAACTATATAAGTGAGAAGAAAGGTTCATACTGTAAAAGATGAAAATAACATATCAAACATCACATGAAATCAAATGATATCATAATTAGAAAAAATTCTTATCTAATATAAACAACCATAAAATAAATCCACACCCACACACCTCATGTTATGAATAATCAAACATTGGTTTTCTGATTGTACACATTGAAGTGCCCAGATCAGTGTGAATCACTGAGAGGGGGAGGGGGTGAATCAGTGATCCCTTAAAACTTTTTACTAATTGATTCTTAATCAATTAAACCTCTATGGCTGGTTAAAGCCTCGATCCACTCTTCTTGTATCTCTCAACCTTTCCCGGATAATGCAGTAATGAAAAGGCACAGGACACAAGGATTTACAAGGTTCGGCACCAAAGGCCTACATCCTTGCCATGCTCTCCAAGCATGGATTCTCCCATTATAATCTGTTAGTATTACAATGGTCGATACAGCTTCCCACCGTATCTCTCCTGAGTCCCACAGGAGGGTCTTTATACTGCGTCCCACAGGGTTACCAGAGTCCCACTGGCCTGCTCCAGAATCCCACTGAAGACTTCTTCTCCCTGAGTCCCACAGGGTCTTCTCCTGGCTCCTCGAGTAACACGAGTAGCTCTTCTTCACTTCAAGTTCTTCAAGTAACTTCAACAGCCTGGGATAAAGGCTGCTGGCCTTGCTCTTCTTCTGATCACTTGTGGTGAACAGGTCTTCTCGTCTAGCTCAGGCTTTATCTCCTTCTTCAGGAAGACCTGGCTTCTCTCTTCAACTACTGAATACTCAGACAAATAATATCTTTAACTTCAGTCTGGTCCAGTCTCAGTTTCACTTCAACTTCATGCACTGAATGCATGGAATCACAATATCTTCAAGATCTTCTGGTCTTGGACTCCTCAGATGCACACCACTGATTTAGCACTGTTCACGTGTGCACGTGCATGCATGCATGCATGCACTCCCCTTCTTTTCTTCCTGGTGCAGTAAACCCACAAAGGGTGTAGTCACTTTAAGCACACACCTTCTCCACAATCTTCACACACTTTATTCAATTTTCTTACACACTCAGAGTGTGTTCTACTTTAGTGTGGGTCTTGTTCTTCTTCAAAGTGTGCACATCACTTTGTACACACTAAGGTTCGGCCTCTTCTTGTCTAGCACACACAACTTGTTTCTTCCTCTTGCACACACACACAATATGTGTTCTTCTTTGTTGTGGTCTTCACTTGGTGCACACAAGCAAATCTTGGTGTAGTTCTTCTTGTTTGCACAAGGCTACAGCCTTTCTTTTCTTTTTGCACACAAGGCACAAAGGCCTCGGCCTTCTATTCTTTCTTCTTGCACATACACTGCCCGTAGGGTCTCTTCTTCTTCACTTGGCACTCAAAGGGTGCAAGGGCTCGGCCTTCTTCCTTCTTTACTGTGCACACACAAGAGGCAAGGCCTCGGGTCTTCTTGTTCACACCTACTGCCCAACTTGCGCAAAGGGGTGCGGCCCTCCTTCACTTCACAGCCGCGCTAATTCCACTGGCCGTGGGTCGCGCAAGCCACAAGGCGCGCAAGTGCAAGGCACAAGCCGCGGGTGTGCAAGCCTTCGAGCACGCAAGGAGCACGGCACAAGGGCGTGCAAGACCTCGGGTGCAAAGCACCTCGGGCTTCAACCGTGGGCGCGCAGAGTGTCGCGGCCCCGGGTTCTTCCTGCCGCGCAAGGATTAGCGCGCAGGGGTTTTCCCTTTCTTCTTTCACGCAAGGAGTGCGCGAAAGGGACTCAGCCGCGCAAATGGTATTTGCGCGGGGCTTCAGCTTCGCGAGGCACAAGGTGCACGCGGGACTCCTCAAGGTTTCAGCAAGCTTCTTTGGAGCCTTGGGCTCTTCTTTTATAGGCGAAGAGGGCCTCGGTCTTCTGCGGAGAGATATCTTTCAAAACCCCGAAATCTTCGGATCTTCAAAATCTTTCCAAATCATTATTTTTTCAGTTTTCTCCACGTGCATGCGTTTTCGAACGAATGCATGGCCTCTGTTTTGGCCATCCCATGCAAAACACGAACCACGTGGCCTTGGCAGCTTTGCTTGCCTCGGCCGACATCAAATTTCTCCACTGGTAGCATGCAAGCTCTTTTTAAAGCATGTATGGTTTCGGTTTGAGGAGACGAACTCAACGGACACTTCATCTTCGGCAATGGTGGCCGGGATCTCAAAATCTTCATTCGGGAGGCGCCTGGTTCGAAGGAGGCTCGCGGGAATGTGCGGGGAGGCCTTCGGCTGAGCTCGACGAAGGAGACGAGCTCTCGGCCGTCGGATGCGGTGATCAAAAAGGCTTCGACGGCTTGGATCAGATCGGGGGCGCGGCGGATTAGATGATCGGTCCAGATCGAGCGCGCGATGAATCGTGCGGCTGGGATTTGTTCCCGGTGAAAATCCCGCGTCCCACATCGAATTCTCTCGCGGAATTTCCGCGGTTTATAACCCTGTCGCTCTCCGCTTCCCCACAATTGAACTTCCTCCCTCCCGGTGCCGCCCCGCACCGGGTTCTTCTGCGGGCGCGCTCTGCGCCCACTCCTGCCACTCGGGCGTGCCACTGGCGCCCACTATGCGTGCCTTCGGGCGCGCGCGCTGCGCGGACTTCACCACCGCGTAGCTCGGGGCTTATACACGGCCCCCCTGCCTCTCGGGGGCTGGCCCCATGGGATCCCCTTGGGCGTGGTGACCTGGTCCCACATGTGCCTTGGGTTGAACCCTTATGGCTGGCCTCCTTGGTGGCCTAATTTTTTGGCAATGTAAATATAGGGTACTTTGTATAAAAACAAAGTAACCACATACATAATTTGAAATGCCAAGAGCCATTCCAAGCCTTCTCCTCTAGGCCATGTCTTCTCTCTTCTTCTTAGGAATTCATCAATCCTCCTCTCATGTGATCTTCACTTAGGATATCGAATTCCCGAAGGTTCTTCATCAACCGAGCTCTTGCATCAACATGAATTCTCCAATGTGCTTCATTGATCTAATCAGAGACCAAGTTGGATCACTTCCAATTCACATGCACTAGGAGTTAGTACATGGACTTCTTTAATCCACTTCATCCACTTAGTACTTGTGGATGGAACTTCTTTCAACTCCTCATGCATTGTCACTACAATGCATGGTCTTCAAACAATGTTGTGACATTGTATCATCATGATACAAGTTCTATGAACTTAAAGATCAGCTCATCAATCGTCTGATTTTCTTATAGAATGTTTCAACCATCATCTCCTATGTCACTTAGTGAATCTCCTAAGTGACATGCCTCTTAGTACTATGGCCATTCTCTTTTCATCACCATCACCATCACACCCTTTGGCATTCACATCTTGACTCCTTGACATCCATTCAATCCAAGACAACTTCATGCCTCATTGACAACAAATTCAACACATTGCACTTCACACATGCTTGGAATAAATCAACCAAATAAACTATATAAGACATGAATGAATGTTAAGGGCTTCCAATCTCAATTATGATGGCAATGGAATATAATATTCACCACTGATGCATCAACTCCATCACACTTACATAATCAATAACATAATTACTCACCTTTTAATCAAAAAAATAATTAAAAAATTAAAGAAAAACACAACATATGATTACACATCATTTTCAATAATTATTTAAAAATTACCCATTTATGCCACAATATTTTTCTAACTAACGCATTCAAAAAAATCATAATTTCACATGAAAAAATACTCTCTTTATAATAATCATATTTAGGAAGGGTAATTATAATATATAAATATTCTGTAATTCATGGTAATTTGATTATTTACACCTCATATGTTTTCAAAATGTAAAAAATATAATGATTTTAGATTATTTAAACATGATGAATATTTAATATTAATTATACATTTATAACACTAAAATGTTTAATAATGAGGATAGTATGTGGGTTATAACACCTCTAGTACCTTATTGGATAACTAAAATTGGTAGAAGAATATATTCACCAATAATTTCATGTGATCTATAGTCGTCGTAAAATCAATATTATCTATAAAAATAATAATTAAAAAATATAAATAATTTTTAGGAATCAAAAAAATGAATACATTCAGAATATTAAAACTGAATAATTAAATTATGATTTCTTTGGAATTTTCCCAAATCATGGATGTTGAGTATTTAAAATTATTCATTACGTGTTACAACCTTAAATGAGTAAAATAATCTTATCCAATGGTTTTAGTTTTATGTTTTTTTGATACTTTTGTTAGGGCAGGCCCGTGCATCCGCCCATGATCAGTAACTACTCAATTTGAGTTCCCAATGGAGAATTACATTCACTACATTCCATGGTGATGAATTATCTATGATTTAAATATGATGTTTGGATTTATGTTCATCCTTCACTAAATTTTTACATGGAACTCATTTACATGTTTGGGTCTCCCTCATAGAAAAATTATTGTTCCTAGAACTCTTTTCTAGTCACATATCTCTGGGGAAAATACTTATATATATTACTAATGTCATTACATTATGATTCCATCGTGATATGTTTTCAACCTCTTGTATGAATATTTGTCATATTGAGAATTGATTGCATGTTCGGACACTATGATCATTGATCACCTATATTCATCCTCATTTTTGGTATAATATTCCGAAATTTTCATACATTTAAATTAAATTTATTTTTCAGAATACAAAATACATTACAAAAAACCAAATTCCTAAGGAAGTTTATACTCTACATACATTGGAAACATTGAAACATAAAAATAGGTACACATGTAATCTAAATTATCTCTCTCTATGTTCTTCCCGAATATAACCCTTCCTAGACACATAAATCATTATAAAAATCTTAATAACCTCATGGAATTGAAGCATAAAAAATATGGTGAGATCAAATTCCCAGTAAGGGTGGTCTAGGGAGATATGTAATAATAATCTATAGTATAATGGTATGAGAAAAAAATCATGTAAATAGAAGATCATTCCTCATGATTCAATGATCATAAATATAAATCATTTAACAAATATTAAAATTTAATATTATATGAATGATAATGAAATATATACTATAATCCATGAATTCATAAAATGGGAATATGAAATGGAATTTGTGGTAGACACATGAGCATATAAATGTTTTCTCTATAGTTGTTAAGAAATCACTTAAATGTCCATCTCAGTTGTATGGGATCACTCCCCACACCATATTTTTTTAAATATTTAACTCCCATAACCACAGTGGTAGTCATGGTTCACTATTACAACCATAATCATAGTCAAGGTTCACTGCAGAAACAATTTTAGCAGACTTAGTATTTATGTTTAAATCATAAGATATAACTATTTATTTAATGAAATCGATGGAGATATAGGTTCCAACAATCACATAATGAGAAACATAAATATTAATTCCATAAAAATATAAATGATATGAATATACAAAAAACAAATTAGTTTCATAAATAGTTTATCATACCCTAACACATGGAAGATAAATGTGTTTCATAAATATCATTAAATTATAAAATTTAAAAACAATTATTTGAATGAATATGAATTGCATAATTAAATCATTAAAATATTAAAAAAATAAGTGGCATCTCACAAAGTTATCTAAATGGAAAATAATTTTTAGAGAAACCCTAAAAGCAATTCTGGAGGATATTATCCTTTCTTCATGGAAAACATATTATTTAATTTAAATGTCGTCAAATTTTAAAATAATCCATTTTCATTGAAATAATACATTTAAAGATTTATTTTATGCTTCATGTTAATAAGGAGTCATGAAATCATAAATATCTTATCACTCCATATATGATAAGAAAAACTTCTACTCATATTTTATCTAGAGAAGTCAAATAGTACCACATTAGGATGAAAAAGAAGATTAATTTTATCCCATTTAATAAAATTAATTCATGAGTAAAATTAAATTTATAATTTTTTGGAATAATTGTAAATATTGGATGGAATAAATTTTTAAGAAACATGTAAAACGAAGTTAAATATTTCCAATAAGATACTAAATTTTAAACAGTACCTATAATAATGAGATTGAGGAATTAACCATTATAACATTATAATAATAATAATAGAATTTCCCATGAATTAAATTAAATTATATATATATGAAAATTACCTAATATTATGATTAAGACTCATAAAATAAAATCATTCGTATTATAAATATAAATTATTTGGAAGAATTTGGTTATGATGCATGTGTCTCATAGATGTTAAGGTGAGACAAAATACCCTTACATTAGTTCTGATTCCCTCCATATGTGTCTGTAAATTTTGTTTTGTTGGTTTAAAAAAATTATAATCATAGAAAATTGTATTATCCTCAAAGACACATTTCAGGTAATTATATATTTTTTTGTGATAAAAAACATATTACACCAGAGTGTAGAGATGGAATGATTTGTGTAGGCATGCGTGACTCTTTTATTTTTCCTACGATGAATAGAATGTGGAATATGGTTTTTTGATAATCATAATAACATATAATAATATTGGTTATACTAGATTTATAAAATTTTAATGGTTGAAACACAATAATATTACATAGATTAATAATCAATTTTGAATGATTCGGTACAGAGATTACACGTTCTTCGATGATCTTTATATAGATGTCCTCTTAGGGACACTAGTTTGTCTTTTATGAATACAAAAACCACTATAATTTTTATATGTATGTTTATAAGGGTAAGGGGATGGTTTTGTTCTATATTAAGTATCCATTTTTTGTGAGGAAGAGAGGTAGTAGGTTCCTTTTTATAATTAAGGTGAGCGGGATTTTTGGAAATCATCAAAATATTAAAATATATTAAGGCTATTATAGATACAAACAACCAAATGATATATAAATGCACATGGGAACATATTTTCTACAAAATATTTAAACCTTTTTTATTATTTTGTTTTTAAATAATTTAATAATATATTAACTCAATGAAATAAATTTATTTTCAAATTTAATACTATTAATTTGATATGGTTTTATATGAATAATAAAAATTTATATATTATAATATATTTATATAAAACACCTATAATATTTTTTATATATCAATAAAATTATTTAGACACATAAATTATTCCTATATATATGAAAATTACAATTATTTATATCAATTATTTTATTTTTCTGTTAATTATATAAATACAGTTTTAACATTTTGGAATCATTTAAGTAAATAAAAAAAATTTAAAAATAAACATATATAATAAAATTAATTTAATTTTGATCAAAATAGACATTAAAATTCGTTCATAGAAATATCTGTACCCTATATGGAGGGACAAAAGTTATGAAATAAAATAGAGCGGTATTTTGTAAACATCCTAGAAATTAAATAATATAAATGTTATTTTCATTGTTTAGAGTCCATTAAAAACACAGATTATATAATATTGTAATAAAATTCAAATAATTTTCATATAATAAATTTTTTTTCATGTTTTGGTTTTATTTTAAACCTTATCATTTTTATTTACTGATAGTTAATATCAATTATTTTATAGCTTCAGTAAATTAAGAATGACTACATCATCATTATGTCAAAATTTATTTTACATTTTTATAACATAAAAAATAAATAAAATTATCAAGATCTAGATAATTTTTTTATTTCTAATTATTTTTTGTTTGAAATTTTTTTTAGTATAATCCTATATTAAAATTTTTATATTTATTAAAAATATGTGTTTGAAAATATTATCTTATATATCAAAAATATATAAGAAATTTTATAATATTATCCAAGTGGAATAAAAAATTATAATTCTATACTAAGGTTTATTTTATTCTAATACCACTTATCCCGTGAAATTAGGTCAACAGATAAGGTAATGTTATAATAGAATTATATTATTTTTACCTTTAAATAACAAAATTCACCTAATCTGTGATAATTAAAAATGTACTACTATTAGTATTTCTAATATAAAAAATATTCTTTTATCTGATTAGACTTCAAATATATTAATGTTTTAGGAAAATTATGCATATATTTTGAAATTCGACTCATATAAGCAGGAAAATTAGGTTTAATGCTAATTATGCATACATGGTGAAATATCGAGTAAAAAAATGTTAAAAAGTTAAATATGATTATTTGTGTAATATCAATATAAAAATAAATTCAATGAACTAAATTTTATTAAATAATGTATAATTCATGAATTTTAACTTTAAAATTTATTCTAATGCACTGTATTTTTTTAAATGGAAAAGGAATATTTTAACAACAATGTATTGGTTTTCACTATACATCAGAACTGATACTTCTAAGAAAAATATAAAAAATTCACAAAAATTAAATATTGACGTTATATTTTCAAAAATAATATTTATTTTATAAATAAATATTTCTAATTGTATATAAAACAACTTTCATTTCTTTTTATAGAAGGACATAAAAAGTAGTTCATTTAAGAAAATAGTATTTTAAAAAAAAGATGTTACTAAGAAATTAATTTTTTCAATATCAATATTATTTAATTGAGTAAAACCATTATAAATATTATTTTAAAAGTATTTATTTATATTCTATTACTATATTTAATTTTTAGGGAATATCCATGTTATTTTTAAAATTATATCAATTAAATGATCTTTCATAGAAATCCTTTGTTGCATATAGTGTATGTCAAGTTCGCGTTGCATGTAGTGGATGCTTAACATAGTGTTTTGTATAAAATAATACAAACCAAAATCTATATTCAATGTTTCATAATTTTAAAATATGAAAATTATTAAATTAATTTCGGACAAATAAAATAAAAAAACCTCAAAGTGTTAAATTATACCCTTAAAAATGAATATTTTCCTTGAAATTTATCATGGTTATCAAAGGATTACTAATTTAATGTTCGTTTCATATAAACCCACAACATATAAAATACTAAAACAAACTTTTAGTATGGTTATTTTGAAAACATAATAGTTTCCCAGAGAAACAAATAACTGATGATTCCAATGTGCTGAACTTAGGAGGGAACTTTAATAATGAACATGTAAGAGGAAGATCACTATTGTGTTCTTAGGGAGAGTGATGTAGAACATGCATATGAGAAATATAAAAATCCCAAAGACATAAATATTTCATAATATTTGGTTCTATATGATTAATTTTAACAAATGAATGTTGGATAACCTTTTCAATTTCAAGATCCACTTCATTGATTTAATGATTTTTCTATAAATGTTATACATACTTGGTTCAGTACAATCTAACCCTTTACAGTTCCTTGATCAATTTCCACCTCACCTCATTCTCCAAAAATAGTGGACAATTTTTCATTCATGATGAACTAATATATCAATAGATCATTGATAATCCATCCCATCTATCATCAAATACCATCAGTAAAAAGTTGTTAGAATATTTAATAAAATATGAATAAATAATTATACGCTGAGTTAATAATTTAATTTCACAAATGTTAACATAAACACCCCATCAATGGTTAAAATTGTAACCCTTCCAAAATATCAATATCCAATAGATTATAATGAAGGGTACTAAAACAGTATAACATTTATCTATCATAAATCATAAGTTAGTTATTGGTTAACGAATTCCAAACATGTGAATAAATTTATAATTTACTTTGTTGAAACGTGTAAGTAACAAAAATCACAAAACATCATTATTGAAAACATTCATGTTTCTTGATTAAAAACATTATTGGATTTATTTCTCAAGTCCAATAATGTAATAAAACACATCCATGATATAATAACCCACATGTAAACAAATCTGTAAACGACAAATATCATTGAAATTATATATTCACCTCGAAAATATCATTATCTGAATATAATTATGTTAATGTAAGGAACATAAATATGGTTATATTTCCCTTAATCAATATGTATAAAATTATTATCAAGTCTATGCTAACAATTTAATATAATCATATGAATCCCTAGGAGAAATAAATAAACTGAATGGTCATTATATATTCATAATTCATCAATCCAAATACATAATAAATTAAATCATTATTATTCAATGAGTTTCATTGAATAAGAACTACCTTGTTGTGGAAATAAATTCATCATTAAATGCAATGTATTTGGTAATTACCATGTTCTCCATTAATAATAAATTTAACTCATTGATAGTTTGTCACTCAATGACCCTTCTTCTTGTGCAGATAACATCATACCCACTATTTAAGGTATTAATCAAGGTTCCACTTGTAACATCCCAAGTAAGTAATGAATAATAGATATCTTTATCTATGTCTATTAGTGAATTAGATAGTATTTTAGAGGCTTAAAATGAAAATAAATCCAATCTTAAGCATGGAATACACTAATATTTTTAAAAATTGTTGTATTGCCTCTTGTTGGAAAACCATTTTTAAAGATATCTTTTGACAATTTTATAAGTTATGTTTTTTGAAATAAACTTATTCTTTATGACATGGACATAAAAATTTACTTTGTGTGAATTTTTGGTATTTTTCCAAAAAAGATCATTTTTTTAATGAATAGTGAAAATGATGTATTTTAATTCAAAACCTTTTTTTAATATAATTTATTTATATGATTAGATTATCTTTTGAATTGGTTTTAAAGTGAAATTAGAATATATTTTTACCATTTAATCCAATGGTGGTCATTGTAATAAGTTTCACTTTGAAATTGGACTTAAACGGGTGTCAATCTTTTGATACTTATTGTTTCATAAAAACACGCTATTTTTCATGACAGCGGGAATTAAATATTAAATTAATTAATGTAACTTATATTATATTAATTTTGTAAAATAGACATCATTTTTTAATTCAGAAAATCAAATATATCTTAGGGTGAAGTTTTGGTATTTTTCTGAAAAACTTCATTTTTTATGAATAGTGAAACCAGTAAGTAGAAGTTAAAGAAACTTATTTTTCGTTTAAATGAAACTTTGCCACTTCTGTGATTTGATTTTGAAAAATCCGACATACATGTTTGTCATTAAGAAGTAAAATGTTGTTCAATGAGATTAAAATAATTTTTTGGTGAATAGTAACTTTTAAGTTTTTAATCGCGACTAGAGGTAATTAGTACAATTTAAGGCAAAAATGATATTATAATAAAATGAAAATACCGAGACACATGTCCTACCCTTATTGGATGTCTCATGACCTACCAAGACATTCCATGGGTCAACTTGGGGACCCCATGGAGCCACTTTGGAAGCAAAATGTCATTAATATATTTTTATTTAATGTTAAAATTAAAATGACACAAACATGAGTTGTTTTACTAAAACAATTTTTAAATGGGGTTATACAAGTCATATTTTTAACTATAAATATTCATTAGAAAGATATAAATATTTAATACATCTTGATAGTTTTTTTATAATTTTTAGTCATTAAATAAATTAAATTATTTATCACATCATGATGATGCAACAAATACCTCATTAATAAAGGATCTAAATAAAATGAAAAGATAATGTAAAATCTATGACCTAAACATGTCCAAAACCTATTGTATGGGTGGATTTAGAACCCTTATCAACTTACCCTCGAATTATATCAATGTGGGACCTTTTGAATCCGAAAATCATTTTAAAATAAAGTAACATTTCTTTACTTTCCAAGAGTGCCCCTCCTCTCCTCTTATAAAAGGCCCCCACCTCTACCTCCTTACCTACACATCCAAAGCCTTTGGCTTGGCAAACCCATGTCCATTTTGTCTCTCCACTTCCCTCTCTTACTCCTTGAAGCCTCACTTTGGGGAGAAGTCTTCCCAAGGAATCCTTTGAGCTCAAACCAAAGGGAGTTACCTGATTTTAAGGTAATGTCTTCACTTGTGTTCTTTTGTTTTATTTTTCTTCTCCAACCCCCTAAACTCTTTTTATTAATTTATTTTATAACAACACGAGTATATTACATATACTAGGATGTTTTTATAATAATTATTTGAGCTACACTTACACACAACTACATCTAATGGTTAAAGAACATACTGTTTCCGTGGAAGGTGAATTTCTGCCTCCCGAAATGATAATTGTTCAAAATTCTTTTAACACCTTAAAAGGTGGACATTTAGATGAAAATATATTTATATATGATATATAATATGTTTATGTTTTCTTTAAGATTCTGTATTTCTCATTTTGGGCATAAATTTATGGTTTCCATTATGGGTAAACACGATATCTTTATTTAAGGAAGTGCAGACTACCGCCCCCTCAAAGTGATTTGATTCGTTAATACCATATGTGGGACGTATAAAGGATGGAGTTGTGATATTATATATGATATTACACTGGAATTATAATATACCTTTATATCATTATAATTCCATTTCATAAAATATGAAATAGAAATGGAAGCAGCTTTCATGTGTACGTACGGCTTACTATCTCCATGAACGGTGAATTTCATTTCTTACCTCTAAATGTAATATAATATTATAAATACATGAATGTAATGGATATATATGATATATATGATATATAAATCATGAATACCATTTTGGATATAATGGATACATGAACAACTTGTAATTATAAAGGGTTTATTTTTGACTCAAGTACCAATGTTCATTAAAATGACCGTTATTAACTTAAATAATTAAATAGTGTTCATGACATGGAAATAAGTGATAAAAAAGAAATAATGAACTTTAAAAGGGTTCTTAAACAAGTAGAAATTAACTCAAGTTTATTATTCAGGAGATTAAAGAATGACCGAGTCAAGTCGGACCCGAGGTAGGGGACTTCGTCTCAATCTCCTTTCATTGAGGCATATTTTGTTTTATACACAACCTTCTTTTATACGGTGTATAAACCCATTTGAATTTTACATTTATTCAAAAGTAATATTTTTTATACGAAGCGTTTACTAAACGACAAAAGGTAATGTTATTGTCGTACGTATGCGGCGACAATGAATTCTCCGCCGTCGTGACCATTATTTGAGTTTCGGCTTCCTCTACAGGCCATACCTTTTTTTAAAAGAAAAATAAATATCATGTTTTACTTTTCTTTTGTTTTGGTATTGAAAAAAGTTTTCATAATGTTTTTATATCAATGAGTTGTATTTATATATTGTGATTGAAAGGTGGAAATGTTTTGTTCCCTTTATGCATGTTTTATGTGATACGATAATGTTGAGGTTCATGGGAATTATTATGAAGACGGGTGGTTCTGTGATAAACAATGGGCGGGTGAGCCCGATATAGCTCTCCAATGCATTGGGTAACGTGAAGGAGTGAAACGTTAAGGTTTCTCCGAAGAGATTTAGGGAATATACTGTGATGGGTATTCCAAACGTAACCATGAGGGTTACTCCCTACGTAAGAATGTTATGAATGTATCAAGTTACCTTTATGTCTTATGATTTCTAAGATTTATTCATTAATATATGAGGTATGTTAAAGTGCTTATGTTTTATGGGTAAAGTGTGATTTCATTCTTATGTATATATGTACCCATGTTTCCTTTCAATATTTTTATATCCCTTACTGAGCTTTTTATGATCATCCCATGTTTTTGAAATGTTTTTCACAGGTCAAGGTAAAGGTACATGATATGATTATAGTGTCAAGGAAGTGTCATGAAAGAATCCATGTTTTATTTTAAATATGTTTCCATTGATGGGAAAATGAATACTATCTTCTATATAACCACTTTGTTTAAATGTGGAATGTAATTCATGTTTTATGATCTAATTCTCTAAAACTCTAAACCTGAAAAGATCATCAAGGTGTAATCTTGTAATAACTCAAGATTAAGTAATGTTTAAGGTTGGGGCCATATAGTTGGTATCAATGGTCGGTTTAGATAACATTAGGAGTTATTATTAGATTAAATGATTATCCAAAATTATTTTTTTGACATGATATAGCATTTGAAGATTACCTAGTTGATTCATCTAAGACATGTTTGTTCAGAATGGTTTTCCTTAGAGGAAACAGGGAAGCAGTGCTAGGAAGGAATACAGAAGGAAATAACATTCCGAATCAGCATCCTGAGATGGTCGGAATTGGAAATGAATAGTTTGTTTCTGTAATGGGGCAGTTGACTCAAGTTATAAATAGTGGTGGTATCCATGCACGAGATCAGCCAGATCAACCGCAGAGGAACATGTCAGTGGTGGAACATTTCATGAGGCAACATCCCCCATCATTCAGAGGATCATCTGACCCTGTTCTAGATGAATGGTGGATTAAAGAACTTGCGAAGATTTTCGATGTCATGGGGTGTTCAGACAATCAAAAGGTTAGTCTTGCTATTTACCATTTGGAGGGTGAAGCAAATCAGTGGTGGTCTATGGTTAAAAATATCAGGGACACTGATGAGATTGATGCTCTTGACTGGGATGAATTCAAAGGTATGTTTCTTGAGAAGTATTTTCCTAAGGCTGTTCGACTTAAGATGGAAAATCCATTCTTGGAATTGAGGCAAGAGGAAGTCTCAGTGGCTGCCTATGAAGAGAGGTTCACTCGTTTGGCATGGAATGCTCTAAATTTTATCCGAGACCTTGATAGTAAAATCAATCTTTTTTAATCAAGATTAAAACCAAAATATCGAAGGGCATTAGCTTCTCGTGAGTTTAAAAGTTATGAAAATCTTGTTTGATGTGCTGAGAAGGTGGAAATGGAGTTTGTCGATGATCAAGTGTTCTATAAAAACCAATAGAATAAGAGACCGAGGTGGCAGGAGAAATGAAATAATTCTTCAAAAAAGTCTGATGCTAAGAAAACTAAGTTTCCAGTTTGTGATAAATGTGGTAAAAGGCATGCTGGGGAATTTCTTCTGAATTCTGGAAAGTGCTACCGATGTGGTAAGATGGTACATAAGGCTTGTGATTGCACTCAAAAATAACAAGGTGATGGTAAGTCGAAATTTGATTTATAGTTAGTGAAATGTTTTAAGTGCAATGAGATTGGTCACTAGGAAAACGAGTGTCCGACGAAGAACTTGAGTGATGGGAAGCAGTTAGACTACAAGCAGAAAGGGGTAGTGAAATCCTTTGCAACTACTTTAGCAGATGTCGGGCCATCAAATGAAGTTGTATCAGGTACTTTGTTTGTTTTTTCAGATTATGCCAGGGTGTTTTTTGATTCGGGGTCCACACATTCTTTCATCTCTGAAACCTTTTCTAGTAAAATGGGAATACCATATCAAGAAATGACTCCTGGACTTGTGGTAAAAACACCTAGGGGAAATGTTGAGGCAAAAAGAATTTATAATAATCTTCCTATCTTTATCTGTGGAAAGAACATACTTGCAAACTTTATTGTTCTACCTCTATAAGAATTTGATGTTATCCTGTGTATAGATTGGCTCTCTATTTACCATGCTAAGATTGAATGTAGAGCTAAAGAAGTTCATTTTCATAAAGACTTTCAGTTTTTGTACAAGAATGAACCCTTACTGTTGATAACATATCAAGAGGCCGAGAAGATTATAAAAGATGGAAATGAATGTTACCTTGCACATATTGTTGAAAACAAGGGAACTGTTCAGATTAATGATGTGCCAGTGGTAAATGAGTATCCTGATGTTTATCTTGATTAGTTTCCTGGAACAATACCAGATCAGGAAGTATAATTTACTGTTGACTTAGTTCATGATGCTAAGCCAATTTCAAAACCCCCTTATCGAATGGCTTAAATTGAACTTTTAGAGTTGAAGGAGAAATTGCAACATTTATTAGAGAAAGTTTTCATTCGACCTAGCACATCACCATGGGGTGCTCCTGTTTTGTTTGTTAAAAAGAAAGATGGTTCTATGAGACTTTGAATTGATTAAAGATCCTTTAATAACATCAATGTTAAGAACAAATATCCTTTACCTTATATCGATGATTTGTTTGATCAGCTTCAGGGTGCTTAGTTTTTTTCAAAGTTCGACCTGTGATCGGGGTACCATCAGCTGAAGGTAATGGAAGAAGATGTTCCAAAGACTGCATTTCGTACAAGATATGGCCATTATGATTTTTTTGTAATGCATTTTGGGCTAACCAATGCACCTGTTTTATTCATGGACATAATGAATAGAATTTTCCATGAGTTCATGGATAAGTTTGTGGTGGTTTTCATTGATGATATTTTGGTGTTTTCTAAAGGTAAAGAGGAGTATGAAAAACAATTAAGGGTTATTTTGCAAACCTTAAAAGAAAAATAAATTGTATGGGAAATTCAGCAAGTGTGTGTTTTGGTTGCATCAAATTTCATTCCTTGGTCACATTATTTCTAATGATGGGATAACCGTTGATCCTGCAAAAACAAAGGTTGTTGAAGAATGGCCAAGATCCACAAATGTAACAGAGATTCATAGTTTCCTTGGTTTGAAAGGCTATTACCGATGGTTTATTAGAAATTTTTCACGGTACTCTAGTTCAATGACTAAGATAAGTCAGAAGGGTGTTAAGTTTATCTAGACAAAAGAATGTGATGATTGTTTTTAGGAATTGAAAGTAAGATTGGTGAATGCTCTAGTTTTTGAACTTCCTTCCAGGAATGGGGAGATTGTTATCTACAGTGATGATTCATTGAATGGACTTGGTTGTGTCCTAATGCAAAATGATCAGGTAATTGCTTATTCTTCACGATAGTTGAAAACTCATGAGGTAAATTACCCTACACATGATCTGAAAATAGCTACAATTGTTTTTTCATTAAAAATTTGGAGGCATCATTTGTATAGAGTAACGTGTGATATATATACCAAGAACAAAAGATTAAAGTATATATTCACTCAGAACGAATTGAACATGAGACATAGGAGATGGCTAGAATTAATCAAGGATTATGATTGTAAAATTCATTACAATCCGGGAAAAAAATAAAGTGGATGATTCTTTGATTCGAAAAAGTAATGATTCATTAGCAATGTTGTGTTAGGAATGTGATCCTTTGGTTATGAATTTGATGAACTTTGGAATAGAAGTTGTTGGTGCAGGATGTTCTTCTGTTTTGTTTCAGGTATCAGTGAAATCTTCTCTATCAGACAGAATCAAGCAAGCACAGAAGCAAGATAGTGAGTTGCAGAAAAAGGTAGAGCTGGTTCAGAAAGGTAAGTTTCCTAAATTCAACATTGATATTGATTTCGTTTTGAGATTTGGGAAGAGATTGTGTGTGCCTTTTGATTCATAGTTAAAGAGAGAGTTGTTATTTGAAGCTCATAGTTCTCCGTTTTCAGTTCATCCTGGCTGTACTAAGATGTACAGAGATCTGCGGGAGTATTACTGGTGGGATTGAATGAAAAGAGATATTACTGATTTTACTGTGATGTGTTTGACATGTCAACATGTTAAAGTAGAGCGGAAGTTACCGAAAGGGATGCTTCGGCCTTTACCAGTGCCAGAGTGGAAATGGGAGAATAAATCCATAGACTTCGTTGTGGGATTGCTGAAGACCCCTCGAGGTAATAATGCAATATGGGTTATTGTTGATCGCTTGACTAAATCTGCTAGTTTCTTTGTTATACGAGATATTTTTTCCATAGATAAAATTTCCCATTTTTATCTTAAGGAGATAGTCAGGTTACAAGGAGTTCCCCTCTCTATTGTACCTGACCGGGATCCCAGGTTCACTTATAACTTTTGGAAAGGCCTTTAGAAGTCGTTGGGTACTGAATTAAATTTTAGAATAGCTTTTCATCCTCAATCAGATGGGATGTTAGAAAGAACAATTAATACATTGGAGGATATGCTACGTTTTTGCTCTATGGATTATCAGGGAAGTTGGGACCAACATATTCCATTGGTTGAATTTTCATATAATAACAGTTTTCATTCCAATATACAGATGGCACCATTTGAGGCGTTATATGGGAAGCGGTGTCGAACTCCAGCTTTCTGGGATGAAGTGGGTGAAAGGAAGTTGATGGGCCCAGAATTGGTAGAAGAGTTGGCAGATAATGTTCAGATAATACAGAAACACATGAGAACAGCTCAGAGCAGGAAGAAGAGTTATGCGGACAATAGAAGGAAGGATCTATCTTTTGATGCAGGTGATCATGTTTTTCTCAAAGTCTCACCATGGAAAAGTGTGATGCGATTTGGTAAGAAAGGAAAGTTGAGTCCAAGGTTCATTGGACCATATGAAATTCTGGAGATATTTGGATCAGTTGCTTACCGGGTGGCTTTACCTACGAGTTTATCTCAGGTACACAATTTTTTTCATGTTTCGATGTTGAGAAAGTATATGCCAGATCCATCTCATGTTTTGAGTCCAGAGGTAGTTCAGCTGGAAGAGAACCCATCTTATGAGAAACAATCGGTCCAGATTCTTGACCATAGGGAGCAAGTGTTACAGAATAAGGTGATTAATCAGGTAAAGGTTTTGTGGAAAAACCAGATGATGGAAGAGGCAGCATGAGAATCTGAAAATACAATGAGGGATAAGTACCCCCATTTATTCAATAAGTAAATAAATTGCGTGGATGCAATTTTCTAAAGGGGGGAAGGATGTCCCATCCCAAGTTAGTAATGAATAATATATATTTTTATCTATGTCTATTAGTGAATTATATATTGTTTTAGAGGCTTAAAATGAAAATAAATCCAATCTTAAGCATGGAATACACTGATATTTTTAAAAGATTGTTTTACTGCCTCTTGTTGGAAAACCATTTTTAAATCTATCTTTTGACAATTTTATAAGCTATGTTTGTCAAAATAGACTTATTATTTATGATAGGGACATCAAAATTTACTTTGTGTGAATTTTTGTATTTTTCCAATAATGTTCATTTTTTTAATGAATAGTTAAAAATGTTGTATTTTAATTCAAAACCTCTTTTTAATATAATTTATTTATATGATTAGATTATCTTTTTAATTGGTTTTAAAGTAAAATTAGAATATATTTTTACCATTTAATCCAATGGTGGTCATTGGAATCAATTTCACTTTGAAAATGGACTTAAACTGGTGTCAATCTTTTGATACTTATTGTTTCATAAAAACACGATATTTGTCATGACAACGGGAATTAATTATAAAATTAATTAATGTAACTTATATGATTTGAATTTTGTAAAATAGGCATCATTTTTCAATTCCGAATATCAAATATAGCTTAGGGTGATGTTTTGGTATTTTTCTGAAAAACATTAATTTTTGATGAATAGTGTAACTACTAAGTGGTAGTTAAAGAAACTGATTTTTCGTTTAAATGAAAGTTTTCCACTTCTGTGATTTGATTTTCAAAAATCCGACATACATGTTTGTCATTAATAAGTAAAATTTGGTTCAATGAGATTAATATAATTTTTTGGTGAATAGTAACTTTTAAGTTTTTAATCGCGATTAGAGGTAATTTGTGCAATTTAAGCCAAATGATATTATAATAAAATGACAATAGCTAGACACATGTCCTACCCTTATTGGATGTTTCATGTCCGACCAAGAAAATACATGGGTCAACTTGGGGACCCCATGGAGCCACTTTTGAAGGAAAATGACATTAATATCTTTTTATTTAATGTTAAAATTAAAATGACACAAACATGAGTTGTTTTACTAAAACAATTTTTAAATGAGGATATACTTGTCAGATTTTTGACTATAAATATTCATTATAAAGATAAAAAAATTTACTACATCATGATAGTTTTTTTATAATTTTTAGTCACTAAATAAATTAAATTATTTATGACATCATGATGATGTAGCAAATACCTCATTAATAAATGATTTAAATAAAATGAAACGATAATGTAAAATCTATGAACTAAACATGTCCAAAACCTATTGGATTGGTGGATTTAGAACCTTTATCACCTTTACCTCGAATTATATAAATTTGGGACATTTTGAATCCAAAATTCATTTTAAAATAAAGTAACATTTCTTTACATTCCAAGAGTGCCCCTCCTCTCCTCTTATAAAAGGCCCCCACCTCTACCTCCTTAGCCACACTTACAAAGCCTTTGGCTTGGACAACCCCTGCCCATATTTCCTCTCCACTTCCCTCTCTTACTCCTTGAAGCCTCACATTGGGCAGAAGCCTTCCCATGGAAGCCTTTGAGATCAAGACAAATGGGGTTACCCGATTTTAAGGTAATGTCTTCACTTGTGTTCTTTTGATTTATTTTGCTTCTCCAACCCCCTAAACTCTTTTTATTCATTTAATTTGTAACAACAAGAGTATATTCCATATAATAGGATGTTGTAATAATAATAATTTGAGCTACACTTACACAAACCTACATCTAATGGTTAAAGAACATACTGTTTCCGTGGATGGTGAATTTCTGCCTCCCGAAACGATGATTGTACGACATTATTTTAACACTTTCAAAGGTGGACATTAAGATGACACTATATTTATATATGATATATAATATGTTTATGTTTTCCTTAAGAATCTATATTTCTCATTTTGGGCATACCTTTATGGTTTCCATTATGGGTAAACGCGAAATCTTCATTTAAGGAAGTGTGGACTACCACCCCCTCAAAGTGATTTGATTCGTTAATACCACATGTGGGACGTATAAAGGATGGAGTTATGATATTATATATGATATTACACTGTAATTATAATATACCTTTATATCATTTTAATTCCATTTCATAAAATACAAAATAGAAATGGAAGCAGCGTTCATGCGTACGTACGACTTACCGTCCCCATGAACTGTGCATTTCATTTCTTACCTCTAAAATTAATATAATATTACAAATGCATGCATGTACTGGATATATATGATATATATTATATATAAATCATGAATAACATTATGGATATAATGGATACATGAAAAACTTGTAATTATAAACGGTTTATTTTTTATTCAAGTACCAATGATCGTTAAAACGACCGTTATTAACTTAAAGAGTTACATAGTATTCATGACATGGCAATATGTCATATAAAAGGAATAATGAACTTGAAAAAGGTTCTTAAACAAGTATAAATTAACTCAAGTTTATTATTCAGGAGATTAAAGAATGACCGAGTCAAGTCAGAACCGAGGTATGGGACTTCATCTCAATCTCCTTTCATTGAGGCATATTTTGTTTTATACGCAACCTTCTTTTATACGGTGTATAAACCCCATTAAAATTTACGTTTATTCAAAAGGAATCTTTTTTATACGAATCGTTTGCTAAACGAAAAAAGGGAATGCTTTTGTCGTACGTATGCGGCGACAACGACTTCTCTACCGCCATGACCATTATTTGAGTTTCGGCTTCCTCTACAATCCATTCCTTTTTTTTAAAGAAAAATAAATACCATGTTTTACTTTTATTTTGTTTTGGTATTGAAAATGTTTTTCATAATGTTTTTATATCAATGAGTTGTATTTATATCTTGTTATTGAAAGGTGGAAATGTTATGTTCCCTTTATGCATGTTTTATGTGATACAATTATGTTGAGGTTCTTAGGAATTATTATGAATACGGGTGGTTCCGTGATAAACTAAGGGGGGGGGGTGAGCCCGATATAGCTCTCTAATGCATTGGGTAACGTGAAGAAGTGAAACGTTAAGGTTTATACGAAGAGATTTAGGAAATATACTGTGATGGGTATTCCAAACGTAACCAAGAGGGTTACTCCATACGTAAGAATGTTATGAATGCATCAAGTTACCTTTATATCTTATGATTTCTATGATTTATTCATGATTTTATGAGGTATGTTAATGTTGTTATGTTTTATGGGTAATGTATGATTTCATTCTTATGTATATATGTTCCCATGTTTCCTTTCCATATTTTTATATCCCTTACTGAGCTTTTTATGCTCATCCCATGTTTTTGAATTGTTTTTCACAGGTCAAGGGAAAGGTACATGATATGATGATAGTATCAAGGAAGTGTCAAGAAAGAATCCATGTTTTATTTTAAATATGTTTCCATTGATGGGAAAAATGAATACTATATTTTATGTAACCGCTTTGTTTAAATTTGGAATGTAATGCATGTTTTATGATCTAAATCTCTAAAACTCTAAACCTGAAAAAACCCTCAATGTGTAATCTTGTAATAACTCAAGATTAAGTAATGTTTAAGGCCGGGGCCTTATACCACTTCCCTTCTTCTTGACATGTAGGAAGTTAAATTTTCTTGAGTCTATGTTCCTCACCATGTGGAAATTTATAAATTCCAAATTTCCTCTTATTCGATTTATTATGAATGCCACTAAATTTAATGTTTTTAATATTTTATCATGAAAATATATTCATCACAATCACAATATATTTCTTTCTAGTATTTACCAAATTTTGTTGCTCAGAGTCATAAATTTTTCCCTCAAATCAATGTTATAACAATTTAAAATTGTTCTATACATTAATTTAAACCATAAATATTTGTGTATAAAACATTTATCAAAAGGTAATCCACATAATCACGAGAAATCACTTATAGGATGTCAAACTCTTGACACAAATTTCATTAATTAATGAAAATGACGTTTTATTAGAGGTAATTCATATCCATCCCCCATTCAATTAATTCATTAAAGTTTATGTAGTCTAAGTGAATTTGAAAATCATATCCCATTGGAGTGTCAAACCATGTGTTTAAGAAGCCCCATTTTTATGTATGAGGTTATGATCGAGTCTAGCCTGATTCACATTGTTGTTGTTGTTGTTACCCCTAGGTACAATTGATCCAAAGACAGAAACAATAGTATTATCTAAAATTGGATGTATTTATATAAAAAAATACTCTATCATTTAAAAAAAATTCATGAAATTTTCCTATAATCCTTCCCATCCATAATCTCATCCTTAGAGAGATATCTAGTCATATCCTTAGAAATAATCCAAGAGACTTTACTAAATATATAAAATTGTAGTTTCCAAATTTTCAATAATATTATTCCTTAATACGAAATATAAAAACCGTCTACTTTAATAAATTAAAGTTAAAATATTTTTTTTAATACATAATACCTTACACAAACACATTCCCAAAGACCATATTATTCTAGTTCATTTGGAAGCAAGGAAAGAAAAATTGCAGTACATAATTGATATATATTATCACCTAGTATAATATTTATATCTAGAAACATTCTTGGACACATAAATCATTATACACATCTTCATAACATGTTATAATGGGGACACCAAAAATAGTGAGATCATATGCTTAGTAACGGTAAGTAATGGAGATTTATAAGAATCATCATGAGTATAATGGTATGAGAAAGTGATCATGAAAATATAATGTGATACCGTTAATGAAAATGATCAAAAATATTATTCATGGAATAAATATTATAATTTCACAATACCAAAATCCATATTAAATAATTAACATAATTTATGAAATCAGAAAAAAAAATCAGACATGGTATTTTTGGGAGAAAAATAATCATATAAAAAAATATTTGTAGATATAGAAGAATCACTAATAATTCCAACACAATATTTTGGGTTCACTACACATACCATATTGGATGTCAGGGGTCACCCCCATAAACATCATAGTTGTCATGGTTTACCCACACAATAATCATATAAGTCAAGGTTCACTCACAATAGCATTTTAGAGACTGAGGTACATTTGGTAAATATTATGAGATATAAATATTTTAACATATAGTTGGATAGATATATAAGTCCCACCCATAACCTAATTATAACCACACATATTTGTACCCATATAACATAAAAAATATCATATCCCATAAATTAAAGGAGTTTTATAAACATATTATCATATAATAACCCATGGAAAAGAAATTGGTTTCATAAATATCATTCCATAATAAAAAAATAACATTCATTGAAAAGATAATAATGTCAGTATTGAATCAAATCAATATTTAAGAAAAATTAACGTAAAGAATCATTATCTTATATGAAGTATAATATTTAGATATCTATTGAAAACAATTCTTGAGAAAAACATTCATTCTCGTTTCAAAACATTTTCATTAATTGAAATACTGTAAAATTTTAAAATAAAACATTTTATTTGAAAAAAACCTTTTCATATTTAAATATAATTTTAATTTCAATATAATGATATGAATTTTTAAAAATATGAGCAATTTTTATATGTTACATAACATTTTTATCATACTATTTCTAGAAAAGATAAAATGTACATCATTAAGAAAATGGTAAAATATTCATATCAAGTGATTTAATTAAAATTCATAAAGTGATAAAAATAACATTAAAATTATTTATAATAATACTAAAAATAGTTTGGAATAAATTATTGAGACATATAGATATGTAATCTAAAAAATTCACATCATATTGTTACTGATAAACAATCGTGATAATTATTATATTATGGAGTTAACCACCAAAAAAATTTGTTGTCAGTAGAATCGCATACCCCATGAAAAAAATACAAGGATATGAAAATTTCATAATATTATTTTATATAGTAATAGAATACATTCATGTTCATCATATACAACTCATAGAAGAAATAATTATTGAATGATGCATGTTTCTCACAAAGGTATAGGTGAGAGAAATATCCCTTACATTAGGTCTGCTTCACATTGTAAAAGCCTAAGATGCATTTATAGTGGTTTTAATCAATTTGTTAACTTATAATATAATTTTAATAATATTTATGATATAATATATTATTCAAATATGACTTTATATAACAATTTTTAAAAAATATCCTTGCTAAATCATCATTTTGTGTCATAATTTCTTTGTTTATTGTATGTGTTTTGACTTGCTATTATCGATACTATTACATAGATCATGATTAAAATAATTCAATAATTTAAAAAATAATTTATATACATATATATTTAGTATATTAATTATTATAATATATATATATATATATATATGAAATGGAATACACCATTCATGGACATGGTAGGTCATACGTACGCATGAACATTATTTTTTTCCTATCAAACCGAATGGAAGATGGTAATTGAAATATAAGTATATGAATATATTTTCAAATTATAATTACTATGTAATATATCAAATATATATTCATCATATACCTTTTTATAATAATTCTTTTTACAGTTAACATGGATGTTGAACCTCATTGCATTGTGGAGACCGTAGGTCGTACGTATGCATAGGTGACCACACATATCCCTTAATTATGAAAAGTTATGGAATTATATGGTATATTTTTTTCCATAATAATTATGATTTTATAATAATAATATATAATTTTTTTTTCAGTATTTATAATCATCAATATTAATTAGCAATGAAAAACATATTAAATTATGGTGTGATGACGGCATGCCCTATGTACACACGCATGGTACATTCACTTTTTTAGGATGAATAATATGTGAAATATGTATGTTACATACTAATAATTACATATAATCATATAATTTATATTGTATTTATTACATTATAATAGAATCAACACATGAAGCGGAAGATGATGAAGAAACAATTTTGAAGGAGTGAGTAAGGAGATTACCTCATCTTCGATGATCTCCATATATAGATCCTCTTACAGGTCACTATAGCTTGACTATTGAGATGAGAAAAACTAATAAAATGTAACTAGGTAATGTGAATGGTATTGTTGATTATTAGGGTTCAATTTTTTTTATGAATTGATGGAGGAGGTGCCAGTTTATAATTTAAGTGACATGCACTTTTGCAAATCCACAAATGATTAAAATTTATTATTATTATTATACAGGAAAAACATCCAAATAAAACATAAATGAATAGGTGTAAGTACTTTTAGACCATATATTATCCAATTTAAGATTATTTGTTATTTTTGTGAGTTTTAGGTTTTTTAATAATATATTAATTAATTAAAATATCGTTATTTTCAAATTGGATACTATTAATATAATTTTATATTATATGCATCATCAAAAGTGGGAATTAGAATATAATTATTTAAATAATCAATAATATAAATTATAAATCAATAAAAATCTACAGAAACATTAATTCATCATAAATATATTTAAAATAATATTATAAAAATAAAATATTTTATTTCCATATTAAAAAAATAAATATTTCTTTAACATAACATATGAATTTAGAGTACCTATATTATTCCCCAAAATTCAAAATAATTATATTTAATGAATCTTAATTCATTATTAAAAATATATTCATTCAAATTCGTTTACATATTCATTTTATACCTTGGTGGACAAATAAATGATAATAAATAAAACAGAATGATATTTTGTTATTATCCATGACATTAAATAATATATATGTTATTTTCATGGACTAATTACCATTAAAAACCGAAAATATTATCTTTTGGTTATAAGGGTCTAATCTTATTTATCCAATAATTTTTTGAAATGTTTTGGTGTTATTTTAAACATTATAATTGGGATTTTCCATTTTTTAATCTATTATAATTTAATTTGGGGCAACAATATTCTAAATATTAAAAGTTTATAAATTATTACATATATGGGTTAAATTATCAAAGATTGTAAATTATATGAAATTTTCTAACTTCTAAGAATATCGTTTTCTTATGATTTTAAATTATTTTAATAAAATATATGTTCTAAAAAATATGAATATTTCAAATTTTTATACTATTCCAAATTTTGTCTTTAAATGAAATAAAAAATGAAATATATTCTAAAAACCCATTTAAAAAACTAATATAATTTCATAATAACATATTAAATTCTGGTTTATCCTTAATCAAATTATATTTTTTTAATTATTTTTAATAAACAATAATTCATCATCCTTGTGTATTCATTAATAATAATTATATTATAAATAGGATTTATAAATTATTTATCATGATTTATAAAAACAATTTATATTTATATTTACAGTTTATTGTCAAATTTATCTTTGGTATAACCCTACATAAAAATTAATATAATAAATAAAAGTTTATGTATTACATTTTTTACATATATTTTAATAATGTATAATAAATCTCATAATATTTCCCAAGTGGCATAAAAAATGTTATAATGTAAGCCTAATGTTGATTTTAGATGAATCGCACTTATCCAATGAAATTTAGAAAAATGTTAGGATAATTATTTAATATTATAATATTATTTTAAATGTTAAATATTGATATTACCAATAAACAAGGTAATAAAAGTTAATAAAGTTACAAGTTAAAATATAAAAAAATTTAAGTTGACTCTATTAGAATCCAAATATCATACTTATTAACAAAATGAATTTCTATTTTTCTAAATTAAATTCACAGAACAGAAAAAAAATTATCGCTAATGTCGGAGACATGGCTATAATGGGGAAACAATAATGCGCAAGCGTTCAACATGGTATTATATATAATTTGAATATAAATAATATTTAAATGGCCTAAATTGAATTAATATATTTATAATTAATATATTGTGACGTTAAAAATCATTTTTATGTATCATATTTATTTAAACTAAAAAGGTAGCACTTAATTATAATGCGTTGTTTTTTACTATTCATTAAAAAATTAAACTTCTCAGAAAAAACAAAAAAATCAGTCAATGTTATTTATTGCATTAAATATTAAAAAAAATATTTATTTTATATAATTAAATTTTTAGTCTTTATAAAATTAATTTCATTTTATCATAGAAGTACATGAAAATATGTTTATTAGAAAATATATTATTTTTATAAAAATAAAGTCATTACAAAAAAATTATCATTTTCATTATCAATTTGTTATAATTATATAAATCCTTTATAAAAAATTTTTTATTAATATTTATTAATATTTATATTAATATGTTTAATGGCTAGCTCACAACCTTCTTATTTATATAATAATAAAAATTAAATGATGTTTCATGGAAACTTAATGATACATATATGCCATATAGATGTTGTGTATAGGGAAAGAATAACATGTTGTTTCATATAATGTAAACCAAAAAAATATATATTTATTATTTCTCAATGTGGAAAATATAAAATGTTTAAATTAAATTGGAAAAAATATATTCAAGAAGTATCAGGGTGTTACAAGGAGAAATCTCATTATAGAATCTTATGGGGAAATCCATGGCATCTCATGACGATCACAAATTAGGAATATTAGTTGTGTATGTATTCCCCACCTTGTTTAACTTAGGCATGTCATGTTTTTCATGAGGTTGTTGATGTCATGTGGATATCTCTTCCAAGTATTTCCCCTCTGGAATATCATGTTCTGTATGAGTTGTGTGTTAGGATTGGTCAAATGTTCTACTTCATCTGATGATGGATCAAAATATCCTTTTGTGAAAGATCAAGGAATGAGATTAGTGTATTATTGAGATGGGATCATGGTTAATTTCATCACGGGACATTATGTGTATATGGTTAATTTTTTGTGGTGACATGATGGGTGATCAGAATTCCTCTTGATGGAGATCAGAGTGGTATATCCCAAGGAGGGGTGATGTCACATCTGATGATTTACTAATGGATGAGAATACCCCTTAGAGGTGAACTAAGTATGGTTTATCAGAACCCCCCATACATTAGGATCAATGGAGTATATTCCTAGTAGGGATGATAGAATAAATGAAATGTTTACAAATTCACAAGAATTCTGCTAGGACACGACCCTGGGTTATGGATTAGAACATCCCTTCAGACATATCTGGATGGTTGATCAGAACACCCGATGTGGTGGATCAAGATGGTGTGTCTCTGAGATGGATTTTGTCACACACCAAATTTTATAGATGGATCAGGACACTCCATTGAGTCACAGTAGAGACTGTTATATTATATTTTCTGTTGAGATGGATACAGGGTGGTGTTTCAATGGGAGGGGAACACCCTGAGTTTAATATTTTCATTATTTATCTCGATGATGGGTTCCTATGTACCCCATATTGGAGGATAGGGATCAAAATCCATGTATTTTGATAAAGTATTTTATGGTCGTGTGATAGGAACTTTCAATGTCGTTTAACGTCATGCGGTAAGATGCCTTGTGACGTGAAAGGACCAACAATGAGGGATGTTATGGGGATTATAAATTAATTATTCCAATCACAATATGCTATCTCCTAGTTTCAATGATGTAAAGTTATGAAATATGTTTCTGATAGGACCCAAAGGATATCTGCTCTCTTGGTGGGGCATGATTATATAGGGAGTTTTGATTAGAGAACATGTTTTGTCACATGTTCCATGTCGTGTGAATATGTATCAAAATATCTAGTTAAGTATAATCATGGAATGGATTTAAAGTCATGTGGAGATAGGAACATGGTAAATGTCTTCTTGAGACATGATGGGTATATATTTGATGTCTTGTGGAGATAATATCAGGGATCATAATTCCCCATGACACAGAACAAGGAATTCTGTACCTAGGAGGGATCATGTAATATATGATGGTTTTTCTATAGATGTGAGTATACCTTGGAGTTGAAAAAATTACGGGTTTTTAGAAATACCCATGGAGTAAGGTCAATGAGTTATATCCCTCGGATGGATTATGGAACAAATGAAATGAATAATAGTGGGTGTGAATGCCCCATGGATGTGATCTCGGGCTACGGATCACATATTCCCTTGAGACCGCTTATAATGGTTGATCAGAACACCCCTTGATGTAGATCAGGGTGTTTTGTCCATAAGAGGGATGGTTTCACACCCAAAATTATATAAAATGGATCAAGAAAATACAATGAGGTACACCTAAGATTGATATATCATAACGTCACATAATATAGATCTAGGGTGGTGTTTCTATAGGAGGGGAACACCATGAGTTTACATTGGTCTAGATTGATTCACATGGTGGCATAATATTTACCTAGTCTTGGAGGATATGGAAAAAAACCCATGTAGTCTGATGAAATATTTTTTAGTTGTGTTATTGGACTCATCCATTAGTTTAACGTAATTATGTTAGTACACTTATGATGTTAAATGAGAGGGAATGAGGGATGGTGTGTGGATTATGAATTGATTCATCCAATCATAGTAAGATATCTCTTGGTTGGAATAAGGTGGGGTTTCGCACTGAGCATCTTGAGGGACACATAAGTGATATGGTCTCTTTGTGGGGCATGATCATATAGGTAGTTTGGACCAGCGGACTTTTTGTGTGTAGATGTTGGGTTTGGACTGCATGGAGGCTACAATATGTCGCAGTTAACCAGGTATAAATACCTTTTAGTTGGGATGGTTTTGAGGAATTCAATTGTAAAGAGGCCCATAAGAAGTAGTTACTGGGAATTATACTTTATATGAGTCATCTATTTGTTTTGTGATCATACATATTCCATGGTCCCCAGTATGCACATATCATAAATGAGTCATGATCGGTGGTGGTAACAAAAGGAATTAGCAGATATGAAGATTTAATTATCCACATTCTCCTTACGTATATGGATGATGGGTGTTTCTAGGATATATAATGATGTGGGTAGATTGTATGGGTGGAATCTTCCCATGTTGGATCTCATCCATTTTGGGTTATGAATTGAGCAGCATGTTATTGCACCATTGCATATGAGGGGGTTATTCATGAATAATGCCCTGTATCTAGGATCTATGTTCTACTCTCCGAGGTGGTGGCATCCTATGAGGAATGTACATGGGGTATCCCATGTTAATGGCATAGGGTAGGGATACTATTTTATGTCATGTGTGTAGTATGTTGTAATGATGTTTATAATCATATAACTAGCACATAGAAAATGTAAATTTTACATCATGTATCTTGGATGTAGGTGGAACAAATCATTACCCACTGTTCCCCTAAGTGTTAGGTAATAAAAAATCATATTCCATTGGGAGTTTAATGGTTAGGGAACTGCTATTGTATAATGATTGAGAAGTGTACGATCACAAGGTCCACATTAGAGGTCCTACACTAAGAATTGACAAAAGTAAGCATACCTACCCTATGATGAAAATGGAAGATGATAAGCTCGAACAATAGTTGAAATGATCTAGTAAATCACATGATCATGTGGAATGAGTATCAAGGGGACTCAAGGTGTATTTGGACCATTCTAGGATTGGTGTGGGGGGAATTGTGACTCAAGCATCATTAAGGGGTGTCGGTATGAGGGATGAAACTTGGACGGTCCCTCGAAAATATTTTCACATATCATGGGGCTTCATTAATTGTTTCTTTGAGAATATCAGGTACTTCATAATTGGATAATTAAATATGAAGGGTTATTCTTCATGAAACAAGGTTCCCCATACTTATAGTAAACACTTAGATTGTAAAAGGTGTGAATAATGAAGGATAAATGTTTTGGGAAGCAACTGGTGACCTAATGGGTCTTCATCTATTTTAAATGGTGTAGAAATTCATCAATAGAATGTCCAATTATATTGGAGGATCTTAAAACTCAAAGGAAAGGGTTTCGTGATGGTGGGATACCTTGGGTGATCCATGTATAGTTACCCCGCTTATTCTCAAATTACTAATAAATCATTTTAGTGATGAAAATTATAAAATAATTACATGAACTCTATAAAAAGTTTTAGTATCTTTTGAAAATTAGGCTAATATATTATTTTTTACATATTAAAACATAAAAATTTATTTTATTTATTTTTCTATAGCACCATAGTGGCCTTCACATTCTCTATAGTACATTTAATCACATGAGGATATACATTAAAAAGGGGTGAAATAAAGTCATATTAGGAGGATAGATAAGAACATGAAACAATATAACAATGGGTGACAATAATTATCAGCATGAAATTATCATTTTAATAATTTGATGAATCATTAAATAATTGTATGGAATGTGGAAATATATAAAAATGAAACTACGTCTCTAAGTGGTCAATAAACTGCACATAGTTTTGATCAAACCTAATATCTTGTTCATTCATAATTAACATTATCAAATGTTATTCAAAACATTATCCAATGAATTGGGAAACTATAAAATTTTGGGAACACACATCACATGACATTTACATCGCGCTATATAATTCTAGGAGCACCCATCACATTCTAACATTTACATTTTCATGCATGCCACCTAGAATGTATATCAATCTTGAAAAGAAAACAACACGTGTAATGGACGGGGATTAATTTATGAATTAATTCATTCATAACCATTAGGTTCCCAAATGAAATAATTAAAAACATAAGTGATATATGAACCATCATCCTTGAGTGAATAAGAAATAATATCGAGTAGTGAAAGGTGTGTTTTTTTAAAAAAAAAGTGATTTTTGAAAGAATTTTGTTTGTCAAAAACTCAAGTAGATAAAATTTTTCTCCTAGAAAAATTAATATAATGATTTAGACCATATAAATATTGAATATTCATACTAAAAATGTGGTGAAGGAGGAAAATCCCAAAGAAAGTGTTTTAGGTTTGAGAATTCACCTAAACTAATATTTTAATACTTTATTCACATTAAAATTATAAATAATCACATTAAATTCAATAAATAAAAATATATAACCATATATACATGAATTTTATTCATTATTTAATTTTTAGTGCATTTATTTTATTTTTTATGTGTCATAGAGTTCAATTTCATCATTCAAGAGTGTTTATTTTCTATGTTTTCAGGATCAGTTCACTTGTATATATGAATGGATGTTCATGTATAATGAGTATAAAGGTTGATAATTTTTATTATATGTAATTAATGATATTAATAAATATTAAAAAATATTATAATTTATTTATTTAAATGGTTTGATAATGACTCATTACATAAAATATAATGATGATCATTATAGGTTAATTTTTGCGGTTTCTCAATCATAATGAACTCGTTCAATTATATCATTAAGTATTATTTATATAAGTTATTAGAAAACATAAATAGGGTTTTAAAATAAATTTTCAAATATTATTCAATAATTATAATGTTTTCATTAACATCCTTTTAAGTATTAATGTAAAATAAAAGTATATCTCCCAGGATGTCGGTAAACTAACACATCACGTGTGGCGATTTCATTTTTTTAAAATGGAGATAGATGAATGATTTTCATGAAGGATATTAAATTAAAATGATATAATTATACAATATAAAACATATTGGCATTATAATTCCATTTTCATAAAATAATTTGAGGAAAAGATAATGAAATAAAGGAAATTAAATATAAATTAAAATAAAATAAAAGTTCATTTTACCATACAAATTTATCCTCCTTGAGAAACTCCTTAGGGAAATTATTTTTTTTCTTTTTATGAGAGCCTGAGGTCTTATAAGGGGAAATTGGGCTTGGGTAGTAGATTCTTAAATTTTTTATAATGCTCATTTCTTGAGAGGTGTGTGGAGAAGAGGGTTTGAGTGGTGGTTTTATAGGGGATGAGAGGAATGCTTTCTCATTATTTAATTAATCAATTTCTTATTTTTCTCAAGATAAAAATATTGTTGATTAACGTAAAAAAATATAGTAATTATATCAGGAAATTTTTAGTCAATATTGATTACATCTGTGATTACTCATGTAATATAGTATTTAACTTATAATATATATGTACCGTAATTTGTAGGAATTTACTATTCCATAAAAAATCAAGTATTTCATTCAAATCCCGAAAATACAGCCACTTAATTTTTCCATGTGTAGACTTAAAAAAGTTAACAGTATTTTAATAAAACAAATTTCAAAATTTTTGTAATTTATTTTTTAATTAAAACTGTCATTTACATGGAAAATATAGAATTACAAATGATAACGGATTTGGTAACACATCGAAAAATTGCTCAAGGTCTCATAAAATTTTCATAAAAAAATACATTAAAAAATTAATATATCAATACATTTTATTAAAACAAAATTTATTTTATATAAATAAATTAATCATAAAATTTTCATTAAATATTAATGACTTACTAATATTCCAATAGTTAATTAATTATATTTAAAACATGTATTTACAAAGACTATGATATAATTATTCATTTATTTCATTAAAAATATCCCTAAATTTTCTTCATAATTTTATATGATGGGTTATTATTCATTGGGGTTGATTATTTTTCATTAGGGTCATATTACAATTCCTATGGTTGGGTTTTTATTTCATCGATAACAGTTCCTTATCTTATAGAAACACTTATTATGCCATTATGTTATTGTTTATAATGTTTTTATTAGGGTATATATGTTATTTTAGTTCATTTATATTATTTATAATAACTCTATGAAGTAATTGTTTCTTTTGATAAATGGTTGGTTCATTAAATTATTCTCCCCATTTGAAATTTATCCCTTGAAAATTCATTTTAAAAAAATTGGTGTGGGTATTTCTCATTAATCTCATCCTTCAATTCCAAGGATGCTTTATTATACATATTGTTCCTCCTCAACAATTTGACAAGGTGGGTTGTATTAATTTGTTGAACCTTATATCCCTATTCTAGAATCATTACCAGCAACTCCACATAAGATATATCATCTTTTAGCATTACCACCTCTAATTTCAAAACATGTCTGGGAGCTAGTATGTACATATTCTGGAGTAATATATGAAACATATCAAGAATTTATGAAATATTTGTAGGAATTTAAAGCCTATAGGACACATACCGTCAGGTATCAATGATCTCAAAGGGGGAAAAATCCTTGGTCTTAGCTTTCCTTTCATTGTAATGTTCATGAGTTTCTTCCATAGTTAAATTTGATGGATGAATTTATCTCCAACATCGAACGCATGATCCCTTTGATGGTTGTTAACATTGATTTTTTGATGACTCTAATATGCATTGATATGAATTAATATGGATGGAACCATATCTATCATTTCTGATAAAAGATAGTGTTTAAATAGATTTCTTTTTGTAACTTTATCCCAATAATTTGGTGTCATAAACTACTTTCCATATAGATCTTCATATAAAGACATTTGAATACTCGAGGTGAAGCTGTTGTTGTATAAGAAATAAACCGATGGGAGATATTGCTCCCATACAACTATTAATTATAAATATAAGTTTATGAGAATTTATTCATGTGACATAATTGTCATTTTATGTGGCTATTAGTTTAGGGGCCATATGTCATGATAAAACATAATTCAATACTCAATGCATGTTTAATATTACTCTGTAGTATTTTTGTGAACCTAGAATAACTATTAGAGACTATTTTGAGTGTAACTCCTTGATATCTCTGCACACCATTCACAAATTTCATAGCATGTTTTTTAAGTGAGAGATCTTCCTGGATTGGGATAAATTGTCCAGCTTTGGTGAGTTGGTCCAACACAAACCATATCCTAATATTTCCTTTGGATGTATTTGGGAGACTAATGAAAAAGTCCATTGTGACATTATTTCATTTCTCGTGGGCATAGCAAATGATTTCATCATCCCATTGGACTTGTTTCACTCAGATTTAACTTGTGACGGACCAGGCACCTTGAGATATACTTCACAATCTCCTACATCATTTTTCCCCAAAAGAATTGTTTTCCAAAGATCATGGTACATATTGGTACACCTACTATAGATAAATAATGTGGAGCTATTTGAATATTTCAATATCTCTTTCTTTATTAATGAAAGAGAAGGACCACATATCCTCATTCCAAAACGAATCACACAATCATCATGAATATGGAACTATTGAAAATGTCCCTTCAATTGATGAATTAACCTTCTTTTTTTACAATGGATCATCCCTTATTGTATCATTACTATTCTCTTATAAAAATTGATGATCAATAAATTGGGAAATAATTACTTATTCCCGAACATTATTATTTCAAAATCCATCCATTACATATCAAAGAAGATGTGGTCTTTGTCAATCCTCAACATGGATAGAGTAGTAGGATTTTGCTACTATGATCGTCATCTACATTGTTCCCAATTCAAATATGATAGCATATATGGAAGTTGTAGTCATTGATTATCTCAAAACAAATTGACCAGTGTTGAGATATTTTTGGGTTAATATATACATTCGGATATTTTAATCAAGATATATGTCACACATCCAATCATTGAGGTATAGCCACTATAATTTCAAGTCAAAAAATAGAATAGGTAGCTCAAGATCCTATTTTTTGTAGTTCTGATCATGGATCTTCCAATACCATGAGTATTAGTCTATCAAATTATCATATTTCATGAGTATCCAACATCAGAAATTCATTTAAGAATATCTTTATATCAAAATATATTATCGAAAATTTTGTAATGTGTGTAAAAGTGATGTGATAATCCATCTATTTAGATCTTTAAAGCTTTCCTCGCACTCTTCCATCCGTAAATACATTGCACATTTCCTTGTTAACTTAGTTAGTGTGCTTTATAATCACATAAAATTTCTCACAACACATTTGTAGAACCCCAATAATCCCAGAAATCAATATATTTCATTAACACTAGAGGGATTGGTCCATTCCTAAATTTCCTTTGTTTTTTAAGGGTCCATAGAAATTCTTTCACTCATGATCATATGTCCCATGAATGTGACATGCTACTTCTAAATGTCAAACATTATGAAATTGGCATACAACTACTCCTTCCTTATTATCAAAAACAGAACACTTATATGTTCTTTATGTTCCTATTTTCCCATAGAGTATAATAGAATATAATTGATAAATGCTACAAAAGATTTATTTAGGTACTATATAACGACTATATACATATAATCAATGAATATTTTAGGGGAGTTATTATGTCGATTGAAAATCACTAGAATCACATAGTTTCCGTTACATATACCAAAGTTGGACTTCTAAATATCATCCATATTCACATTAGGTAATGATATCTAGAATTAAGATCCTCCATTGAGAAGTACGGATCTCCTCAATCTAAATGATGAAGTAATCAATCCTTAAAGATGATACTTTTTATTTATTTTTATCTTGTCGTGTTGGTGATAATTGACACACAATTGCATTGATCCATCCTTATTCTTAACAAAGAGCATAGGCACACCCAATGGTTATGAACAAGGTAATAAGAACCCTTTGTCCAAATTCTATATAATATACATTTTAAACACCCCCAATTAGATAGTAGACATCTTATAGGCACAAATTGAGATATTTTTAGATCCACATATGATTCCTATTAATAAATAAAACATAAAATCCAAAGGAAATATTGGTATCTCTATTGGAAATACATAACTGTATTCCATGTAGGCGGACATTTTCCCTTGGATGGTAATTTAATTTTACTCAACCATTTGAGAGAGGTATGATATTTCATAGGGAATCATCACCAACACCGTTGAATTATTTTCCAAAAGAGATTCATAATCTTACATGCATTATTAGGGTATTGTGGGATCTTTCAGAATATGAAAAGATGTTTTATTTTGTTGATGGTTTATATGTTCACTATATAAAGATAGCTAACCCATTCCCATTATAGCATCAAATTACAAAAATGGAAGTATCTCGAGATTCTCTAGAATAATATTCCCACATTTTCGAACATGAGAGTTTTCCCACACTTGGGTATCAATGATTGAACAACCATGTGTTTTTATGAATATATCAAGATCATGGTTTTAGGGATTCTATACTATACTTCTAGGATATCCAAGATAAAAATGAATGCATCGAAGTAGAATAAATTAATACATTTTCCATTGATGAGTGAATAATAATTAAGACACATACAACATAATTTTCATTCTCCACATTAGAAGTATTAATGTAATAATACTATCACGAACCCCTCCCAACAAAGTGTACCCCTCCTGGGCTGGCAATGTTAGAAGAGAGATAATGACCCCTGAGTCCCACCTCCAGTAGGCCCCGAGTTGGTGACTAGCACCGAGGGTATAATAAACATACAAATGGGAGGCATTACCCTCTAAGAGAACACATGCAGAAGAGAGATATAGAATAGACTCCAATCAACTCCATCCTAGAACTGAAATATAAAATAAATACAAGTACATATTTTAAATATCATGCAAAAGTACTACAACTGAAAGGGGAAACTAAAAGTACTGAAAAGTAAGTAAAACGACAGCGACCACAAGCCCGAACAGTTCCTCCTCCAACCACAAGCTAGTAGTAACAAAATTGATCCCCAACCAGCTCCAAGTGACCTGAAAAACAGTTTATATATACATAGGCTGAGTATAACAGTATACATAGTAGGATCCTCCCCAAGCCTCTCGTGCAAAAGTAAATAAAGCATGCTAAAGCCTAGTGAACAACAAGTGAAACTAACTCGTCACCTAAACATGTATACTAAGTTCCCAACCTCACCATGGCTACTCTCACCATGTAACGCATACAAGAATATAGAATATAGTAAAGAATATCAAGGGTACACCTCTACTACTTCCCCACAAGTTTTCCGCTTTTCCACAATGACATACGTCCTGTGCATCTCTCTCTAAAGGCTTTCCCCCAGACACCTGGGTTAAGCTCCATAATCTGCACCTCGTGCACCAAAAAGGCTTTCCCAAAGACACTTGGGTAAAGCACCACACCATTCTCACAACCAATAGTAACCAGGTACGTTTTGGCAGCCACCACAGCCCACATAACGTGTATCATACATCGGGTATTATACCTCAAGCCATTGTAGCCCATACACCGAATAGGGATCCTCAAGCCATCAGAGCCTATACACGTTACACCTATAGTAGTCCATAGGATACTATATCCAGAATATATGTGTGTGAAATAACCATAATCCATTACATCCCTCTACACACATATATGGGTAAAACTAAACAGTGTGCCTACCATCACAATGATCTCGCAAGAGAAGAGAGCATGGTCAAAGGGGGTAGTCATCCATTCAACCTCCCATCAGAATGTTGGGGAAAACACCCCCCCAGGGCTCAGAATCCCTGGGGTGTAAGTTGGCCTTACCGACAGGGTGGAGTAGCGCACAGAAACACAAAAAGTACAGAATATATATATAACTCACATCCACACTATAGGCATTACCTAGTCATAGATACAACTGCAGCTAACGTCTCTCAGACTCCAGGCTGTTATTTCTAAGGCTAGGTATCCTATAAGAACACAATCATTTGAAGAGATTTATTTTATTACTCCATTCTCATTTTATCAGTTCCACTGTACATTAATTAATTCATTATACATTAATTAAGCATGAACAATTCCACATTAAACTGAATTGGCATCGCATTCAAAATCAACTGTTCCTTTTTAAAATACACATCACCTTTTAAATTCTAGTATCTCCATCCCCATAGATTTTTCATCATTTTATCAAACATTCATTACAGAATTACTTTTCCATTTTCCCAGGAATTCTAGAAAAGCATCCTATGCTTCTAAACACAAAGGAGGCTCAACACGGTGAGTAGATATACTACCCGTTGAGTCATTGCTGCCTATAGAAAGAGCATAGACCCATTCTCCCTCGAGAGGCTGAACACGGAAAGCACATGGCATACCCTGCGCGTCTTCGCCTCCTTCGGAAGAAGGGTAGCAAGACCAGCTACCTTTAGCAGTGGGGAAAAGCAATGCAGATTAACATTCAAACAAAACCACAAGCATCCAGCAACCACATACATCACATTCCATCACCCCTGGTGTCCTCCCCGACACCCACATGCATAACTGATGCATCTCGCCACTCTAGGCGTCATCTTCTGCCACAACCACAAGGCCTCCATGCCTCCACATATCACAAAAGCCACCCATGCTCACATCACAACACAAAATGCATGAAAACTACAGTCACAACCATGGGCTCTTGACCCTTTAACAAACAAGAGGGTAACTCAGAACCCTTTTAGAAATTCCACACAATCTGTTCTTTAATCCATATTGAATTAGCAGATTTGTTATGTAGGATTCAATTACGGGATACCTAATCAGTAAGCTATCACAATTAAATAACCATGCTTAGTTCCCTAATTTTATAATCCTCAAATTAGAACAACTACAACAACATCAAAAACCAGATTAATTTACATGCCTCTTTATCTTTAGCCAATTAATTAACAGTTAATTCTGGATTTATGTTCATCATCAATTTCTATCATGAACAAACAATGAATCAACAAAATCATAGATATCACTCTATCTAGAAAAACATGAGACAAACCATTATCATGGTATAAAGCAACAACATGTGATCAACCAATTCTTTTAATCAAGTTCAAGTATTTAATTAGGTCAATTTCATTATGATCCAATGGAATAAATCATGATAATTCTACGATTGAACATATGCAATTAGAGAATCCATGAATCCTCTACCTGGAAGAGTTCTTGACGTCCTTTATCCACACAATGGGTCACAATCCTCCTGTCACGACAACTGTATCCACCGAAAGATGCCACGGTACGACAGCACCAACCAAACCCCAAGAAAAACCAATTATAAGAAAGGAGATTACAAGCTATAATATGGAAGGGAGAAACAGTAAAAGATGATCCCCAAAGGAACGATGATAAAACATACCTTGTTGGTAAGATTGACCGACACAGTTCGGTTGCATCCAAAACAGAGCAGAACCAATCCTAGGAGTAATGATTGATTGTGCAACTCCTACGAGAATGATTGAAAGGTTCTATCGTCTCTTAGCTGAGAACAAAGGGAAAGAACAAGGGAGAATGAAATCTCGTCCCTTTTTGAAGATTTAATGAGGTGACAGTATAAGATCCGTTTAATTCTCCATTAAAAATGGATCGCATTAACCCATGCAGTTTTCCCAAGTAAATACATCCCGGCCTTAGGAATAATTAATATAGGATTTATGACATTTGAAATAGCCTTAAGATCCCTTAAAATAAGGCTTTAAATGTATTTTACGTCAAAGGAAAAGTCAAAAGGGGAAAAACTATAGGAATATGGAAACACTCTTCCCCCACCGTTATTGTACATGAAACTGATCTACGAAACCGATCTGTCAGAATGATCTGCGAAACTGATCTCTCAGACCGATCTGTGAAACCGATCTGTCAGACCGATCTGTGAGACCGATCTTTCAGACCGATCTGTGACACCAATATGTTAGACCGATCTGTGACACCGATCTGTAAGACCGATCTGTGAAACTGATCGGTGCGACCGATCAGTGAAACTGATCTGTCAGACCGGTCTGTGAAACCGATCTGTCAGACCGCTCTGTGAGACCGATCTGTCAGACCGATCTGTGAGACCGATCGGTGAGACCGATCGGTGAGACCGATCTCTGACACCAATCTGTCAGACCGATCTCTGAGACCGATCTGTCAGACCGATCTGTCAGATCGATCTGTGAGACCGATCTGTCAGACCGATCTGTGACACCGATCTGTCAGACCGATATGTAGGACCGATCTGTCAGACCTATCTATGAGACCGATCTGTGACACCAATCTGTCAGACTAATCCTTGAGATCTATCTGTGAGACCTATCTGTGAGACCGATCTGTGAGACTGTTCTGTGAAACCGATCTGTGAGACCGATCTGTGAGACCGATCTGTCAGACCGATCTGTGAGACCGATCTGTGAGAACGATCTGTGAGACCGATTTGTGAGACAGATCTGTCAGACCGATCTCTGAGACCGGTCTGTGAGACCGATCGGTGAGACGATCTGTTACTGTTCATAAAACTGGAAACACTGTTCACAGAACTGAAAAAATTGGCAATGTGTTGTGGATAAGTCCTCTTGACCTACCGGGACACCTCCAACACAAAAATTTCACATATTAATGGACAGGAGAGGTTCGGGCCATTACATTAGATACCCCTCAAAACATTCTCATCCTCGAGAATTAAAAACCAACTCAGAAGAAAAGAGGGGTCCGAACAACCACCCCATAAGATACCTCTCAGGGGAAAACCACCATGAGTTGTTTGAAAGCTGGAACAAAACAATGACATCCGTCAGTATGGGAATAAACAATCCATATCCAAACAATTCAATCCTAACACCACATCAATGGTACATAAATAAAACATGAATTGTCTAACCATAAAGGAAACATCATTACATGAAAGGAGTTAAACATAAAAAAACTATGGGTACTGAGCATGTATCTGTGACCCACGCTCCCATGTACTCTCCTCTATGCCACCGTGTCACCACAAGAGACGAACTAAGGGGATAGAACGCCCACGCAACACCTTCTCCTTGCGGTCCTGGATCTCCATAGGTCACTCCTCGAAGGTTGCATCATCATCAATATCAATCTCTCCCCAATAAATAACATGAGATTCATCATAAAGATAACGACAGAGTTGTGATACATGGAAAACATCATGTATCTGACTCATCTAAGGGGGTAGTGCTACTCGATACGCAACAACTCCAACACAAGATAACAACTCAAAATGCCCAAGAAACCAGGGAGAAAGCTTACTTCCACGACCAAACCTTCGCTGCCCATGACGGTGAGTCACCTTCAGAAACACATTATCCCCAACATTAAACTCTAAGGGTCTCCTTATTTGATCAACATATGATTTCTGACGATCCTGTGCTGCCTTCATCCTCTCACGAATCACTTGAACCATTTTGTTGTATTCTGCACTAGTTCTGGTCTGAGAATTGTTGACTCTCTGACCCCAGTCCAGCACAATAGAGAATGGCATGGACAACCATACAAGGCTTCAAACAGCTCCATATCAATGGTAGAGTGAGAACTCTTATTGTAAGAGAACTCTACCAAGGGTAAGTGCTTCATCCAGGAACCTCCAAAATCAAGAACACAAGAGCACAACATGTCTTCAAGTGTCTGGATGGTTCGTTCTGTCTGACCATCCGTTTAGGATGAAAAGCAGTGCTAAGGCACAGTTGAGAGCCAAAAGCATTCTGAAGACCTCTCCACACCCTGGAAGTAAAATGAGTATCTCGATCCGAAATGATCATCCTAGGTACTCCATGAAGTCTCACTACCTCCTCTAGATACTGCCTCGACAACACTTCCACTGAGCTCAACTCCTTGATCGCTATGAAGTGGGCCGACTTTGTTAAATGATCCACTACCACCCATATAGCATCATGTACTCCCAGAGCTCGAGGTAAACCTGTAACAAAGTCCATTGAGATTTCCTCCCACTTCCACTGAGGAGTCTCTAATTGCTGGAGACGACCACCAGGAACACGATGTTCAGCCTTTACCTTCTGACAGACTAAACATGGAGACACACACTCTGCAACCGCACGCTTCATCCCCGGCCACCAAAACTGACTCCTCAAGGATCGGTACATCTTTGCCACACCAGGATGTACTGCCAAAGGTAAACTATGGTACTCTCGGAGAACACTCTCATGCATCGCCAAGGGAACAAAACGCCTGCCAGGATACAACACTCGGTGTTCTTCATCCATCGACCAACCATCATGGGCCTCACCACAAACAACTCTGTCTCTCCAAACTTCTACCTCTAGATCACCCAACTGAGACGCTTCCACCTTCTGCATCAGGGATGACTGCACCATCATCTAGAAAAGACAACCTCTACCCCCAACTTCTCTCATATCATGATGCAATGATGATAGATCTTCCATCACTCTCCAAGAATCACCAGATTCACAGACAACATCTTTACATGACTTTAGGCTTACTGTGTCAGCTACAACATTCCCTTTTCCAGGTGTATATGATATTTCAAAGTCGTATTCCTGCAAGAACTCCATCCAATGACATTGCCTCATGTTCAAGTCACGTCGGGAGAAAACATACCTCAAGCTATTAAGTTCGGTGAAAACCACAAAGTGCTCACCAATGAGGTTATGTCTCCACAAAATCAGAGAAAACACCACAGATTCCAACTCAAGATCATGGGTGGCATAGTTGCATTCATGGGGATACAACTATCGAGACCGATAAGAAACAACTAACATCTACTGCATGAGAACACAGCCTAGCCCCAAATGTGATGCATCACAGAAAACATCAAACTGGACTTCCTCCGCTGGAAGACAAAGGACTGGAGCACTTACTAAATTCTCCTTTAGATACTCGAAAGAATCCTGACACTTATCAGTCCATATAAACGCATGATCCTTCCTGGTCAAAGCTATCAGAGGAGTGTCAACTCAGGAGAAATTGGCTACAAAACTCTTATAATATCCTGTGAGGCCATGGAAACTTCGCACCTCTGACACGGTCATGGGAGCTTCCCAAGACACCACTGCTTCTATCTTCGATGGATCCACATCTACTTTCTGTTGGGACACAACATGCCCCAAGAAACGAACTTCTCGAGCCCAAAACTCACACTTCAACTACGTCCCAAACAAATGATGTTGGCGAGGAACTCCCAAAACGGCTCGTAGATTCTCTCCATGCTCCTCCTCAGATGGGGAGTATATAAGGATTTCGTCGATGAAATCCACAACAAAATTGTCCAGGAATTCACGGAACACAGCATTCATCAACCCCTTGAAAATAGTTGGAGAATTCGTCACGCCGAATGGCATTACAAAAAACTCATAATGCCCATGACGACAACGGAAAGCAGTCTTCGAGATATCCTCATCCTTTACACGCATCTGATGATATCCTGACTGCAAGTCGATCTTTGAGAACCAACTTGCACCCTTCAGTTGATCGAATAAGTCATAAATCCGCGAGAGAGGATAGCTGTTCTTTATTGTCACTTTGTTTAATCGACGTTAATCGACGCACAACTGCAAACTTCCATCAGCCTTTTTCACACAAAAAAACTGGTGCACCCTACAGTGACACACTTGGCCGAACAAAACCGCACTGCAACAGACCATCATGCTGTATACGTAGCTCTCGTAACTCAGAAGGGGCCATCCTATACAGAGACATAGAGATAGGAGACGCTCCCAGCTGTAGCTCGATCCCAAAATCGATCTTTCTTCGAGGGGGTAATGCTACAAACTCTTCAGGAAAGACATCAGGGTACTCCTCTACGACCCTAGAATGAGCCAGCTTCTAAACCTCTGAAGAACTCAGCATCATCCCATCCATCATGGATGATAAGGATAGAACTCGTCTATGACTCATCCGAGGATCTCTCTCACCAACAAATGCCACTTTCTCTCCATCTGCATCAAAGAAAATGACATCCTTCCTGTAGCAATCCACAATATCCTACACTGAATACAACCAAGCGATGCTGAGTATGAAATCATATGGTTGTATTCGTAAACATAAGAAATCTCTCCAAGAGCGGTGTTTCCCCAACACTAGCTCATAGTCTCTACATACATCAAACAAGTCGGCTCGACCTCTAACTGGCGTAGTCAATCCCAAGGGCACTGGAAGCCTCTCTACCTCAAGTCCCAATGCATGGACAAGGGTAGGTGAAATGAAGGAGTGTGTTTCTCCTGAATCAAACAAGGCATACACCAAGGTAGAAAAAAATGAAAAGGGCACCTCGAATGACATCTGGCTCGCCTGGGGCTAGCAAAGCTAGAGCATACAGCTGACCATGACCTCCTCCATGACCTCTCTGACCCTGATGACGACCACCAACACGGCCGCGCTCTGATCTCTGAGAACGGGGAGTGTAATGGGGTTGTCCTCTGCCTGCTCCATCTACCCTCGGGTGATCTAAAGCTGGTGCAGCCTGCTGCTGCTGCCTCGGCTGGAACTGCCTCAATGGAGGAACCTGTAACAGAGCACTCGTTGCACAATGATTGCTCTGAAAAGTCGGGCACTCCCGCTGCTAATGACCAAAACCACCACAAAAAAAACAAGTGCCTGATTCCTTGGCATATGCCTGAGAGTTGCTGCCTATAGAGAAACGAGATGGAAAGGGCTGGGACGTACCCCCAAGTGAACGGAAACTCTTCTTCCCTGAAAACCGGGAACCCGGGACCACATCTCTGCTTAAGGAGGGATCATGATGATTCCACTATCGTGATGATTCTGTCCTATCCAGGGTCCTCTCAACAACCTCTTCCCTCGCCAGCACCTCGAGATATTTCTTCAGCATAAATGGGGTGACCTGGCGCTGGATCTCTGGATGCAAATCCTCCTCGAAATGCCTCTCCCGGGCCTCCTCATCTGGTAACAGGTCTGCAGCATATCGTAGAAGGTTCCTGAAATGGATTCCAAACTCCCGAACACTAGAGGTCTTCTGTCGAAGGGTAAGAAGCTCATGGAGACTGGACGCCTTCGCAGTCGAAGAAAGAAATTCGACTCTAAACCTATCTCGAAACTCCTCCCAAGAGATCGATGACTCCTCACGATCCCCGTGGAACAAGAACCACCACTGCCTTGCTGCTCCATGCAGCATCGTCACAACCAAGGACACCCAGTGTTCCATCTCAGAATGAATCAAACTGAAGCCTATCTCGACCTCCTCCAACCAGTCTTCTATGGCTGTATCTAAAATGGTTCCCTCATACTTCTGTAGACTCTGGTGCTGAAACTCTCCAAGTGTCTTCCTCCAAGTGTCATCGTCGTCGACCTCTACCTGGCGGCGATCTGCTGGAACAGATTTCTGGACATCTTCTACGTAAACCTGCCGAGGATGTCGACCTCTAGCCATACCTATAAAATAACAACTGTTAGAGCTCCTAAGCCTAGAGTATGGAAGACTCAACATTAATTAATAAATTGTTTTTTAGTTAATTTTTTGGTTACCTATCCCAAGGTCTACCCATTCAAACACAGGTACAAAGATGAATGATGCATGATCCTTTCCTAGGTCTCTACCCTGCCACCAGTATCACATTGTTTAGTATCCATCGTAAACTTAAAGGTCTGTGTAACAGATCATAGGGGGCCCTAAACTCCTATGTCTCTACCGGTCTCAAGTGTTTACCCCACTTGATTAACATGAATGACACTATTGACCTAACATCCCATGCATCCTCACCTGTGCCTAACTCTAAACTCCATATCCCTCAACCAGACCTCTGATACCACTCTGTCACGACCCCCTCCCCACAAAGTGTACCCCTCCTGGGCCAACAATGTGAGAAGAGAGATAATGACCCCCGCGTCCCGCCTCCAGTAGGCCTCGGGTTGGCGACTAGCACAGAGGGTATAATAAACATACAAATGGGAGGCATTACCCTCTAAGAGAACACATGCAGAAGAGAGAGACATAATAGACTCCAATCAACTCCAAATCAGAACTGAAATATAAAAGAAATCCAAGTACATGTTTGAAATGTCATGAAAAAGTACTACAACTGAAAGGGAAAACTAAAAGTACCAAAAAGAAAGTATAATCACAGCGACCACAAGCACAAACAGCTCCTCCTCCAACCACAAGCTAGTAGGAACCAACTTGATCCCCAACCTTCTCCAAGTGACCTGAAAAATATTTTATATATACATAGGTTGAGTATAACAGTATACTCAGTAGGATCCTCCCAAAGCATCTCGTGAAAAAGTAAAGAAAGCATGCTAAAGCCCAGTGAACAACAAGTGAAACTAACTCATCACGTAAACAGGTATAATAAGTTCCCAACCTCACCATGGCTACTCTCACCTTGTAACACATACAAGAATATAGCATATAGTAAAGAAAACAAGGGTACCCCGCTACTACTTCCCCACTGGTTTTCCGCTTTTCCCCAACGACATACGTCATGTGCATCTCTCTCCAAAGGCTTGACCGCAGAAACCTAGGATAACCTCCACAATCTGGACCTCGTGCACCACAAAGGCATGCCCGCAGACACCTGGGCGAACCACCACACCATCCTCACAACCAAGAGTAACCAGGTATGTTTCGGGAGCCACCACAGCCCGCATAACGTGTATCATACATCGGGTATTATAGCTCAAGCCATTATAGCCCATACACCGAATAGGGATCCTCAATCCATCACAGCCAATAAAAGTTACACCTATAGTAGTCCATAGGATACTATATCCAGAATATATGTGTGTGAAATAACGAAAAGCCATTACAGCCCTCTACACACATATTTGGGTAACACTAACCAGTGTGCCTACCAGCACAAAGATCTACTAAGAGAAGAGAGCGGGTTCAAAGGGGGTAGTCGGCCATTCAACCTCCCATCATAATGTTGGGGAAAACACACCCCAAGGCTCATAATCCCTGGGGTGTCAGTTTCCCTTACCGGCAGGGTGGAGTAGCGCACAGAAACACAAAAATTTCAGAATATATTAATAACTGACATCCACACTATGGGAATTACCTAGTCTTAGATACAACTACAGCTAACGTCTCTCAGACTACAGGCTGCTACTTCTAAGACTAGGTTTCCCATAAGCAGAAATTCATTTGAAGAGCTTTGATAGATTACTCCATTCTCATTTTATCAATTCCATTGTACATTAATTAATTCTTTAAAAATTAATTATTAATGAAAAATTCCACATTAAACTTAATTGGCATCACATTCAAAATCAACTGCTCCTTCTTAAGATTCACATCACCTTTTATATTAGAGTATCTCCATCCCCATGGATTTTTCATCATTTAATCAAACATTCATTACAGAATTACTTTTCCATATTCCCAGGAATTCTAGAAAAGCATCCTATGATTCTAAACACAAAGGAGGCTCAACACATTGAGTAGATATACTACCCGTCGAGTCTTTGCTGCCTATTGAAAGAGCATAGACACATTCTCCCTTGAGATGCTAAAAACCGAAAGCACGTGGCATACCCCGCGCGTCTTCGCCTCCTTCGGAAGAAGGGTAGCAAGACCAGCTGCCTTGAGTAGTGGGGAAAAGCAAAGCAGATTAACATTCAAAGAAAACCACAAGCATCCAGCAACCACATACATCCCATTCCATCACCCCTGGTGTCCTCCCCGACACCCACATGCATAAACTGATGCATCTCGCTACTCTAGGCGTCATCTTCTGCCACAACCACGAGGCCTCCATGCCTCCACATATCACAATAGCCACCCAGGCTCACATCACATCACAAAAAATAGGAAAACAACAGTCACAACCATGGGATCTTGACCCTTTAACAAACAAGAGGGTAACTCAGAACCCTTTTAGAAATTCCACACAATTTGTTCTTTAATCCATATTGAATTAGCATATTTGTTATGTGGGTTCCAATTACGGGATACCTAATCAGTAAGCTATCAAAACTAAATAACCATTCTTGCTTCCCTAATTTGATTATCCTCAAATTAGAATAACTACATCAACGGCAAAAACCGGATTAATTTACATGCCTCTTTATCTTTATCCAATTAATTAACAATTAATTCTGGATTTACATTCATCATCAATTTCTATCATGAATGAACAAAAAATCAAAGAAATAATAGATATCACTCTATCTAGAAAAACTTGATGCAAACCATTATCACGGTATAAAGCAACAACATGCTATCAACCAATTATTTTAATCCGGTTCAAGTAATTAATTAGGTCAATTTCATTTTGATACAAAGGACTAAATCATGATAATTATATGATTTCACATATACAATTAGAGAATCCATGAATCCTCTACCTGGAAGAGTTCTTGACATCCTTTATCCACACAACGGGTCACAATCCTCCTCCCACGACAACTGCATCCACCCAAATATGCCACAGTATGACAGCACCAACCAAAACCCAAGAAAAACCCATTATAAGAATGGAGATTATATGCTATAATATGGAAGGGAGAAACAAGAGAAGATGATCCCCAAAGGAACGATGATAAAACATACCTAATTGGGAAGATTGACCGACATAGTTCAGTTGCATGCAAAACAGAGCAGAACCAATCCTAGGAGTAAAGATTGATTGTGCAACTCAGATGGGAATGATTGAAAGGATCTAGCGTATCTTAGATGAGAAAAAAGGGAAAGAACAAGGGAGAATGATATCTCGTCCTTTTTGAAGATATAACGAGGTGATAGTTTAAGGTCCGGTTAATTCTCCATTAAAAACGAATTGAATTAACCCACACAGTTAGACCAAGTAAATACATCCCGACCTTAGGAATAATTAATATAGGATTTATGACATTTTAAACAACCTTAAGAGCCCTTAAAATATGGTTTTAAATTTATTTTACGTTAATGGAAACGTCAAAAGAGGAAAACTGTAGGAATCTGGGAACACTGTTTACCCACCGTTACTGTACATGAAACCGATCTATGAAACCGATCTGTCAGACCGATCTGTGAAACCGATCTCTTAGACCAATCTGTAAAACCGATCTGGCAGACCGATCTGTGAGATCGATCTTTGATATCAATCTGTCAGACCGATCTGTGAAACCGATATGTGAGACTAATCTGTGAAACCGATCTGTGAGACCGATCTGTGAAACTGATCTGTGAGACTGATCTATGAAACTGATTTGTCAGACCGATCTGTGAGACCAATCTGTCAGACTGATCTGTGAGACCAATTTGTTAGACCGATCTGTGACACCGATCTGTGAAACCAATCTGTCAGACCGATCTGTGAGACCTTTCTGTGAGACCGATCTGTGAGACCGATGTGTCAGACCGATCTGTGAGACCGATCTGTGAGACCGATCTTTGGCATCGATCTGTCAGACCGATCTGTGAGACCGATCTGTGAGACCGATCTGTGAGAACGGTCTGGGAGACCGATCTATGAGACTGATCTGTTAGACCGATCTATGAGACCGATCTGTGAGACCGATTGGTTAGACCGATCTGTTACTGTTCATAATACTGGAAACACTGTTCACAGAACTGAAAAAATTGGCAAAGTGTTGGGGATAAGTCCCCTTGACCTCCCAGAACACCTCCAACACCAAAATTTCACAAATTAATGGACCGGAGATGTTTGGGCCATTACAAATACATTATTTTCTCCTTTGGATGAGGTGAATATTGATGCTGATTACCCTCAGGGTCTGGAGGTTTAGTGCACTGGCTTGGAAAATGTCATTTCTCCTAACAATTGTATCAATGGATCATGGGCGGTTCCCTCCTTTCCTCTACAAAATTTTATTACTTCATCATTTCTTTTCAGCAATTGTGTGCTTTTTGGATTTATGCCCCACACTTGAAGAATTTCCCACATTTATTTATAGTTGTTCACATGGTGACTCTTCCCACATTTTAGACATGTGGGTTGTTGTGTTTTCTATCCACCATTGTTATGAGGTCGTCCATCTTGAATATCCATATTCTCTTTATTATCACCATATCAATGGGACCATTCTACAAACTTCATATCCACTTTGAGAGCAAAAAAAAACTTTTTAATAACACTAAATATCTCTAATTACTAGAGACTTTCATAGGTGATGGTTATAACCACTAACAAATCTTTCGATTTTCCTATCATTTGTTATAATAATACCATAAGAATACTTAGAAAGCCTTGGGATATTTTCATCATAGACCATGAATGATAATCATTTATATTGATTCAACTATATGATGTTTCACTCCATATATGTATAAAGAGTTTGATAGAAATATTTATTAACAAATAATATCGTACGGTCTTCCCACTCAATCTATTCAACTTCATCAATCATATTATTATTCTAAATTAAATCCCACCATTGGCATGCTTATCAATCTTGAAAAATAAAAGTGAAAGTCACAATCTCCATCACATAATATTGATGAATAGAAAATATATTCTCTATTGAGTTGACCAATAGTTCCATAATAAGTAGATCATATGATTAGCTAAATTTCAGTGGTTGTTGCCATATAAAACAATATATATCTTGGAGATCCATCTTAGTTTAATGTGGATGATTCACATTATTCAGGTTACTTTTCAGAACCTGAGATATATAGTTATGAAATTTTGTAAAATATTTAATTCCACTTCTCAAAGCATTGGGGATGTAATTCTGGAAATCATTGTATGGGCCCTCGCATGATTTTTTGGCCATGTTTTTCATGGATCCCCCATTTTTTAAAAAAAATGATAGAAAAAACATAAATAAACAATTTATTAATTTGTTTTTGAAATTATGAATAATGGAATATATTTTGATATCCCATTGTTTAGTGTTGCCTAAATCAAATCACCTTTATTTCTTATATATACATAGTCTCAAAATAAGGTTTTTCACTATGGTTACCTAATCCTATTTCACAATTTGACTGAACCATTATTTGATACCAATTTTTGTGACCATTCATCCTTATAAATTATTAATAAATTTTTTTAAGGATAACTAACATTATGAAATTATATGACCACGATATAAAGGATTAATATCTAGGAAAAATTAGAACTCTGAATTAATTTTATAAAATAAAATATATATATATATATATATATATATATATATATATATTTAATTTTTTATTATCTAGCTTCACAGTGGACTTCACATTCTCTTTAGTATAAGTAATCACCTGAGGATATACATAAAAAGGGGTGAGCTAAAATCCATATAAGAGGAAAGATATAAAAATGGAAATAATATAACATGGGGTGAAAAAAATAATCATATTTTCATCAACATGGTTACCATGACAGAAAACATTAAATAATGGTTTGTAATCTGGAAATTCACAAAAATGAAACATCCTGTCTTCATGGTCAACTACCACCCATAGTTGGGAAAAATATAAAATCATCTTAAAAAATTAGTAATTTTTTGTCATGAGATTATTTATAAAGTTAAACGATTTTAAGCATGGTATAATATTGAGAAAATGCATCCCAAAGTATTTTCATTTCACTATATAATAATGGGTGCACCCATCACATCATAAAATTTACATTATCAGCCATGGAACATATAACGTATAAAAATCATGGGAATAAACCATGTAATAAAATTGGTTTCATTCCATAAAGAAAACATTAATATACATTTATTTCTGAAATTAACTAGGGAATGACATATTGGATATAAGAATCATCAACCTTGAGTGAAAAAAGAAGCAATCATGAGAAGTAAAAGAGGTGTTTTTTTAATGAATTCTACTTTTGGAAAACATTATCTCTTTCAGAAATTCAATTATAAAATATTTATATACTATAAAAGGTACAATAATTATGAATAAATGATATTTGAGAAATATAAATCTTAAATTGGGTGAAATACGGAAAACCCAATGAATGGGAGTGGGTTTTTGTATTCTATTTATCTTATGTCATAATGATTTATTCACATTAATATCAGGTATAATCACATTAGATACTTAATTAAAAAATATAAACCATTTTATAGAGTATTTTGATTTATTATTGTATTATTATGTTCATTTTTCTTCTTTAGGATGATTTTAGTGTTTAAATTTATTCCCTGAGAGTGTTTGTTTTCTTAGTTTTCATGATCGGTTACCGTGTATAAATGAATGGAAGATAATGTAAAATGAGGATAAATATCCAGTTGTATAATTAAATGATCTTAAAGATATTATTTAATTATAAATAAATATATATTGAATTTATTTATATGGTATGAAGTTGAATAATTAGATAAACGATACTAATTATCATTTGAGGTTAATTTTGGTGGGTTTTCAATCACAATGAACTCGTTTTGTTTTATAACTTGGTATTACTTATATAAGTCAGTTCCAAGACATAAATTTGAATTTCAAATGAATTTTAAAATATATTTCAACCATTTTAATGGTTTAATTGAAATCCTTAAATGAATTTTAAAAAATGAATGTTCATCACCAATGATGTCAGTAAACTGACACATCACAAGTAACGATTCAATTATTATAAATAATGATACAGATGAAGGGTTTGCACAATTGATCATAAATTAATATGATACAATTCCATTATATCAAAAATACTAGATTTATCATTCCATTTTGATAATAAAAGTTAAGGATAAGTGAAGAATAATAATGGAAGTGAAATGAAATTAAAATAAAATATGAAGAGGGTATTACCTCATGGATTTATCCACCTGAATACCCTCTTTAGGGAGAAGGTTTTGGTATTTTGAGTGGCCAAGTGAAACCTGAATTGGGAGAGGCGATTGGAGTTGGTTCAGGTAGAATTTTTATATGTATCAATTCTTGAGGGAAATGAGGAGAAGAGTGGTGAGGGAGGATTTTATAGTGGATGAGAGGGGGTTTTCTCATTATTAATGTCATTAGTTTATTATTTTCCCAAGACAAGATATATTGTTCATTCCTGAGACAATATACAAAAATTATATCTTGTGAGTTCAAAATAATGGTTATTACATCATTCATGACTAATGAAATAGTTTATTGCACATAAAATGAACATAAAATATAAATTATTATATTTTATTATTCACAAAAAGTTAAAATATTTTTAAAAAAAAAAAAAAATAACCATCACCACATTTATGAATGTAGATTTAAAAAATGAACAAAATTTTAGGTAAATAATTTATTATTACGAATAGTTTAATTATTTATTAAAATCATCATTAAAAAGTAAAGTACATATATTAGAATTATAAATTATTTTTTAACACTTTGAAAAATTACAAAAGGTGCTATAAAATTATCTTAAAATCCTATGAAATCCGAAAATTAGTTTATGAATACTTGTTAGAAAAATAAATTCTATTTTAAATGATTAAATTGTTTATAATTATGTTCTTAAATAATTGTGACCTATAAAAATGAAAAAACATAATTAATAATTACTAAAATATTTATTTTCTTAAACATTGATATAATTATTACATTGTTTCATTTATAGGATACCTAAAATTTATTTATACTATCATGGATGAGTTTAATATTCCATGTTCTGGTTTACTCTTCATAACAATAATATTATTATTCCTAAGGTAGAGATATTATTTAATCAGTATATGTTCCTTAACATTAGTAAAAACATCTTATTTCCTTAATTCATCATTTATAATGTTTTAATTATGGTTTATATTTAAATTTATGTGATTTATTCAATATGATGTTAGTATATGATGAATGAATTTATATTGGTAAAATTTTGGTTTTTTAAACCATGACTCTTTGGTTCATGATACTTAGGAGGTTATTGATTTTAGAGCTACTCAAAAGATTAATGGATCGATAAATGTCTCTAAAATAGTGGAATTAACCTTTATTATATGAGATTTGGTTTTAATTGATTCAGGGTATTTCATGAAGATATTGTTTGATTCAAAATTAATAATTTATTCATTGAACTCGTGAAGATATTATCACATGTTCTATCAGTCATGATGCACTCTACGCCTCAAAATGATTCTTCACTAAAAGTTACAATCAAACCGTCCCATGTTTGTGAATGGATTTCGTGGTGTTGGAGCTTCTCAGGTCCTATATTTTCATGATGTTCATGGTCTTAAAAAATAAGACCCTTCAAAAATAATTTTAGATATTTTGGATCAGATCCACACAGATTCATTTACGCCTCCATTTATTATTCATTTGACATGCGTATTTCACTGCCAAAAAATCACCCTATTGAATGGATGATCATAAGAAATGAGGGTCTGATTTTGTCGGTGAATAGAAAAAAAATTCTATGAAATCCATTTCATGAATCTCACTAATGATGTTCACATGTAGAGTATATGCATTATGATCAACGACGCAAAGGTAATATCAAATAGGAAATGTTCTTAAGCTTATAAATAATGTGGGTGACTCAAAGGTTGTGGACATCGTGTGATGAATTTTTTCGCTCTCTATTCACAATGACATCCATCTATTTGAATGTATTGTATGAACAACACATTAATGAACCATAATTATAACTATTTGATTTATGAACTCTTTTCAATGAACAAGACACAACTAACAAAATTTTCGAGAAGATAATTATTTGTGCCATATCTTCTTGATGGATCTTCACAAATTGTCTCGAGAACTGAAAATCGCATTCTATACTCGAAAAAACAATGTATTAAATCAAATGGCCTCTTAGGGAGTAAACTCTAATGCTGATCGAAGGGATAAAATGAACGACAATATCAGGATTTGGAAATATATTATAGCTCATCATACCACAAAAATTTTCTCTCATTGCGAATAGTGTCTTAGAAAAAATATCCATTGTGCAATGGGATTTCACTCTATGGATTCAAGAAGATATATGATGTATTCATCCTAGTAGTGAGTAGGGATAAACTAGAAAATCACTTCATTAGTATACTGGGGAAATACCAGTGACATAGGGATGAAGGGGGAAACACCTAGAACGATCATGAAACAATCATGGTAGATATCCCCTATAACCACACCAATGATTTTTACAGGGGGAATCAGAAGGATGAGGTAGCCCCATCATACTAGTAGATGATCAGAATGGATGGTTTGGGGGATCTGTTAAAGGGAATGAATTACAAGAGGGATTTAAGAAGGGTTATAAACTTTATTTATTGTTGGGAATTTTCCCACTAGTTGTGCACATCAAGAACATAATGTTTGGTGGTTTTGATGTATCTAGAAATTTAAGAATCGGTATGGTCTTCATGTGGCATGTATACGAGATTTTGGAGAGCATGCCTAATATTTTGATATGATAGTCACAATGAAACATTATGTTTCATATGCACAATGGGGGTTGATGTCAGCTTATGGGACCTTCATTGTTTCAATGGAATTCCTTTTTTAGGGGAGAGTTATGTTTATTTCATCCACACAATGAATGTGGTGAATGATAAAAAAAAGTTTCATGCCATACTAATGGCCCTGCTATAAATGTTTTGTGTCACCTATAAAGAGTAACTAGTGATGTGGGATATCCTTTTATAGAAATGGTTTTAATACTTTCTAAATGAATTAGTTGAAAATCCATTTTATGGGAAAGAGTTATCAATGTATTCACAAAATAGACCTCTCACATGTCATTATGTATATCAATAGAGATATAATGGATGTTGCTAGAAAATTCTAAAGTGATCCAATGGGGTTGAGGGGATATATAATCTTGACCAAGGATCTAATTATGTTCACAATAGAGGGGTTCGTCACATCCCTCATATGATGTCTGAAGATCCCACTATAAGATACATACATAAGGATTGAAAAGGATAACATCAAAAATGGGTGTGATATTATAGATAGGGCGACACATGAATATGTTTTTCCCTGTACTAAAAAATATGAACAATGTTATTATACACATCATTGATGAGAATTAATCGTTGCATGTATTTGGAGCCTCCAAATTCTAATATAGCTAGAATACTACTCATGTGGTGGTTTATGAATACCTGAAACAAAAACCTCCTACTACAATATCTTTTTTACTCAAAATACAGTATATTTTGGGGAGTTTTTCTTTTATGTTTAGTTTGATGGGTGTTTTGCAGAAGGTAGGGATGGAATTGAATTTAATATTTCACTATTTCCCTTCCAGAATATATAGCAAAAGATGATAGAATATGGAATATGGATTAATTATCACTACGCTTAGCCTTAAGAGGCGGGGTATTAGTGGGTAGAGTTGATTTTGAGATGATTTGTGAACAATTCAATACACACAATTTTTTGAGACAATTTATGTGACAGTAATGGATAATAATGAAGGTATAATAGGAGACAAGGCTTGTATTTCATCCATGAATGATGATGTAGATATTTCCTAATTTTAAATGAGATGATGGATATAGGGATAATTAGATGAACCCTATTTCAGATACATATTGTCTGATCCATGAATATTGATAGAGTAAGATGAGAATATATCAAAGAGATATATTTAGGTTCCAGGGCACAAAAATAATTAATGGTTGTCCCTTAAAATAAGGAGTAGGGTCCAATTACTAGTTGGTGCATGTCCTGATTGCATAGGTATCCAATTAGAAACGTAATAGTTGTGGGTCAAGTAAATTGTTTCCCTGTAGAGGTAAGTTTTGTTTTAAGAGAAGAATTTACATTAAGACAAATAGTTTTGGACACAAGATCATGAGAAGTATGTGATATATCTGGGTAGTCCTAAGTATATTTTTCCATGATCCTTGGAAGAACGTTCACCATTGATATATCCCCAGTGATGATTAAATTCCTGATTGAAGTTGAATAATTAGATAAACGATACTAATGATCATTTGAGGTTAATTTTGGTGGGTTTTCAATCACAATGAACTCGTTTTGTTTTATAACTTGGTATTACTTATATAAGTCAGTTCCAAGACATAAATTTGAATTTCAAATGAATTTTAAAATATATTTCAACCATTTTAATGGTTTAATTGAAATCCTTAAATGAATTTAAAAAAATGAATGTTCATCACCAATGATGTCAGTAAACTGACACATCACAAGTAACGATTCAATTATTATAAATAATGATACAGATGAAGGGTTTGCACAATTGATCATAAATTAATATGATACAATTCCATTATATCAAAAATACTAGATTTATCATTCCATTTTGATAATAAAAGTTAAGGATAAGTGAAGAATAATAATGGAAGTGAAATGAAATTAAAATAAAATATGAAGAGGGTATTACCTCATGGATTTATCCACCTGAATACCCTCTTTAGGGAGAAGGTTTTGGTATTTTGAGTGGCCAAGTGAAACCTGAATTGGGAGAGGGGATTGGAGTAGGTTCAGGTAGAATTTTTATATGTATCAATTCTTGAGGGAAATGAGGAGAAGAGTGGTGAGGGAGGATTTTATAGTGGATGAGAGGAGGTTTTCTCATTATTAATGTCATTAGTTTATTATTTTCCCAAGACAAGATATATTGTTCATTCCTGAGACAATATACAAAAATTATATCTTGTGAGTTCAAAATAATGGTTATTACATCATTCATGACTAATGAAATAGTTTATTGAACATAAAATGAACATAAAATATAAATTATTATATTTTATTATTCACAAAAAGTTAAAATATTTTATAAAAATAAAAAATAAATAACCATCACCACATTTATGAATGTAGATTTAAAAAATGAACAAAATTTTAGGTAAATAATTTATTATTACGAATAGTTTAATTATTTATTAAAATCACCATTAAAAAGTAAAGTACATATATTAGAATTATAAATTATTTTTTAACACTTTGAAAAATTACATAAGGTGCTATAAAATTATCTTAAAATCCTAAGAAATCCGAAAATTAGTTTATGAATACTTGTTAGAAAAATAAATTCTATTTTAAATGATTAAATTGTTTATAATTATGTTCTTAAATAATTGTGACCTATAAAAATGAAAAAACATAATTAATAATTATTAAAATATTTATTTACTTAAACATTGATATAATTATTACATTGTATCATTTATAGGATACCTAAAATTTATTTATACTATCATGGATGAGTTTAATATTCCATGTTCTGGTTTACTCTTCATAACAATAATATTATTATTCCTAAGGTAGAGATATTATTTAATCAGTATATGTTCCTTAACATTAGTAAAAACATCTTATTTCCTTAATTCATCATTTATAATGTCTTAATTATGGTTTATATTTAAATTTATGTGATTTATTCTATATGATGTTAGTATATGATGAATGAATTTATATTGGTAAAATTTTGGTTTTTTAAACCATGTCTCTTTGGTTCATGATACTTAGGAGGTTATTGATTTTAGAGCTACTCAAAAGATTAATGGATCGATAAATGTCTCTTAAATAGTGGAATTAAGATTTATTATATGAGAGTTGGTTTTAATTGATTCAGGGTATTTCATGAAGATATTGTTTGATTCAAAATTAATAATTTATTCATTGAACTCGTGAAGATATTATCACATGTTCTATCAGTCATGATGCACTCTACGCCTCAAAATGATTCTTCACTAAAAGTTACAATCAAACCGTCCCATGTTTGTGAATGGATTTCGTGGTGTTGGAGCTTCTCAGGTCCTATATTTTCATGATGTTCATGGTCTTAAAAAATAAGACCCTTCAAAAATAATTTTAGATATTTTGGATCAGATCCACATAGATTCATTTACGCCTCCATTGATTATTCATTTGACATGCGTATTTCAGTGCCAAAAAATCACCCTATTGAATGGATGATCATAAGAAAATGAGGGTCTGATTTTGTCGGTGAATAGAAAAAAAATTCTATGAAATCCATTTCATGAATCTCACTAATGATGTTCACATGTAGAGTATATGCATTATGATCAACGACGCAAAGGTAATATCAAATAGGAAATGTTCTTAAGCTTATAAATAATGTGGGTGACTCAAAGGTTGTGTACATCGTGTGATGAATTTTTTCTCTCTCTATTCACAATGACATCCATCTGTTTGAATGTATTCTATGAACAACACATTAATGAACCATAATTATAACCATTTGATTTATGAACTCTTTTCAATGAACAAGACACAACTAACAAAATTTTCGAGAAGATAATTATTTGTGCCATATCTTCTTGATGGATCTTCACAAATTGTCTCGAGAACTGAAAATCGCATTCTATACTCGAAAAAACAATGTATTAAATCAAATGGCCTCTTAGGGAGTAAACTCTAATGCTGATCGAAGGGATAAAATGAACGACAATATCAGGATTTGGAAATATATTATAGCTCATCATACCACAAAAATTTTCTCTCATTGCGAATAGTGTCTTAGAAAAAATATCCATTGTGCAATGGGATTTCACTCTATGGATTCAAGAAGATATATGATGTATTCATCCTAGTTGTGAGTAGGGATAAACTAGAAAATCACTTCATTAGTATACTGGGGAAATACCAGTGACATAGGGATGATGGGGGAAACACCTAGAACGATCATGAAACAATCATGGTAGATATCCCCTATAACCACACCAATGATTTTTACAGGGGGAATCAGAAGGATGAGGTAGCCCCATCATACTAGTAGATGATCAGAATGGATGGTTTGGGGGATCTGTTAAAGGGAATGAATTACAAGAGGGATTTAAGAAGGGTTATAAACTTTATTTATTGTTGGGAATTTTCCCACTAGTTGTGCACATCAAGAACATAATGTTTGGTGGTTTTGATGTATCTAGAAATTTAAGAATCGGTATGGTCTTCATGTTGCATTTATACGAGATTTTGGAGAGCATGCCTAATATTTTGATATGATAGTCACAATGAAACATTATGTTTCATATGCACAATGGGGGTTGATGTCAGCTTATGGGACCTTCATTGTTTCAATGGAAGTCCTTTTTTAGGGGAGAGTTATGTTTATTTCATCCACACAATGAATGTGGTGAATGATAAAAAAAAGTTTCATGCCATACTAATGGCCCTGCTATAAATGTTTTGTGTCACCTATAAAGAGTAACTAGTGATGTGGGATATCCTTTTATAGAAATGGTTTTAATACTTTCTAAATGAATTAGTTGAAAATCCATTTTATGGGAAAGAGTTATCAATGTATTCACAAAATAGACCTCTCACATGTCATTATGTATATCAATAGAGATATAATGGATGTTGCTAGAAAATTCTAAAGTGATCCAATGGGGTTGAGGGGATATATAATCTTGACCAAGGATCTAATTATGTTCACAATAGAGGGGTTCGTCACATCCCTCATATGATGTCTGAAGATCCCACTATAAGATACATACATAAGGATTGAAAAGGATAACCTCAAAAATGGGTGTGATATTATAGATAGGGTGACACATGAATATGTTTTTCCCTGTACTAAAAAATATGAACAATGTTATTATACACATCATTGATGAGAATTAATCGTTGCATGTATTTGGAGCCTCCAAATTCTAATATAGCTAGAATACTACTCATGTGGTGGTTTATGAATACCTGAAACAAAAACCTCCTACTATAATATCTTTTTTACTCAAAATACAGTATATTTTGGGGAGTTTTTCTTTTATGTTTAGTTTGATGGGTGTTTTGCATAAGGTAGGGATGGAATTGAATTTAATATTTCACTATTTCCCTTCCAGAATATATAGAAAAAGATGATAGAATATGGAATATGGATTAATTATCACTACACATAGCCTTAAGAGGAGGGGTATTAGTGGGTAGAGTTGATTTTGAGATGATTTGTGAACAATTCAATACACGCAATTTTTTGAGACAATTTATGTGACAGTAATGGATAATAATGAAGGTATAATAGGAGACAAGGCTTGTATTTCATCCATGAATGATGATGTAGATATGTCCTAAGTTTAAATGAGATGATGGATATAGGGATAATTAGATGAACCCTATTTCAGATACATATTGTCTGATCCATGAATATTGATAGAGTAAGATGAGAATATATCAAAGAGATATATTTAGGTTCCAGGGCACAAAAATAATTAATGGTTGTCCCTTAAAATAAGGAGTAGGGTCCAATTACTAGTTGGTGCATGTCCTGATTGCATAGGTATCCAATTAGAAACGTAATAGTTGTGGGTTAAGTAAATTGTTTCCCTGCAGAGGTAAGTTTTGTTTTAAGAGAAGAATTTACATTAAGACAAATAGTTTTGGACACAAGATCATGAGAAGTATGTGATATATCTGGGTAGTCCTAAGTATATTTTTTCATGATCCTTGGAAGAACGTTCACCATTGATATATCCCCAGTGATGATTAAATTCCTGATTGAAGTTGAATAATTAGATAAACGATACTAATGATCATTTGAGGTTAATTTTGGTGGGTTTTCAATCACAATGAACTCGTTTTGTTTTATAACTTGGTATTACTTATATAAGTCAGTTCCAAGAAATAAATTTGAATTTCAAATGAATTTTAAAATATATTTCAACCATTTTAATGGTTTAATTGAAATCCTTAAATGAATTTAAAAAAATGAATGTTCATCGCCAATGATGTCAGTAAACTGACACATCACAAGTAACGATTCAATTATTATAAATAATGATACAGATGAAGGGTTTGCACAATTGATCATAAATTAATATGATACAATTCCATTATATCAAAAATACTAGATTTATCATTCCATTTTGATAATAAAAGTTAAGGATAAGTGAAGAATAATAATGGAAGTGAAATGAAATTAAAATAAAATATGAAGAGGGTATTACCTCATGGATTTATCCACCTGAATACCCTCTTTAGGGATAAGGTTTTGGTATTTTGAGTGGCCAAGTGAAACCTGATTTGGGAGAGGGGATTGGAGTAGGTTCAGGTAGAATTTTTATATGTATCAATTCTTGAGGGAAATGAGGAGAAGAGTGGTGAGGGAGGATTTTATAGTGGATGAGAGGGGGTTTTCTCATTATTAATGTCATTAGTTTATTATTTTCCCAAGACAAGATATATTGTTCATTCCTGAGACAATATACAAAAATTATATCTTGTGAGTTCAAAATAATGGTTATTACATCATTCATGACTAATGAAATAGTTTATTGAACATAAAATGAACATAAAATATAAATTATTATATTTTATTATTCACAAAAAGTTAAAATATTTTATAAAAATAAAAATGAAATAACCATCACCACATTTATGCATGTAGATTTAAAAAATGAACAAAATTTTAGGTAAATAATTTATTATTACGAATATTTTAATTATTTATTAAAATCATCATTAAAAAGTAAAGTACATATATTAGAATTATAAATTATTTTTTAACACTTTGAAAAATTACATAAGGTGCTATAAAATTATCTTAAAATCCTAAGAAATCCGAAAATTAGTTTATGAATACTTGTTAGAAAAATAAATTCTATTTTAAATGATTAAATTGTTTATAATTATGTTCTTAAATAATTTTGACCTATAAAAATGAAAAAACATAATTAATAATTATTAAAATATTTATTTACTTAAACATTGATATAATTATTACATTGTTTCATTTATAGGATACCTAAAATTTATTTATACTATCATGGATGAGTTTAATATTCCATGTTCTGGTTTACTCTTCATAACAATAATATTATTATTCCTAAGGTAGAGATATTATTTAATCAGTATATGTTCCTTAACATTAGTAAAAACATCTTATTTCCTTAATTCATCATTTATAATGTTTTAATTATGTTTTATATTTAAATTTATGTGATTTATTCTATATGATGTTAGTATATGATGAATGAATTTATATTGGTAAAATTTTGGTTTTTTAAACCATGTCTCTTTGGTTCATGATACTTAGGAGGTTATTGATTTTAGAGCTACTCAAAAGATTAATGGATCGATAAATGTCTCTAAAATAGTGGAATTAAGATTTATTATATGAGAGTTGGTTTTAATTGATTCAGGGTATTTCATGAAGATATTGTTTGATTAAAAATTAATAATTTATTCATTGAACTCGTGAAGATATTATCATATGTTCTATCAGTCATGATGCACTCTATGCCTCAAAATGATTCTTCACTAAAAGTTACAATCAAACCATCCAATGTTTGTGAATGGATTTCGTGGTGTTGGAGCTTCTCAGGTCCTATATTTTCATGATGTTCATGGTCTTAAAAAATAAGACCCTTCAAAAATAATTTTAGATATTTTGGATCAGATCCACATAGATTCATTTACGCCTCCATTGATTATTCATTTGACATGCGTATTTCAGTGCCAAAAAATCACCCTATTGAATGGATGATCATAAGAAAATGAGGGTCTGATTTTGTCGGTGAATAGAAAAAAAATTCTATGAAATCCATTTCATGAATCTCACTAATGATGTTCACATGTAGAGTATATGCATTATGATCAACGACGCAAAGGTAATATCAAATAGGAAATGTTCTTAAGCTTATAAATAATGTGGGTGACTCAAAGGTTGTGGACATCGTGTGATGAATTTTTTCTCTCTCTATTCACAATGACATCCATCTGTTTGAATGTATTGTATGAACAACACATTAATGAACCATAATTATAACCATTTGATTTATGAACTCTTTTCAATGAACAAGACACAACTAACAAAATTTTCGAGAAGATAATTATTTGTGCCATATCTTCTTGATGGATCTTCACAAATTGTCTCGAGAACTGAAAATCACATTCTATACTAGAAAAAACAATGTATTAAATCAAATGGCCTCTTAGGAAGTAAACTCTAATGCTGATCGAAGGGATAAAATGAACGACAATATCAGGATTTGGAAATATATTATAGCTCATCATACCACAAAAATTTTCTCTCATTGCGAATAGTGTCTTAGAAAAAATATCCATTGTGCAATGGGATTTCACTCTATGGATTCAAGAAGATATATGATGTATTCATCCTAGTAGTGAGTAGGGATAAACTAGAAAATCACTTCATTAGTATACTGGGGAAATACCAGTGACATAGGGATGAAGGGGGAAACACCTAGAACGATCATGAAACAATCATGGTAGATATCCCCTATAACCACACCAATGATTTTTACAGGGGGAATCAGAAGGATGAGGTAGCCCCATCATACTAGTAGATGATCAGAATGGATGGTTTGGGGGATCTGTTAAAGGGAATGAATTACAAGAGGGATTTAAGAAGGGTTATAAACTTTATTTATTGTTGGGAATTTTCCCACTAGTTGTGCACATCAAGAACATAATGTTTGGTGGTTTTTATGTATCTAGAAATTTAAGAATCGGTATGGTCTTCATGTTGCATGTATACGAGATTTTGGAGAGCATGCCTAATATTTTGATATGATAGTCACAATGAAACATTATGTTTCATATGCACAATGGGGGTTGATGTCAGCTTATGGGACATTCATTGTTTCAATGGAATTCCTTTTATAAGGGAGAGTTATGTTAATTTCATCCACACAATGAATGTGGTGAATGATAAAAAAAAGTTTCATGCCATACTAATGGACCTGCTATAAATGTTTTGTGTCACCTATAAAGAGTAACTAGTGATGTGGGATATCCTTTTATAGAAATGGTTTTAATACTTTCTAAATGAATTAGTTGAAAATCCATTTTATGGGAAAGAGTTATCAATGTATTCACAAAATAGACCTCTCACATGTCATTATGTATATCAATAGAGATATAATGGATGTTGCTAGAAAATTCTAAAGTGATCCAATGGGGTTGAGGGGATATATAATCTTGACCAAGGATCTAATTATGTTCACAATAGAGGGGTTCGTCACATCCCTCATATGATGTCTGAAGATCCCACTATAAGATACATACATAAGGATTGAAAAGGATAACCTCAAAAATGGGTGTGATATTATAGATAGGGCGACACATGAATAGGTTTTTCCCTGTACTAAAAAATATGAACAATGTTATTATCCACATCATTGATGAGAATTAATCGTTGCATGTATTTGGAGCCTCCAAATTCTAATATAGCTAGAATACTACTCATGTGGTGGTTTATGAATACCTGAAACAAAAACCTCCTACTACAATATCTTTTTTACTCAAAATACAGTATATTTTGGGGAGTTTTTCTTTTATGTTTAGTTTGATGGGTGTTTTGCAGAAGGTAGGGATGGAATTGAATTTAATATTTCACTATTTCCCTTCCAGAATGTATAGCAAAAGATGATAGAATATGGAATATGGATTAATTATCACTACACTTAGCCTTAAGAGGCGGGGTATTAGTGGGTAGAGTTGATTTTGAGATGATTTGTGAACAATTCAATACACGCAATTTTTTGAGACAATTTATGTGACAGTAATGGATAATAATGAAGGTATAATAGGAGACAAGGCTTGTATTTCATCCATGAATGATGATGTAGATATGTCCTAAGTTTAAATGAGATGATGGATATAGGGATAATTAGATGAACCCTATTTCAGATACATATTGTCTGATCCATGAATATTGATAGAGTAAGATGAGAATATATCAAAGAGATATATTTAGGTTCCAGGGCACAAAAATAATTAATGGTTGTCCCTTAAAATAAGGAGTAGGGTCCAATTACTAGTTGGTGCATGTCCTGATTGCATAGGTATCCAATTAGAAACGTAATAGTTGTGGGTCAAGTAAATTGTTTCCCTGCAGAGGTAAGTTTTGTTTTAAGAGAAGAATTTACATTAAGACAAATAGTTTTGGACACAAGATCATGAGAAGTATGTGATATATCTGGGTAGTCCTAAGTATATTTTTCCATGATCCTTGGAAGAACGTTCACCATTGATATATCCCCAGTGATGATTAAATTCCTGATTGAAGTGACAAATTTGACCCTTTAATGTATTTTTATTGCACGTGTGGGATGTAGTAGAATCCCCACATGGACATGTTATATATCACTAATATTGTTCATTCCATTGATGGATTTCCCATGCCTTAGGATGAGGTCAAGTGATATATGTACAAGAAGGAATATCATATTCATTACAGATTCACTGATTTCCATTTTAATAATTGTGTAGACGTTCTGTTAGATAGTAAGTCTCACTCATTGTTATCAATATTAGATATTTGTTTTTTTGAACCTCTACCTAATGTGTCAGATGATTAATGTGGAATAGGATCCTATAAAGGCTCTCCTTTGGGAGGAATCCTATCTAAGGAAAATGTATATATATATATCTCTCATTTATCGATTATAACCTAATAGTTGACCAATTTACTATCCATTTTGTACACATACACATGAATCTAGAATCAAAGAGGTGGAGGTACTTAATGGAAATGAAATATATTAGTATGTGAACTCAGCACATAAATTACAAAATTAGGGGTCCCATCGATAAGTTGTGTGTACAAGAAATCAAAAATCATCACTATAAACTGGGAAGTGGTTGCAGAAGGGACTTATCCCAGAGGATACACAAAAATGATTAGGACATACTCACATTAGTGTGCAGGTTATACAAGCCTAATCTTCAAGACTAGAACATTTGGTAATAAAATTATAAATTTTATTCATGACTCATCCACCAAAACAATCATAAATAGGTAATTTGGATAAAATAGAGATGGTTGATACTGAATCCCTATTAAGAGTGGGTAATGAATCCATGGAATTAGAGCTTACCACAGAGGTATAATTATAGACCAATTTTCTGAAAATTCTGATGATGATGGTCATTGATACATTAAATACAATAATGTAGGTTTATAAAAGTGTAGTGGATGAACCTATAATAGTTGTTTCAATGGAGGGGATAGTTGTACCTGGAGACGTGATGGTGAGGCAGAAATGGTTCTGGTGGTGTAAGTGGATCAAGAGGTATCATTGGATGTTTCTTCTTGATAATTTCCACTTTTTGAAGCTATGATAGACATTACTGAGGTGGTGAAAATATCTTCATTAATGATGGAATCATCGATGATTGTGTGTATATTAGTAGCATTATATGGTGGAGGAGGGGCCTCTTTCATAGGTAGATAGTATGATGAGTGATTTCTTCCCGATATTGTCATACAACCACTCATTTCATGGAATATGCATGTGGGGGAACTGACTAATAATATATTGGATATATTTCTTCCTTATGATCCCACACGTCTTTAATATTTCTAGGATTCTATCTTAGATTAATCCATGGAGAACAAGATTGTTAATCTCAAGACATGTAGGAATGTATGTGTCATCTTCACATGTGTTCAGATAGATGAAAATCCAAAATAATTGTCTTCTCTCCACCATTGACTATTCATCTTTGGTGATGTAGGGGTGGGTTGTAGAAAACCCTATACACAAGTAGGATACTTTTTATAATGTGAGATTGTGTGGACTGGTGAGTAATTGACCTGGTATTAAAGAAACACAAACATGTGTGCTCTAATGATCTTTAAGAAGATGAGTTAGATATTTCTTTATAGGAGGGATAGATGAGAGTCATGACACAATCAATACTACTTGGGATGAATTTATTGATAAATTGGTGTCCAAACAAGTAATGAACATGGCCATGGTGGAAGAATCTACATGCTTTGTGGCCATGTTCTAGGATGAGTCGAATAGGTTGCAGATAAAATATGGTGATTTATGCCACCTTGAAGACAAGTATAAGAAATAAAAATTGTTGATGTATAGGTTATTGGAAGATTATCAATAGATGCAGGATGGTCATATGCATTCAATTTCTATGGTTAACCTTTGATGAATTTCTTCCAAGGATAGTCTTTGATTAGTGGATGAACTTATAAATCTTTGTATTATATCGATTTCATTATGTTTTTCCATTATTTTTTCTCTTTTTATTATCACTGATCTATTATATTTCAAATTAGACCAATGAAAAATCCAATAGTGTTTCTATGTCATTAAAATTGTGAGGATCAATGGATTAATATATTATTACTTATTCATATGAGTGTTTTTAAAAATCATTGTCAAATAGTGTTAGAATTTTTTTACTGAACACCAGGTGTACATGAGCCTAGAGGGAATTTTTTTAGAGAACGATGCTACTTGAACCAAAAAAATAACTTTTCCAAGTTCCCTTGTGGAATAATGGGGTTGAATTATAGTTGTTATATTCTTATCAAACAATTTGTAATTGGTGAATGTGAATCACAACACCCAAAATATGGAACACAGAGGTGGTGAAATTGAAAAATTGGAAAAATTATATCGATGATAAAAACACAAAATCCATTCCATTATCATGGAATGGGGATAATAAAATAAGGTTTGACCGATTAACATGTTTGGAAAATTGAACTCGCCTCAAAAGTTTATCCAATGCCATTTGGGTCTATAGACTTGGGTAAAAGGTGGGCCTTGGATATACACAATCTTTTAGGGATTCTCTTAAAATTTGGAGGAGGATGAGGATACATGTAAGCAGAATGTGAAGAATGTGGATGAAGTGTTGGAGGATCGAATGGATTCCAGTAATCTTTTAATTACACATCCATGGGTTATCATGTAGTTTAACATCATATATCCATGATTCATCCTATAGTTAAATTTAATGTTACTAGGATGTTGTACATATTTTATGGTCATGTGACATGGACCATTGTATATAGGATAAAGACATAGTGCATGATCCAAAGGGGTTGTTTCTCAATTCAATATACCCTACATCAAATACAGATTACTCAATGTGAATGATCCCAAGTTGGTACCTTATGTCATATAAAACACTCATGTTATCTTTGGTAAACCACTTAGTTTATGGTTTCAGATCATGTACCATGGTGTATTCCAAACACATATGTAGATAGTGGAAATTATGATTATTCCAATGTGAATGAGGTCCAAGGATGCCTATCACCACACCGAAAACTCATAAGAGTATTTAAACATAGTTTATTGTAGTGATACTTCAAGTAGGATTCCATGAGACATGGAAACATTAATAAACTTTCTATCATGGATCATAATAATTTTTTATTATGACCAGTCTGAGAAACAAGGAGTGGTGATGGAATTTCGTGGATACATAGAAGTGCATTAATGGGATAGAAAGTGGTTGGGTTGAGACTATCTCACTGATTGACTGGGTTTCTTGATGTGCACAAATGTACATAGTGGAAATACCAAGGGTGTTAGTATTCCACCATGATATAAGAAAAATGAAATGAGGTAAATTAATACATTCTGGGTTTTGTTAAATGGGAGACTGAGGGGAATGTCCACTATTGACCATATTAGAACCACATGACCAACACCTATTGAAGTTGTGAATAAAGTGATAAAATGGTGGATTTTATAACACCCCAATGTTTTATGAGATATATTCAATTTAATTTCAATGATATCTCTTGTTTTATGCTAAAATAAGATTATATTTCTCTATACGCAACACCGTATTAGCCTGCAGTATACGCAACATTATTCTTGGCTCTTGTTACATACACTTCCATGTTCGATTGGTAGAAATTATTCTACGTAAACATTAAGTGTATATTTTTCCAATGTATAAAGGAAATATGTTTTTATTATGTTATATGCAACACAAATGGAATCTTTCACAATGCGCAAACCTGACTTGTCAAGCATTACATGCAAGAGCGAGCTTCCTCGATAGCTTGTGCGGTACGCAATATCGAGTTTCACTAAACAATGATATATTATTATAATACTATTATTAACAACAAATTATTAAATGTATTAACAATATTTTTAATTTTATAAAATTATAATTCATCTTACACATTTTCTATAACATGGTATGAGAACGAAATTAATTTTTCTTATAAGGGAAGTGTTTTTAAAAAAATGTAGTTTTCAACCTTTTAATTGCGCACACATTTTAAATATAATTTTTGGAAGGTTTATAGGTTTAATTTGACAAAATAAAATATTTATTTTGAATCTAGATATAAAAATTTACTTTGGATAAATTTTTCATATTATTCTATTTATATTCATATTTAGATGAATCGTAAAAATACTCTAAATTTAAGTTAAAAGCATCTTTTTTCATCTAGATACTTTATATGTTTAAATTATAATATTGAATGGTTTTAAATTATAAATAGAATATATTTTTACCATTTAATATAATTTATGTCATTATCATTAATTTTATATTGAATTTTTAGGTAAAATCATTTCAATCTTTTGCAATGTTTTAAAAAAACTCGTTTTTTCAACAATGTGATTAATTTTATATTAATTACCACATCTTATGTGTTTTGAATTTGTAAAAATGATTCCATATTTGGAATCAGGAGGTTCAAATTGTGTAAATAAATAACATTAATTTTTTGTCATTATGAATAGTCACTATGGTAAATTTTATTTACCACAATTGAAGGTAAATCAGTTAAATTAGGGTAACAATAATATTATAAAATTACCCTAACAATTGTATTGATTTCATTGGTTTATTATATTTCTTCCTAAAACATACTTGGGTTGAAATGGAATCAATTATAACACAATTGGATGTGATTAATACATTTAATTTTTTTTATTTAAAGGAATGAAAAATATGTCTCACTAAAATTTAATAATTAATGTATTTTTAATATAAGGTTATACAGAATATAAATTTGACTATATATACTCATTTTAAATCTAAATTTCTTTCTTTTTCATGTTAACTAATTTTCAATTTTTATGAAATATATGTTTACCATAATGGCTTATACTTTTGTGATGTAGAAAAGATTTATTTTTTTAAGAATCAATAATATAGTTTTCATTAAAAAATAATACCCATTAAAAGGTCAAAAAACGTGACAAAAACTTATTGGCCGAGTATATATAAAACCTATGTATTCAAGTGTCAACTTGATGAACATTTGGAGGGTTAAAATAGCGATTATGACACTTATATTATTTTATTTTAAATGATTTCAAAGTGGCCACCTTCATAATTTAATAAATATAACAATTTAAATGTTGTGATTTTAAGATGATAAATTCTAGTAAAAGTATTCTTATTAAATCTATTAGATTAATATTCATCATAATATTTTATTTTTAATTTTTTTAATGAACAAGTACATTAACTATTTATACAATAATGGTTGTAGTAATTATTTTATTAAGAGAAATATAGAATAAATGATTTTAAAAATTTTAAAATAAACATTACAGAACAAATTAATGTTCTCAAACAATTATTCTGAACAATATGACATGTTAAGAATCTATAAAATATTTTTTTTCAATATATAATCAGTTTGGATTTAATTTAAATTAAAATAATATAAATTCTTCCAAAATATCCACTCTTTATATTTTTTTAAAATAACATATTATTAAATTGTTTACAAATACGAATAATATTAAAAAACTAAAAATAGAAAATTAAATGGTCAACAACGAAATAATGCATCTAATTATGGAATATTCACAATACATAAGTACGTATTTATAAGAATTTAAAAATTTGAATATTATTACCAACAATAAAATTAAATAGATTAAATATGGTTGAATCCAAATGTTACGGTTTAAAATAAACATAAAACATGTCTAAATTTTATTAGTTAATGAAATTATGACCCTATATCATCTAATATTCGAATTAAGTCATTATTTAATATTTTAATGTGGGTTTTGATTTTATTATTAATTAATATTTTTGAGATTTCCAAAAGTACTCCTCTCTTCTCTTATAAAAGGGCACATCATCCCTCTCATATTCACACCATTTGGAGACTTCGATCTTGACCAAACGCTACCCATTTTCCTTCAAAACTTCCCTAGAAACATACTATAGGTCCGGGATTTTTTTCAAAGGCCATCTTTGGTGCCCTTGGGAGAAGGTTTAGATGAGTGAGGTCATAGAAGAGGTGTTCCGAACACATACGTAAAAAATTGGACCTAAGGTAAGGGATAATTATTCAAATCTCATTCTAATCGGATATTGTTTATTTGAATGTATTTACTGGGGTTATATTTATAATAGATGTCCATGTTTTCAATTTTTTTCAAAAAATATTTATTATTCTTCCATGTAAGATTAAAATTATTTTTACCCTATGTTGACTTTTACCACATGGTATGTTATGAATCTTTCTTTTTTTGACCATACGAGCTACATTTTGACAATTTTGGAAAAATTACAAGAAGGTTGCATTTTTAAATTATATGGCATGAACGTATTTTTATGGTTTCATAACGTCTTATTTCCATAAAGATTAATTTTCGTGATTTCATTATTATTTTCACCATAATTATTTTCTTTTAAAATTTCATGACATTTTGAGGAAAGAAAAAGATTTTGAATAATAAAGGATAGTTTCCTCAAGAATTCATTTCAAGTGCTTTACCAACAAAAATTTGATATAAGATGACATTCTTTAATATTATTATGTTTCAAGTATAATGTCTCTATTATTTATATGGGTTGATTTTGCTTATGATTAAATGATATCCATATAATTTATATTGATTATGTTATGATGGGATGATGTTTATGAAACCCATTATATTTGTTAGGTTGTGATGAATGACATATGTTTAATTTTTGGAACACGTAAGAACAATTTCATTATCAGATGGATGTGACCTATATCTCCCTCCAATGCATTGGGTAATGATTTATATATCATGAGATAGTCATGGATAGAATGGAAAGTAAACCTGTTTAGTAATGGCCTTTGACCACTATGGTGGTCTTGGAAGCAATGCCTTGGATACTATAGAAATCAAATCATGTGCTTAATGGTTTTCCACAATAACATGTTTTATTCCCATTATATTTTATCATGATAAATGTTACTTTATATATCTATTCCTTACGTACTGTGAAGATTTATTTCAAGACTCTAGATTTTGATGTTTAAATGTTATGTTCATGTTTTTAAGTTCAAATGTATATTGTTTTTTTTTATTTTCTCCATCCATACCCTTACTGATCATTTGAGCTCACCATTTTTGTGTTTTCATTTCTCTAGGAGATAAAGGAATGCTTTAAGTGGGTAGAAAAAAAGTGGGAGATCTTTATTGGAGATGTTGAAAATCATTCACCATGATTAGAAGATTATGTTTCGAGTTTCCAAAGACAATAAAATAATACAGTAATTGGGCAGATGTTTGTGTCATTTATTAAGATTTTCACAAAAGTAATGTAATGTCCATGTTCGTTATGCTTTGGGTCTCTATTGTTGGTATCAAAGATAAGGTTTAGTTAACCATTAGAAACTAGGATGAAAAAACATTAGTGAAAACCCTAAAAACATTTCTAAAGGTATGTTTAGTGATGTCCCTAAAGTTAAGAATAATTATAGGTTACAGTCCTAGAATTGTGATAAATATCATGAATAACCTAGGATTAAACCTAATATGTTAGAGATTGAAAGTTCTCCACTTAGATTATGTTGTTTTCTTAGTATGATTTTTTCCTCTCACAATAATCATTTTGGGTTTTAGAAAATTGTTGGAAATAAGAAGATTCGTGTTAATAAAGAATTTGAAGGACAATGGAATGATATTCTTCATGAGATACCAAATGAAATGAGTTTTGTAAGGATAATAATTGTTATTATGACTATTCAAAAATCTCATAATATGATCAATAATCTAATCTTTTGTAAGATTCCTGACTCGTCTAACAAGAGAAAGATGGAGTTTCGTGATATTCATAGAGGAAAGGATGTTCAATATCCCTCATGTAAATAATGTGGGAATAGGCATCAAGGAGAATGTTTCAAAGGAACTACAAAATGATTTGGGTGTGGAAAAGAAGGAAGAAAAGTAAGTAATTTCAATGGAAAAGATTAAGTTAACACAATGGACAAGGATAATGGTATTTCTAAGACATAAAAACTGATTAAATGTTTTAAATGTGGAATGTATGGGCATTATGAAAATCGATTCACTAAGGGAAAATCATATGAGGAGATTCAGCGTGGTCATATGGGTAATATTGATTTTACTGATGATGAAGAGACTACAAATGATATATGAGATTAATAAAGTGTTGAGGAATATAATAATAGAGCCTAGTAAATGGGTTATGAAGGTAGTGTAATGATTGTAGGTTTATCAAGATTAATGTTGTATAGGTAATTTAATGGAACTATGGAATAAAGAAACATCTGAGGATTGTTACACTATCGTTTTTTCTAAATTATTTTAATGTATATGTTGAATGGTACTAGTAACAAAGAAAGTATATTCATATATTTTCAGAATTTAGATGATATGTGTATAATGAAGGGATAATAATATTATGAAATGTTTGATTGTATTAATGAGCTCATGACAAGTACAGTTACAAAGTGATATCATGGTTTGAGAATATATGTTTTATTGGGATTGTGGTCTGTGGAAACTATTAACTTTTGAAAAAAAATCATGTTTCCATTAAAATTCTATAGTAAATAAGGTTTCATGAGAATACATGATTAAGGTATGAACATGAAATTAATGTGACAAACAAGATATATCTTATGATATATGGGGTATAAATTATTATATTCACATTCTTGGTAGATGAACTTTCTAGGAATTTTTTTCTTTTTATTTTGATCTTGGAAATAAGTATTTTGGATAAGACTAAAAAATTTAATAGATTATTTTCGAAATCATATAGTATTTTATTAAGGCTAGTTCTTTTTTTATATTATTTATAGAATGTTATAAGAGTGTAGTTTTAGAAAAAGTACAAGCTGAAAGATGGGAGACCACCCATCATGTAAGACATGGCGGTAAGAATCGAACCCACAATCGAAGTTTTACGTGTCTTTATCACTTACCATTATCCTCCTAGAAGTCCCTGGTTAGAAGAAATTAGTTTTATTTGATTAATCGGTATGATAAATGAAGTATAAGTCCATTTTAGGAACCGTGTACTATTAATATCCCTATATACAGACTTATGTATATTTAATGACATGTGCTATCCTTTTTGTGATAGAAACAGGTGTAATGACTTAATATTCTATTGAATAATCTACTAACACTTCAAGAATGTCAAAGTCTAGAAAATTTATTTAAATAAGAGATGAAGTGGAAATTGTTCAGGTAACGACCCATAATGATATTACAGTAAATTCAAGGATGTATTTCTCCTTATAAAAAATTTCATCAACATTAGTGAAATGATCTTGAAAACAAAATATGTTGTCTTAGTACCCTCATATCCGATAAATTAGATTGTGCCATAGATCATCACTAATTTATGGATTTGTGATGGTTGTCTTTTTCATAGCCATGTTCTTTACAACTCTCTATCAGAAATTGATGGTTATATTTCTCTTCGATATCCATGTTTTGAGATATGATATCCTATTTTGAAACCTAGTTATGAGATACTATGGGTAACCGTTATGTTTAGATGTTCCTTTTTTAAATAATGTTTTAGTATTCCTTTTTACGATTTGAGTTTCTTTGAAAAAAACATTCATGCAGTAAACCATTTTTAACCCAAACAATTTTTGAGGGAAAAATTCATTTTAAGGGGGTAGAATGTAACACCCCAAGATTTTATGAGATATATTTATTTTAATTTCTTTGATATCTTCTTTTGTATGCTACACCATGAATATCTTTCTCTACACGCAAGACCATATTATCATGTAGTACACGCAACACTATTCTTGGTTTGTGATACACACAATTTAAAGTTCATTTGGTAGAAATTATTCTACGAAACATTAAGAATAGAGTATTTAAATGTATAAATGAAATAATTTTTTATTATGTTATAAGAAAAACAAACATAATCTTGCACTACACGAAACCCTTACTTGTCTTGCATTGCATGCAAGACTGGCCTTCCTCGATAGCTTGTGTGGCACGCAATACAGAGTTTCACTAAACAATGATATATTATTAAACTATTATTATAAACTACCAATTATGAATTATATTAAATGAATTTTGAATTTTAAAACATTATAATTCATCTTACACTTTTTTTATAACATGGTATGAGAACAAAATCAGTTTTTCATATAAGGGAAGTATTTTTCAAAAAAAATAACAGTTTTTCCACATTTTAATGGGGCACCCATTTTAAATCAAAATTTTGACATGATTATATGTTCAATTGTAAAAAATAAACTAATTATTATGAATCATGATATATAAATATACTTTTGATAAATTTTTCATATCTTTGTGATAACTTTCATATTTTGAGGAATCATAAAAATATGCTAAATTTTAACTAAAAAAAATCTTTTTCATCACAAAACAATATTTGATTAAATTATAACATTGAATTCATTTAATGTATAAATCGAATATATTTTTACCATTTAATATAATTTATGTCATTATCATTAATTTAATATTGAATTCGTAGGTAAAATCATTTCAATCTTTTTCATTATTTTATACAAAAAACACGTTTTTTGACAATGGGATTAATTTTAAATTAATTACTGCATATTTTGTGTTATCAATTTGTGAAAATTCATTACATATTTGAAATTAGAAGGTTTAAATTGATTAAATAGATATCATTTATTTTAAGGCATTGTGAATAGTCACTACGGAAAATTTTATTTACCACCATTATAGGTAAATCAGATAAATAACGGTAAAAATAATATTATAAAACTATCCTAACACTTTTCCTGATATCATTGGTTGATTATATTTCTCCCTAAAATATAATTTGGTTGAAATGGAGTCTATTAGAACCCACTTGGATGTTAGTAAGACCTTTAATTTATTTTATATAATGGAATCTGAAATATGTTTCACTCAAACTTTAATAATTAATGTATTTTTTATATATGGTTATGCAGTATATAAATCCAACTATAAATAATAATTTTAAATATAAGATATTTTTCTTTATCATGGTAATCTATTTTTAATATTTAAGAAATATATATTTACCTTAATAGCTTATACATTAATGACGCATGAAATATTTATTTTGCAAGAAATCAATAATATAGTTTTTATTAAAATAATAATACCCATTAAAAGGCCGAAAAACATGAAAAAAATTTATTTGTAGGGTGTAGATAAACCATAAGTATTCACGTGTAAACTTGATGACCATTTTATGTCTTATAATAGCGATTATGAGACATATATTTTTTATATTTTAAATGATTTAAAAGTAGTCAACTTCATAATTTAATAAATATTACAATTCTAATGTAGTGATTTTATGATGATAAATTAAATTATTTGTTTACTTATGAAATATATTATATTTATATTCATAATAATATTTTTTTTAATTTTTATTCCAAAATATGTATATTAAATAATTATACAACAAAGGTTTTAGTAATTATTTAATTAACAAAAATATCAAATAAATTGTTTTAAATTTTTAAAATTAAATAATATATGAACAAATTAATGTTCTCAACGAATTTTTAGATGAATATGACATTTTCGGAATCTATTATATATTTTGGTTCTAATATATCTCTTGTGTGGATTATATTTAAATTTAAATATTTGAATAGTGTCAAAATTGACAATATAGATATTTTATAAAAAAACATATTATTAAATTGTTTAAAAATAAAAAATAATTATAAATTGAAAATTGAAAATTTTATAGTCAACAATGTAATAATATTTCTAATTATTTAAAATTCACAACATATATATATATGTATTCATAACAGTATAAAATTTAGAATATTATTACCACAAATAAAATTAAATTGATTAGATAATGATAACTCAAAATGATAAAGTTTAATATAAAATTAAAACATGCCTAAATTTTATTGGTTGAGATATTACAACCCTATTCATCTAGTATTCTAATTAAGTCATTTTTGGTGGTTTTTAATTGTGATTTGATTTTATTGTTAATTAATATTTATGAGGTTTCAAAAAGTTTCCTTCTCTTCTCGTATAAAAGATCACTTCATCCCTCTCCTCTTCACACCATTTTTTCTTTTCAAGCTCGGAAAAACACTACCCAATTACCTTCTAATCATACCTATCAATATAATATAGGTTCGTATCTTCTTAAAATAACATCTTTAGTGCCCTTAGAAGAGGTTTAGAAGAGTCAAGTCGACTAAGAGGAGTTTCAGACACATACGAATGAAATTGGACCTACGGTAAGGGATAATTATTCCAATATCGTTCTTATGGAAGATTGATTATTCCTAATTATTTAATGGGGTTATATTTATCATCCATGTCCATGATTTCATAAATATTTTTCATAAAATGGTTACTATTCTTCAATGTATGTTTAAAGTCATTTTCAACCTTTGTTGACTTTTTCCACATTGTTTGGAAGGAATATTTCTTTTGTTTACCATATAAGGTACTTTTTGACTTTTCTGGAAAATGTAAGTGTAGAATGTTTTTTTAATTTATATGGAATGAACTGTTTTTATGGTTTCATAATACCTTATTTCCATTAAGATTCCTTCACATGATTTCATGATTATTTTAAAAAAAATTATTTTTATATAATATTTCACTACATTTTGTGAAATGAAAATTATTTTGAATAAGATAGGATATTTTCCTCAATAATTCATTTCAAGAGTTTTAACAAAAATAATTTCAATCTAAGATTACATTCTTTAATATGGTTATGTTTCATGAATAATTTCTCAATTATTTATATCGTTTGATTTGGTATATGATGAAATGATATCCATTTATTTTATATGGATTATGTTTTGATGGGATTATATTTATGAAACCCAATTTATTCATTTGGTTTATTAAGAATGATTTATTTTTTATTGGTGAAAAACTTAAAAATTATTTCATTATGAGATAGGTGGGACCAATATCTCCCTATGATGTATTGGGTAATGATTTATATCTCATGAGATAGACATGGATAGAACGACAAGTAAACCCTGTTCAGTAATGGACTTTGACCACTATGATGGTCTTGGGAGAAATTCCATGAATACTATGGATATAATATCATGTGATTAATGGATTTCTACAATTAAATATTTTATTCCCATTCTATTTTGACACGTTAAATGTTCTTTTATAGAACTATGTCTTACGTACAGAAAAGATTTACTTCACGACTAGAGATTTTGATGTTTAGACTTTATGTTGTTGTTTTTAAGTTCAAATGTATATAGGTTGTTTTATTTTGTCCATGTTTACCCTTACAGTCCATTTGAGATCCCCCTTTTTGTTTTTTCTTTTCCCCAAGATATAAAGGAAGGTTTTAGGTAGGTAGAAGAAATGGGAAGATCTTTATGGGAGATGTTGAAGATCTTTCACAATGATTAGAAGATTATGTTTCGATTTTCCAATTATACTAAACTAATACAATCAATGGGTTTCTGTTTGTGTCATGTATTACGTTTTCCACAAAAGTAATGTAATTTACATTTACATCAAGCTTTGGGTCACTACAGTTGGTATCATGGAAAATTTTTTGTTAAAATTTGGAAACTAGGATGCAAAAACATTAGTGAGATCCTTAGAGATATTTATAAATGTATGTCTAGGGATGTCCCAATGGTTATGAATAATTATAGGATACAATCCTAAAATTGTGATAACGATCATGAATAACCTAGGTTTAAACGAAATATGTTAATGATTGAATTTTCTCCCCTTTTATAATGTTTTTTTTCCTAGTGTGATTTTTTTCCTCTCACACTATTCTTCTTGGGTTTTAGATAATAGCTACTGAAATGAATATTTAGGTTATTGGAGAATATGATGGACAATGGAATTATATTCTTCATGAGCTACCAAATGGAACATGATTTGGAAGTTGATATGTCTTTATTATGCCTAATCAAAAATCTCATAATATGATCAATACTCTCATATTTGGTAAGATTCATGACTCAGCTAGTAAGAGAATGATGGGGTTTCATAAAAATCATAGAGTAAAGAATGTTTAATTTCCCTCATATATATCATGTGGGAAGAGGTATCATGGAATATTTTTCAAAGGAAATCAATGATGATTTGGGTGTGGAAATAAAGGACATAGTGCAAGTAATTGCAATAAAAAAGGATCAATTATCACAATGGACAAGAATAATGGTATTGCAATGACATCAAAAATGGTTAAATGTTTTTAATGTGGAATGTATTGGCATTATGAAAATCGATTCCCTATGGGGAAATCACAGGAGGAGAATCATCATGGTCGTATGGGTTGTATTTATGTTGCTGATGATGAATATACTAAAAATGATATATGAGATGAATGAATTGTTGAGGAATAAAATGATGAATCTCATTCAGTGGTTTAAGAAGGTAGTGGATTAATTTTATGTTTATCCAGAGCATTGGTGTATAGGTAATTTAATGGTACTATGGAATAAAATAAACAACTAGGGATTGTTACACTATTGTTTTTTCTAAATTATGTTAATGTATATGTTGAATGGTACTGGTAACCATGAATGGATATTCAGATATTTTTGGAATGTAGTTGATATGAGTATAATGAATGGATAATGTGATAATGAGATGTTTGATAGTATTAATGAGATGATGACAATTATTAGGAAAAAAGTGATATAATGGTTTGAGTATATAGATATTTTTTTGGATTGTGGTATATGGGATGATTATGTTTTTGAAAAAACAATCATGTTTTCATTATGATTATATTGTAATTCGCGTTTCAATATAATACATGATTAAGGTATTAACATGTCTGGAATGTGACCATCATGTTATATCTTATGATATATGGGGGATAAATGATCGTATTAACATTCTTGGTTGATGACCTTTCATGTAATTATTTTATTTTTACCGTGATCTAGGAAATTAATATTTTGGATAACCCTAATGGTTAGAATGGATTATGATGGAAATCAGATAGTGTTGTTTAAAGCTATAACATTTTTTAATATTATTTCTAGAATGTTATAAAAGTACAGTTTTAGAAAAAGGACAACCCGCATGATGGCCGGCAACCCGTCGCGTCGGACAAGGCTGTAGGAATCAAACCCACAAATGAACTGTAATATGCCTTTATCACCTACCACTAGCATAATAGAAGTCCCTAGTTAGTATAAATTAGTTTTATTTTTTAAATAAGAATGATAGAAGACGAATACGTCCATTTTTGGAACCATATATGATTAATCTCACCAAATTTGGAGTTATTTATATTTAATGACATGTGCTAATATTTTTATGATCGAGACAGATTGAATGACCAATCATTCTATCGTATTATCTACTAAAACTTCATGAATGACAAAATCAACATCATTTCATTTAATATGTGATAAAGTGGAAATTGTTCATGGAATTATAGGATCGATGAAAATGATATAGATGATCAATATACAATAAAGGATGAATTTTATACATTAAAAATTCCATTGGAACCATTAAATTTGGTATAAAAACTATCGTTTTTAACCATAAGAAATATTGTATTTAGCAATGTTAAACAAGGAAAATTTACAATACCAATTAATTCTACAAACATTCTAGGTTCTGGAAATATAGTTCCCAAAATGAATCTTAAAAAATGTTTACATGTAAATGGTTCTACCTTAGTGTATATAGAATCTCACTAACCAGATAATACAAAAATATAGGAATTATAAGATACATATACCTTCCTTATCAATAAAAATGCAATGGAAAATAAACATGTATCCAAAAGAGTATCAATTATATGATCTTTTAACCCAAAGAGTAGGGTATCCAACAACATTGGATAAATGTCCCTTGATTTATACTTTAATGAAATTCTATCATACCCACACAATGGTAATCCCTTGACTAAAAATATTAGAGTCTCTCTTGATATCCCAACAAGCCCTCAAACATCAATGTATTCGGCACCTCTATCTTCCACAACATGGAAGTCCTTTAACTTTAATATAGTCGTATCCTCTGTCTTTTTATCACTATAATGTCTCAAATGTACCCATAAACATTCATAGTTGCATGAAGAAATATGAACAATATGTTTTGTATGAGAAAAGGATGAGAGTATCTCTCTTTAGAAATCACCTTAACAGTATGTATTATCTAGAGTTATAAAACCACACAAAAGTTGCGAGCTCGTTAAGATGAGATCATAAGAACATCTCTAATGGTCAGCTCCCTCCTAGAAATAGTCATATTTTTTCTTGAATTTCATAGGGACCTATACACGTGTCAGTCAAACAACATTTGCTTAGAAATAGAATGTACGACATAGTTTCATAACAATAGCAAGTGTACACAAAATATGGTAACTAGAATAAATCCAATTTTTCAGAGTCTAATGACAATAAAATGTTACGAGTCTAATCAAAATAATATTCAAAGTCTATGATACATGAATATTCTTATTATTTTTTTCAAGGAATCTGTTACCTGAATTTGGAGTCTAAATTTAAAGGGAAATTTGTAGTCTAAATTTTTGTAGAATTCGGGGTATGATCATAGAATGTTCGAAGTCTGAATTCAGTAGAATTCAGAGTCGGAACTTAGAATGATTGGAGTATGAATCAGTTATCTTAGAGTCTGAAATCATAATTGTTCAGAGTCTGAATTCAGAGAACTAGGAGTCTATACTCAGAAGAGTTCAGAGTCTGAATTTAGAGAACTAGGTGTCTGAACTCAGAATGACCAGAGTCTGACTTCAATGAACTAAGAGTCTGAACTCAGAAGAGTTCAGAGTATGAATTTAGAGAACTCATAGTCTGAAACCAATATAGATTAGAACATGAATTCATATCCAGAAAATAGAATGCTTCATATCTACATAATTATAGGATTCCAAGGTTTTAGATATGAATCCAATTTTTACACTAAGAAACAAAATGAGATAGACTTAGAAAACAAGACAAGAAAAATGAAAACATGGTATTTATAATTTTTCCGTGGGTAAAGAAAATTTTCCTTATCAAGATAAAATATATTTTCCTTAAGATAAAGTGTTTATGATTTTCAAAACATGAATGAATACAAAATTCATAAGGAAACATAATGACTCAACAATCTCCCCGTTTTTGGAAAGCACAAACAAAATTACGAAAACTAATATAAGGACTTATAAAATATAACTTATCTCCCTTTACTTACGGATTAGAGTGAATATGACTAACTCCCCCTTAGTATTGGAACCACTAAGGATCATATTCTGATTTCTATATATGGGTTTTTTCATTATCTTGCATTCAGAAATCTTTATGATGAACAATCCCCCTTAGATTAACTCCCCCATACCTATGGAAATTTTTTCTTATACTTAGTATTCTTTTTTACATTACTTTATCCCCCTTTGTGATTTTCAAAAAGGATTAATAGGAATGGAAATTAAATAATGGTACCTGAAAGATTAGTACTATGAAACAAAATACAAGCAACCACAAAATTTCATTATGTTTTGAAAAATTGATACAAGGATAACAAAAAATTATTGGATAGGAAAAATTATCCTTCGTTATATTTCAGTGTCAACTACTTCACTATTATTTTATGATTTTTGAGCTTTTTATGATCTTCATATGGTCATTTGAGAAGCTGATCCTAATCTTCTGACTTCTTCTCTAGAGCTTTGAATTTTTCTTCCTTAGATTTAACGGATTCTACCAGACCCATTAGAACTTCTTATTTGAAAAGATTCCCTTCTATCTCAATCTTGATATCCACGTCTTTCTTCGAACTCTGAGCAACAGAATACTTCTTCCCATTCAGATCTTTTACTTCTTGTATCTGGGTATTCTGTTCTAGGATTAGCTTTTCCTCAAATGACATGGTGTGATCTGAGAATTTAGTATCATAGGTGTAAAAATCATCCTTGACACTTATTGAAATTCATAAAGAGTCTGCATCGCTCCATAAATTTTCTTTGACCATCTTTTCATCTTCTTGCATGATTTTTATGAGCTTCATTGCTGATAAGAACACACATGAAACCTGCCTCCAGTTTAAGACACTTCTCCATTACCATGGATACTGAATCTGATTTTTGATTTATAGTGTGTTAAAGCATCTGGCACCTCGATTCAATGATTGGAAAGAGTGGAATACTCCCAACAAGCTTCATCAAATACTGATATACAAAATCATGTCCAAGGGAGTATGATTCCGAATCCTACACTCTACATGGTGATTGATCATTATCCATTTCAACTTCCATCCTCTTTGATGCACCTATAACCTCTATCTTCCTCACAACAACTTCACTAGGTGTATCAAAAACCACCTATATTCTCTTATCTATCTTCATAATAGCTTTTTATTGGTTAGTTGATGCGTGTTCAATATCAAATAATTTGACAATTCTGTCTTCATTAGTTTTTTCTTTTTTACCTCCTTCCCTAGAATCCTCTGGATGAATGAAATCTTTATTGATTCTTTCTTCTCTAGATGGTTTATCTACATCATCTACAGCCTTCTCTTCATCTTTATATGGAATAAAATGGCTTATTGATTAAGTTTGAGAGGTTCAGAATGATAATTTCTCAAAAGATATTTCCTTCTCATGAAAATATTCTACTTTCTTTATTAAATATTAGGTATCATAAATTCCTTCTAATTCTACTTATATTTCCACTACATCTTATACTTATTCTACTTCTTCTACTACATTCACATGGGATTTATCCGGAGTCACATATTTATTTCCCAGTGTCTCTGGTAATGCTTCTACTAAGAAGGATTGTGGTACTACAATATTTTCAGATGATTTCTTAGTAACCTTCAGATGTGACTGAACAACTGTTTCCGACGCTTTCTCCGGGGCGCACGCATCCGTCTGTCCGTGGAGGAGGACGCGCTGCGCTTGTTGCCCCGCATTCCTGCATTCCAAAGGCGGGAGACATTCTCTCCTTATTCAGGGATGTTTTCTCCTTGATCGAAACGGGATGATGGGATGTCGGTTCTTCCTTCTGTGGATTCCTCCTCAGAAATCATCACCTAGTCCGGGTCTCCCTTAGAGATTTAATACATAGTTCATGAAACTCTTCCCAGTGCCATGATTCCATGGACGCCGGTTAATTACACTGCTTCTGTCGGGACATTCCAAAGGGTCCGGTCAGGGCAGTAACCTTTAGTCGGGGGAGTAGTCATGTTGAGGCATCAGTAGCTTGTCTGGATGCTAGGGAACCTGGCATGTCTGTCTATTATACCTGGTCACAAGGCTTCTCGAGGGCATGGAAGATCGAGTCATCCCACATCAAGCGCAGGAAATTATATTCCATAGACACATATCTGAGATTTTCCTCAGCTTCCTGTGTTTAACACAGGGTACACTGCGAGTTTAACGTCCAGCGGAGACAGATCAGCCCGATCAGAGCATTAGCTAGAAAAGATCGAATTGAGGGATTTGAAGGGATGCTGATACCTGGGCCAGCCCATGGGAAGCTGTGAGGGGGAGCATACCGACATGGTCTCACCAGGATATGACGGTCCGGGTGAGGATCGGGGTGGATGGTGGATGGATGAATGAAGTGGAGGGTGGAGTGGCAAGGAACCATTGCAAAGGGGGGCAACGGTGAAGTTGGGCTTGAGCCTTGAAGAGGCTTCCTATGGATCCTTGTGGCAGGGAATCAATGTCCGCGTAGTTCTGGATGGTGTCAGTGAACCGACATGAGGGTGGACCTTGGTCCGATGGGCATCGTCAGCGAACCGACGTAAATGATGGACCTTGGTCCAATGAGAAATGGGCTTGAACCTCGGGGATGCCTCCTACGTACCATGCCTTGACATGGATCAAAGACCTCATAGATCAAGGGGTTTCATTGGTGAACCGACGTGAAAGTAGACTCAGGGGTCCACTAGTGGTGGGCTTGAACCTTGGGAAGGTTTCCTACGTACCATGCCTTGACACGGATCAAATTACTCATAGTTCAAAAGGGTTGATGGAATAATGTTTAACATCATGCGGGACGGTAGTAAACCCTGACGTGAATAAACGACGGGCGGTGGGTGTCAGTGAACCGACGTAAATGATGGACCTTGGTCCGATGGGATATGGGCATGAACCTCTGGGAGGCTTCCTACGTACCATGCCTTGACATGGATCAAAGACCTCATAGTTCAAAGGGGTGTACAGTTTAATGTCATGTGGGACGAGGGTGTGCAGTTTAGCGTCATGCTGGATGAGGTCATGCAGTTTAGCGTCATGCTGGACGAGGGTGAAACTCGATGTGAATGAACGACCAAGTAATGTGGCTTGAACCTCATAGAGGCTTTCTACGTACCATGCCTTGGCATGGATCAAAGTCCTCGTAGTTCGCTGGGGGTGGGGGTTATGCTCTGGGGCGGCCCATAAGAGGATGTCATGGTCGGTGCGCGCTCTAAGACCATGTGAGTCATTCTCGGTGTGGGAAACTAGAGGTTGCAAGGACCTGACGATCACGTCGTGAAGGATGCGTCCGTGACAAGCGAAGAGGGGCTTACACATTAAACGGCCCGTGGTGCTGGGACGTACTCCAGGATGGACACCCAAGGTGTGGCAAAGCGCAACGAAAGAGGGATTTGGGGACCAATGATGGGGGGTTCCTCGTTCCCTATCACGCCCTCCACTTTCCATGGTAGTGGGGAAGTACGGAGATGCTGGGGTGCAGCCATCCGTTGGGGAACTAGGGTCTCCCTTATCCTATGAACATACGCCACTCCAATAAGGAGGATATCATCCCTTGTGGATGGGTGATTCCCTTCCTATGGAGATGAGTGGTGTAAAGAATGTTCGAGCTGGGGGGACCCTTCATGAGAGGCATGGGGTCGGGTCAGAGTTTAACGTCATGTGTTGAGGACATGATGCTTGGCAGTTTAACGTCTTGCAGCTCGGACGAGGTGGGTTCACGCCGCACCCCTAGGACATACATAACCGGTACCCTCTGGTCGTTGGGGAAGGTATGGTACCAGTAAGGTCGTGGTCAAGGGGGGTTATAGAGCGAACCATCAAGGGGTCCACGTTAGCATGGCTATGAAAAGAAGTAATAGCCTTTAGCGTGCCTATGCGAAGAAGCATTAGTCGAAGCAACGCTACGAGTGGTATTGTCCATGGGACTTTGAAATCACATCATGCAAACCTGGAGGGTCACACGGGAAGAGGAATTGCCAAGAAAAGGAGTGTGCTTTTCCATGCAAAGTTCCTTGGCCTTATCACGGGGCATAGGTGTGAGTGGAGGGTGCTTCACGAAGTTGAACAGTACGCACGGAGCACTGCCTCGCGAAGAAGGGGTGCCTTGCGAAGCAGTGTGCTTCGCGATGTGTAGAGATCCTACCTTAGAATAGAGATCACTAGTATGGTTTGGGTGTTTCGTGAAGCATAAACGCTCTGCGGCTGCCCGGGTTCCCTTGGGAATCCCCTTCCATCGCGAATGCCCTTGAGCTTCGCGATGGGCATCCCTCTCAGAAGAGGGGGTCAAAACGAGACCATGCAAAGGTGTATCGCGCAGTAGAAGTACCTCGCGGAGCTCATGAATCCCGGGTGAAAAGGGTGCTTCGCGATTCGGGAGAGGAGAAGCCGAAAGGTCAGATTGTCCCTCCTCTGGACTCCGGGGGAGCTTGGTATTTATAGGCAAGGGGCGCTGTGAAGCAGATCTCGCGCGCCTCCTCAGGTGCTTCACGGCGTGCTCGCGAACGTCAATGGCGTCCATGGAGAGTTACCACCTCTGGAGCTTCGCGGCGGGCTTTCGAACGTCAAATGCATTCGCAGAGAGTTACTGCCTATGTAGCTTTGCAGCAGGCTCACGAACGTCGAATGTGTTCACAGAGAGTTACCTCCTCTGGAGCTTCGCAGCGGGCTCGCGAACGTAAAATGCATTCGCGGAGAGTTACCGCCTCTGGAGCTTCATAAGACTGCGATGCCTGGGGCGCTTCACGCCGGTGCTTTGCAACGGTGCTTCGCGAGGCAGCGTTCCAACCTTTCTTTTTCGTCCCTTCATTTCGTGTAGTATTTTGGTGCCAACAAATTCCCCCCCTCAGACTTGGAGCCACGGAGGGAGAAGGGTCGTAGTCTGAGGGAAAATCGCCAAAATTGTCAACGGTTCACGATGCGGCTTCATGAAGTGGGCCTGTGGTGCTAACCGGGGCCACGGATCCGGACGCACCACGATGCTACGCATGGGTGAGGCGCACCGCGATGCTCCGGGGTCGCCGCCTATAAATAGGGAGATCGACCTCTTTCGTCTTCACACGACTTCCTTGTCTTTTTGTGCTATCTACTTTTCGATGCACCGCGTACTCCACGACAGCCCTCTGCGAAACGAGATTCGCGGTGAACCGCGGGTCTCCAACTCCGCATCTGTGCCAAGAGAACATCTTCTTGTCGGCCTGGGACATACTTCGCGGCTTGGTCTCGTGACCGAACTTCGCGATCCAGCTTCGCGATTCAGCTTCGCGATTCAGCTTCTCTATCCATCTTGAAAAAAATTCTTTTCCGAGGGCCGGAATCGAAATGGCCCATCAAGAGGCTGTATTGGGGGTGCTTGCAGATGCAGCCCATAGGGACGAGATGGCCAATTGTCCAGGCCTTGGGGAGAAGATCTGAAGCCATTAGGACCACGATTCTTTGACAGATCTGCTATCAAAGGGTCATAAGGATTATCCTCAATGAAAGAAGCAGTCATTCTATAGCTTCGGGTTGAGGGATGACGTCTTCATCCCTGAGGTGAGTAGGGACGAACCAGCTTACTGGTTCAGGAGCACACTATGCCAGCACCAATGGTTCAGGGTGGCCGATGGTCACACACAGGAGGACTTCACACCCTTCACAACAGACTGTCTCTACAACCATGTGAACGATATTGACGAGAGGCCACTACAACCGGAGACGTCCCCTCCTCTCTACCGTACCATGCTGAAGGCGGCTTTGTAGGATCCGAAGAAGGGATGGTCGGATGAGTGAGACCTGTGCCAGGGTGGCAACTTCACTGATGACTGGGCCTGGGCCTAATGGGTAGGCGCCTCATGCAGGGAGTTTGGGGCCGAGCTGAGGAGAGTGGGGTTGTATGAGGCGGCATGGGCCTTCCAATTCCACATTTACCAACCGAAACAACTGATGCCAGAATTGCTGAGTAGATGGTCGTCTAGGACCAATACCTCTCACCTGCATTACAGGGAGGTGGGAATCAACCTGTGGGATGTCCACCAAATTTCTGGGGTTCCGATCTTGGGGGGCCATGTATGATGACTTCCTCCCCGTCATCAGAGCGTGGGAGGATACATAGCAAATGACGCGACTGGCGTCAGCACTGATGGCACTCGTCCCTGGAGAGGACAAGGATGCATTGAGGGATTTCCACTTTAGGAGATGGTTCAAATGCATCTTGAATTTCCCATAGAATTGAGAGTTCCCTCCGAGGCCTAGAACTTGTCCGAGGGTGGCCCAACGGGGCAAGGGGCACTCGTATTGGCGGGTCATGGAGGACAGCCAATGGAAGACTTGGGGTTTCAGTGTCAACACTGAACAACAGCCGATAGTTAGGCTGGCGGCATTCATCGCGGCTCTCATCTGCGGTTGGATCCTACCGGTGGGGGATACAAGCATGGGGGTGCGGCCCAGCTCATTTATTATGGCATCCATGTTGTCCATGGGGCAGCGGATCAATATGGGGATTCCAATGCTCGCCAAATTGTACAGAATGTTGCGGCACATTAGTGATGGAAAGAAGCCGCCGAGGATATGCGGGCCCTTCCACATCCTGTATGGGTGGATCGTAGCGCACATCAGGGGGATTTATGAGTATCCAAACCCCATTTCGCCGCTGGGATCGAACTTCTGCCCCTCCATCCGGAATGCGGTCGAGAGCTTCCCATTCAAACTAGTTGTGTCGATGGTGCTGAATCGGGTGTGGAGGGGGGATGAGTTAAATTTTCACCCCTTCACATTGCCGACGAGGATACTTACTGATGACGGGTGGGGAACGGAAGAACATCGGGCTTACCTCCTGGACATTCGAGGTGGAGTTTTGGTGGCACAGATAGATCGTGAGCCACTCTACGAACCATACACCCCGCATCGGTTTGCGAGGCAGTTCCGGTGCCTCTAGTGGCTAACCCCGCAGGTCTACTTGGAGGTGCACCATGAGGAGCACCCGTGTGTGATGAGGCAGTTGTGGCTTAGGTTCACACGTGAAGATTGGAATATGCGGATTGTGTTGCCTCCATCCACCGCCGCTTTTGGATTAGTGATGGAGTATTCCATTAGTTTAGAGGCTGCTTACCTAGGGGAGATGCTGAAGCAACCCACTATTCGGTCGGTGACGGCGGGCCTCCCCTATCCCGAGGTCGAGATCAGAGGGCAGCTAGGGCTGCTCGCGGTAGCGGGGCTGCCATGGCAGGGAGACCCGCACCGGCCGAGGGTATGGAAGCAGCGGTGGGTGCGGTGATTCCGGAAGAGCAATGCCATCCGGAGGGGTAGCCACCGAGGGGATTTCGTAGGATATCCACTCAGGCTTCAGGGAAGTGGCTGCGTCATATCGACATGGTAGAGGATGTTGTCTTCCCGAAAGCCTGGGACATTTGGGATGTCAACCGGCAATTCCTCAGCCCACCCGAGATATGGGCCCATCTGAATCGCCTCGGGATGGAATTACCAAGCATAGGCCCAGTTCGGGCTGGAATCATGGCGTCTCCGGCGGAGGCAGAGAAATACCTGGATGAGCTGGAGGTTTACGTTCACTCCAGTGGTGTCCTCCGCCCAATGACCGACCGGGTGAGGTTACTGCTGAATTGAACGGTCCCCCGACAGTTATTGGCTGCCGATATGAGGGAGCGCTTCCCCCTGCTAGAAGAATCAGAGGACTCCTCTCGGGAGGATGAGGCTGGGGGAGGGAGCTCGATGGAGGAAGGAGAGGTCGGAGATCAAGGCTCAGATTCCGATGATTTTACAGAGGCTCTAGAGGTATCATTACGAACTTCTTTCCTTACAATCCGTGCTTGGGTCACTATGGACTTCTCACCGATGTTTGAGCCATGCAGGAGGAACTAGTTCGCAGGCCTCATTCTCGCCCCTTGGCGGGTGATGATACGGGACCTTCAGAACCCGCGCCTATGGCTGCGTCCAATTCCGCATCTGGTGGGACTAGAGCACCTAAGGTGGCTCCTTCGGAATCTCCAGGCCTTCCAACAATATACAGAGGGCATCGCATCAGGGTCCCATCAGTACTGGCTCAAGAGCAGTGTCAGGAGGTCGATCTCTGTAAGTCGAATCTACCGGTTCCCGTGTCGTCATATGTAGACTATGCCTGCCAACTGACGTTTATGTCCCTCTCTGTCGTACAGTTCTCCGACTAGCGTGGGCTGGTGCAGCAAGACTAGTCGAGATGTCTGGTGGTGTCCCTCCTAGGGGCATTCCGGTGATGGTGGTGATAGTCCCATCATCTCCTCAAGCTGCGACACACATCATCACTGGAGGGACGACCAGCAGGGTCGCACCAGAATTCATTGAGGTGGATTCTGAGGAAGAGGATCAACCGGTCGGTCCCAGTCTTTTCACGTCTGCTTCAGCTCCATGTGTCGTAATGGATTCAACACCAAATGTTGATCCTACCGAGGATTTCCTGCGGGTGTATCCCGCGTACGAGCCTGCCAATCGTGCAGACTTGGATGAAACGGACTCCGACGAGGAAGACAACAGCATAGTCCACCGCCGTTCTTGGATGTTGATCACGTGCTTCATCAAGGAAACCCCCCAAGCACAATGGCTGGCCGAAATGGATAGACTCCACTCGCGGTTGTGTGAACTGTGCGCTGTGGGAGTGGATGCCCAACGTCCTCACACACTCATCCGAGGTCTTATGGCTGAGAAGATCCGGGAGCATGATCGTGGGATCAGCATGGGCTGGCAGCGGAGGAAGGTGACCAACATCAAGAAGCTCTAGGAGGCTGAAGGCGAGGTCCAACAGATGCAGACCCGGGAAGATGAGCTTTCACCCTCTCTTAATGCACAATCTTAGTTGCTCTCACAGTTGAAGGCCCAGCTGGTAGAGGCAGAAGAGTGTATGAGGCAGGCCTCTGGAAAGATGGATGTCGTTCAAGCTAGCGTAGAGAGGGCCAAAGCCAAGGCTAACGAATTGCACCCCACCGCTGCTGAGGAGGAACGAGAGCTGAGTCAACGGCAGCAAGCCTTGGATGCCACAAGTCAACGAGTGGCGGAGCTGCAACGCTCTTTTGACGGGGTCAACCCGTCCATGGGGGGAGTCGACCCCCGGGTATTGTAACAAACCAAAAACCGTTTATTGGTACTTTCGTGCTTCAATTTTTCTTTATTTTTTTGAGTGTCGTAGCTCGCACGATTTCCTCTGTTTGAATCGCCTTGTTACATCCCTACAATGTTTGTGGGATGTTCAGCGAGAATTCCCCAAGCCCATGTGGGTCGATCCCGATGTGAGAAACAGGAGATAGTTTCCTTCTCATCCCACCTAACATAGGAGTGGGGACCATGCTCCGGGCATCTGGGATTCAAATTACCAGTCCAGATTTCTGAAAGACAGGAGAGGCTTGATCAGAGAAGGAATTTTTAGGATATCCGAATTATTTTTTCTTCAGCGTTCTCTTATGCACGAACAGGGAAACGCCAGGGGTGCTGAAATCGGTCCAAACAGATGAAAATAAGAGGTGTGAATTGTGATACCCATGTTTTGGAACACTGTGGGGATGGCGTGACAATATGGGACAACCGTTAACCTTAGGGGAGAAGTGGTATCCTTACTGTGTTAGCCTGTAATGGGGACAACAAATGATGGTCGACCGTTAACCATGTTAGAAACACGGGAACATGTCACAAATGTTGTTGGTCAATCCTTTGGGACGTTGGCCCAGGACAGTTGGTGCACCATAGGTCAAACATCCATACTGTTAGGGGGTCCTTCCAAACATGACCAGTCTTCCGGAACGTTGGCCCAGGACCGTAGGTGAGCCGATGCGGCATGAGGGCAGGCCGTTAGGGGGTTCCTTTGGACATAAAAGTGGACGAGGGTCCGAATAAGGGGAACGCAAAGCATGAAATATGGAGTGATGGTTTGTCTGAACAGAATCCAACACTTATGTAATTACACCACCGTGGTGGGAGTACGCCATATGGGCACATTGGTCTGATAATGGATCATTCCTTCTTTGGGACAGGGCCTCTCTGGAGAGGGGGCCTGCCGCATCCCAATGGGATATTGGGGCATCCTAAACATGTTCAGGGCAAAATTCTAGCTACATACTTTCACCCGAGCGGTCAGGCCAAAGGGCCGAAAATGGGGACGAACAAGATTTTGTGATTCCTGGGGCTGGACCTGAGGCGAAATGCTTGGGTGTCTCTACGTATCCCATATGGATGGGAATCATGCGTTGAGGACACATGGACTCATGTAGTTTAACGTCATATGATAGGACGTGGAATAAAAGGGAAGATCCCATGGAGTGTGTGGTGTTGTAGATATGAAACCGACGTGAATGAGGACTTGGAGTCCAAATCACACCACGTACCCCCGGAGGAAACTTTTCTGGTCAGGGGACCAAGAGTGAGTATTAGGTCGGGCCCGAAGCAGAGTAGTCAGGCATCCATATGTACTCCATGAGGATGGGGATCAAGTCATACGTAGTTATGAAAGCACAGTTTAACGTCATGCGGGACGAGGAGCAGCCCGACTGTGTTGGTACACATCCCGCCAAAACTACTAAGCCCACGTGAGTCGTGCTCGGTGTGGGAAACAAGCAGTAGTGGTGGAAATTTCCCAACACATAAAGGGGCAGGTTAGGGCAAAGGGAAGCTCTGTGAATACCGGACCAATAACACTAACATGATCATTTAGCGCACCTATATGCGCAAAGAGAATGAGCCAATTATGATGGATTTCCACTTGAACATGAGGAAGCGGAAATGTGTGAATCATGGAACTCGAGATTCAGATCACGATAATGGCGGCGTGACGATGGAGGATAACTATTGACCATGGCGGAAAACCCAGAATCCATATCGCATTAGCCTAGCATGGGGACAGACAAATGAGGGTCAACCATTGACTATGTTCGAAGCACGGGACCATGTCGCAAATTTTTTCAGATATCCATAGGGATGTTGGCCCAAAACGATTGGAGGGCCCTTAGGTCCAGCTTTCATGGAGATCCCTTAAGCCTAGTATCCATGTCATCCGAGGGTCCTTTTGGATGTGGAAGAGGATGAGGATCCAAATAGCGAGCTCACGAAGCTTGGTCATGGGACGAGGGGAATGTCCGTATGAAAATCCCACACTTCGGTCTCTTTGTCGAAACACATCTGAATAGGACAACGAGACGTATTGGAGAGAGGGATCAGATTCCTTTCCCATGGGGAGATCTTAGTTTAGGGTCGTAGAATCCGGACCATGAATGGGTAAGTGGATCAGGGGACACATGGAAAGGCGGTTACAAATCCCGACCTGAATGAGGACCTAAGCCCTACTTACCATGCATTCTCTGGGGAAATGATCGAGTCGAGGGACCGAACACGAAGGTTAGGCTGTGCCCGCGGGGAAGTTCCTGGGCGCTCTTACGTATCATAAAAGGATGAGAATCAATCCATAAGTAGTTCTGAAAAGTGGCACGGTAAGGTACCAGTGCCAGGGGAAAAGGGGAGGGCGTCCGTGGCCCTTGCACTAAAAGAAGAAAAATTTGATAAATCTTGTTTGTTCGTTAAGTTGAATGGCTTTTTTTGTGAAGCGACAGGCCTAGAATAGTTGGTCGTGATGTCGCCACAAGGATCAAGCCGTGATGGGCATTGAAAAATGGCATGGCACAGGACCAATACCCAACGTGATGTCCTCTACAACGAGGTCACCACAGTGTAGTGCCGTTTTTCATCGTGTGGCCAGGACGATAATGTCACAGTTTAGGGTCGTATGATAGGACCAAGCATGCATTTTATCGTCATGCAGCGCAGACGTAGCAGAGACGATTCTAGGCGGGGGAACGTGCATAGTGTTATAAGACACGATTGATGGACGCATGGTCCCACATCACATTGTACACCATTCGGAGAGGGAGACCTTAGACCGGGGGCCCATATATAGAGGTAAGAGGTGAAACATGGGGAGAGACTGGCTCCCAAAATGGGTTTTACCAATAGACAGGATGTCCGGGCGGTCCTACGTATCCCATGAGTATGGGAATCAAGTTGAACGTAGTCCTAGATGAATCTTAGTTTATGGTCTTAGAGTTCGGACCATGGGAGCCCCGAAGGGTGCCATATTGCAGCTTTGTCCCCCTGACATGCAAAGGTGCACTGAGGGATAGTGCCAAAAGTGTCGAGATTCCACTTGGACATGATTGGGTGGAAAATGATGTGAATCATGCAACCAACATTCGAGGAATGAAGGGGCTGGCGTGACGACAGAGGATTACTGCTGACCATGTTCGCGACACAGCATCCTGTCGCGTTAGCCTGAAATGGGGACAAACAAATGAGCATCGACCGCTGACCGTATTCGCAATGCGTGATTTTATCGATTTGTTGTCCAAAACCCTCAGGGGCATTGGCCCGTAATGGTAGGAGAGCCCTTGGGTGTTGAATCCAGGCTGTTCTTGGGGGTCCCTCTGGGTGTGAAAGGTAATGGAAGCCCTGATGCAGGGAAACACGAAGCTTGACAAGTGGAAGGAACTTGATCTAGTTGAATCTGACACTCTTGGTCCTAGACCAATGTACTCTTAACACATGTGTGAACCACTTCAAGGGGTCAAGAGACTCAAATTGAGGGTAACCAAGAGATGGTGGGTTCCCGGGGGAAGGGGGCATGGTGCCCAAAACCTTGTATCATACCTACATATCCCCCTCTTGGAGAGGGGTAGGCCAAGTGTCCTAGGTGACCAAGAGATCAAGAGATCTCTAAGAGGTGGGGCTGGACACGAATCCTAGACATTCAGGTGGTCCTATGTTTCCCATGAGGATGGGAATCAAGCCATACGTAGTTCTGGAGGGTTCCTTTTAATGTCATGCGGGACAATGAATAAGAGGGATAACTCTCAGAACGGGGGTTTGCGTGGTGCATCTATTGCAAACCCGATGTGAATGAGGACATAATCCCGCACTACACCACGCGGTCCCATAGTCGGGGTCCTGAAGGCAAGACCAGAGAGGTGAATTTGCTGAACTCAAGCTGGACCCAAAGACAAGGGGTCTGGGTATTCCTATGTATCCCATTAAAATGGGAATCAAGCTGAACATAGTTCTAGATGTGAATCATAGTTTATGGTCTTAGATCTTAGATCGTGAATGCTGACAACTTCCCAAGTAAGCACAGATGTCAACCCGATTCCTAAGACCACGTGAGTTAAACTTGGTGTGGGAATCAAGGGGAGGTATCCTCATAGAAATACTAGGGTGAGTCAAATAGGAGTCGGCAGAGAGCCCAGAAGGACACCTTTGTCGCGGCTTGTTCCCCCAAGGCGCAGACGTGCACGGAGGAAAAATACCAAGAGTTCCGAGACTCTACATGGACATGATGAAGTGATGAAGGGTGTGAATTGTGTACCCTACATTTTGGGCTTAATGGGTTGGCGTGGCGATAGAGGAAAACTATTAACCATGGTGCAAAAGCAGCGTCCATATCGCGTTAGCCTGAGGTGGGAACAACAAACGAGCATCGACCGCTGACCATACTCGCAACACTGGATTTTATCGATTTGATGTCAGAAACCCTCGGGGGCGTTGGCCCATAACAGTAGGAGAGCCCTTGGGCGTAATATCCAGGCCGTTCTTGGGGGTCCCTCCGGGTGTGAAAGATGATGGAAGCCCTGGCGTAGGGATACACAAAGCCTGGAAAGTGGGTGCAGACGTGTCCGGGTAAAGCTTGGCATTCCAGGTAATAAACCCGAGTACTCTTAGGTACATTGGTGAACCGCCAAAGAGGGGTCGACGAAATAGCTCATGAGGGAGAGGTACATGGCGTGGTCATTACAAGACCAATGTGAATGATAAAATAACCTCACGCCACACCATACACTCCTATAAGATAGGAATTGGGATGGGACCCAGAAATGCCAAGGGGCCTGATGGTTAGGCATTGGTCAGGAAGGCCTGACCTTCTTGCAGTTTATTGTCTTGCAATGAGGATGAGGTTCGGGGACCCTAGGAGGCCAAGGGGCCTGAGGCTGAGCCTCGTAATGGAAGGAACACAAAATGGTACATGATCATGACGTGAATGAGGACATAGTCCCACACCACACCGTACATCCCGGGTAAGAGGTTTGGCGGAGGGGCCCAAGAAGGCCAAGGGGCCAAAGGTCAGGCATCAGTCAGGAAGGCCTGACGGGTCTGCAGTTTAACGTCTTACATGAGGACGGGGGCCGAGGGACCCGAGGAGGCCAAGGGACCTGAGGCTGGGCCTCGTAAGGGGATGCGTATGGTGTGGTACATTATCCTGACGTGAATGAGGACATAATCCCGCACTACGCCGTACACCCCTATGGGGAATTGGGGTCGTGGGCTCGATCGCTAGCACCACCCGGGATGAAATTTGTCACTTCGGGATGGGGTAGAGTGAATCACTGCACTCGATGTTTGGGATATCTTTGGGTGGACCCAAAGATCCAGGGGGGTGTTGACCATGTTTGAAACACAGCGTCCCCATGGTGACCGGATATGGGGGCAACAAATGAGCGTCGACTGCTGACCAAATTCGCAACGCGGGACATGTATCGACTTGTTTCTTGAAAACCCTCGGGGACATTGTCCCGTATTGGTAGGAGAGCCTTTGGGCGTAGAATCCAGGCCTTTCTTAGGGGTCCCTCTAGGTGTGAGAAAAAATGATGGAATCCCAGTCAAGGAGTGGGTGAAGCATAGCTGTATCCATCCACGGAAGAGGCAAACATATCCAGGGGGTGTGCAGCCGGGTCGAGGCTTGCTTGATGTGAGTTGGGGAAAAAGTGTGTACACTACCATAGGTCTTGACCCGATGGGAAGATTTTGGATTTTGGGCTGGGCCAATAGACAAAAAGTTCGGGCGTTCCTACGTATCTCATGAGGATGAGAATCAAGGCATACGTAGTTCTTGAAGGCCATGTAGTTTAACGTCATGTGGTGAGGACGTGGGAGGATAGAAGAATGGGAGTGGGCACATAGTGCGACCCTTACAATCCTTGTGTGAGCGGGGTTGTATGAGCGGGGATAAGAAAGCCTACTCCCTGCTACACCGAGATCCACCAAGGAATCTATTCCCAGGGGGGGTAGTGGAGGAGAAAAGCTTAGTGCTGGGCTTAAGATGAGGTGTCTGAGCGTTCCTACATATCCCGCCAAAATGGGAATCAAGCAACACATAGTTCTTGAAATGCAGTTTAACGTCATGCAGGATGAGGAGGCATTTCATTTGGGGATATGTAAGGGACGGCAAGTAATCTGACATTAATGATGAAATAACCTCACACCATACCATACAATCCTGCAAGAGGGTAAGTCGGGGAAAACCAAGGGGCCTAAGGCCGGACCGCGGTCAGGGAGACCTGACCAGCTTGCGGTTTAACATCTCGCGGTGAAGACGAGGGGCCATGGGACCAAGGAGGCCAAGGGGACTGAGGCTAAGCCTCGGTCAGGAAGGCCTGACTGACTTGCAGTTTAACGTCTTGTAGTAAGGACGGGGGGCCATGGGCCCAAGGAGGCCAAGGGGTCTGAGGCTGAGCCTCTGTCAGGAAGGCCTGACTGACTTGCAGTTTAACATCTTATAGCAAGATGGGGGTTGTGGGCCCATGGAGGCCAAGGGGCCTGAGGCTGATCCTTGGTCAGGAAATCCTAACTGACTTGCAGTTTAACGTCTTGCAGCAGGACGGGGGCCGTGGGCCCGAGGAGGACGAGGGCCCTGAGGTGGAGCCTTGGTCAGGAGGGCCTGACTGGCTTGCAGTTTAACGTCTTGAAGCAAGTCGAGGGATATGGGCCCGAGGATGCCGAGGGGCCTGAGGTTGAGCCTCGGTCAGGAAGGCCTGACTATCTTGCATTTTATCATCTTGCAGCAAGACGGGGGTCGTGGGCCCGAGCAGGCCGAGGGGCTTGAGGCTGAGCCTCAGTCAGGAGGGCCCGACTGGCTTGCAGTTTAACGTCTTGCAGTAAGGACGGGGGGGGGGGGGAGATCTTAGTTTAGAGTCATAGTGCTCGGACCATTTTGCAGTTTATCATCTTGCAGGACGAAGATGCAGTTTAAGGTCGTGCAGGAACATAACGTGCAGTTTATAGTCATGCAGGACCTTTTTGCAGTTTAGGGTCGTGCAGGACCATAACGTGTAGTTTAAAGTCATTCGGGACCTTTTCGTAGTTTAGGGTCGTGCAGTACCATAATATGCAGTTTAAAGTCATGCGGGGCCTTTTCGCAGTTTAGGGTTGTGCAAGACCCTTTTTCCCTAGGCAAAGTATCGCTTAAGGAATTTGGCATTGGTGGGAGGGGTTATACGCTCTCCATCCATGGTCGCTAAGGAGTATTCTCCATTGGGGTAAACCTTATGGATGATATAAGGCCCTTCCCATCTGGGTTCTAATTTGGGCGGTTTCCTATCGGGAATCATTGGCGCTCGAAGGGCTAGTACCAGGTCGCACTGTAGAAAAGAGCGGAGACGAACCTTCTTATTGAAGGCCCTCACTATCTTATCCTAATGCCTTTCCAGATTGCATAGGGCACGAAGTCGGTTCTCATACAGTGCTTCTAATTCAGATAGACGGATTTCGGCTACCTCATCTGATGTTTGGTGATCATAAACTATAGTGCGTAACGATGGCAGCTGGATCTCAATGGGTTGGACGACCTCATCTCCATACACCAGGGAATATGGGGTAACCTGGGTGGATTTGTGAGTCGTCGTCCAGTAATCCCAGAGGGTGTTGGGGAGCTTTTCCGGCCAACGTTTCATGTTCTGACCAACCATCTTCTGCAGAATGTTAGAGAGGGTTTTGTTGAACGCCTCGATCTATCTGTTTTCTTGCGCGTGGTAGCAGGAGGTATGGTTCGAATGGATGTCATACTTGGCGTAAAATTTCTTCAGTTCAGCCACTTGGAAGTTGGTGCCGTTATCGGTGAGGACATCATGAGGGACCACAAATGGTGGATAATATTGGAGCTCACAAAGTCAATGATGGAACGGGCCTTGACCCCTTTGAGTGGAACTGCCTCTGCCCACATGGAGAATAAATCTGTAGCAGTCAGGATGAACCTATACTAGCGGTTTGGTTCCGGTGGATATGGTCCCACTACATCAAGTCCCCATATCGCAAATGGCCTAGAGTACATGGTGGGGTAGAAGGGCTCCGGCGGCCAATGCAAGAAGTTGGCGCGAACTTGGCATGCATGGCATCTCTTGGAATACCCAATACAATCATGGATCGTAGAGGGCCAGAAGTACCCCAACCTCCGGATTTGATTGGATAGCTTCGGCCCAGCTTGATGGGCGCCATAGTAACTGGCATGAACCTCTTGCATAACTTGAGGTATCTCTACTCTTTGGATGCAACGGAGGAGGATACCATCTAAACTCCGCTTATAAAGGATTTGTTCAAGACTAGGGCTGCTCTGGAGGGTAAATTACAGCACACGGCGTCGAATTCACTCGCGCTCGACCCGGTCATCCGAGAGGCGACCATTTTGGAGATACTCGACAAAAGGTTCCCTCCAGACGGGAGTGGCTTCAACCTCTACGTCTGACGAACCCGGGACCCCTGACGTGGAGGGTCCGGCTATGAGATGACTTACTCGCAGGACATCATTGTCCTCTTCGGTGACGGGGGCAATGACTCTCCGGTGTGCCACATGTATGATCAAATCATCTTTCTCGAGTTCTGCGAGCGACGCGGCTATGCCAGCCAAGGCTTTTGCTTGACCGTTCTGGGACCGTGGGACATGGGTAACCTCTGGTCGAGAAGAGAATTGGGCCATTAAGGGGAGGGTGTACTCCAGCAACGGTACAATCTCCGGCTTCCTGACAACGTAGTCGCCATTAACCTATTTGATTACTAGCTTGGAATCTCTTTTCACATGTAGATGGGGCATATGGATCTTAAGGGCCAACTCGTGGCCGGTGATGAGAGCCTGGTACTCTGCCTCGTTGTTTGTACAGCCTTCTGACAACAGGAATGAGTATGGCAGGACGACTTGTGCCGGGGTAATGAAGACAATACCCATGAACACTCTGTTGAGCTTGGGATCGTTGATCCGCCTACCGGTTGGGCTCTGGTAGGCGTCGTCGAAATGCATTTGCCAACACGGGACGGCATGATCGACTGAGAGGATCGTCTGATCAGGAAAATCCAGTTCTAGGAATTGATATGCAGAGGTTGGATGGGCAGCTAAAAAGTCTTCCAACGCATGTCCCTTAATTGCCTACTGAGGTATGAACCTGAAATCAAACTGCTGGAGAATCACCGCCCAACGTGCTAGTCGGCCAATCAGCGTGGGACGGTTCAGGATGTACATCAGTGGGTCTACCCGGGAGACCAATTACACCACATGGTGCTGTAGGTAATGTCGCAACTTCTGCACGGCGAATACGAGTGCAAGGTAGCTCTTTCCGATAGTGGAGTATCTGACCTCCGTATCGAGAAGCATGCGACTGAGATAGTAGAGACTGTTCTCAGTACCCTCATTATTCATCTGGGCGAGCAGTGCACTATGGGATCTTTCCAGGGAAGTCACGTAAAGGACTAGTGGCTTTCCGGAGATGGGTGCCATCAAAACTAGAGGATGGAGCAGATACTACTTGATTTCCTCGAAGGCGGTCCGACGCTCCTCATTCCATTCATAGGCAGTGCCCTTCTTCATGTGCTGGGAAAAGGGCTTACACTTTCTGGCCAGATTCGCGATGAATCGGCATATATAGGCTAATTGGCCTTGGAGGCCTCGAATCTCGCGAATGTTGCTCGGGGGAGGAATTTGGATGATGGCCTTGATCTTCTCTAGCTAGATATCGATACCTCGGTATCTAACAACAAAGCCCAGAAACTTCCCAGAGGTGACCCCGAAAGCACACTTCAACGGGTTCATCTTTAGGTGACAGGAACGGAGGAAACAGAACACTTTCTCGAGGTCTTTGAGATGGTCCTAGCACTGACATGATTTGACTACGAGGTCATCCACGTAGCATTCCACCAATGTCCCGAGAATCGGCTTGAATATGCGATGCATGGCCCCCTGATAAGTGGCAACTGCATTTTTCATACCGAATGACATAACCTAGTAGCAAAATGTACTTTGGGGAGCCCTAAAGGCAGTGGACTCCTCGTCTTCGGGGGCCATCTATATCTGGTTGTACCCGGAATACCCATCCATGAAAGAAAGAGCTTGGAACCCTGCCGTGGCGTCAATCAACATCCCCGTCACCGGGAGTGGGAAGTCCTTTTTTGGGCAGTGGCGATTAAGATCGCGGAAGTCGATGCAGACTCTGATCTGTCCATTCTTCTTCCTGACTGACACAATGTTGGCAAGCCACTTAGGGTACTGGACTTCTTTAATGAAGTTGGATTTGATAAGCTTGTCAACTTCAGCCTCAACCATAGCACCATGAGAAGGGTGCATCTTCCTGGGAGGCTGCTTAAACCCACGATGTTTTGTCGGGAGGCCTAGACGGTGAACGGATACCTGGGGATCTAGTCCTGGCATCTTGTTGTAACTCCAAGCAAACACGTCACAGTGTTGTTTGAGGAAGTCTACGTACTGCTGCCGCTCCTCGGGGAACATGGCCGCACTGATCAATGTGGGTTTCGGATCTGCCTCGCTACCAAGGTTCACCTATACCAGTTCATCCACCGTGGTAGAGACGCCTTCTTCAAAGGAGGGGGGAGCATCCTCCAGGTCATCCTCTCCACCCGTGGGGGGATTTTCGGAGGTGGGAGGTGCTTCTGGGTTATCAAAGCCTTAGGGGATGCTGGTGCCGGCTCGGGCAGCAGTGGCCATCATATCAGCAGTATCACATTCCATTGAGACCATAGAAATGAAGGCAGTCAACCCTATCCCGTCTGGCCTTCGGCCTAAGGGGCCACGTTTGATAATATCAAAGCAGTGGTGACATGTCGGCCTAAGTCAGTTGATTCCTGCCCAACGGAAGAGACACGTATGGCGTACCGCCATTGTCATAAGCTTGACATTCCGGTAACGTATAGGGGTAGGAGGTTCCGGGATCACCTGAGCCTGGTTGATGTTGGAGTACGAGGTGATTTTCTATCGTTGCATGGACAAGAGAAAATTCCTTCCTTGTGTTCCCGAAACAACAAAACATTGCCCCATGTCGGGGGTTGTGGCCTCTAATCGGTGGATCAGGAGGATGTAGGCGTCATCCATGCTTGCCCAGGGATCACTTGTGATCGGGGCAGGATCATCCTCACTTACTAGGATTTGGTTATCCTAACTATTGTAATAACCAGCTTCCAGATAGCGGGCCTCACAAGAAGTGAAAGGAGATGCATCTCCTTGGAGAACGCCTTCTCGACCGTTGAGTGAGTATTTGAGGCACTGGTGATACGACGAAGGTACCGTTTCATGAAAATGGAGCCATGGACTACCCATCAACGCGTTGTAGGCGGTGTCTTGAGAGACAACCATGAACTCAGTGCTGGAAAATAAGCCACTGAACTGAGTCTTCAGGCGGATCTTGCCGACTGGGGTTTTCTCGGTCCTGTCGTACCCATGGAATCTGAGGTCAGAGGGAGTTAAATCACCTTCAGACAGACCCAGCTTTCGCAACGTCCGAGTCGGAATTAGATTGATTTCGAAACCCGTGTCAACGAGGCAGCGACAGACTTCCATGCCATTGAAGTGGCCAGTGATGTACAGCGGGCGAATGTGCCCCTGTAGAGGAGGGTCCTCATCTTCACCGGAGAACGAGATAACCGCCTGACATTCTTCATTTTCAATCGTCTCGGTATGGAAGGCTTTTGCAGCTGCTACCTCCATCTCAAACTGGAGGGGGCTCCGAAGGTCCTCGGAAAGTGCCTCGCCCATTTCAGATGATAGGCAAAGGGCCTCAAGGATAGAAAGCCTTTCCGGAATGTCGTCCAGGTGCTTCAGGACATCATACTTTCGTGCCCAACGCAAACCTCTACCTACATGAGGTCGTTCGGCATTTGGAGGCATAGAGGGTCCTGCTGGTTGAACCGGCGATCGGCTAGTACTGGGTACATCTTTCTGCCTACTAGTAGAAGCCTGAAGAGTAGTCTCCGGAATAGTATTGGGCAGCAGAGGCTGGCCTCTAGCCGAGAAATACTGACTATGATACGAATGAGGCAACTCTCCCTGATCTAGTAGCACGAATAGTGATAGAGCTAGAGCCGAGGGCGTTAGATGGGGTTGCGCGTGCTGATCTTTGCGTTGAGCCTGCTGTCTGGTCTCAGTAGCGTGCACGGCTTGGCTAAAAGTGGCTGCTGATGTACCTCGATGACTGGCGCGGTTGCGATTCCGCCGACATTGACGTTGGCTGGAAACATTGTGGAGGTTCGCCTGGCGCTCCCCCTCGTCGGGAGTCATATAGGGCTTTACCAGCTCCACGATGTTAACCGAAGCGTACCTCTGGCTGTCGCTCGAGGAGTCATCCAGTACCATGCGGATTCTAGGAGGAATCCCAATTTCAGAGGGCAAAAAGTCACCAAGAATGCGGGATGACGACGACAACGGTGGTGCGCGTTGCTTCTTCTTGTGTCGTCGTTGCTTGCCTTTTTGGTAAGAGGTCGACTGTGAAGACGATGCGGAGGTACCGACTACTTCTTCTGAAGGTTTCGGCTGCTTCAGGCAAGCCCGGATGATACCATGGGCATGGATGACGGTGTTTCGAGCCATCAAGTCATCGTATTTCCGGGATCCGTGGTTGGGAACCTGCTGCCACTCGCCTTCGCTGTCGCTACCGATCTCTGACCCAGCAAAGACACCCGCCACTTGCGCTGGTGCTGGGCCCAACTTGACTATGTTGGTTTGAACTGGTCTTGAAGCCAGTCTTTAAACACATAGCATTTCTTAAGGTTGTTCCCCATAAACCGATGATAAGGGAAATAGTTGGGATGATCGGTGAGATTCGCCTCTGCCGGCCTTCTACACTCGGGCAGACGCACAATCCCTTTCCCTAGAGCACTTCGAAAGTAGCAAGGGACCTTATTTTCGTTGAACGAATAAGTCTGGTGCCTTCTTTCCGGATAGGGGGCCCTGGGGGCCTGTCCCTGACGATGGGCCGGAGGGGCCTGCCGAGGAGGCGGCGCATAATTGTCTCGCCTAGGTGGCGGTGGTGCATTGCGCGGGGGAACCTATCGATTCTGAGGCAGTCGTTGCTGGGCTGGAGCCTGTGCTTGAGGTGGAGGACATCTGCGGGGTTGCGGGGATGGTGCCGCCGACAATAATTCTAGCTGCCAAGGGGCTTCTATTTGGGCCACCGCAGCGGGTTCTGCCCTGGCGGTCCTCCTGGCCGGGATCATAGGGGGCAACAAACATGCCTGAATAGCCTGTTGCAGGGCTTACTCAAGGCGCTGAGCATTATTTGAGAAATCTTTGAACCCTCCAGGGTAGTTCTCGGTAATTAGGGAGGGTACCAGCTCTGTCTTTATGTTCCCCATACTCATCATCAGTAATTTCTCCTGAGTCAGTGGCATGTCGAGGGAATACATAAGTCCCTTCCACCGGGCGATGAAATCTGCGACTCGCTAATCAGGCCTTTGTTTGCACTTGAAGAGGTCTGCAATGCTAGACTTCCCTGTGGTGGAGCTGTATTGGTATAGGAACTGCCGGCGGAGATCCTCCCAACCGGTCACCGATCCGATAGGGAGTTGGCTGTACCAGACGAATGATGGGCCTTCCAATGTCTGTACGAATCATTGGAGCTTGGCGGCTTCTTGCTGAGCCGGGGTCCCCAACATGGGGCCACACTTGGAAGAAAAATGAGCCAAGTGCTGCGGTGGGTCCCCTGTCCCATTGGAAGGAGAGAAAGTGGGGTTCCCAAAACCCGGGGGTGCGGGAATATCATCTACCCACGCGGGAGACGGCTTGCCATCCGGTGGGACCGCTACCTGCCACGTTTCCGACGCTTCAAGGCGGGCTGTGAGCGCCGCTATAAGATCATCCGGGTGGGGGTCCTTGTCTTGACAGGGATCCCTAACCACAAGTGTGTTGCCAGGTTTCTCAACACGGTAGATGGCTTCGGCAGCTCGTGGATCAACTAGCGGAACAACCTGCGGGGCGACTGGGGGAACCCAGACTGGATTCTTCAGATTGCCCCATCGTTCGGGGGGGTTTGACGAGACGTATCGCGCCCTCTTGCCATAAGTTCTGGGTAACAACCCAATCTTTTTGAGTAGTATATTAACTTACTCTTATTGATTTAATAAGATGCTATTGGTTAATGAAGAAAGAAGAGTCGATGACTTCATCCAGTAGACTCGAACCTTATGAAGCCCACTTATCAGAGCTTGGGAAGGAGGTAGCATCTGTGGGCTTCGCTTTGGACCAAGCCCAAGCCGAACTCCAGCATGTCAAGCATGAACAGAAACACCTGCGGGAGAAGTTCAAGTTAGTAGAGATTACTACTAGGGCAATGTTATCTGAGCCTCCCTCAGATTCTCTCACCATAGCACACCTTACACTTAGGTCTTATGCTGGTGTTATAAGGGGCTATGTGACGAGACCCTAGCTTCCTTGTGTAATCCTTTTGAGTGAATAAATTGATATTTCTTCCTTTAATGATGTTTGTGAAATTTCAAATGTCCAGATAATTTTAGAATGTATTTTATTGATGAATTTTGAAAAAAAAGGATATTTTAAAATATTTATGAAAACCCTAAATTACTAATGATGTGTAGTGATTTTCAAAAAATGGTCTTCTACAAAAGTGTTCAGTAAGGAATTTGGAGTATAATAAGATCAACTTAATTTTTGATGAATAGTAAATTATGAATAGTGATTTTATGCTTAGGATTGGTAATGTGACCAAATGGATTAGTAATTTCACTCAAAGAAAGTTTTAATATAATTTATACATCTAGATTAAGTAATGTGATTCAATAAAATGGCTAAATAACGGTTTCATAAATTATTAGTCAAGTATTAGTTTTTTCGGATGAATAGTATTTTTTAATTAAAAATAATTAGAAAATTATTTTTATTAAAAGGAATTTAGTTTTGAACTCAGAGCATCGATATTATGTTAAGGTAATTTTTGGGGATTTTTCTGAAAAAAATGAATTTTCGACGAATAGTGCTTTTATTGAAAAATTAAATTAAAAATATTTAGAAAATTATTTTTATAAAATGGATTTCATTTTTGAAATCAGAGCATTGATATTTGGTTAAGGTGATATTTTGAGATTATTCTGAGAAAGTTGAATTTTCGATGAATAGTGAAAATATAGTTTTTAAGTTACGGATGATTAATGACATTATTAAATGATGTATTAAGTATATATTTCAATATGGTCGAATTATTAATAGTATGATAAGGTATGAGGTGTCCCAAGTGGCCAATTCCATGGGAAAATACCATGGGCAAGCCCATGGTTTTCCCAAAACCACTAGTGAGGTGTCCCTTGGCCATTAATGCCTTGTCCCCTCACTTTCCCTATAAATTCCCACCCTTTTCTCCTTTATATTTCAATCCCAACTCTCCCCCAAAGATGTTCGGGTCTTCTTACCTTCCAAGGAGTCCTCCCAAGGTTCCCCCAAGCCATCAAGGTTCAAAACATTGAGTTCCAAGAGTCACGTTTTAAGATAAGGGATCTGACCCCTCTCTTTCTTTTCATGTAATCACTTTTATGTCATTCCTTTTATGTTCCATGTTCTTATGTGAGAGGATGTTATTTTATATTCCTTTTACTTCCCTCTTCATGTTTATAAGATTAGATATTCCCTATTACTCTCATCATTTCATTTTATGAAAGTTTAAGTGATGCCGTTAGGCTGCCGAAATTTTAAGGGATTCATTCACCCTTCTCATTTTTCAAGTTCCATTTTCATGTCAAGTCTTTCAAGTTCCTTTTTATGTTGGGGTATGATCTCTATATCTATCATACTTATCTCTTACGATCATATGATGAGAGACCCTATTTGATCTTGTCAATTCATTTTTATTGACGTTTAAGTGATGTCGTTAGGCTGCTGAATTTTAATAAGAGAAATCGAATTTTTGTCTTCCTTCCATGTTTTTCATTTAAAATGGTATGTCCTTCAAATTTCATTATCATGTCCATATATCCTTCTTATTCTGACCCCCTACTGTTTTATGGGTCAATTTTGAGTGGGTGACTCATGTCCCCTCTCTTTTCAATGTTTTCTAAAACCCCGAAACATAGCTGTTATGCTGCAGAATTTTCGTCTCAAAATGCCTCTCTCTTTTTTCAAAATTATTTTATGTTATAAAGTGAATACTCAAAGATCTTATTTCTACAAGGTTATTCACATATATATCAAAATGTTCTATTTTAAATTCTGGGATTAACATACATGAGACCCACTTTCCCTTTTCATTTGTTTTAAAGTGACGTAAAGGTCATGTCTTTAAAGCAGTTTTTAAAACGGTATGATTATGAAATGAAACCCATTTATTTTATGCTATGTGGGTTATTTATGAAATGTTTGATGATGATATATGTGGATCACATGATAATAAAGGCAAATTTAAGGGTGTTCCCTGATATCACTCCAATGCATTGGGTAATGATGAAACCACTAGAGATTACAATTTTCACGATACCTTGGTGAATAACCTTGGTAATTTTCAAAGGACACCTTGGGTATGGACATTGGTGATATGTTCATGACTGTCTATGTTAAATGATGTAGCCACATCTTCAAGTTATGAAAAATGTTATTTTTATTATGAAATGCCTCATGATTTCTTTATCATGCCTTAAAGTTCTTTTCATGTTCTTATTGAAGTATATCAAGTTCACATGTAAAATGTTCCTCTTGTTTCCCTTACTGCGCCTTCTGCTCACCCTTTATTTTGATGTATGTCTCCAGGTTATGAGATGCAGTAATGAACCTAGGATGAACTTAAGGAGAAGCCTTTTAAGTGTTTAAGAAGAATTCTTTATGTTGCTTTCATGTATTTTTTTCCTTGTTTCCAAGACACTAGACCTTAAAGATCCTCAGTTATGTGTAATGTAATGAAAGTTTATGTTATAAGAAGACGGGATGCTATAGTTGGTATCAAAGGATGGTTTAGTTATTTGTGGAAATTAGGATATAAAAACTTTAGGATGAACCCTATAGAAATGTTTAAATATAGGAAAACTTCCTGGTATTTTGGTAAGTATTGAGTAAGTGGTTTATCAAACAAATACATCTCTGTCTGGATATGGGCAGGTAGAGGCGGCTCTGGAAAAGATGTACATAGGGGTAAAAACCGAAAACACCGCTTTGAGCTAGACTCGAACGGGAACTGGTGCACGATAACGGGCCTTACTGCACTCTTGGATACGACACTCCCGAGGGATATGTTTGGTTAATCACAAGCTTTTTATGAATCATTATGAAGGAATTATAGAGAAGTATAATTGTCTAAGAATGAAGTCTTAGTTAAAAGATTCATAAATGAAATAATTTTCTCACTAAGGTTTTATTCTTTTAGAAAACGGCTGGCAATATGAGAAACCGTGCCGTTGGTGACCGCAATGCACCATGTGCTGACGGCCCTCCGATGGAAGCCGTAATGGAAACATACATGCGAATGATGAACCAACTGACTCAAGTTATGAGTAATAACTTGAATCAAGCTGAGAGTCCGATCTCACCACGAAGGGACAAACTTTTTGTTGAGTCCTTTATGCATCAACGACCACCAACATTCAGTGGATCTACTGACCCATTGGTTGCGGAACAATGGATAAACTCCATTGAAAAGATCTTTTCTGTACTTCATTGTTCGGAACAAGAAAAAGTCACCCTTGCTGTTTACCGCCTAGAGGGAGAAGCTAATCAGTGGTGGTCACTGATCAAAAACATGAAGCCACGAGGAGATATATAAGCTATGGAGTGGGAAGAATTTCGGGGAATTTTCATTAACAAGTATTTCCCTCGTTCCATGAGAAGGAGGATGGAGAAAGAGTTTCTCAAGCTGAAGAAGAAGGAGAACGAATCTGTCGGAAGCTATGACATGAACATCACAAGGCATTCCCGTTATACCTCAAGCTTTGTCATGGACCCTAATGGGAAGGTTGATAGATTCTTTGGCGGACTACGACCTCATCTGCGGAAGAATCTAGCCAACAAGGACTACGATAGCTATGAAGAAATAGTTCGAAGTGCTATGAAAGTTGAACTAGTGTTTGGGGAGACACAATGGTCTCAAAAATCTAATGAAAAGAAGAGAACTCTAGAACCAAGCCTGGGAAGAAGTTTTGATCAGGAAAGAGGTGGAAATCATATGCAACATGCCACATGTAATAAGTGTGGAAAGAAGCATCTGGGGCACTGCTTTATCGGAAGTGGTAAGTGCTACAGGTGTGGAAGAGAAGGCCATATTTCTTGGAATTGTCATAGTGATGTGAAGCCTCAACTTCCCAACACTATAGACAGAGGAAAGATGGTTCCGACCCTACCCGAAGTCACATGCTTCAAGTGTGGATAGCTTGGGCACTTTATTAATCAATGTCCAAATCCGAGGGCGGTGGAGGGGAATCACCATCAACCTCAGCAGAGGCCAAGGGAGCAAGGTCGTGCTTTTGCTATCACAACAACGGAAGTTGAAGTTCCAAACGATGTGGTAGCAGGTACTCTTGTCGTCCTCTCAAAACTAGCAAGTACTTTATTTGATTCTTGTTCTACGCATTCCTTTATTTCCTACAAGTTTGCAAGAAATATAGAATCAATCCCCAAACTGCTAGAGGTGGAGTTGTCAGTCAAGACTCCAAGTGGGATTATCCTTGTATCAACAGTATTTAGAGACTCTAGTGTTTACTTTGGTGAGAACAATATTATCATAAATCTAGTAGTCATTCCTTTGATGTAATTTGACATTATACTAGGGATGGACTGGCTCTCAAAGTATAATGCTAAGATCAAATGCAGAAGTAAGGAAATATCAGAAGTCTTGAATGAACGACCTATAGTTATCTTCCAAGGAGAGATATCCCAAACTGATCCCTATCTAGAAGCACCTCCTATATATTTCTTTATGGAGTTAATCAGTGATGATGATGAAGGAAAATGGAGCATAGAAATAGAAGATGTTCCGATTGTTCAGGAATACATTGATGTATTTCCTGAGGAGTTACCTGGACCTCCCCCAGAAAGAGAGGTAGAGTTATCCATTGAACTCGTACCTGGGACTCAACAGATATCAAAGACTCCATATAGAATGGAAAATGTGGAGCTAGAAGAGTTAAAGAAACAACTCCAAGACTTGATGGAGAAGGGGTTTATCCAACCGAGTGTGTCTCCTTGAGGAGCACCAGTTCTCTTTGTGAAGAAGAAGGATGGATCAATGCGGCAATGCATTGATTATAGAGAACTGAACGGGATCACAGTGAAGTACAGATATCCTCTTCCAAGAATTGATGATTTATTTGACCAACTTCACGGGGCTCAATTCTTCTCTAAGATTGACCTTCGATCTGGTTATCATCAACTGAGGGTGAAGAAGGAAGATATTCCAAAGACTGCCTTCCGATCAAGATATGGGCATTATGAGTTTACTGTTATGCCCTTCGGCTTGACTAATGCTCCTACTATTTTCATGGATTTAATAAATAGAGTCTTTAAGGACTACCTTGATAACTTTGTGGTAGTTATTATTGATGATATTTTCATATATTCAAAAAGTCATGAGGAGCATGAAGATCATCTAAGGGTTATATTGAAAACTCTTCGGAAGTAGAGGCTCTTTGGGAAGTTCAGCAAGTGTGAGTTTTGGTTACAACAAGTGGCTTTCTTGGGGCACATCGTAACCAATGAAGGAATCTCGGTTGACCCTACAAAGACAATGGTTGTGGAGGAGTGGCCTCAAACCACAACAGTAACTGAGATTCGTAGTTTCCTTGGATTAGCGGGATATTATAGGAGGTTTGTGAAAAACATTTCACGGCTTTCTAATCCACTAACCAAGTTGACTCGAAAAGGGGTTATGTTCATCTGGACAAAGGAATGCGAGGAATGTTTCAAGAGCTGAAGAAGAGATTGGTTACTGCACCTGTGTTAACACTACCCTCTATCGGAGAAGGATTCATTGTTTTTTGAGATGCATCTATGAATGGTCTTGGGTGCGTCCTAATGCAAAATGACAAGGTAATTGCTTATGAATCTCGACAGTTGAAGATTCATGAGCAGAATTATCCTACGCATTATCTAGAGCTGGCGGTAGTTGTTTTTGCTCTAATGATATGGAGGCACTATCTTTATGGGGAAAATGTGATATATACACTGACCACCAAAGTCTAAAGTGTATTTTCACACAGAAAGAATTGAACATGAGACAAAGGAGATTGTTTGAGCTTATTAAAGTCTATGATTGTTCAATTCATTATCATCCTGGAAGAGAAAACAAAGTCGCGGATGCGTTAAGCAGGAAAGATCCTGTTGTTCTGGCAACAATGAGGATCTTAGGAGATCCCTTGATTAAAGATCTAGTAAAACTGGACATGGGAATTATAAGGAAAGGGACATCATCAACCCTATACCAAATGATTTCTCAACGTTCATTACTAGAGAAGTTCATGAAGGCTCAAAAAGAAGATCCTTTGCTGCAGGAGAAGTTGGAGGCTGTAAAAGATGGGATGTTCCCTGATTTCAATATTGATCAAGAAGGTGTATTGAAATTTCGTACAAGACTATCTGTCCCATCTATTCCAGAGATAAAGAAAGAACTGATGGATGAAGCTCATAGCTCTACATTCTCTATACATCTGGGAAGCACTAAGATGTATAGAGACCTTCGTGATCATTATTGGTGGGATAACATGAAGAGGGAGATTGCTGATTACACTACAAGGTGCCTGGTGTGTCAGCAAGTAAAGGCAGAAAGACAACTTCCTAAGGGGGTATTACAACCTCTACCCATACTAGTATGGAAGTGGGATAATATCACCATTGACTTTGTAACTGGTCTCCCAAAAACATCCAAAGGAAAAAATGCGATATGGGTTATTGTGGACCATCTCACCAAGATAGCCCATTTTATCTCTATTCGGGAAGATTTCTCTCTGGATCAGCTTTCCAAGATATACGTTAAGGAAGTGGTAAGGCTGCATGGGGTACCACTATCCATCGTATCTGATCGTGACCCAAGATTCAGATCAAAATTCTGGAGAAGTCTGCAACATGCTCTGAATACTGAATTGAATTTTAGTACGGCCTATCATCCTCAAACTGATGGCCAATCTGAAAGGACTATTCAGACACTTGAAGACATGTTGAGATTATGCTCATTGGAATTTAAGGGTGGATGGGATCAACACCTCCCATTAGTGGAGTTCTCCTATAACAACATCTTCCATGCGAGTATTCAGATGGCACCCTATGAAGCTATGTATAGAAAGCGGTGTAGAACTACTACATGTTGGGATGAAACTGGTGAGAGGAAGCTTCTTGGGCTTGATCTTGTGCAAGAGATGACAGAACAGGTTCATGCTATCCAACAACACATAAAGGCTGCTCAGAGTCGGCAGAAGAGCTATGCTGACAATCGTCGAAGGGACTTGAAGTTTGGTGTTGGTGACAAAGTCTTTCTTCGAATTTATCCATGGAAGAGAGTCATACGGTTTGGGAAGAAAGGGAAGCTCAACCCTAGGTACATTGGCCCCTATGAAATCCTTGATCGCATAGGAGCAGTGGCCTATCGTCTAGAACTTCCGCCGAACCTAGCTCAAGTTCATGATGTCTTCCATGTATCTCTCTTGAGGAAGTACATACCCGACCCTTCGCATGTACTGAACCCTGAGGTGGTACAACTAGAACATGACCTCTCTTATGAGGAGCAGCCAGTGGAGATCATTGACCGTAGAGACAAGGTTCTATAAAACAAGACTACCCACTGTGTGAAATTGTTGTGGAAGAATCATAAGTATGAAGAGGCGACATGGGAGCCTGAGGAAACGATGAAGCAAAAGTACCCTCACCTTTTCGACTAGGCCTCAACTATAAATTTCGGGGATGAAATTTCTTAAGGGGGGAAGAATGTAACGACCTAATATTTTTGAGTAGTATATTAACTTACTCTTATTGATTTAATAAGATTCTAATGGTTAATGCAGAAAGCGGAGTCAATTGCTTCATCCAATAGACTCGAACCTTATGAAACCCACTTATCAGAGCTTGGGAAGGAGGTGGCATCTGTGGGCTTCTCTTTGGACCAATCCCAAGCCGAACTCCAGCGTGTCAAGCTTGAACAGAAACGCCTGCAGGAGAAGTTCAAGTTAGTAGAGATTACTACTAGGGCAATGTTACTTGAGCCTCCCTCAGATTCTCTCACCATAGCACACCTTACACTAAGGTCTTATGCCGGTATTATAAGGGGCTATGTGACGAGACCCTAGCTTCCTCGTGTAATCCTTTCGAGTGAATAAATTGAGATTTCTTCCTTTAATGATGTTTGTGAAATTTCAAATGTCCAGATAATTTTAGAATGTATTTTATTGATGAATTTTGAAAAAAAAAGGATATTTTAAAATATTTATGAAAACCCTAAATAACTAATGATGTGTAATGATTTTCAAAAAATGGTCTTCTACAGAAGTGTTCAGTATGGAATTTGGAGTCTAATAAAATCAACTTAATTTTTTATGAATAGTAAATTATGAATAGTGATTTTACGCTTAGTATTAGTAATGTGACCAAATGGATTAGTAATTTCACTCAAAAAAAGTTTTAATATAATTTAGACACCTAGATTAAGTAATGTGATTAAATAAAATGGGTAAATAACGGTTTCATAAATTATTAGTCAAGTATTAGTTTTTTCAGATGAATAGTGTTTTTTAATTAAAAATTTAATTAATAATAATTAGAAAATTATTTTTATAAAAATGACTTTATTTTTGAACTCAGAGCATCGATATTATGTTAAGGTAATTTTTGGGGATTTTTCTGAACAAAATGAATTTTCGATGAATAGTGTTTTTATTTAAGAAATAAATTAAAAATATTTAGAAAATTATTTTTATAAAATGGATTTCATTTTTGAAATCAGAGCATTGATATTTGGTTAAGGTGAAATTTTGAGATTATTATGAGAAAGTTGAATTTTCGATGAATAGTGAAAATATAGTTTTTATGTTACGTATGTTTAATAACATCATTAAATGATGTATTAAGTATATATTTCAATATGGTCGAATTATGAATAGTAAGATAATGTATGAGGTGTCCCAAGTGGCCAATACCATGGGAAAATACCGTGGGCAAGCCCATGGTTTTGCCAAAACCACTAGTGAGGTGTCCCTTGGCCATTAATGCCTTGTCCCCTCACTTTCCCTATAAATACCCACCCTTTCCTCATTTAGTTTTCACTCCCAACTCTCCCCCAACGAAGTTCTGGTCTTCTTACCTTCCAAGGAGTCCTCCCAAGGTGCCTCCAAGCCCTCAAGGTCCAAAACTTTGAGTTTCAAGAGTCACGTTTTAAGGTAAGGGATCCGACCCCTCTCATTCTTTTCATGTAATCACTTTTATGTCATTTCTTTTATGCTCCATGTTCTTATGTGAGAGGATGTTATTTTATATTCCTTTTACTTCCCTATTCATGTTTATATGATGAGATATTCCCTATTACTCTCATCATTTCATTTTATGAATGTTTAAGTGACGCAGTTAGGCTGCCGAAATTTTAAGGGATTCTTTCACCATTCTCATTTTTCAAGTTTGATTTTCATGTCAAGTCTTTCAAGTTCCTTTTTATGTTGGGGTATGATCTCTATATCTATCATACTGATCTCTTACGATCATATGATGAGAGACCCTATTTGATCTTGTCAGTTCATTTTTATTGATGTTTAAGTGATGCCGTTAGGCTGCTGAATTTTCATAAGAGAAATCTAATTTTTGTCTTCCTTCCATGTTTTTAATTTCAAATGGTATGTCCTTAAAATTTCATTACCATGTCCATATATCCTTCTTATTCTGTCCCCCTACTGTTTTATGGCTCAATTTTTAGTGGGTGACTCATGTCCCCTCTCTTTTCAATGTTTTCTAAAACCCCGAAACATAGCCGTTATGCTGCAGAATTTTCATCTCAAAATGCCACTCTCTTTTCTCAAAATTATTTTATGTTATAAAGTGAATACTCAATGCTCTTATTTCTACAAGGTTAATCACATATATATCAAAATGTTCTATTTTAAATTCTGGGATTAACATACATGAGACCCACTTTCCGTTTTCGTGGGTTTTAAAGTGACGTAAAGGTCATGTCTTTAAAGAAGTTTTTAAAACGGTATGATTATGAAATGAAACCAATTTATTTGATGCTATGTGGGTTACTTATGAAATGATTGATGATGATATATGTGGCACACATGATAATAAAGGCAAATTTAAGGGTGCGCCCTGATAGCGCTCCAATGCATTGGGTAATGATGTAACCACTAGTGATTACAATTTTCACGATACCTTGGTGAATAACCTTGGTAATTTTCAAATGGCACCTTGGGGATGGACCTTGGTGATATGTTCATGATTGTGTATGTTAAATTATGTAGCCACATCTTCAGGTTATGAAAAATTTTATTTTTATTATGAAATGCCTCATGATTTCTTTATCATGCCTTAAAGTTCTTTTCATGTTCTTATTGAAGTATATCAAGTTCACATGTAAAATGTTCCTCTTGTTTCCCATACTGGGCCTTCTACTCACCCTTTCTTTTGATGTATGTCCCCAGGTTAGGAGATACAGTAATGAACCTAGGATGAACCTAAGGAGAATCCTTTCAAGTGTTTAAGAAGAATGCTTTATGTTGCTTTCATGTATTTTGTTCCTGGTTTCCAAGACAGTAGACCTTAAAGATCCTCAGTTATGTGTAATGTAATGAAAGTTTATGTTATAAGAAGACGTGATGCTATATTCTGGCTTCTGCCCTGTCTGCGGAAGTAGCATGATCAGGGTTTCCTAGAGGCACCTCTTCGGGGGAAATTGTTCATTCCCCTGCTGCCCTGACCTAGGATTACCATAGTCGGGTCGCCACTCTACATCACGCTCTTCCAAGAGTTCGTCAACCAGCCTTTTTTGCTCAGCAAGCTGCTGGCATAACGTGGCCTTCTCGGGATCTTCTTCAGTTTTCTGCATAGAGGCAGACGGGTCGGAGTTCTTGATAGTTCTGACGTGCTCCATACCCTTGCCGATATTTCGACCGAGTACCAGCGACTCGGTGGGTGTGGGGAGGCCTAACAGGTTCCTCTACTGACGGGTAACCCTCTCTGATGGGTCCAGCAGTGGCGGTACGCCCTCCGGGGGTATGTCTCCATCAAGGAATTCAAGCTCTTCTTCCTTGTCCACAACGTCAGCCATGTGGACCACGACCCCTCTTGAGGGCATGTCCTCGAGGTCGCATAACGAATCGTGCTGCCATCAGATAGGGTTGAAGAGGAGAGTGGCATAGTGTCCCCAACCATGGACTTGCACATGGGGGTAGCTTCCCTGAAGATTCTGCGGAGTGCTTTGAAACTCTGAACACATTTCTGTTGGAGGTCACTCTGGTGGCCTGGCGACTCAGGGTGCTGAGCCACAAGGAGAGCGGTCGAATCGACCAGGTGGAATTGCTCGCCGATTTCGTCGAAGTGCTCTCGACTCCTGGGGTATTCCACCCGCTCGTAACGACGGATGAAGTGTGTTGCCCATAGGGTTCGACAAAAGAACCCCACTTCTTCAGGGGTAAGACACTCTGGTATGCAAAAATTCAGCGCTTCTGTCGGCCAGAACTTCTCCGGGAAGTAATCTGCTGCATGAATACTCCAGAATCTCTTGGGCTCAAACTCGAGGTCTGGTTCTGTATTTCCCCACTCGTCAACCGGGGGTGGCTGAGGGACCGGTAGCAGTACCTAGGCGGACCTCTGGGATAGTAAACTCGGCAGTGGAGAATATGGCGAACGAGGTGACTGTCCTCCAAATTCTGGGGCATCCTCTGAGGAGTGAGGTGACCTGTCCACAATTTCACGGTACGATGGGCTGATAGCCGCATCTTTCGTCATAAGAGTCGTGGATACCGGCGACAGGTCATGTCATTGCTCTACCATCGTTGGCCCCCAAAATAGCTCCCTGTGATCTCTGGTATAGGTAGAGGGCACTTCTGGTGACGATGGCGGTGATTGCGCGGTTGAGACCTGCGGAATTCCCATGATTTCTTCCTCCTGGATGTACCTGTGGAGAGAGATGGGAATCTGGTGGACCTCATATTCCCGGAGAATGAGGCTAACGCATCTGGTTCCTACCCCAGTCCTTGATACGGAGGAGCGGGGAGAAGGTTCCATTGCTTAGTCGCATTCTGCTTCTGAGTCGGAGAAGCGGGCAAGTTTGATCTACACCCGGGCCTTCACAGGACTCTTCTTGTGGTGGCGACGACCCGCTCTCCTACCCCGGGGTTGCTCTTCGGGACACAGTTGATTTTCATCATGTAGCCTCGGGGTGGCGCTGGCACCGTGGTGGAGAGAAACCCTACCCGAGATGGCCGAGGTGTGAGGGGAACCGGGGAAAATATCAAAGGGTACATGGGGAGGACCTCCATGAAAAACACCCATGTGGGTGGAGCCTCTGTTGGAATCGGCAGGAGCATGGGGAGGACCTCTATGGTCTATGCGGGTGAAGCGAGGCTGGACTTCACTCTTCATGTTGCTGGGGTGAGGAGTACCTTCGCCCATTGCATAGAGGATGTAGGTAGGGCCCCCACGATGGAGAAGGACTGGATGGATAGTACCTTCAGATCAGCGGTCAGGGGTAGGATAGACTCCATACCCTGTATAGTGGGCCCGAGAAAGGCTTCCGCGCCGAGCGTCACTGTCGCTAGGAAGTTCTTCCTCCGGGATGGGGGTAGCATGAGGCATACCTCCATAATGAGCTTCGGAGTGGGGAAGGCCCACGCTCTATGGAGTAGTGGTACAGGGAGGGCCTCCGTACGAGGTGACATCACCACGTGTTAGTTTGCGGCGATCACCACTCGGGCCTGCAACCCGGAGAGTCAACCCAGCCTGCCCGTGGGGTGGTTGGGGTCTCGATCCTTGTTGGGTGAAGGAGTGACCCTACTCCGTGTATGCAGGGACTTCATGATGCACATCTACGATGGCTCGGGCCTCTGTAGCTGCTGACGTTGACACACCTGGGCGGGCGTTCTCAGACCGGGCCCGGCGCTGACGTCGGGTCAGGCAAGCTAGTGCAGGTGGTGTAGGGGCATAGCCTTCCTGCTTTTCCTGCGGAGCCAGACGGTGGCGTTGACGCGGCCGGGCGAGAGCTCTTGCCTGGAGCCCTTGGGTCGGGACCCTGAGTGGGCTGAGCCGGAAAACGCCCACCTCATCAGCGTAAGGCGAGGAGTCGTCAAGGCGTTCCGTGGACAGGCTCCCGAAACGGTTGAACATTGGGGTGGGGAGTAGGGGCTCCCTGCGCGGCCTGTTAGGGAGGCGTTGACGGCTGGTCCTGGAGGCCTCCAGGTCCATGCGGGCCATATCCCTAGTTGGGATGACCCCTTCCTCCTTGTACATGCGCATGAGGTTTTTGATCACCCTTCTCTGGATGACCTCTAATGGGGAAAGGGGATGTGGGCGCCCCATATTCCGCGATGTGGCGGTCGTCGTGGTGGTAGCAGCGCCATGCAGGGTGGTTGTGGTGGAGTTTCCCCTGCCCCTGCATAGGCGGGAAGGCGGTGATCATGTCTCTGTAACAGCAACCTGGTTCCTGAGAAACGAAGGGATCAACTCATCAGCACTGAGAGGAATAGAATCGGAAACCAGTGCCCCAACTTCCATCCATTCTCCACGTCTGTAAGAAGGATCCATGCCAACACGCTGCAGAACAGAGTACCCCACATTCTACTGCCCGACATCCGGTAAGTTTCACGACAGGCTCGCTATTTGCCTGGCGAGACCAGGCACCAGATATCTGGATCCGGTGACATGTCAATCTACTGGTGTCTCGAACGCTACTAATCTCCATATTGAGTACAAGAATTTCACGTCGGGTTCACCATTTCTGTTTCTGACGCTTTCGTCGGGGCGCGTGCATCCGTCCGTCCACGAAGGAGGACGCGCTGCGCTTGTTGCCGCGCATTCCCTCTTTCCATAAGTGGGCGGCATTTGTTCTTTATTCAGGGACGTCTTCTCCTTGATCGAAATGAGATGATGGGATGTCGGTTCTTCCTTATGTGGATTCCTCCTCAGAACTCGTCACCTAGTCTGGGTATCCCTCATAGATTTAATACGTAGATCGTGAAACTCTTCCTAGTGCCATGTTCCCATGGACGCCGGTTAATTACACTGCTTCTGTCAGGACATTCCAAAGTGTCCGGTCAGGGCAGCAACCTTTAGTCGGGGGAGTAGTCACGTTGAGGCATCAGTAGTGTGTCTGGATGCTGGGGAACCTGGAATGTCTGTCTATTATCCCTGGTCACATGGCTTCTCAAGGGCATGGAAGCCCAAGGCATCCCACATCGAGCGCGGGGAATTATATGCCATAGACACATATCTGAGGTTTTCCTCATCTTCCCGTGTTTAACACAGGGTACACCGCGAGTTTAATGTCCAGCGGAGACGGATCAGCCTGATCAGAGCATTAGCTAGAATAGATCAGATTGAGGGGTTTGAAGGTATGCCGATACCAGGGCCAGCCCATGTGCGGCTATGAGGGGGAGCGTACCGACATGGTATCACCGGGATATGACGGTCCGGGTGAGGATCCGGGTGGTTGGTGGATGGATGAATGAAGTGGAGGGTGGAGTGGAAAGGAACCATTGCAACAGGGGCAACAGTGAAGTTTGGCTTGATCCTTGAAGAGGCTTTCTACGTATCCCCATGGCAGGGAATCAATGTCCACGTAGTTCGGGATGGTGCCACTGAACCGGCATGAGGGTGGACCTTTGTCCGATGGGCATCGTCAGTGAACCAACATAAATGATGGACCTTCGTCCAATGAGAAATGGTATTGAACCTCTGTGAGGCTTCCTACGTACCATGCCTTGACATGGATCAAAGACCTTGTAGTTCAAGGGGTGTCATCAGTGAACCAACGTGAAAGTATACCCGTGGGTCCACTAGTGGTGGGAATGAACATTGGGAATGTTTCCTACGTACCATGCCTTGACATGGATCAAAGTCCTCGTAGATCAAAAGGATTGATGGAATACAGTTTAACGTCATGCGGGACGGTAGTGAACACTGACGTGAATAAACGAAGGGCGGTGGGTGTCGGAGAACCGACGTAAATGATGGACCTTGGTCCAATGGGATATGGGATTGAACCTCTGGGAGGATTCCTACGTACCATGCCTTGACATGGATCAAAGACCTCGTAGTTTAATGGGGTGTACAGTTTAATGTCATGCGGGACGAGGGTGTGCAGTTTAGGGTCATGCTGGACGAGGGCATGCAGTTTAGCGTCATGCTGGACGAGGGCGAGACTCTACGTGAATGAACGACCGGGTGATGTGGCTTGAACCTCATATAGGCTTCCTACGTACCATGCCTTGACATGGATCAATATCCTCGTAGTTCGCTGGGGGTGGGAGTTATGCTCTGGGGTGGCTCATAAGAGGATGTCATGGTCGGTGCGCGCTCTAAGCCCACGTGAGTCATGCTCGGTGTGGGAAACAAGAGGTTGCAAGGACCTAATGATCACGTCGCGAAGGATGCATCCGTGAGAAGCGAAGAGGGTCTTACTCATTAAGCATCCCATGATGCTGGGACTTACTCCAGGATGGAGGCCCGAGGTGAGTAAAAGCGCAACGAAAGAGGGATTTGGGGACCAATGATGGGGGGTGCCTCATCAAATATCACTCCCTCCACTGACCTTGGTAGTGGGGAAGTACAGAGATGCAGGGGTGCAGCCATCCGTTGGAGAACTAGGGTCACCCTTCTCCTATGGACATACGCCACTCTAATAAGGAGGATATCATCCCTTGTGGATGGGTGATTCCATTCCTGTGGAGACGAGTGGTGTAATGAATGTTCGAGGTGGGGGACCCTTTGTGAGAGGCACGGGGTCGGGTCACAGATTAATGTCATGTGTTGAGGACGTGATGCTTGGCAGTTTAACGTCCTGCAGCTCGGACGAGGTGGGTTCACCCTGCAACCCTAGGACATAAATAACTGGTACCCTCTGGTCCTTGGGGAAGCGAAGGTATCAGTAAGGCCGTGGTCAAGGGGGGTTGTAGAGAGAACCATTGAGGGGTCAATGTTAGCGTGGCTATGCGAAGAAGATATAGCCATTAGCGTGCCTATGCGAAGAAGCATTAGGCGAAGCAATGCTACTAGTAGTATTGTCCATGGGAAATTGAAATCACATCATGCAAACCTGGAGGGTCGCACGGGAAGAGGAATTTCCAAGAAAAGGAGTGTGCTTTGCGAAGCAAAGTGCCTTGGTCTTAGCACGGGGCATCGGTGTGAGTGGAGGGTGCTTCTCGAAGTGGAACAGTACTCGTGAAGCACTGCCTCGCGAAGAAGGGGTGCCTCGCGATGCAGGGTGCTGCGAAGTAGTTTGCTTCACGATGTGTAGAGATCCTGCCTTAGCATAGGGATCACTATTATGGGTTGGGTGTTTCGCGAAGCATAAATGCTCCATGGCTGCCTGGGTTCCCTTGGGAATCCCCTTCCTTCACGAATGCCCTTGAGCATCGCGAAGGGCATCCCACTTGTAAGAGGGGGTCAAAACGAGACCAAGAAAAGGCGCATCACGAAGTAGAAGTACCTCGTGGAGCTCTTAATTCTTGGGGGCAAAGGGTGCTTCGCAATTCGGGAGAGGAGAAGTCGAAAGGTCGGCTTGTCCCTCCTCTAGACTCCGGGGGTGCCCGGTATTTATAGTAAAGGGGTGCCGTGAAGCAGAACTCGCGTACCGCCTCAATTGCTTCACGGCGCGCTCACAAACATCAACGGCATCCGCAGAGAGTTACCGCCTCTGGAGCTTCGCAGCGGGCTCGCGAACGTCAAATGATTTCACAGAGAGTTACCACCTCTGGAGCTTCGCGGCGGGCTCGTGAACGTCAAATGCATTCGCGGAGAGTTACCACCTCTGGAGCTTCACGAAACCGTGATGCTTGGGGTGCTTCGTGTCGGTGCTTCGCGTCGGTGCTTCGCGAGGCAGCGTGCCAGCTTTCTTTTTCGTCCCTTCCTTTCGTGCAATATTTTGGCGCCAACAACAATCTCAGCATCAATCATCATTTTCTTCTGCTTCTTTTATATCTCTTCCTTTCCTAGACACTTAGTTGTCTTCTCCTTCAGACATTTTACATCAGCAGGGTTCAATCCAAACAAAGGCTCCCCTTCTTTATTATTCTTCATGTCATCCCTCCATTTTTCTCTACCTCTTTTAGAGATTCTTTTTTTTCTACTTAGATTTTGGAGGTGCGGATTTGGTTTTCTTAGCCTCTGGGGTTTTTTTCTTTCTCTTATACTTCCTTCATCATTATCTATCATCCACCCTTTTTGTAGGCTTCATTCACTTCTTGGTTCTTCGATATGGCTTCAGCTTCATCTTCATGCAAGTTAAAAAATTATTCAGATTCCTTAGAAAAATTACATTCATTCTCTATAAGGTATCATCACTCACGTGCATGATGTTACAATTCCTAGGCTAAGAACTACAAGGAATTTTAAAATATTCTAGTCACCAAACATTAAACATTTAATGAATGGATGGATACAAAATAATTTGAGCCATCATATTTCTATTCATTATATTCTCAATCGTAATCAGAATATGCTTAACTGGGTTATTCTTCCTTAGATTCACCAAGAAATCGAGTATATAAATGTCACTCTTCTTTAAACTATCTTTATCACTATTCCTCAGTATGATGAATCCTTGAACCAACAGTTAAATTATCCATAAATTTGTAGACTACTGAGAAATCTTTGGGGTCCTTAATTTTGAAATACCAAGGCAAGCCATAGCCTTCACCTTATTGAAACATCCTTTAACATCAGGCAGCTTATGGGAAAAAAATTCTGCTTCTCCTTCATAAAGAATAACAACAAAGAAAGTAGCCTTGTTGTATGAAAGAGCATATGTCTTCCCATATCCCTTGAAAGATAACTTATATCTACCTTCTTCCTCGAAAATTCATAATGTTTCATAAAATTCAACGAGAAAATCTGGATAGACCAGATCCTGAGCTCCTAGTTTCTAAATGAAAACACTCTCCCCTAAATTCAGGTTGATGTTATTTTAGATAATGGAATAAAAAATGGAGAAGAAATTTGGATGCACAATCCATTCTCTATAAACCTGCCACTCTGAGATTGGCGTGAAAGTTGTCTTGTATTTCTGAGAAGATTATTTGATAGAAATTCGGATTTGGGGAAGATCTATGAAGTTTAGAATGAGCTTGTGAAGGAGGGTGGAGCTTCAGCACATGAAGGCTTGAGTTTCTATGTGGTAAAACCAATGGGGGGTCCTTTATATAGGCAATTGAGATGATGGTTAATCATCCAAACTCAATCCAACAGTTGAAAATCTTTCTGATCAGGTATGAAGGTTGGGGTGATAGCCATAAGAAAATTTTGGTAGAGTCCGATATTTTGAAGTTTTAATGATGAATATTCAAATTTAAGGAAAATAAATGAAATCAAAAATTTTAATACCAAAACTAAATTCAGAAAAAAAAATTAAGATTACAAATATTTAAGAATGGAAAAATACCTCTTGGATAGCTTAGGAAGATTATTCATAATAATAATAATTCAACATGAAGAACTTTTGATTCCGGATATTGGAAATTTAAAAAATGTGCTTATGAAAAACATTACTACACAAATTTTGTGTACAATAATCTTCATTACGAAAATTCGAGTACAAAAATATTCATTAAAAAAAACTGAGTACAAGAATTTTCCCTATAAAAATTTATGTACAAAAATTTTCATTAGGAATATTTTGAGTACAATAATTTTCATTACGAATATAAGATTACAAAAAATTTTATTACAAAAATTAATTTATATAAAAAAAATTGAGTCTGAAAATCTTCAATAGATAAATTTAGAAAATCAACATTTCAAAAATTCCAATAATCATTATTAAGAAAATTTATAAAATCATCCTTATGAAAATGTAGTAAATCATCATTATGAATATGTTATTACAAATACTTTTGAAAATATGACAATGAAAATTTTCAAAATATATCAAAGAAAATTTTGAAAAATTATACAAATTGATGCAACCCTTATGAAAATGTGATTATTATAGTAATGATATGGATTCAACATAAAGATAATAAGGAAGATTACAAAATGGATATCATTACTAACTTATGTTTAATTTATTCAAAACTAATGGAAGGTAATGATTTTGTGAAAATATTAGAAATTTGATCTTCTGTTCTGAGAAATTGAAGAACGATATCTCCATTTTGGGTGTGATCACTAAGAATGTGATGCCTAATATCCATGTTTTTTTCATGAGGGTGATGTGTTTGTTTATTTCCTAGGGAAATGGAACTAGAATTATCACAATTTTTTTTTATTTTGGTAAAACTCATACCATAGTCTGTGAGTGTGTATTTCATCCACAACACTTGATCACAACAACTTCCAACTGTTACATATTCTGCTTCAATATAAGAAAGTTCTTCTGAGTGTGGTATTTTGAATGAAGAAGAATCTAATTAATCTCATAAGAAATGACATATTCCAGATTTACCATTTCTCTAAATTCTGCATCCACCAAATTCTTCATCCAAAAAACATTTCAAAACAAAACCATTTCCATAAGTATAAAAGAGTCATAAATCTATGTATTCTATTATGTACCAAAAAACTCTTTTCACATCCTTTAAATGAGATTACATTGGATTGGATTAATATCATACACATAAGCATACTGAAAACAATAGGTTTGGATGACTAGACACTACTGGAAATAATTTTTTACCCAAAACTTGTATACCAACAGTTCCTTTGAACCATTTGTATAGGTGATATTTACAAAAGGTTTATGCAAACAGTTGGTAAAGATCTGTAAAAATATAGTTTCCCCAATGGTTTAATGATACCATTGAGAAAGATGGGTAAAAATGATTTTTCCAATTGGTTTGATGAAACTATTGGGAATGATGGGAAAAAATGAGTTTTCCCAATGGTTTCATAAATCGTTTGGGAAATATGTAGTTTTCCAAACGATTTGTAAAAACCATTGGGAAAAAGATGCCCCAAATTCTCAAAATCTAGTCAGCCCCCTCCCCATGATTCCAGAAGCATTGTGTGGCTTTCCCTGAAGCGATTCCGACTCGCAAAAGCCCTTGAAAAGCCCCAACACAAGTGCACCTCTTCCATCACATCAGCTTCCAGGTTAGGCTCCTTCTACCTTTTCTCAAGGATATCCTTCCACATATTCTCAAGGATATCCTTCTATTCTCAAGGATATTGTTATTCTAAATTTCCTGGGTTTTTGGAAAATTTTATGATTCACTACTCCACGAATTGTCTACACAAATCACTACATCGGTGTACACATTTTCCAATTAATGTTTTCATTACACATATTTAATTATAAGGGAATGGTTTCTCTTAAATGTGTTCAAATTTTAACGATTCATAGTTTTTCTTAATCTCAATGCTTCAAATAGTACAACTTCATGTATATGAATTCATAAGAAATTGTTTTTAATATTTATTCATAGTATTTCATGAAAGTCACTCCTTTCATTAAGATCATGTCAAACATGAAGATATTGTTCATCTTAGTTTTTGTACACTGTGTGAATACATAACAAGTACGTATCATGTTTCTATCAAAATTTTTATATATAAAATGAAACATTGTTCACTTATCCTTTTCACAATAGAACATATAGAGCATCTTCTTGAACATTGAAAAATAGTATGTGTTCCCTAATTATTCTTCACCAAAGAAATAAGAAATAATTAACCATAAAATCTAATGTTATTTATGACAAAGGGAACTCTCGGGGGGATGTTACCATTTCCCATGTAGTACATCTTACTTCTTCATGAAAATAATTCACAGAATGTAAAATTTTCAATATTAGTGAATATTATTTTTCCTAATATAACCCTTAATAATTCTGCCTTCAACATCATACATGAGTTATTCAGTCCCCTTTTTAACACACAATGACCATTTTCACTAATTTGGGGTTCCTCAAATTATTGGGAAAATAAAAAAAAACACATGTATTGCATCATGTTTCTCATATGGTTTCATGGATACATGTTCATCTCGAAAATCATGACTGCGTGGTTCAAATATCATGAGGACCACGGGATTATTATTCCTCACACAAATGAAGTTAATTTCTGCAACTATGTGTTTTTGTTTACACTTTTGATTTCGCCGAAAGGGGACCTTTGTGGTAATTTATCATGGTTTTTGGTGGTAATTTAGGATGTAAGATAGTATGACATCATTTTACATGATATATCCAATATTATTATTGATTTATGTTCCATTTGATTATCATTTCCAAGTGATGTTGTTCAATAAGTTGTTATTAATGGTTGTAATAACGACGATATGGTATAAGGGTTATCATAGTGTGTATAAGGGTACACATGGTGTGTATAACAGTTGACATGGTGCCTATGTGGGGTGACGGTATGGCTGTTCAGGTGGGGTGGGGGACTTGGTTTTCCAATTTAGGTGTGGGGGGTAGGGGTGTCCAGGTGGGGTGGGGGGGGGGGGGTTGGGTTTTCCAAGAGGGGTGGATGTAGGGATGTCCATGTGGGGTGGGGGGTGAGGGGATGGGTTGTCCTAGTTTGGTGGGGGTAGGGCTGCCCATGTGGGGTGGGGAGGGTGTTCAGCTGGATGAAGCTCATAACAATAAACTCTCTATAAATTCTGGAAGTATGAAAATTTAAAAGGACATTCGTGATCATTTTTTGGTGGGATAACATAAAAAGTGTTTGATGTTTTTAGACCTTTTTTATTTGGAATTTCTTTTGAGGCGGATGTTTCTTATTGGAACCTATGATGGTAATATATTTTAGTTTCTAAATTGGCTAAGACTCCCCAACCATGCACAATGTATGCAACCTCTACCCTTATTTAGTCATTCTGTTTACATAGCCTATGAATCTTCAACCAAAATTTAATTAGTGAACTCAAGTAATTATTTCAAGCATTCGTTATCACTATCATATAAGAAATTGAATGATGTAAACCCATCGTCACGTGATTTCTTACCTTATATACAGTCTAACATATGGAATATGAGCTTTTTGAATTCATCAGTTAACCAGGATCATATATTCCATTTCCCCCAAGATGACTGTACTAATATAACTTTAGGGTCAATTAAATATGGTTCTCATTTTACATTGTATATTATGTGTCCTTCTTGGATAGTACTCACTTTTATGAGGGTGGGGTGCTTTTCACTAGCAATGATGGCATGTGTAGACATCCATAAAAATTTTAGATAAGTAAAAAGATTAATTTAGTAATGTAGTTATCATTGACATACTTTATTATTAATCTCAAATTAAAAAATAAATGTTTTTCTCTATACTTAATGAAATTTTACAATCCATGAACAACCTATTAGTGTATAAGCCTAAAATTTATCCACCCATGGGGTGCACTTGACTTGGGTAAGTAATTGGGTAGTGAAAGGTATGGCCATAGAGGTGCCAATAATGAGTTACTGAACATGATTGAATGATTTGGGATGCCTATAACACATAATGGGATATGAGGTATGTGTCTCTTATAGACCTAATGATAATGAATATAAATAGATTTTAATTTAATTTATGAGTACTTATTATTTACATTATTTTAATAGTTCACTACATTGATTAGAAACATCTTCATGTATCATTTACTAAAATGTATTTTCTATTAATGTTCAATCATATTTAATTGTTTATGACAAAATGACTTATATAATTTATTTTTACAGAATTTACAGATGTTGGATGTATGAAACCGATCAGGTCACAAGCGATTTTGAAAACAATTTGGAGAGATTTATAGATTTTTCATTTCAAAATGGTTTAGATAGTGGTCGCATACACTGCCCATGTTCCAATTGTGTTGGTATACCTTGGTTGAGCCGTGAAGAAGTCATCTAGCACATAACCAAAAATGGTTTTCAAGAAAACTACATTGTGTGGTATCACAATGGGGAGCAATTGAAATCCCACATTGATGATGATCAAAATGAAAGGAATGAAATGGAGAATTTTTTGGATGATCGGTTTCCTTTTATTCTTCATCATGAAAAAGAATGGATTTTGACTCAAGAAGACTTCAGTATGAGAATAGCTAATGCATCTAGTGAAAATGATAATATTGACTGGGAGAAAAAATTGAATGATGCTTCCACTACTCTAGTATATCGAAAATGCAATAAAATGAAAAATTAGGAATTTTAAATCTGATTGTTTCATGGGATAACTATGTATGAGATTTCTAATACAACAATAGATTACATTCTTACCCTCTTGAAGGATTTAATTCTAGATGATGCAGATATTCCCTCAAACCACTATATTGCATGGATGTTAGTTGAGGAACTTGGATTTTCAAGAAACAAAATTCATGCATGCCCGAAAGATTGCAGTTTATTATGGGAGGAAACCGTTGAACGAAATGATTGTATCAAATGTGGCAATCCCGCTGGAAGTCAAAATCTGATTGAACACCATCCCATGTTCCACAGAAAGTAATGTGGCACATTTCATTGATCCTCAGACTCCAGAATCGTTTTATGTCTGATGAAATATCAATAAAAATGAGAGGTCATGATACTGAGAGATAGAAGACTAATGATGAGTTGGTTCATCCTGCAGATGGTTTTTCATTGTCAGATATTTGATGCTCGGCATCGTAATTTTGCAGTTGACATGCGTAATGGTAGGTTGGGTCGTTCATGCGACGGTTTTAATCTGTTTGTGTAGATTCTTACTCCGTACAAAACATGGCCAATTTTTATACTCATTTATAATATTCCCCCATGGCTGTGTATGAAAAAACCTTTCACCTTCTTGATTATACTTATATCTAGTCCTTATGATCCCGTCATTGATATTGATGTATACATGAAACCTTTAATAAAAGAGTTGACACTTATTTGGGATGTGGTTGTGGAGACATACGATGAAAGTTATAAAGACATATTTTTGATGCGTGTTGCACTTATGTGGACGATCAATGATTTTATGGCTTCTACAATGATGTCTCGATATATCACGAAGGTAAAACTGTCATGCCCAGTTTGTAGGAAGAATACACGATCCAAAAGACTGAAACATTGTTTTAGTTGTAGTTTTATGGGACATTGACGATTCTTGCCAAATGATCATCCATATACAATGAATTGTCAACGATTTGATAATACCATAAAGGCCGATGATCCACCTCAGTGTGTGTATGGAACTAATGTGCTTAATGAATTTAATGATTTCAGTTTTTCATTCAGGAAGGGTCAAATGATATCTGGAAAGAGAAAGAATGTTTCCACTGAAACCTGTTATAATTGGAGGAAGAAGAATATCTTTCTCAATTTTCCAAATTGGTCAACCAATTTGTTACGAAATTTCTTAGACGTATTTCATATTGAAAAGAATATATGTGAAATGTTGCTTTCGGTTCTTATAAATTTCAAGGGGAAGACAACAGATGAATTACGATCTTGGCGTGATATGGTGGATTGGGGAATCAGACCAAAATTTCATCATGTGCGTTACAGTGAAAATAAATGGAAACATCCATGTGCTTCTTATGTGATGACACCTATGGAAAAAAAATTATGGAATTATAAGAGACTATTAGAGTTCTTGATTTCTATTCAAGAAACATATCTAAATGTGTCAACAAAAGAGAGTTGAAATTAAAATCCTTGAATAATCATGATTATCACGTTATACTGTAAGAGTTTCTTCCAATAGAAATCCTTAATATTTTCTCCAATAGTGAAAGGGTGATTCTTATTCAGATGTGTAATTTGTTTAGAGATCATTGTGCTAAGAAATTGTCCAAGTCTTCCTTGCAAAGAATGTTGACAGATGCCCCATTAATTTTATGTGAGTTGGAGAAAATATTTCCTCCATCATTTTTCACATGCATGATGCATCTGACTGTCCATATTCCCAATGAAATACTTCTCGGAGGACCTGTTTCTTTTGGTTGGATGTATCCAACTGAAAGAAATATGTACACATTAAATTCTTATGTCCGAAACAAGAATCATACCAAAGGATCTATCATGAACTGGCATACATAAAATAGACAAAAATCATTCGGATTCTATTGATAATTTTTCACAATGATGCATGGGTCATATTTGACGTCTAAGAGTCAACCTGGGCTCAATACGAGTTGTGGTGTGGTTGAGGTCACTCTAGGTGTCTTTCTTTTGTTTAAAATGGTCAACATTATATGTACATAAAAAAACTGACCAAACACATTCACTTTCTATTGAAAAATTTGTATAATGATCCATGGGTCATTTGTGACGTGTATGAGTCAACCTCACCACAATCTGAGGCACGGTTTGGCCGAGACCACTCAAAGTATCTCTCTTTTGTTAAAATGGACTACATTTTAAGTGATAACAACAAATTGCATACTGAAAACTGACCAAAATGATTCTGATTGTTTTGATACTTTAACAGAACAATACATGGGTCCTATGTAATATGTACAAGTCAAATCTGCCTCGATCTGAGGCGCAGTGTGGCCGACACCATTCATAGTGTCTCTCTTTTGGTTAAAATGGACATCAATTTAAGTGAAAACAACAACTAACATACTAAAAATAGACCAAACGCATTTTATGTTTGTTTATGCTTTAGGAAATCGATCTATGGGTCATACGTGACATGAATGAGTCAACCTGGCCTCAATATGAGGCATGGTGTGTCTGGGATCACTCTAAGTGTCTCTCTTTTATTTAAAATGTACAAAATTATAAGTACATACAGAAAACTGACCAAACAGATTTTAATTGTGTTGATACTTTAGCACAACGATCCATGGGTCACATGTGATGTGTAAAAATCAACCCCAACTAAATCGGAGACGTGGTGTGGTCGGCACAACTCAAAGTTTCTCTATTTTGTTTCAAAAGGACATCATTTTAAGTGAAAACATCAACTGGCATACAGAAATCTGACCAAACGCATTCGGATTGTGTTGATACTTTATGAGAATGATACATGGGTCATTTGAGATGTGTACGAGTCTACCCCATCTAAATATGAGGTGTGGTGTGGCCGGTACCACTCTTACTGTGTCTCTTTTGATTAAAAGGTACAAGATTATAAGTGAAAAGAAAAAATGGCATAGGGAAAACCGACCAAACTGATTCAGATTCTATTGAAATTTTTTCAGAATGATCCATGGGCCATATGACGCATTTACGAGTCAACCCGGACTCAATATGAGTTGTGGTGTGGCTGAGATCACTCTATGTGTCTCTCTTTTGTTTAAAATGGACAACATTTTATGTACATACCAAAATCTGACCAAAAATATTCATTTTCCATTGAAATATTAGGAGAATGATCTGTGGGTCACATGTGATGTGTACAGGTCATCCTCGCCTCAATCCGAGGCACGAAGTTGCTGGCACCACTCAATGTGTCTTTCTTTTGTTTAAAATGGACATCATTTTAAGTGAAAACAACAACTGACATACGGAAAACTGACCAAACGCATTCACAATGTGTTGATGCTATAGAAAAACGTTCCATGAGTAATTTGTGACATGTATGAGTATACCCCATATCAATCCAAGACGCGGTGTGTTCAGCACAACTCAAAGTGTTTCTCTTTAGTTTAACATGGACTTCATGTTAAGTGAAAATAGCAACTGAGATACAGAAAACCAACCAAACGCATTCAGATTCTTTTAAAACTTTCGTACAATGATGGAACGTTTCATATGGGACATTTAAGAGTCAACCACAAATCAATCCGAGTCGTAGTGTGGCCGAAACCACCGATAGTGTCTCTTTTGTTTAAAATGGATAACATTTTAAGTACATAAATAAAACTAACCAAATAGATTCTGATTGTGTTGATACATTAGAACAATGATCCATGGGTCATATGTGACGTGTACGAATAAACCCCACCTCAATCTGAGGCACGGTGTGGCCGGCATCACTCAAAGTGTATCTCTTTTATTTCAAAATGACATCATTTTAAGTGAAAACATCAACTGACATACAGAAAACTGAAAAAATTCATTCGGATTGTGTTTATAATTTAGGAAAATGATCCATGGGTCATTTGAGAAGTGTAAGTGTCAACACCGTCTAAATCCGAGGCGCGGTGTGGCTGGTACCACTCTAATTGTGACTCTTTTGTTTAAAATGAACAGTATAATATGTGAATAGAAGAACGTGCATATGAAAAACTGACCAAACACAATCATATTCTATTGACAATTTAACACAAAGATCCATGGGTCATATGTGACATGTAAAAGTCAACTCGGGATCAATCCGAGATGCGGTGTGGCCGAGATCACTCTAAATGTCTCTATTTTGTTTAAAATGGACATCATTTTAAGTACATATGGAAAACTGACTGAACACATTCGGTTTCTATTGAAACATTAAGAGAATGATCTATGGGTCATATGTGACGCGTACAAGCAAACCTCTCCTAAATCCAAGGCACGTTGTGGCTGACACCACTCAATGTGTATCTCATTTGTTAAAAATGGAATTCGTTTTAAGTGAAAACAACTACTAGAAGATGGAAAACGGACCAAACCGATTCTGATTGTGTTGATACATTAGGAAAAAGATCCATGGGTCATATGTGACATGTATGTGTCAACCCTACCTCAATTCGAGGCTTGGTGGGGATGAAACCATTCAAAGTGTCTCTCTTTTGTTTAAAATGGACATCATTTTAAGTGATAATAACAACTGACATACAAAAAACTGATCAAGCACATTTGAAATGTGTTGATGCATTTGGAAAACGATCCATGTGTCATATGTGGAATATACGAGTCAATCGCGCCTCAATCTGAGTTATAGTGTGGTCTACACCACCCAATGTGTCTCTTTTTGATTAAAATGGACCACATTTAAAGTACATATGGAAAACTAACCAAACACATTCTGATTTTCTTGATACTTTATCACGATGATCCATGGGTCATATGTGACGTGTACGAAGAAACCTCGCCTCAATATGAGTTGCGGTGCGGCCAGAACCTTTCAATGTGTCTCTCTTTTGTTTCAAAAGGACATCATTTTAAGTGAAAACATCTACTAGAATATTGGAAACTGACCAAATGCATTCTGATTGTGTTGATACTTTAGGACAGCGATCCATGGGTCATTTGAGACATGTAAGAGTCAACCCCATCTAAATACGATGAGTTTTGTGGCTGGTAACACTCTAACTATGTCTCTTTTGTTTAAAATGGATAAGATTATAAGTGAAAAGAACAAATGAAATACGAAAAACTGAGAAAACGCATTGGGAATCTTTTGAAACTTTTGGAAAACGATCCATGGGGCATATCTGATGTGTACGAGTCATTTTTGCCTCAATCCAAGTCACGGTGTGTCCGGAACCACCCAATGTGTCTCTCTTATGTTTAAAATGGACATCATTTTAAGTACATAAGGAAAACTGACCAAATGGATTCTGATTATGTTGATATTTTAGCACAATGATCCATTAGTCATTTGTGGCGTGTATGAGTAAACTACACCTCAATCCAAGGTGCGGTGTGGCGGCACCACTAAATGTGTCTCTCTTATTTTTATAAAGAACTTCATTTTAAGTTAAAACTACAACTGACATACGTAAAACCAAACAAATGCTTTCGGAATATGTTGATACATTAGGACAACTATCCATGGGTCATTTGTGACATGTACGAGTTAGCCTCGCCTCAATCCGTGACATGGTGTGGATGACACCATTCATAGTGTATCTCTTTTTTTGAAAATGGAAATCATTTTATGTGAAAACAACAACTGATATATGAAAAATAGACCAAACATATTATAAATGTATTTATTCATTAGGACAACGATCCATGTGTCATATGTGACGTGTACAAGTCAACCGAGCCTCAATCCAAGTCGCAGTGTGGTCGGCACCACCCAAAGTGTCTATTTTGATTAAAATGGAAAACATTTTAAGTACATACAGAAAACTGACCAAACAGATTCTGATTGTGTTGATACTATAGAACAATGATCCATGAGTCATATGTAATGTGTACGAATCAACCCCACCTCAATCTGAGGCACGGTGTGGCCGAAACCATTCAAAGTGTCTCTCTTTTGTTTCAAAAGAACATCATTTTATGTTAAAACATCAACTAGTGTACGAAAAACTGATCAAATGCAAACTGATTGTGTTGATACTTTAGGAAAATTATCCATGGATCATTTTAGATGTGTACGAGTCAACCCTATCTAAATTTGAGGTGTGGTGTGTCCGGTACCTCTCTAACTGTGTCTTTTTTGTTTAAAATGGATAGGATTATAAGTGAAAAGAACAACTGGCATATGAAAAAATGACCAAATGCGTTCAGAATCTGTTGAAACATTACGAAAACGATCCATGGGTCATGTGTAATGTGTACAAGTTAACTGCTCCTCAATCCAAGTCGCAGTGTGACCAACACCACCCAAAGTGTCTCTCTTATGTTTAAAATGGACAAAATTTTAAGTACATATGGAAAACTGACCAAACGGATTCAACTGTGATGATATTTTAGAACAACGATCCATGGGTCATTTTTTACGGGTATGTGTCAACCCCGCCTTAATACGAGGTGTGGTGTGGCTGGCACCGCTCAAAGTGTCTCACTTTTATTTAAAAATTACTTCATTTTAAGTGAAAACAACAACTGATATACGGAAAACCAACCAAATTCTTTCGTAATATTTTGATACTTTAGGAAAACCATCCATGGGTAATATGTGAGGTGTAAGAGTTAACCTCGCCTCAATCCGAGGAATGGTGTGGCCGAAACAACTCATAGTGTCTTTCTTTTATTTAAAAATCACATCATTTTAAGTGAAAACAGCAATTGACATATGGAAAACTGACCAAACGCATTTGGAATGTGTTGATTTTTTAGGACAATGATCTATGGGTCATATTTGACGTGTATGAGTCAACCCCGCATGAATCTGAGTCACGGTGTGGCCGAAACCACTCAAGGATTCTCTCTTTCATTTAAAATCTACAAATTTTTATGTACATATGGAAAACTGACCAAACAGATTCTGATAGTGTTGATACTTAAGCACAACGATCCATGGGTCATATGTGATGTATAAGATTCAACAACACTTAAATCTGACGAGCGTTGTGGTAGGCACCACTCAAAGTGTCCCTCTTTTGATTCAAAAGGACATCATTTTAAGTGAAATAATCAACTAGCATATGAAAAACTGACGAAATGCATTCCGAATCTATTGAAACATTAGGAAAACGATCCATGGGTCATATGTGACGTGTACGATTCAACCATGATTCAATCTGAGTCACGATGTGGCCGACACCAGCCAAAATGTCTCTCTTATGTTTAAAATGGACAACATGTTAAGTACATACCTAAAACCGATTAAACACATTCAGTTTCTATTGATACTTTATCCCAAAGATCCATGGATCATATTTGACATGTATGAGTCAACACCTCCTCAATAAATGACATGGTGTGGCTGATACCCTTCAAAGCATATCTATTTTTTTTAAAAACACTTCATTTTATGTGAAAACAAAAACTAATATACAGAAAAACGACCAAATATATTCTGATTGTGTTGATACTTTAGAACAACCATCCATGGGTCATATGTGACGTGTATGAGTCAACTCCTCCTCAAACTGAGGCACAGTGTGGCCAAAACCATTTATAGTGTCTCTCTTTAGTTTAAGATTAACATCATTTTAAGTGAAAACAATAAATGACATATGACAAACTGATCAAACACATTTATAATGTGTTGATGCTTTAGGAAAACGATCAATGGGTCATATTTGACGTGTTCAAGTCACCCACGCCTCAATCAGAGGCACGGTGTGGGGGACCCAACTCAAAGTGTCTATATTTTGATTAAAATGGACAACATTTTAAGAATATATAGAAACCTAACCAAATGGATTTTGGTTGTGTTGATACTTTAGAACAACGATCCATGGGTCATATGTGAGGTGTACAAATCCACCCCGCCTCAATATGAGGTGCGGTGTGGCCGACACCACTCAAAGTGTATTTTTTGTTTCAGAATGACAACATTTTAATTGAAAACATAGATTGAAATATGAAAAACCGACCAAATGCATTCAGATTGTGTTTACACTTTAGGAAAATGCTATATAGGTCATTTGAGATGTGTACGAGTCAACACCGTCAAAATCCGAGGCGCGGTGTGGCCGTTACCAATTTAACTGTGTCTCTTTTGTTTAAAATGGATAATATTATAAGTGAAATGAACAACTGGCATACAAAAAACTAAACAAACACATTTGTAATCTATTAAAACAATATGACAATGATCCATGGGTCATATGTGGCGTGTATAGGTCAATTGCGCCTCAATCTGAGTCGCGGTGTGTCTAGAACCACCAAAAGTATCTCTCTTATGTTTAAAATGGACAACATTTTAAGTACATATGGAAAACCGACCAAATGATTTCAGTTTCTATTGATAATTTATAAAAAAAAATCCATTGGTCATTTGTGACGTGTAAAAGTCATCCCCTCCTCAATATGATGCACAGTGTGGCCGGAACCACTCAAAGTGTTTCTCTTTTATTTAAAAATCACTTTATTTTAAGTTAAAACAAAAATTGACATACGGAAATCCTTAAAAACGGATTATAACTATGTTAATACATTAGCACAATGATCCATGGGTCATATGTGACATGTACGAGTGAACACCGTCTCAATCCAAGGTGCGGTGTGGCTGACACCACTCAACGTGTCTCTCTTTTATTTAAAAAAGCACTTCATTTTAAGTGAAAAAACAACTGACATATGAAAAACCAACCAAAAGCATTTGGAATGTGTTGATGCTTTAGGAAAATGATCCATTGGTCGTATTTGACTTGTAAGAGTCAACCCCGCCTCAATTTGAGGCCCGATGTGGCCGGCACCACTCAATGTGTCTCTCTTTTGTTTAAAATGGACAAAATTTTAAGTACATACAGAAAACACACCAAAAGGATTCTGATTGCATTGATACTTTATAACAATGATCCATGGGTCATATGTGACGTGTACGAATCAACCTCGCCTAAATCCGAGGCGCGGTGTGGCCAACACCACTCAAAGTGTCTCTCTTTGGTTTCAAAAGGACATTATTTTATGTGAAAACATCAATCGACATACGGAAAACTGACCAAACGCATTCATATTGTTTTGATACTTTAGTAAAATGATCCATGGGTCATTTGAGACATGTACGTGTCAACCATGTATATATATGATGCTCAGTGTGGCCGGTACCACTCTAACTGTGTCTTTTTTTTAAAATGGACATGATTATAAGTGAAATGAAAAACTAACATATGAAAAACCGACCAAACACATTCAGAATCTATTGAAACATTAGGAAAAAGATCCATGGGTCATTTGTGACTTGTACGAGTCAACCGAGCCTCAATTTGTGTCGCGGTGTGGCCGGAACCAGCCAAATTGTCTCTCTTATGTTGAAACTAGAAAACATTTTATGTACATACAGAAAACCGACCAAAAAAATTCTGATTGTGTTGATACTTTATAAAAACGGTCCATGAATCATTTGTGATGATTACAAGTCAAACCCGTCTCTATCCAATGCATGGTGTGTCCAACACCACTCAACGCGTTTCTTTTTTATTTAAACAACATTTCCTTTTACGGGAAAACAACAACTAACATATGGAAATAAGACCAAAATCTTTCGGAATATGTTGATAATTTAGGACAATGGTGCATGGGTAATTTGGGATGTGTACGAGTTAATCTTGCCTAATTATGAGGAATGCTGTGGCCGGTATCACTCTAGGTCTATGTTTTTTTTAAAATGAGCATCATTTATAGTAAAAAATCTGCTTTAAGAAAAACCGATCAAATTATTAATTGAATTCCGGATTCGAAATATAATTGGAATCTATATTTTAAATTGAATTGTAAATGAATTTTATATGTTTATAATTACATTATGAATTATGATTTAATTCTAGATGTGTATAGTTCCAGGATTCATTATATGTTAAATTTGTTTGAATTTGTTCTGTATATGTATGTGTTATGTGATTATTGCAGGTAAAGTAATTGAATATGTATGTGTAAGTTGATTAGTGCAGGTAAAATAATTGTAAATGAGTGGGAATTGGAGGCTGTTGTGGAAATTACAACCTATAGTGAAAACTGTAGGCTGCTGTGCAATTTGCATAGTATAGGCTATTCCAACTATTTCAAACCATTGGAATAGGATTCTTGAGTATTGTTTTTACCAACGGTTCATAGAGAACTGCTGGTAAAAAACCTTTTCCAACAATTTCTAATCCATTGGGTAAGAATTCATGTCTTTGGTTTTCCCAATGGTTCAAGCCAAACAGTTGGGATAGTTTTTCCCAACAGTTTGGTACAACCGTTGGGATAGCTTCATTTTTCTAAGTTATCCCAACAGTTCTCTGTAAATCATTGGGAAAAGCATTACTAATGGATTACATACCCACAGTTTGTAGAACCATTGGTATAAGATATTCCAATGGTTCTACAGGCTTTTCCAACAGTTCTGAAACATTGGGAAAATGACCATTTTCAGTAGTGAGATGTCAAGTATAGTAAACAGCATATCAAACCTCTAAAAGAATATCGATCCGGTGGTTTCTCAGAATTATCAAGATAATGATAATTTTAGGTACCAATGAGAGTACTAATACTCTTAGTGTTTTCATATACATTTTTTTAAAAAGATCTTAAATATACTTATGCTGAGATATATAGGTTCATTAAGGTTTTTGAGAAATTTTATAACCTAGGAAAAATTTTAACTCACCCATCAAAATCATTTCAAACTCATATTTCATTAGATCCGCAAAAGAATTAGTAAAATATTGCTGAGTTGAACCAAATATAATGTCATAATCCTAAATTTGAAAATTCAAAACATTTTACGTATCTTTCATTATAAAAAGAGTTGGATATTCATTTCCATTAACATGATTATTTTGAAGAAAAAATCATGTATGTCTATAATACCAAGATCTAGGGGATTTTTTAATTCCATACAAATCATTGGTAAATTTAAAAACAAGTTCATGATGTTTTTATCTTCAAAACCATGAGGTTGTTCAACAAAAACTTCATCTTGAACATAACCTTTACGGAATGCAAATTTCACATCCATTTGAAAATGTTTGAAATTGAAGAATACTGTAATGGTTAGTATGTTACGAAAATATTCATGTATAGATTCTGGAGAATAGGTTGCTTCATAGACTATTCCTTCTTGTTTATTATATACTTTAGCAACTAATCTATCTTTATTTCTTACTATGACTCAATTATCATCAAAATAATTTATGTAAACCCATTTTACTCCAATAATAGATGTACCCTTAGTTCTTCCAACCTAGTTCTATACTTTATTACATTAGAATTCATTTATCTAATCTTTCATGGATTTATTCCAATCATCATCACCAAAATCTTAATCAGTTCTTTTTAGTTATAATAAGGAAAGGACTTTTAGATTTTCTACTTTATTTCATAAGGAACTTGTAGTCCTTACATGTTTATTTACATAACCAATGATATTTTTTACTCGGGTGATTCTTCAGGAACAACTGATTTGGGTTTTGTAAAACATGTTCATCAAAATATGATATAAAATATTCTGGGGTATATGTTTCAAAAAAAAATTCATGAACTTTTTCATTATTAGATGGGTCTTCTATCAGGGGTTGAAAATCAGTTTCTGAAAACACATCTGAGGATATAGGTTGAGTTTGTTTAAAAACCAAGGGATTAGTTTCATCAAATTTAACATTTATTGTTTCTTTAATAGTATATGTGATTTTATTAAAAACTATATATACCTTAGATGATGTGGTGTAGCTTATGAAAATTCTTTTATCATATTTTAGTGCGAATTTATATAAATTATCATTATTATTTAGAATGAAAACTTTGGAACCAAATACTGTGATGTAGGAGTGTCTGGTTTTTATACCATTCCATAACTCACAAAGGGTTTTATTAAGAAAAGGTCTAATCGAAACTCAATTTATAGTATAACAAGCAGTATTAACAGCTTCAACTCAATAATTTCTTTCTATAGAATATTCACTCATCATGGTTAATGTTATCTCTTGAAAATTTCAATTTCTTCATTCAATAATACCATTCTGTCGAGGAGTTCTTTGTTCTGGGAAATTGTGAGTAATGACATTTATACCAAAAAATGTATCAAAATCAGAATTTTGAAATTCTTCACCATGATCACTATGAATAGTTTTCAATTGAAGGTATTTCTCATTTTTAACTTGTCCACTAAATATTTTCAAATAAAAAAGAGCTTCAGATTTATTTTCTAGATAATAGACCCACACAAATCTAGTATAATCGTCAACTAAGTCAAATACATAATAAATCCCACCAATGCTTCTAGATTGTGTTTGGCCAAAGAGATCCAGATGAACTAACAATAATGCATCAAATGTTGAGAATTCGATGATTGATTTAAAACATGATTAATGTTTCCTTCCATATTGACAAGGATCACAATCTATTGAGGAATCAAATCTAGGATCTGGTTGATCATTAACATGTCCTTTCATAGAGAGTGTACATAGATTATTAAGGTTATAGAGACCTAGCTATCTACGCCAAAACAAATTATGTTCTTCCATTGCACTAAGATAAGGTAGGTCATGGATCCTAAGTTCATCCATGTTTAGTGTGTACATTATCTTCCCTAGGGGCAGAAAAAAAATTCTTCCTTGAAATTGTGTACTAAGAATTTATCATTCCTAAAATTCACAAGGTGTCCTTCATCACATATTTGACTTATGCTAATGAGGTTGTTCTTAAGACCCTTATTAAATAAAACATTTGAAAGAAATTTTTTCCCAAGTAGAACAATATTACCTATACAAATAATTTCAACTGAAGAATTATCTCCAAATTTTCTTATCCTCCTTTCGTCTTTATAATATTTTCAATGACGTTTTTGTTACCAGTCATATTCCATGAACATCCACTATCCATGTACCAAGTAATTTTGTTTGTACTTTAGTTGTTTTCTTGATAATAATAGTGTTATACTTTCTGAACCCAAACATTCTTAAATCAGAAATTTCAGAATGAAAAATCTCGGGTACAACATTTTCTTCGAAAAATATGATTTGTGAAAACCTAAATATTGGGTTTTGTTTAAAGAAGAAATTTGTTTCCCAATGTCCACCGCACTGACATTTAGTGTAGAAATGAGCACTTTGAGAAACAAAATAGTTATTACTAGAAAACGTTTTTGAACTGGTATAACCAAAACCACAATCATTCCTTAAAGGTCGGATTTGTGAATACATCATTTCAAAATTTTCCCTACCTAAGGTGAAGTTTGACAAATACTTCCACATGGAAAATATTCCGGAAATTAGTTTAACAAGCAAGTCTTTATCTTCAAAAAAGTAGTTTTACAATAAGAGCTAGCCTCTAAAATATTTTTCATATAAATTATGATTTCTTGATCCTTAGAATGTATATCGCTTTCAGAATTAACATCCTCATGATTTTTTTAAATACTTAAGAAATAAAATATTTTCTTATCATTATGTTTATGAGGATCTGATTCTTCTTTAGTAAGAATATTATTTCTAGAATTTTCCATATGAATATTTTTATTGAGATTTGAATTCTCAATCTCAAGGTGTTTTTGAAAATCATGAAAATTATTCTAATTTAGGAAAAGTATTATATTCATTAGAAGATGATTCTTTATCAGAAGAGTTGTAATATTTATCATCACTATAATAAGAATTCAATGATGCATCGGTCATTGATTCATCACTGTGTACCTTATCCATTAAGAAATGATTTTCAATAGGTAATATAGCTACTAATCAAAGATTCATCTGACCCGAAGATTCGTACTCTGATGATTCATCATATGTGTCTCCACCGCTATCACTCTAGGTGTCATTAAAATTCAAGACATTCATTGCCATAGACTTGTATTATTTCATTCTGTTTCTTTCAGAATTCTTTTCTTTTCTTTCCTTTCTCTTATGAATTGGACAGTCATGCCTTATATGTTTTTATCTTTTACATTCATAACAAGTGACTTCAGAGTATTTCATGTCCTCACATTCATTATTCTTTAATCTAGACAGAATGTACTTCTATCCAAAAAAAATTTTCATCCTTCGAGCAAGACTCGCTTATTCATTTTATGAAGATTCGATTGCACTCAATTTGGATTGAGAAACATCCTTCGTTGACATAGCTCTAGTTACTCTTTCAAGAGTCCTAGATTTCATATGATTTGAAGTTGTTGTAAAAGAAACACTTCCATTTCCATTATTTTTCTTGATATTTTCAGCATTTATCTTCATTCTGGATTCATGTTGAAGAAGTTTTCCTAATAACTCGTTAAGAAAAATCTGATTAACCTTATTATTCTCATTAATATCTATCCTCTTAGATTCCCACTAATTAGGCATGATGTCTACGATATTATCCATAAGGGTTTCATCATCTAATACTTTATCACCCATGGATTGTAAATTTTTTTCAATAGTTAGGAATCATTGTTTTACATTACAAATGTGTTCTTCCAAAGGAATGAAAAGAACAAGATATTCAGCTCTGAGCATGGCTCTTCAAGTTTCAATGACTTTTGAAGTTCCAAAATGAGTTACCTCTAGCTTCTTCCAAATACAATTTTCTCCTTCACAAATATAAAATTTTGCTATATATATTTCTAGTCATAGAACAAAGAAAATTATTGTGTACCTTATAATTCAGTTGATACTCATGCTTTTTTTATTGGTGAATTTACTAACTTCCTTGTCAGGGATTTTATGACCTCCAGTAATCATATCACAATTATCTACTCCCGTGTTGATAATTAAAAATTTCATACGATTTATCCAATATTTGTAATCATTCCCATAAAAAATAGGTGCTCTAGTAGGTTTTAGGTTGTTGATGGAACCAAAATTAATTCCTTTCATCATAAAGAAAAAATCATTCACCAGAAACATGTTAATGGAAAAAGTTTGTATGCACGGAAAAAGTAGAACAAATAAAATTTGAACAAAGAAAACTTATATGTAAATATAATTATATAAATACCTCCTCTAATACCAATTGTAAGATTGAAAAAAGTGATGTAGATGCTCAATATACCAGAGATTTGGGTGATTTATATACATTAAATATTCCTTTGGAACCTTTAGAGTTGTTATAAAAACTATCATTTTTAACCTTAAGAAAAACTGTATTTAACAAATTTAAACAAGGTAATTTACAAGACCTCTTAGTTATAAAAAATTACTATAATCCAGAAATATAGTTCCGGAAATGAAACTTAAGAAAAGTCTACAAGTAACAGATTCTACCATAGGGCATATAGAATCTCACTAATTAGAGAATACAATAATCTAGAAAGTATAATATTGTAATACATTTCTTAACAATCAAAATGAAGTGGAATATAAACTTTTAACAAAATGAGTAATAGGTATAAGATATTTTAACCTTAAGTGTTGGGTATCCAAAAAAATTGGATAAAGGTCCCTTGATTTATACTTTCAAGATAGTCTATCTTACCCACACCAGGGTAAGCCCTCGTTAAGAATATCAGTGTATGTCTTGCTATCCCCGCAAGCCCTTGAACATCAAGGTATTAGAAAAATCTGTCTTCCTTGACAAAGAAGTCCTCGAACAATAATGTAGTTTAAACATCTGTATTCCTATCCCCGAAATACCTCGAATGTACACCAAAATATTCGGATTCACACAAATCTATCTGAAAAACATTTTCAGTACACACTAAGCTTAAAATTATATCTCCGTAGAAATCAACAGAACAATGTGTAATATCTAGAGTGATAAAACCACACAAAAGATGTGAGGTCGTTCAACTGAGATCCTATTTATAGGCACATATCCAACAGTCGACTCCCTCATCCAACGATCATATTTTTGATTGAATTTCAGAGGGACCTATACATGAGTCACTCAAACAACAGTTGTTTAGAAATAGAATGTAAGACATAATTTCATAACTATATAAAGTGTAAAAAAAATATTATAACGTTAAAAAATCCATTTTTTCTGAGTCTATGGAAAATAAAAACATTGAAGTAAAACAAAAAATATATCAACAGTCTGTAATACATGAATATTCGGATTCTGTTTCCAAGGAATTTGTAACCTGTATTCAAAGTCTAAATTTCAAGGGAAATTTGGAGTCTGAATTCATTACACTGTGGGGTCTGATAATGGAATATTTGGAGTGTGAATTTGGTAGAATTCAGAGTCTGAACTCAAAAATTCTAGAGTCTGAATTCAGTGAACTTGGAGTTTGAACTCAGAAGAGTTGGGAATATGAATTCAAATAACTTGGAGTCTGAACAGAAAAGAGTTTGATGTCTGAATTTAGAGAACTCAGAGTCTAAACTCAGAATGATTGGAGTCTGAATTCAAAGAACTAGGTGTCTGAACTCAGAACTGTTCAGAGTATGAATTCAGAGAACATGAAGTCTGAACTAAGAAGAGTTCAAATCCTAAAATTAGATCCTGAAAACAGAATGCTTCATGTCTAGTTAATTATAGGATTCTGCGGTTATTGATAGGAAACTGAAATTTACACTATGAAAATAAAATAAGATAGACTTTTAAAATAAGACATGAAAATTGAAAACTTGGTAAGGATAAATTTTCCATGGGGAAGGAAAATTTTCCTTATGAACGAATAATAGGGTAAGGATAAAATTTTCCATGAGGAAGGAAAGTTTCCTTAAGGAATGAAAATTTTTCTTATCTTGATAAAATATATTTTTCATTTAGATAAAGTGTTTTTGATTTTGAAAACATGAAATAATGGAAAATTCATAAGGAAACCTTATTGACTCAACCGGAGTGACCGAATATGATATTACACTGAAATCATGTATGTATTTCTCCTTATTCCAAAATTCATCAACTGTAGGGAAATGATCTTGAAAACCAAAAATGTTGTCCTAGTACCCTCATATCTGATGAATCAGATGGTACCTTAAATCATCATGATTTTATGTCTTTGTAAAGGTTTCATTTTTCATAGCCATGTTCTCTACCACTCTCCATCAGAACTTGATGGTTAGATTTTTTTTCCTTATCCATGTTTTCATCAATGTTATCTTATATCTAAACACAGTGATAAGCTACATTGGGTAACTGTTATGTTTCAAACGTTTATTTGGTAGAAATTATTCTACGCAACTATAAGTATAGATTTTGTATAATGTATAAATGAATTATGTTTTGATTATTTTATATGCTACATCAACGTAAGCGTGCACTACATGCAACCCTAACTTGGCTTGAATTACACACAAGACCAACCTTCCTCGATATCTTGTGTGGTATGAAATACCGAGTTTCACTAAACAATAATATATTATTATAATATTATTATGAACTCGCTGTTATGAATAGTATTAACAGAATTTTGAATTTTATAACTTTATAATTCTTCATACATATTTTCTATAACATGGTATGAGAACAAAATCATTTTTTCATATAAAGGAAGTATTTTTTTTAAAAAATGCAGTTTTTCTACCTTTTGATGGAACACCCATATTGAATCTAATTTTTTACAAGATTATAAGTTCAATTTGACAACATAAACTAATTATTTGGAATCAGGATATAAAAATTTATTTTGGATAATATTTTCATATTTTTCTGAATACTTTCATATTTTGATGAAGAGTAAAAATATGCTAAATTTTACATAAATGAAATTTTTCCATCGAGATAATTTATATGGTTAAAATATAATATTGAATTGTTTTAAAGTACAAATAGAATATATTTTTTCCATTTAGTATAATTTATGTAATTATCATTAATTTTACATTGAATTCGAAGGTAAAATCATTTCAATCTTTTGCAATGTTTTAAGAAAAAACCAATTTTTTCCTCTATGGGATTAATTTTATATTAATAACGACATCTTCTGTGATTGTAAATTTGTAAAAATTAATTCCATATTTGGAATCATGAGGTTCAAATTTTGAAAATAGATAACTTTTATTTTTAGTCATTTTTTATACTAACTCCGGTAAATTTTATTTACCACTGTTAAAGGTATATCAGATAATTATGGGTGAAAATAATATTAAATTTACCCTAACACTTGTCAGGATATCATTGGTTGAATATATTTCTCCAAAATAAATACATGGGATGAAATGGAATCTATCAGAAACCACGTGGATGTGATTAATACCATTAAATAATTTTATTTAAAGGAAAGTGAAATATGTGCCACTCAAACATTAATAATTAATGTATTTTTAATTTAAGGTTATACAGAATATAAATTCAACTATAAATACTTATTTGAAATAATTTTTTTTTCTTTATCATGGTAATTTTTTTAAATATTTTAGAAATATATATTTACCTTAATATCTTATACATTAATGATGCATAAATTATTTATTTAGTTAATAATCAATAATATAGATTTATTAAAATATAATACCCATTAAAAGGCCCAAATACTTGTCCAAAACATATTAGCCGAGTATATATAAACCATAAGTATTCATGAATCGACTTGTTTACCATTTGGAGGCATATAATAGTGATAATGGCAAATATATTATATTATTTTAAATCATGTCAATGTTGTCACCTTCATAATTTAATAAATATAAAAATTTAAATTTTGTGATTTTAAGATGATAAATTCATGTAAAAGTATTCTTATGAAAAATTTTAGATTTATCTTCATCAAAATATTATATTTTTAATTTATATGGAACAAATAATTATATTAAATAATTTTACAACAAAAGTAGTAGTAATTATTTTATTAAGAGATATATCAAATAAGTTGTTTTAAAAATATTAAAATAAATATTATAGAAACAAATTAATGTTCTCGATGATTTTTCTAGATTAATATGACATGTTTGGAATCTATTAAATATTTTGGTTTGAATGTATATTTTTTGTGGATTTATTGAAATTAAAATAAGTGAATAGTTTCCAAATTGAAACTATTGATATTTTATAAAAATAACAAATTATTAAATTCTTTAAAAATCACAAAAATATTTAAAAATTAATAATTGAAAATTATATGGTCATCAATTTAATAATGTATCTAACTATGGAAAATTCAGAACACATAATTAATTATATATAAAAATTAAAAAATTTGAATATTATTACAACAAATAAAATTAAATAGATTAAATAAGGATAAATCAAAATGATAAGGCTTAAAATAAACATAAAACATGTAAAAATTTTATTGGTTGATGAGATTACAACACTATCTCATATATTATTATAATTGAGTCATTTTTTGAGGTTTTTATGTGGGGTTTGATTTTATTATATATTAATATTTTTGAGGTTTCCAAAAATACCCCTCTCTTCTCTTATATAAGGGAACCTCATCCCTCTCCTCTTCACACCCTTTTGAGCCTTCATGATGGTAAAAACCCTACCCATTTCCCTTGTAAACTTCCCTAGAAATATTCTATAGGTCTTGGACTACTTCAAAAACCATCTTTAGTTTCTCTTGAGGAGGTTTAGAAGAGTCACGTCAAAGAAGGGGATTCTCAGACACATACAGAAGAAATTGGACCTTTGGTAAGGGATAATTATTCAAATCTCATTCTAATCCGAGATTTTTTCATCATAAGTATTTATTGGGGTTATATTTATCATGCATGTCTATGTTTTATTAACATGTTATCTTAAATTTTTTATATTTTCCATGTATGTTTAAAGTCATTTTTACATTTTGTTGACTTTTACCACATGGTAATGAAGGAATATTTCATTTGATTACCATACGAGGTACTTTTTGACTTTTCTAGAAAACGTGCAAGGAGAATGTTTTTTTAACTTATAGGGAATGAATTGATTTTTAATGTTTCATAACACCTTCTTTAAATTATGATTCATTCACATGATTTCATGATTTTTTTTCCTCAAATTTCTGTTCTTTAAAAAATCATGAAATTTTGAGAAAAGAAAATGATTTTGAATAAGATAGGATATTTTCATCAAGAATTCATTTCAAGTGTTTTACCAAAACTATTTTCCATATAAGATGACATTCATTAATATGTTTATGTTTTAGGTATTATGTCTCTGTTATTTATATGGTTTGATTAGGTTTTTGATGAAATGATATCCATTTATTTTATAGGAATTTTTTTTGATGGGATGATTTTTATGAAACCCATTTTATTTATTGGGTATTGAATAATGATTTATATTTAATTTATGGTACATGTATAAATTATTTCATTATGAGAAGGGTGATACCTATATGTCTCTCCAATTCATTCGGTAAAAATTTATATCTCATGAGATAGACATGGCTTGAATGACAAGTAAACCTAGTTTAATAATGGCCTTTGACCACTAAGATGGTGTTTTCAGCAATGCCTTGTATACTATAGAAATCATATCATGTGATTATTGTTTTTAAATAATTATATGTTTTATTCCCATGCTATTTTATCATGATAAATTTTATTTTATATATTTATGCCTCACGTACTGCCAAGATTTATTTCCGGGCCCATGATTTTAATGTTTTATCATTATGTTCAAGTTTTTTATGTTCAAATATATATGGTTTATTTGACATGATAGGTAGAAAGGGATATTACCACGGTTCCAAACTATTTCAATAGTCCAAAAAACCATGAACGAAGGCTACGACCACTGTTTTGACCAACCGTGTCCGCTGTCATTGTGGTAGTAGGTCCCGACCTATTTCCATAGTTTTAACCATGGAAATAGCTATCTATTGCCACCATTTTTAAAATCATGCCAATATGCCTCTAAAAATGAAACTGTGGAACAAGGCCTATAGCCACAATTCAAAATGTGGAAATCGCCACAGAAAACAATGGAAAGAGCTAAAATTATAAACGTCCCCAGCGGGATTTGATCCCCGCACCTCTACTATGCAGTCTAGTGCAGTTACCACTACACCACATGAAAATTTGGATATATATATATATATATTATGATATATATATAATAATAAAAACTATGGTAATAGACTCAAAACCATGGCGATAGGGATTCCCGCCAAATTTTTTGCGGGAAAGTTTTTCCCATTGGAAGCGCGGGAACCCTATAGCCATGGTTTTAGAGATCGGTGGATATTGAACAATGAAATAATTTTCCAATCTCCACAGTTTTGAAAACTGTGTCCATAGGCCACAAAACTGTGGCAATAACCATGGGCTATTTCCACAGGTCAAAAAATAGTGGCTATAGGCCACAAAAAATAACCATATAGCCATAGTTTTAAAACCATGGCTATAGGCCACAGAACCATGGCTATAGCCTCCTATAGTCACATTTTTAAAATGGTGGCTATAGATCAGTGGTAGTAGCTCCATTTTATAGTTGGGTTATTTTATCCTTTCTTACCCTAACTGAACATTTGGGCTCACCCTTTTTATGTTTTATTTTCCCCATCAGATAAATGAAGGTTTTATGTACATAGAAAATAGGGTAGGATCTTTATGGGAGATTATTATGATCATTCAACATGATTATAAGATTATTTTACGAGTTTCAAAAGACACCAAACTAATACGATTATTGGGAGTCATATTGTTTCATGTATTCCGTTTTCCACAAAAGTGATGTAATGTCCATGTTTTTCAAGATTTGGGTCTCTGCAGATTGAGTGTTGACAATTTTCAAAACACACGACCCACCATTTGTTTCCATAAAACCATCAAGGTATTTTCTAGGATAGTAGGTGATCATTGGACAAGAATAATTTCTCTTTGGGTTAACATTTGGGATTTAAATGTCATGGAAACCCAAATATAGAAGGCCCAATGTGTGGATATGGATAGAGGAACGTCCATGAGGAACCCAACACTCTATCTCATCCATTACACATCGCATTTAAGAACATCAATGGAGATAATCAGGATGTAATATGCTAATCAATGTTTTTATGTTTTTTAATCTCATTATACATTTATCGTATACCCAACATAGTGGTTGTGGAATTTTATGGATATGCATCTGGTCTTCGTGAAATTTAAAATCATTGCTGTTATGTAACTCATATGGATAGGAGTTAAACCAAACATTGTTTTGGAAGTGGCAATCATGGATTAAGGAAATATGGTCTAGGCCATGAGATGATGGAGTTTATTGGAAGTTAGTGTGGTATAAAGGGTAAAACCAAACATGAATGATTCAAGAAGTACATGCCTTGGGTGATGAAATACAGAAACAATTTTCTCATAGTTTAAGGAAGTATGGTCAGCAGCATGGAGAAAATTGTATAGTCAAATGGAATAGGCAATGGTGGAAGGGTTTTTACAAGGTTTTATGTTTTGAATGAAATAGATAAAAATGTATATGAATTAATCAATGGAGGATCATGTATGAAAAGAAAAAATAATAAAAAATCGCATAATGATTATGTCTGTAATGCTCAGACCATAATTGAGGCAAAGAGCCCAAAGGGTTTGTTATTTTTTTTCTAGGACTAGAGTCAAAAAAATCCCGAAATCTCTATATATCACATAATGATGGGAATCGAGCCATAAATATTTTGGGATTTGTTATGATAAGAAACCATCATTGGTATTGGAATAACTCTATGATAAGGGAAATAAAAATTCAATCAATTAGCATGTGAAATCCAATGTTCTGGTTATGGGGTAATGATTGTAAGTAATCACATATATATCATTCAACGAATTCTAATATGGTATGGGGTAATATCTAATCTCTTATTCAAGAGGAATCAATTTTTCACCGGGGGGGGGGGGGGTAGATTAATAGTTTTAATACCTTGTGTTGAGGACATTGGGTTTCGTAGATAAATGTTTTACATTTTGGGCCATTGGGGATGAAAATATTTCCATTTCATTATTCATGGGTCAAGTGGGTCTCTTATTTTAAGGACATAGGTTTTGAACCCTATGGTGTATGTATGTTTATGTTCATAATTTTTTGACAATAGGGTACTCCGAATTTATATGTATATAATTTTATTAGGACAAAACCGGCAAGAATGAGGGCCCTGGAGACCCAAAAATAGAAAATAAATTACTGGGAAGGATGCTCAAATATATATTTAGGTCATCAATTTTTGAAATTGAACACATTGATTATGGTCATAGAGTTTTGTCCCAAATAAGGGGGATTCCCAATAAGGATGTGTGTGGTGTGTCATAGTTACTAAATTGATGTGAATGATGGATAGGGTTGCCTAATTGTACCTCAAATTTTCCCTTATAGGCTTGCACATGGTGTAATGTCACGATTCATGGACGTGGACTTCTGTTTTATGATTTTATAACACAAACCATTAAAACGGGTTAATATCATGTGTCCATGACATGGGATATTAGTTTATGGTCATGTCGTTTTGACCATTGTGGTTGGGTATCTTATATGAATATGTGTCATGTAGTGGAATGAAAAACCCAACGAGAATGATGGAAAATGTGTCCCAACACAACATAACATAGTCTAGAGTGAAAAATCACATATAGTTCAAATTTTTGATTTGCAGACATAGATTCCTATATAAATATCGAATAATTTTTATAGACCACATGGTTTTACATCATGTGTTAGGGAATTGAAAATGATGTTTAACAACATGCATTGAGAGAAAAAGTGACGGTTTAGTTTAACATCATTCAAATTAGACATGGTCAAAAATATACTTATTCATCTAGATATAATGTCAGTAGCTCCCCACGTTATGTAGTGATTTATGAACATGTATTTTGTGGGGGGGGGGCATATACTCGATATCCATGGTCATTAATGATTATGAAACAATTTAATAGACTTATGAATGATATATGATACCTCACACATGGTGAAATTTTTTTGTCTTTTTTTTGGTTATCAATCGCTTTTTGAAAACTAGTACCATATAAGGCTCGAGGAAATAGAATTGGAGAACCCTTTTGATTAATTCTTTAAAAATAATATTCTTGTACCACTCAAGAATGTGCTAGACATGTATCTTATTCTATTATATGGTTTTGAACATTTATAGAGTAATATAACAATTTTTTAGCTTCATGTAGCCATATACAATTATTTGGAGATATAGAAACATAACCTCATTGTCAAAGACTAGCTTAGTTCCATACACTATATAATATGGATTGACCTGGATGGAATTTTGAGTTATCACCCTATAATCCCAAAGGGAATTGAAGATATTTTCTATTCAAAACTTCATGTTATAGAAAAACATATTATGAAAAGTACAATATATAGTTTTTATAATTCTAGTATCAATCCATTTTCTTATGAATTGTAGCATAAATTATGGTTTTACCCAATATTATACTTGTCGTTAAACCTCCTCATCTAAACATTCTAGAAGATGGTGTTTTTGTCAGTCTTAATGGTGGGAGGATCTTTGAATTAATGAATGGTGTTGGATATCATGAATTCAATCACAAATAAATCCCTAAAATCCTTGATGGGGAATCAGTTGTTCACACCTGGAGAAGAAATTTTTCCTGGCCATAATGAATATAAACTAAAGAGCTGTCATTTTTGAGTAATGTACCAAAGCATCGAGCCCCCATACATCAATGTGACAAGGATACATAGTGCTGTGGATGAGATCCAGTAGTCAATTCACAATGATTTCATGAATCTGAGACACATGAGTCATTTTTCAAACTTGATTCAGTCATATACCATGGTTGGCTAAAAGTATCTGTTATTTCAAATCTACTATGGGAGCATTAATCTAACCTAAATAGAAAAACATGAACTGTAATTAACTTCTTTAATAACCTTGGGAATCGTGTGTTCCTGGATTAAATGGATAGGAATTCCATAACACCTTCGTCTAAATAGAGTCTTCTTGAGGTTTGGATCAATATAGGGGTTCAACTGCGCTAGATTCCAGTGGATTCTATCATGACAACTCAATATGGGGGGAGAGTTCTACACATGAGATACTTGACCAAATGAGTCATATAATTGGAATATTTTTCTTATATGGGGTATCATCGGGATCCTAAAATTTAATGATTAGTAGTACGCTAATTCACATGTGGGTTATACACATATGTTTGGATGATAGGATCGATGAAATGTCAATACACCACATGAAAGAAAAATATATTTTGGTTAGGTTCAAAAAGTGATTATTATTATATTTACAGGGGATCAAGAAGACTATTATGCAAATAGGCAATATGATTCACTTAAATTTGATAAGGGAACATATCCATAAGATATCGTGTGCACTCTAGTAAGGGTATGAGTTCATAAATTCTCACAATATGGTGACTATTAGTCATTTTTATGAGTAACTAGGAATATATCTTCACATGAATGTGTGGGCCACAAATCTATAGTTCCATATCAAGGCCAATGATGATATCCTTACACTCTAACTCATTGTTGTCTCAACCTAATGATAGTAAGAACTTGTATGGATAGACATCATATGAGAGAGTGTTGATGTTGACCCCCAAGCATACTCTGCTGAGTATAGGATCATTGCTAATTATACTATATGGGGTCCCTAAGGCACAATAAAAATACATTTTCAATCATGGAAGGGTTTTTTCTTCTAAGGGGACTGCCAAATCTAGGAATTCAATGTCAAGAAGAAATCCATCAAATGATGTGTGAGCGGCATTAATGTCATCTAATGCATGACTATTAAAAATTTTATATGGAATGAAAATGTTGTGAAACTAATGATGGATCATTTCCCAAAATTTTAAATCATTACATTAACTATGTCTGATTCTGGATATACTTTATCAAGATCATAAATACACTTTCTATATATCATGATGTTGCATATAATGCCACAAAATCTACAAAACATAGATGAACATGATAATTCACTTATCAACATAGGGTATCAATACTCTATGTCAAGGAGAATGAAAATGAGATATTAGAAACTATTCTATCTATGATAATTAATCATATTGGTGAGAAGATAACAAATGGATAACATGATGGAATTCATATAGAGAACCAATGGATTCTTTAGGACTGGTGCAATCTAATCCCAATTTTGTAGTAGATATTGATTAATAATCTCATAGGTGGTCTGTAAATCCTCATACAATGGGTAGATTGTGCCTTTCCACAAGATTCTTGAAAATAAATCAATCTTGTTGTCCAGATTTTCAATGAATCAACATTTGTAGTCCAACTGTCCCTAGGGACCTCAATTTCTGAGAGGTTTCTCATGGTAAGAATCTGGATGATAGATTTGATCTTCTCTAGGTGAATATTGATGCCTCTATATCTGAATAAGAAATAATTAAACAGTCAATAGGTAATCATGAATTCACACTTCAAAGTGTTCATCTTCAAATGTATGGAGCAGAGTAATTTGTAACCCATATCAACATCTTTTACATGGTATTGATGTTAGCTGGGTATGACCACCAAGTTGTCCTCCTAGAATTCCACTATATTCTTTAGGATCATCTTGAAGATGTGATGTGTGGCCATTTGATATGTGGCTGATCCATTCTTATGGATTACGGGATTCACCTAATATATACAGTACCCTTGTGTTGCGCTGAAAAACGTAGGATCCTCCTCATTGGGTTCCATCTAGATAAAATTCAATTTGGATTATTCATGCATGTAGGAGAGGGATTTAAAATCATAATTGGAATTGATTAGGTGATCTATCATTGGATGTGGAAAATAATCCTTTGAAAAATAGAATACATGGCCTCATAAGGTGATACATAATATGGTATTTCAATTTTTATTACTTATTAAGACAATTTTATCCAGCCATTTGGGGTTCTGAAATTTCTTGATGAAGTTGGTGTTAATAATATTATAATCCTCATCCATAACCATGGAATTGAATCATTGATTCATCTTCATGGGGGGATTCTTGAATCCATGATGACTTTCTGGGATAAAAATTCATTTTAAGGAAACATGACTATCTTTTCTGATAATTTAAACTTAACCCCTCAAAAATAAATCACGATTCTACATTAGGAAAGCTACATACATTTGTTTTTTCCTTTGGTTTCATAGCAACACTACCTATCATCATCCTCAGATATGTCATTTTACCAGGGTTAACCTATATCAGGTGATAAATGGTTGTGGATACACGATCCAAAATTGTTTTAGGAGATTCATCTAAATATTTTTCATTATATGAGGTCGGGTGATCCATTGGATAATTTTACTTCAGGATAATAGATTATTTTAGAGATGTACCTCCTTTGGAGGGAGTGTAACATCATTTGGGGGTTTATTCACTACTGAATCCTTGGTGGAAGAGGATTTCAGTATAATTCAATCAATAATATAAACGAAGGGTATATGTGTAATGTCAAATCAATGGTGTAATGTTAGATTCAAGTGATTCAGAAAAAATCTATTGAACAAAAGGGTGTTCCATAACATAATGTCCATTTGTTGAAAATATTAGTAAATAAAATCTATAGGTGATTTTCGTATCACCTTTTCTTATCATTTTCATAAGTATTATGTAATCTTTTAATGTTTCATATACTTTTTATGTGCCACCACATTATCTAGGAGATGAAAAATAACATCCCATGTCTGGTGTCATGGCCACCATCCGATGAATTATGATATCGAAATCATCATCAAGGTGATCCTATGGACTAGAAATGATATTTTTGTGGTCAACCATTTTTGTTTGAGCATACATACCTTTTATATTCTAATATCTAGTGTGAATATAGTAGGATTTTCAAGATTCAAAGGGGTATTCATCACCATGGAACATTCTTGGTCGACAATTGTGGGAGTACTTGTCGATTTTATGATACGAGGAGGGAACATCATCATGAAAATTAACATAGTGTGTACACATAAATATATTTTATGTAATATATTTTGATACTACAATGAAATTAATTCATGATACCAATCCTCTGAATTAGATACACGGTCAGATTCTACAACATTATTTCTGTTCAGTTCAGTCATATACCATAACCATTTGGCTAGAGAGACTCCATTCGACATATGTCACCCCCACCAATGGAGTTTTTGAGATGTGATCTAATTAGTTGTAGTCCCTAGGATGAGCATATAGATATGGTTATCTGATTTCATTGAAAAGAACAGTTATGTAAAATGTGTGAATGTTCCCCTACGTGTGAGGTTTTCCTCTTCCATAGATAAGAAGATGATATCTTGAAATTACTCTTGTTCAACCTCCAATGAATAGTAGATTATTGGGTATAATTCCTCAGTATTAAACTGGTGGAGGATTTTGAAGGCCTCTATAATGGGAATCCAGAATTTATTTTGATAGGTTGTGGGACTCAATGATTGAGATACTCATAGGTATGTTGTAAAATCCATTAAACATGTTGTACTTCTATGCCAGGTGGTCATTTCTTCCGGCAGGGCAACACTCTTTCTTTGACGGTGAAACAGGTCTTGTTAGATGTACCCAAAGTGCAGATAGATGCGTTGCTTGGTTTTTTGCTAGTATGAACAATTCCTTACTAATAAATAGTTATTTCTTTCAAAACCACCGATAGATAACTCTCAGTGGTTGAGATTCCACTCTGGCTTAACATGGACATTCCTGGTGCAGTCAGGGATACTATACATAGGTAGTTAACACAATAGTTGATGAATGGATTTCTTGATTAGTTGAAATAGTCTACTATGTAAAAAAAATTATTGAGTAGGATTAAATGACTATAGCTATTAATCCTTATGTAGAGCTTGCTTTCAGGTTTTTCTGGCATGAACAATATAGTCTAGAGCACATTCTTGAGTGTTCTGGCTACTCAAATGTCATCAACCTCTCATAAGACAAGGCCATCTGGAGTTATTTGAGGTACTTTTATGGAATTAACAAGAATTTGGTTGAGTTAATCGGTCCACAAACATGAATATGTTCACAATGTAATACACTTTCTCATCACCTGAGGGGTATTCCTTTGGTGGGATGATTATAGGGGTGACTCTGAACTCTAGAGGACTGAAAATATTAAAATGGAGAGATAGATTCATAACTGAAGGGGGGAATCTAAGTTTATTAACACCGCAAATATCCCCTCTTATTAGATTTTGGACCCCATGACCTTGATGTAGAAGAAGTGACAAGAGTAGGTGAGGAATATATATGAGGATCTAGTTTACCTTTGAGGTTGTTAATGACTCAATGGGTGAATGAAACTTCTCTTTGCTCCAACTAGTCATAGAATTTATACGTCCCATGGTTCAAAACATTTTTCCATTTCATGAATAATTACTATCATGGCCATTAATAGAATATATATGGTTTTCATACATAGGGAAAATTCACAAAATGACTAAACCATCATCCAGTTGGTCCCAAATCCAATCAATAAAGACAAAATAGTTCAGGATGGTATACATAATGATGCTTTATTAATGATAGTGTTTCAAACAACCAGTGAATCCTGCTTCAAGAGGCCTCTAAAACTCTTGAAGTTTAAAAATACACTACTTTAGGGAACTAACAAAATAACTGAGAACCAGATCATCATTGAACGAATATTTCTAGTTTCTTCTATATGGGAATAGAAAACTGGGATCCTATACTTTTATAGGAATAGATGCCCGATGATGGGTTCGAGCCACATTCTCTTATCTATGTGGTAGATATTTTCATATCGGTGTCATCCAATTCAGTGTAGTGCAAGGATATTCGTGGTGAGGCTAGGAAACATATTGTGTTTATTCCGATAGAGGGAACAAAAATTCTACTGGATTAAGGGACTCCACCTGTACAATAGAGTCAATGAATTCATTAGTATGTCTTCTAGATAATGATGAATGAGACAATGATGGTTCATTTTTATATTTCTAAAATAATTCGTCTAAATTTAATGACATATCATAAAAATCCATGAGGATTCTTGGGATGTTACAAGTGACACTATTATGTACTAGCGTGATATTTACATTCCCCATAAACATCATCTACTACTACGCTTGATCCGAGGGTGTGTTGATTAAATATATGAGGTATTTCAATAGGGTAAAATAATATACGCCTCAATATTCATAATTTTCCATGAACATAATGACTTGTTAAATGATTTTCTTTCATTATCTCAAGATGTACTATTTGAGAAATATCTTATTATATTTTTTCCATCCAATGATGGAGCACATGGGTAGCTATATATATGAGACAAACACAAACCCATCCAATGTCTCAGAAATGAATCAGATCATGGTGGATTCATGTTAGTCAGGGGTTCCCAACATATACCCACTGATGGAGAAGAAGTTGGATAAGTTTTTATGTGGGTCACTGATGCTATTATATATAGACGATATGGGGTTCCAAAAATCTATAGTTTCTCACATGCCATCCACTACTGCTGGGTTTGGATTTCCATCAAGCTGGAGAACCACCGATCAAGTTTCCAGAGCCTCGAGGTGGCCATTGAGAGTGGTTATCATAAAAAAATAGCGAGGTTTTCAATCATGATTAGGATACATAAACACAAATGAATTTATAGAATAATCATTTATGTGTGTAGGCATAGAGGATCATGGAGAGGCTCAATATAGGCCCTGAGGAAGATGATCGCACTACTAGTGTGAGTTCATAAATTCATAACTCAGCTAGTTCCCATGATCCCATATATCATATCTATCTATATGTGTAGTATTAACAAGACTTTATGTGGTAAAATAGATAAGGATGAATTTCTACTACCATACTGGAAGGGAAATGGGATCGCATAGAACATGATCATAATCTGAGTGACATGCAACCATGAATTTGAAAAATATGTTCTTCATATTTGACAGATCCAAGAGTACATAATCCATATTGGACTCTTCATATAACTATTTTGAAAACCTATGTGGATCATTGGGAAAAATTGTAACTTTAAACCCGATTATATGCTAACTTTTGGGAAATTTTCCCAAGAGATCCCTGAGGATGAGTGCCTAACATTTCTAGAATGTTAGGATGTATGTATGAGGTTTCACCTATAACTATACTACCCTAGGGGATGGTATTCCACATTGAAGCCAACATTAGAGTTCATATCCTTATAATATTTTGGAACATCCTTGTTTACCTTAAATATAAGTAGAGAATAAATGTTTTTGTCAATTAATAATTCAGTTTGTAATAGTATAGGGCAGATGTGGACCACAAAGAACCATCCCTTTCCCATGATATCCCAATTCAAAGATTCTGCTTTCGGGATTTTGTAGAGGTACTATAAATATCATGATGCATCTAATTGGTTGCTGTGTAGGTTTCATGGGAAATGAAGGGAATTGAAGTATTAAAATTGATCGTAAATTGACAATTTGGCACTACAAACGAAGGCTTTGAAGTGCTTAAGGCTTTTGGATAGTTAGGTGGATATTAAATTTAGTGGTGATGCATCACCCAGATGTTTGGGTGAAAACACATAGACTGGATCAATGTGTGGTAATCTATAATCATGATGATAGGTGTTGTGTTTGGCCGAAACACAACTGAGTGCCGATTAGCATCTTCCATTTCCCAAATTCTCTCTACCTCTGAGGCAGTATCCTACTCATGGCCATAAAAAACGTTCAATGTGTTTTGACATGAGATGGGTGGTGGAACCGACATGTATTTTCTTGGTAGCTGGTCGATCTGATGAGGAGACACAACTTGATTATTTTCCCAATTATTTTTTTATCGTATCCTAGAGGCAGTACCATACTTCAACATTGCACCCCTATAAGATAGTGTGTTCCCTGCTACCCCATGTGAACGTCTAGTACAACTAATTATTGAATCAACTAGGACCCCAAAATTTATCTTATTACTGGGAAACTCTATATTATCTTCTGTATATGTATAAAGAGAGACTAGAAAAGATAGAGATGGTTGCACCACGTCCCATGGAAGGGAGCCAGAGCATCTTCAACCTATATGATCCCAATTACTAATATGTGTAATATATTGATTTCACCTCCCACGATGGTTATAATCCTTAATTAGGAAATTTACCTAGCCTCTAGTAGTCGTGTTTGAGACATCATTATCGAGTCATCTATGTCCTCCATGTTCTATAGCCCAATGAGGATAACAATGACATGGAGTTTCCTATAATTTCACCTATGAATGTATATGTTCACCATTTTCCCCTTCGATGGATAATTGGTAAAGGTTAACTCTTTTATGAGGTGTAGGTCCTCATGGATGACCCTTATTATGGAAAAAGTCGACATGAGGAGAACCTATGTGATGAGTAGTATGAGTACAGTTAATACCTTCATATTAGTTTATGAAAGCATGATGAGAACCATTATTTTATTTGGTGATATTGTGTGGAATAACTATTAAATAAACTTAATTATCATGCATGAGATCATAATGGTTTTCGTTGGGGAAATAGATTGATACAGTCAATCAAACCTACCTATTGGGTAGTTTGGCTCTCAATACCAACTAGGTAAAAATGGATCCTAAATCGTCTTCTCACAGGGACCTAGCATAATGTGATGGTGGTGGAAAGGACCACCAGATTCATGGAAGATGATACCTTATTGGCTATCATATTTTTATTTTCCCCAATGTCGGATTCAGTGGTCTTGACCTGGGCCATATGAGTAGGGGTAATGTAAACCTATTTGTCGAGAAAAATGATAGATCGATGATATTGTTGGAAGAGCATGGTGGAAGCCCTCCATGGAAACTCCCAATAAGTAGTAATGGATGGGGTGAAATCATCATCCCTTTCCTCATCAACATATGGGAGATAGTCATAGGACCACAATGAGGAGAGGCTCTGAAAGCTACTCACTATCTGAATAGGTGGTGGACTCCCTTAGCGCGACCCATGGGAGGGGGTGATAGTGAGGTGGTATCGCCTCCATTTCATGGAGGTCTATATTCATTGATTTAATTTTTAAATACTAATATTTTTGAGATAGATATTTTTTAAATAGTTTTACATATTGTTGTCTTGTTATACAGACAACAACAACTTATCTTGATTTACACACAACAATGGGTCTCTATTAATCATAATTTTATTATTTTAATTAATTAATAAAGAAATTATATCCTTTTCATTATAATGGCGCGTATGAACATGAATAATTTTATTTTAAAATAATTTTTAAATCATATATATATAATTATTTTTTGAATTAATTATTACTAAATGTAAACCCCATTTTAAATAAATAGAATGGTTTTTAAAAAAATACTATGTACAATTGTGTTTTATAGAAATAGAAAAATAAATCACTCAATTTAGATTATATTAATAAAATATATTTATAGTATATTGAATATATATTTAATCAATAACCATATGTTTTTTCTAGACATTATTTAACAACAAATAATATTTTACACATAAAAGACATAGTTTTCTATAACGGTTGTTTTTCACCATTTGTTGGAACACTTGTTTTAAATCTACTTTTTGATATACTTATAAATAATATTTTAAAAGATAACTTATTTTATTTATTTATCTAAAATTTTATATGGGTGAACTATTTTTATTTTCTTGAGAAGATCCATATTTTGATAAATAGTGAAAAATACTGTATTTTAATTAGAAATATTTTTTTAAAAATAGTTGATACTCTTAAAATAAATATATTATTGTTTTTAAATTATAAATAGATGAAATTTTTACATTTAATTATATTTATGTCATTTTATTTAATGTAATATTGAATTTGGATATAAAATCATTTAAATTTTTGAACATTTTCAATATAAAAACATGGTTTATCACATCATTAACGAGATTAATTAAATAATATTCTCTTTTTAGATAATGAAAAATGTATTCCATATTAGGAATTGTTTAGTAAAAATTTAAAAATATTTTACCTTTTATTTTTTCAAATATAAATAATAACTTTCGTAAATTATACTACCATGGTATATGGAAATTTGGGGTTTTTTATGTTAATAATATTGTGATATATATTATAAAATAACCCTAACACATTATAAAACATTTTTTATTTATTTTATTATATCATTAACACATTATTATCAAAATAGAATAATTTAATTGACATATTCCCATGAAAAGTAAATTGATATTTGTAAAATCAAAGAGAGTGATAAAATGTCTCATTTTTTACTTTTAATACGAATAATATATTTTTCATAGTGTTAAAAATATTATATACTTGAAAATATATTTTTTTATGCAAGATAAAATTTTTATAGACGTCATTTTAATTTAATTAAAAAAATTATTGAATAAATAATTTGTCATAAATAATTACAAAATGATGATACACTAATTATTCAGTTACTGAAACAATTAATTAAATGATATTTCAAATATTAAAATAAATATAATATGAGCTAAATCATGTTAAAAAATACTTTTTTATGTGAATATGAAATATGAAGGTGGTATTAAGTATATTTTTATGTTTAATTGTGGTATCTATTGTCCTTAGGTCTACGTAATGATTACTGTCCAAATTGACACTTATGATATTTTATGAAAATATTATTTTAGTAAATTATATAAAAATCCAATAAATATTTAATAAGAACCAATGCATTGAGATATGGTCATAAATATCATAAATTATCAATTTAGGGTCAAATTTACAATTTATATGTAATAATTACATCTTATTTATATTGAATATTTTGTTAGAATAATTTAAATTAAAATGGATTAACTGAGGGATAAAAATTGCTTATAGATTAAAATAACATAAAATAATATATAAAAATAAATTCTTATGATATTAAATTCATTTAATATCTTATATTTTAATAAATTGACATTTTGAGTAATTTGGAATGATATTTTATTTAATATAAATTAATCATCAATGTTATTCCAAAAGTGCCACTCCCGACTCTTGTTTAAGAGATCCTATTATTCCCATTTATTCACATTTAATAACACAATTGGGTAGACCATAATCTGTAAAAATACCATAAAGAATTCCCTCAATTCATCATCTAAATATTACATTTGGAATAAATCCAACCAATGGAGTCATTTTGTGAAACACTAAATCAAAATACCCAAAGTGGTTGTAACATTCATCAAGAATCATTTTGGATTTCTTTCATCCTTAAACCCATTAAATTAATTTTATTTCATGTTTACATTAATACATAAGAATCATAAATATTAATATTTTTCATCATATTAATGTTTCATCCTAATCTCACAAACATTTCAATCAAAATAAGTACATAATCATCATTCGTGTGTCCAATGAAATGTAGCATTGCGAACTGATGTCACTCATTCATCCATTTTATGCCTTTAATGTTTACAAATAAATATTTATTTTTTATTTTTAATATAATATATTATATATATTATTTCTTTATTTTTAGGAATTATTATATAATAGATACATTAAATCTTTATTTTTGGTGGAAATACAAATACATCATTAGTGGATGTGTGGACAAGCACCTCCTCAAAAAATGTTATTAGTTAACTTGTTACATGGAATGCATTATGTATGGTTTTGGTGAAATTATATGACATAAATGACATAATAAACCTAATATAATGATATTATATATATAGATATATTATATTTACCCTATTCCATTCAATACGAAATAAAATGGAAGAAGCGTTCATGAGTACATATGGCCTAACATCTCCATGAATGTTGTATTTCATTTTCTAATTACATATTTTCTAGTTTACCATAAAATACTATATGATTAATATATATGATATTTATAGGACGTTTTTCATTCTATGTATAATGAAATCATGGTCTACGAATGAGGACCAATAATAAAAAGTCCAAACATTTAGGAACAACAAGGTAGTTATTACCCAAAAAATAACACAAATTCAATATGGTTTATAAAAGGATAATATAAATTCCTAAGTAAATTATATATGGTATTATATAAAATAATATGCATATTTAATATATGTATATTATTAGAATATTTATTTTATTATTGTTTTTCATGTGTAGGATGAGTTTCACGATATTAGGTATGTGGATTTCTAGTCTCGCTATTATTTCTATGAGACTATTCACCTCCCATTTATTTTTTGTGGTATATGCACTTACAATGAAATAATTACATTAATTTTATATATAATTTTTTCAGTATTTACAGAACCATTTTAGAGTAACCCTTTCATGTGTTTAATGTTCAAAATTTTCCAAATCTGTAATGAAATTTTGTTTTGATTTTTAATCATTGAGACAAATGTTATGTTATGAACCTATATGATTTTATGAGATTTATGTATTGAAAATCTATGCAGTGTATCACGAATCAATTTATTTTATTTATAATTTTATCTTAATTTAATTATATTCTCTATTTATATGGAAACATGTTTTCTTTGAAAAAAATGTTTTTTAGATTTTATTAAAAAAAATTAAATGATCATTTAATGACTTTCAAGAAAATAGATTTTAGTTATGAATCAAATTGATTCAAATATTCATTTATATTTATTCACTTTATATTTCATTGAATACGTTTTGGTAAATTTATTATTATCTAAAATGTCTTTTTGAAATAGTAAATGAAATATTCCTCATTAATTGTTTTATAATGATCGTTAAAATTTATTTTACGCAAATGATGATATCCATTGTTTTTATGAATTCATTAATATGGATATGATATAAGGATATGAGTCATAATCTATCACTAAGTGAATTTTTTTTATGGAGGTATTTTTATGAGTCTCATTACTAATCAATGAGATATGTAATGATGACAATTTTTCATAAACTATTTCATTTCATTATTTCTAATTTGATGAATAATATATGTTCAGGTCGAACATGTATGTATTAATAACATAATGTGTAGAGTGGGACATATATCATCCTAAAATTATTTGGGTAATAATAAAATTATTATGAAATAAATTTTACATGAGAGGTTATCATATTCCACAATAATTAGGTATATGGGTGGTCACCATAAAAACAGAACATGAGGTTACATAAGTGGTTATATTAATACCAAAAAATAGGTTACATGACATGTTATTGTTTGTATGAAACTATAAGGAACAATGGAGGACATCTAATTCCCAAATTTAGTAGATATAGAAATAATCAAAGCCTAACATGTTATGAATATCTTGGTTGGTATCATTAAACTATGATTTAGAAAAAATTATGTTTATTCCAAAATTTCTATTTCCAAATCTAATATTATATTATCATTTATCATATGATTTAATTATAATTTTATTCATATCATTTTAACTACCAATATATATACAATGAATAATGTATATGATCAATGATATGCATGGTATGATGTTGAAATGTTATGCGCATATTGTCATTCTCTCGTGTTCATGATATATTTATGTAACATCCATGTTTACCCTTATGGTAAATTTTAGGTCACCCATTATTATGTTTCAATTTATCATGTTAGAAATAATATTTTTAAGTAGGAGTACAAAATGGGATGTTCTTTGTTGGATATGTTGAAGGCCTTTCCCCAAATTAGAATAGTGTCTTACATGTTTCCAAAGTCACTAATCTAATACGATCCTAAGGTATGTGCTTGTGAAATATAATGAATGTTAATTTAAAAATACATAATATCCATATAGAAAAATACTATATCAATTTAGATAATGTAAAAAATAAAAGTTTAGTAAACTGTTGGAATCTTGGATGACAAAAACATTAGTGATATCTCATGGGATATTTTGATGGATATTTATAGTTATATCACAATGGATAAATAAATAGTGTCTTAGATTAAAATGAATTTATTTTGTTATAAGAATAATATTAGTATTTTTTTCATGATAATGTGGTTGTATTTTATGATAAGTGTTTCTCACACTATAATTTATAGTCATTTTCAACATTTGGAATTAGAAATACCTAGGGTGACATTGAATGATACAGATGTGGAATTCATGGGAATTGAACAAATTCATGTTCAATATGTAAATATCTTTACAAAAATATGGAGGGTGGTATGAATATTGGAAATACTTCTGAGGATAAAGAGAATGGAAATAACATGTTAAAGGTATTGTATGTTATAATAGAATTATATACCTAAAAAATAATAATCATGATTAGAAATTGATGAGGAACTATAATTCGTGGTTCAAATATTATATCCCATGAATGAATAAATTGATTAATCCTGAGTAATGTTTGATGAAAATTATTAGATGATACGAGTATATATATTTGAAAATTTCATTGATTATATTTTAAAAATCGTGAAATACATAATTATTTTCAGTATAGGATTTTCATTATGTATTGAAAATGATATGTTGAATGGTGAAGAAGACAAAGAAGAGAAATTTAATGGAATTTTTATATTCATGGTAAACCTAATAGTTAGGGAAATATATCCCCTAATATGATCATTCTGTTAATAAAATGATTTTGGATAATGATAAATTGGATATGAATAAGTAAATCAGATGGTACTAATTTCCTTTCAAATAATTATGGATTTTTGGAAATAGTGGTTAATGGTATCACAGATGGAGTTTATGTCATTTTTTACATAATTAATTTATAAAAAAATCGTTCAAACATGAAGGAATTGACTTTTAATAAATATTTATTCTAATTACAAGGTTTTAAGATAATAAATAATGAAGTTATTCACATGATTGGTATATGAAAAACAATAGATAATTTCTGAAATGTGGGGGGTCAATGCTAAGATATTTTGGAGAAAATTTGGTAGCATATTTCTATATTTTTGTACTATATTCATTAAATGGGGTATATTGTTATCCATTTATCGAGTGGTTTACATTAAAATTCAAATTATGTTTTAAATATTAAGGTTTTTGCTTTTCATAAGAGGATTGATGCATATCGGATAACCTATTCAAACCTTTTTCTTAAAAACATGAAAAAATAATGAATTTTTATCATATTATGGATCCTATGACCCACTTGTTTTGTAGGTAATATAATTTTAAATTCATTTCCTAGAATAAGAAATGATGTATAGTTAATAAAGACACAACTAAAGAGTGAGACTATAAATTTGAGATGGAATCATGTAATAATTTACTCTCATTTTTTTACACATACGGTCATCTTTTTTTTCATTATTTTTATTCTATAAATGAAAACATCAATACCAACTTTTTTCATAGTGTTTTGGTCATCAAAATTATACTGACCAAATTATCTATCACACTCCACCAGAACTTTTTAGCTAATTTTCCCTTCTCTTTCCATGTTTTCACAATAATGATATTCTCTCTAATATTGAAACAAATCAATGAATTGCATTGGGTAACCGTTATATTTCCATATATCACATTGAAATGGATGTTTTAGTGTTTTATTTTATGAAGTGAGATTCAATGAATGAAACGTTCATGTATTAATCCTTTGTTAAGACAGATTAATTTTATGGAGAGATTTATTTTATGTCGTTATAATGTAAACCCATAATATTTTATGAGATGTATTTAAAAAACATGTGTCCTTTGATTCATGAAACACTGACTATTCCTACATTACATGAAACAACGAGTTTCTATGAAACTTCATTTAAATATTTTAATTATATAATAAACAAAATTAAAACCTAGCGATTAGAATGAAGATTATGAAGATTATTAAATATATTATAAAAATATAGTTTTCACAAATATATGTAATTCATTGAACAATTAATTATAAATGAATCTAAACCCCATTTAAATGAAAATAAAATATTCTTCAAAAAATATATTCACTATTGTGTTTTATAATAATAAATAAAAAATCACTCATGTTGGAATATATTAATTAGACATATTTACTATGTAGTAATTTTATTGTATACAATTAATATTTTTTTCGACACATTATATAATAAAAAAAACAATTTAATGTCTAATAAAAGTATTTTTCAATAAAGTAAATACCCCCTGATGGTGCACATGATTTAAATATAGGTTTTGACAATTTCCTAATGTATACTTGTAAAAATAAATATATTAATTGAAATATGGATATGAAAATTTCTTTTGGGTGATCTATATGCATTTTTTTAAAAGTATCAGGTCTTGATTAATAGTGAAAAATAATGACTTTTATTTAAAAATATAATTTTTCATCATAATAATGTATTGTCACAAACTATATACTTTGTTTTTGTTATAGTATAAATGGATAACAGTTTTACAATTTTATCTAATTGTGGTCATGGTAATAAATTTATTATTTAATTTTGATATTTTTTTAATCTTTTTTCCATAATAAATTAAAAAAAAATTGTACCCTCAACATGATTAATTATATATTAATTTGATAAAATAATATTTTCACAATTATGAAAATTGGATTCCTTATTTTGAATCAAATGGTAAAAATTTATTAAATATGTTCTTTTTTGAACACATTGAATAGTAAAATTGGACACATGTATTGTCATGGTAAATATTAAATTGGGTAATTTAAGAAAAAAATAAAATGATTTGGAAAATAAAAATACACTAAAGGATTATAAAACAAATTTTTATGAAATAAATTAGTCCCTTAACACATAATGATATTAATATTATCATTTAATGGACACAAATCTATAGAAATTAATTAGATAATACTAAAATCAAATAGAGTGGAAAATTTTCTGAATCAATCTTTTAATAAGGAAAATATATTTAATATGTGATTAAATAAAACACATGATACAATATATATATTATTGTAATAAAATCTAAATTTAGATAAAAAAATTCTATAAATTTTTCGTGAATACATATGTATGAATGTTAATTATAAAATGATAATGCATTAATTATTAATTAATGTAGAAAACAAATAAATTATGTTATAAATGATAAAGAAAAATAATTTCACTTAATTAAGGTGATATTAGAATTTTATAGGTGAATAAAACTTGTTAGGGGTTTGTTAACATATTTTTGTATGTTACTATGTAGTATTGATTTTTATAAAGTCGTTATAATGAATATTTTCAAACATTAATCATATGATTTTTAGAAAAACTATTTTATTAAATTATATACAAATAATAAAAATATTATATAAGTAGAGATTGTGTGATAATTTTTCTACAATATAAGTAATTTTACATTTATGGCCTTTGGAAAATTTATATGAAAATTTTCATTGTCTTCATATCAAACAATTTGAACTATATTTAAAATTTAAATTTCTTAACTAGGGTTAATAAAAATTATTAGGTTTCACATAACACAGATAAATAAAAAAGTTAAATTTCATTATGATATTTTAAAATTAACAAATATTAAATTATAATAAATTTATATTTTGAGGAATTTGAATTGATATTTAATTTATTATAAATTAATCCATTGAGAAATTATAAAAGTTCCCCTACCCTCTCTTGTAAAATGGATAATATTATTATCTTCTATCCAAACTTCATACCATATTTCATTTATCCAAAAAATTTCCAAATCGCCCTTAAAATTACCCCCATCATCATAAATGACATACAATTTATAAAAATACAACCAATGGATTAATTCTATGAAACAAAACAATAGAAAATTCCAATGTGGAGGTAACATTTATCAATGAACGTTTTTTATTATTTTATCTTTTAAAACAATTGAATTAATTTTATTTCATGCCATTTTATTAAATTCAGTATCATCAATAGAAATAGTATTTTGAAAATTATGGTTTATACATAAACACACACTTCATTCTATAAAATTTGATACACAATTATCGTGCATGTGTTTGGAATACTACCACCTCTAGAAATGATGTCACTTTTTCTTCCATTTTCCACCATTAATTGTTAGAAATATCGATATAATTTTTTTCATATATATGATATTAATTATAAATTAATTTTTCTATAATTATTATATATTTTATAAATTCATATATTTCATTTTTTTAAATGCAATATCATTATTTCTGGACTTGTGGACAACCACCTCCTCAAAACGATAGGGTTAATTCCAATATTTTATTCAATGTATTAAGGATGGGTTTAGTGAATTTATTAGTAAATATGTCATTATAATTATAATTTAAGGAAATTAAATATATATTTGTGTGTGTGTGGGTGTGTTTGTTTTATTTCATTCTTTCAATATTACACAAAATGTTAGCAACATCCATTAGTATGTATGACCTCCCATCCCCCTAAATAGTGTTTTGAATTTTATATTTAAATACTTCTTATATAACCATAAATACATATATAATGATCATATATGATATTTATATCATTTTCATCATTATGGGGATAATGAAATCATAGTCTATCTATGAATACCATGCAAAAAATACAAAACATGTGTGAGATACAAAGAAATTATTACCCAAAACAAAACAAAAACAAGAGAATTGTTAATAAGAGGGTAATATAACGTCATTAGTATATAATATATTTTAGTATATACATGAATACACATATTTATAATATGAATCATAAAATAATATTTTTATAGGAGTTTTTCTTGACTAATATGATAGTTAAAATATAGGGTAAGTGGATTTCTAGTATCAAATTTATTTCATCACCATTTATGTCATATTAACGACACCTATATTTTTTGTGGTGTATAAATGTCCCAAAAATTAATTCTATGATCATTATCATCCATTGTATTCTTATATATATATCCATTTTATGATATATCTTTCGTGGTGTTTATATGTCAAAAATATCCAAAACCATAATGTATTATTGTCTCAATATTAATTTGTTACAATACATGTTATGTTATGAAAATATACTATTTTATATGCTGTATTTAGTTTAAATTGATATATTGGTTCATTTATATACTTATATTTATGAAATTTTATGAATCATATAATGTTATTTTCTAGTCATTAAAAAAGTTTCTTCCTTCAAAAAAAATTTCTAAAAATTTGTTAAAAGTGTTCTAAATGATATATTCAGAATATCTAATAAAATGTATTTCTATGATATTTTTTATTGTTCAAAATTTATTTTATATTTTCTCTCCCTCAAACTCTATTATTTATTTTATTTTATTAATCTCCCTCTCTCACTCCTTTTTGTGTTTCCCCTCCTTGCTCTTCCCCACTACTCCGTGAGGGTGATTTGGTATCCTTCCAACCATCTCAACTATGATCAGCCCTTGAGTTCCTCCACTCTTCTCTAGGATAGGTTTGGAGAAAGGGATACTCTTATATTTTAACCAATCGTTTTGGTAGACATTGGACTTCTAGGTGCTTTCATAGTTGGTTTTCCAAGAATCATTATTTTCATTTTTGGGTTTCTTCCTCCACATTCTCAGTCAGGTTTATTCCAAAGATAAACTCCATGCTATGACCTATCTATCCACTTATATAATCCAGGTTGGTTTATGAGTGATGTTGGTATATGATGTTATGTGTTCATTGAGTTACAATTTTTGGGTTTAGTCCCTAATTTCATTTATTCTTTCAACCCCATATTTTTTTTTCTGTTACAAATACCAATACCTCTTATTTCGATTCATATATGGGATCTCCAATAGTTCTGATTCATCTTATGGTTTTCTTCATATCAGGTGGTTCATGTTATTATATGGAATATTTGTTTATAGGTGGTGGTCATTGGTTTTGAGATATTAAGATAGTTGAGATCGTATTTGGTGTTCAGGTGGGATTTCTAATAATAGATGATTAAGTGGTTGAGGATTGGTGGTAGAGATGATGTTCTCTGTTAGTGGTTATCCTCCGTAAAGGGTCTGATGGGGATGATGATATAAATATTTCTGATGACTATATCGGTGGTTTAATGATAAGGTTAGTGGTGTGATGATTTCAGAATCTCGAGTGGTGGGTTTCGTTGAAGAAAATGGTGATGGATGGTGTTGTAGTGTCATGGCACATGAATCAGGCTACACCTAGCCTAAGATTGGGGAAGTTTTCCTTTTGAAATTTGAAATATGAATTCTAGAAAAAAATTGTGCGAGGTTATTTGGTTTTTACAGAGGCAGATTATGACATTTTATATTGTTGTTTTTGTGTTGGATTCACACTTAGCCTCTAAAAGTCTGATTTTAAAATATAAAAATATGGATCGTGACGATTATTTTATGGGTGCGACCTATATATTGATCAAATACATACGGTAATTATAAATGTTATATGAGATCAATTGGCACACACCGTGTCATCATATTCCCTCAATAAGAGAGCACAGAGGATATCATCCTAATCATGTAACAATAGGTTATATGGGAGGTCATCTTAAGCCTAAAATAAGAGGCTACATTAGTGTTCATCCTAAGAATGAAACTAGATGGCATACAGGTTGTCAACATAAACCTCATGTTTGTATATGGTTTATTATCAAAATTTTATATTTAAATGATTATCTTTGTAGGGATCATTGACATTAGATTTTATAATATAATTTTTATGCCACAATTTCCATGTATTATTCCATTATTATACTCTCAATAATAATGTAATTTGATTACCTCAAGACTCACAACATATGATCATCCAATATTTATTAGACAAATCTTGTATATCATCTTTTATATGTCAGGTATGATCTTCTTATGTTATGCTCATGTATTCATACCCTTATGTTCTTGTTATTCTTATAAAGCTTAAATTCTTACCATTAATGATCATAATACATAACCTTTTATTATGTTTCCATTCCTATGGTTATAGGTAATGGTTTTACATGGCATTATAAAAGGGGATGATCTTTATGGGAGATGGGGAAAATGTTTCACCAAAATAGAAAAATGTGTTCATTGTTTCCAGCCGAAGTAAAATATTATAATCCATAGGAACATGTTTTTGTAATGTAATGATTATTGGTAAAAAAATATGCAATATATATTAATGAAAATCATGGGTCATTATAGTTTGAATCAAATTAACTGTTTAATCAACTATTGGATTCTCAGATGAAAAAAAATTAAAATCCCTAAGGATATTTTTATGGATATCTCTAGGGAAGAATTTAAGGATAAGCATTAGGTTTATTATATTTAAATGTAGATGTCATGATTTAGGCATTCTATAATTAATGTTTCAAGATTATATGTTTTTTTTTTGCAATGATATGTGTTTCTCATAGTATTATTTGAATCTTTTTTCAATATTGGGATCTAGAAGTATTTATGTTAGCATGGAACGTTTCAGATGAAAAAATTATGTTCATTATAGAAATTGATTTCCAATTTGTAAATAATATTAAGAGAATGAGGAAGGTTGTATGACTATTTTTTATACTAATATGGATTAGGATACTGAAAAAGAAATGTAAATGTAATAGGATGTACTAAAATCATTGATTATATTAAATAAATCATAAGGATTTTATTGAAGTTGAGGAACGTTAATATTGATTCATATTTACGACTCTAGTAATGAATAAGATGTTAAAGCCTGAGTAATGGTTTGATATGATGTTTGGATGTTGGATGTATATATGTTTTGGAGATTCAACTATTATTTCATATAAGTCATGTAATAAATAATGACATTCGAAATAAGTTTTTCATTATGGATTGAATGGATATGTTGAATGGTGATGATGATGTAGAATAGTGATTTAATTTAAAATTGATATTCATGTGAAAACCAATATAAAGGGAAATATAACCCTTAACATGTTCTTGATGTTAAGATAATGTTTTCTTCATAAAGATATATTGGATATGTATAATTAAATTTGATGGTAATGATTACCTTTTTAAAGAGTAATTATTTTTTATTGGAAAAGTTCTTATGCTATATAGATATATTTTCGGACATTCATGGAAATTAGTAATATATCCAATAATCATGGGAATAATAAGGAATGCATTTTTTAATAAGTATTTATGGTAATTTACTTGTTTCAAATGAATACCTATTGAAGATACTAACATTTTTTGGTATGTGATAAATAATATCTACTTTATAATATACATTGTAATATTTATAAGATATGAATTTAAATTACTTTATTTGTATAATTATGAAATTTCATCTTTTTTAAGGGTTATAATGTTTACCATTAATGGAATTATTTATATTAAACATTTTATTTGGTTTTAGATATTAAACTATTGTAATAAAATATGAGGATTTATGAATTTTAGATAACTTGTCATGATAATATTGTTATGATGATAACTAAAAATAAAATTAATGACTTTTAGTCCTATAATGAATCTTATTGCCCACTTTTTTTGATGTTCATACAATTTTAACATCATTTCATGTTGTCAAAAATTAATTAGATATTGATCCATAAAAAACCAATGATTAAAATTTTTCATAGAAGATTAAATCAATAAGTATTTATTGTCATTTTAATTTGAAATAAAAGGTCACCCTATTATCACCATTTTCATGATACTAATAACCTATTATATGCCTATTTGGTGTTATGTTTTTGTGGTTGTCAGCCTTATAATTACAATATTCTATATGACTAACCATCAAAACATTATAGTTAGTTTTCTCATCCATGTACATGTTTTATCCTTCCACCAATGTCCTCCTTTTCCGAAAAATAGTTATTAATTAATTTGTGTAACAATTATGGCTCCAATATTCCATTCTTAATGGATGTTTTAGAATTCATTATCATTATGTTGTTTTCTCTGAAATAAATGTTATTGTATTAATCCTTGGACAACCCAAACTAATTTCATCTTATAAAATAATTTTAAGGGGATAAAATATAACATCCAATTAATTTTATGAGGAATATTTTGTAAAAATAATTTTATTTATTGATGTATTAAGCTACAAAAAACATCTTAGATTGTGTTACACCCAACACTGTGTTTTTGTGAAATATCATTTTATTATTATTATTATTTAAACAATAAAATATTAACCTATATATATAATTGGTTTTAAAAAAAATAAATAAATTTATATGTAAATAATTTTTTACACATTTATATATAATTATTTGAACAATTGTTTCTTAATGAATGTAAAAAACCTTTTAAAATAAAAGGAAAAATAAATTATAAAAAATATGCTAAATTTTATTTAATACCAATAAATATAAAAATAATTCATATTATGTTATACTAAAGAAATATATTTATAACATATTAAATTTATTTTTAAAAATTCATCTAATGAGTTTTATAGACAATATATGAGAACAAATACAATTAAACTCATAACAGAAGTATTTTTCTAAAAAACAATTTCGTTCCTTTTTCGGGAGATCATGTTTTAAATATAGATTTTATAGGATAATAAATTATATTTGAAAATTTAATCTGATAATTTTTATAGTGCAATAAAAAAATTTATGTTGGGTGAACTATTGTACTTTTTTGATTTGTTTCATGCTTTGTTGAGTAGTCAATAATACATAATTTTAATTAAATTCAATCTTTTCATAAAAAAATTCTTATTGTAAAAAAATATATTTGAATGTTTTTAAATTTTAATTTGATAATTTTTTTATCATTTATTCCCAATAAGTAATACAATGGTAATTTCACTTTCAATTTGATTATAATAAAATTTGAATATATCTGAAGTTTTCATTTTAAAAATATGTTTTCCTGAAACGTTAATAAAATTAATTGTAAATAATTTTTAAAAAATTATAGGTTTTTAATTATAAAAAATATAATATATATTATTAAAAATAGTTTTCATATTTCATAAATATTCTTCTTTTATTTTTTGACAATATGAATTGTTACATTAGAAATTTTTATTACCATGTTGTAGGGTAAATTTGGAAATTTAAAATAAAAAGAATGTTATATCAAATTTAAAATGAACTTAACAGTTGATAAAAAATTATTTTATGAATTTCATTCAACCATTAACATATTAAAATATAAATAGGATAATTTTATGGAAACATGTAAATGAAAATTACTTGGACATTATAAAAATCTAATAATGTGAAAAAATGAGTCATTGTTTGTTTTAATAGGTATACTCTAACTTATATGGTTATAAATTTATGATATTCTTTAATATATGTATTATTAATAAATATTTACTTGAATTTCAACACCATTTAAATTTAGTTTTATTTTTTATTGATGAAATTATTATTGTAATTAATTATTAAATGATAAGGTAGTAATTATTAAATAAATGAAACAATCAATCATATGATATTCAAAATATTAAAATAAATATAATTTTAATTAATTAAATTTATCCAAGAAAATAAAAGATCAATATTATATTATATGATTATATTAAATTTTTTTTTCATATTTATAGTTCATTATTTATTTTATTACAGTCAATTTAATGAATAGTACCATAATTGAAACTTATGATTTTATTTAAAATATAATTTTATTTAATATTTTAAGAGTAATAAGAATATTAAATATGAAATATGGGATATATATGACATAAAATATCATAAATATATAATGTATGGTCTAATTAACAAATTATAATTTAAAATTACATCCTCTTAATATTGAATAATAATTTACCGTAGTTAATAGGAAAATTCCTTAACTAAGTGTTTATAAAATTGATATGATCAAAATTACACCAAACCATCTATAGATTATATGTGTTGATGAAATTAAAACATTACCATATCTTATATTCAAATAAATATAATGTTTTCTGTATTTGGTTGTTAATTTATTTTATTATAAATTAATATTGGTGGAAATTCCATAAAGTAACCCTCTCATGCCCTATAATGGGGATAATATTGTTCACATTTATTCACACATAAGATCTTATTTGGTTCCTCAAAAAATCCATAATATTATCCAAAAAAAATTGCTACCTTCAACTAAAATTCCATTCCAAGGTAATAAATCCAACCAATGGAGTTCTTCTCAAAAACTCAAAGTGAAATATCCAATGAAAAAGTGACATTCATAAATGAATGTTTTTTTATTTCCATAAACATAGTAAATTATTTTTGTTTAGTGTTTTTATAATAAAATAAATGTCCTAATTATAATTATATGTTTTTATATTTATTTTTATTTCTAAAATCCCACACAGTTCCATCATGTGGGATATGAAATCATATTTGGTCCGTATAGGAGATTACCGCATCACGATCTGATGTTGCTCGTTCATTCATTTGAAACCATTCATGGAAGAAAATAACAAATTAATTTATGCACATATATTTTATATCATATAATTTTTTTCTATTTATTTTTCCTCAAATTATAAAATTATTTTTTTTATACATTCCATTTTGTGGGAAAAAATTAAAATCATATGTACTTGTGTGTACAACCACCTACTCAAAACAATGTGATTCCTTCATAGTTTCTAATGAATTTATTAAATATGCGTTTAGTGAAATTATATGATACATATGAAATTGAAACTATTCTGTAATGATACTATATATATATATACATAGATATATATCAATTACATTCTTTCATTCAATAAGACATTAAATTGAAGTGGCATTCAGGCGTAGGTACAACATACTATCACCATGAATGGTGTATTTAATTTTCTATTTTAATATTTATAGAAAAATATAAATAAAAATAAAATTAATATATATGATATTTATATCATGTTTATAATTTTGTTTATAATTAAATCATTGTATATGTATGAGGACTATGAATTGCAATTAAAAATATGTACGAGTAACAATGCAGTTATTACCGAAAACATAAAATTAACATGAAATTGATAATAAGTGGGCGATATAATGTAATAAGTAAATAATATATTTTATTTTTTAAAAAATAAATTTCTATATATATTTATAAAAATCATATATTAATTATTCATGACGTTTTATGTGTACGATGAGAGTCAATATACAAGGAAAGGGTATTACTTATCTCAATTTTATTTCTTTGAAAATTATACCATATTAACCCCTTGTTTATTTTTTTGGGAGTTTAAACATCAAAATAATATATTCAGTAATCCATATACATAAATTTAGGGGTATTTACAAATCAAATTTATGACATCTTATGGTTCAAAAATTTAAAAACTTGTAAGGAAATTTTATCTCAATTTTCCTTCTGTGATGAAAATTTTATGTTTTGAACCTGTAATATTTTATAAGGTGTATAAAATAAAATTTTATATCTTTTATCACGAATATCCATATTTTCATAACATTTTATGATTCATGTAATGTTTTTTCTCTTAATTTATAATATTCCATTTCGTTAAAATAATGTTTTCTAATAATGGTATCAAATTATTTTAAATGATTATTTAAGAATTTTATTCAAAATAGATTTATAAGATGAATAAAATAGTTTCATATATTCCTATAAATATCTTCATGGTTATTTTTTTATGAAATATTTTTCACCAATTTTTTATCATTAAAATGTGTTTTGAATGCTTGATGGTTGTTTTCCTTAAATTTTTTAAAAGTGACCTTTCCAAATTATTATAAATATAAGGTGACATTTGTTTGTGTTACTTGTGCTTTCATGTGGATATAATCCTAGGATATCAATCATATTAATTAAATAATTTTTTATGCTTTGACTGAATAATGATATGAATACCATTACACTTAAATGATATATGTTAAGATTAAATGATTACAAAAACCATTTCCTTTAATGATTTATGATGTGATGAATAAGTAATTTTATTTTCGAACATATATATATAGAACCATTATATGATATCTGGGGCCTAAATCTCCTTCCAATTCAGTTGGTGATGATAAATGTTTTATGATCTTAATGTTTACACATGAGTTCATTCTATGCATGGAGCAATAGGGTACATGGGAGGTCATCCTAAGCACAAAATAAAAGGGTACATGGGAGGTAATCGCAAGCCAACAACAAGATGGTACATGAGAGGTAATCATAATACTAAAACTAAAGTCAAAAGGCTAGGAATCCCAATACATTAGAACTTATATGGGTAATTATCCCAAGCATATAATTTTATTAGTATATTGGTAGGTATCATTGACATAACATTTTCTAAATGTATATTTATACCACAAATTTGATATCATAATACATTTATATATGATAATGGATCACGAGATTTTATTATATTATGATTAAAATCATTTTATCATAATATCATTATACCATGACTCAGGAAAATTATATTTTATGTTCATGGTATGATCATAAAATGTGATGACCATGTTTTAAACCCTTTTGTTGTTGTTCTAATTATGTAACAATCATGTTAACCCTTAAAATGAATTTTATATCACCCATTATTATATTTCATTTGTTTTAAATGATTTTTTTTTCATAGGTGTACATAAGGGTATGATCTTTATAAGGTATTTTGAAGATACGTCCCCATATTTTATTAATATGTTCTTAGTTCCAATGGAAACATAATATTACAGCCCGTAGAAATTTGAATATGTAATTTAATTAATATCAATTTATAATGATGTAATATATATTTATGAAAATAATCTATCATTTTAAAAATGAAACCCTTCAACTCATACCAACAAACAACAGAGTCAATCACCCTTCGTTGGATGATATCCATGGGTGGGATTGGTCATGTTGCTCAGTATCCATAGTCACGGTAATTGTCATTGTGGATGTCGAGTTATGTGGGATTGGAATATAATTTCATCACCCACACAATATCCCATGGGCATTGGTAGGTCGGTTCCGTGTATCTTGGGTCATGCAAAGTATGTGGATTAACTGTTATGACAAGTAAAAGTACTACACATACCCATTCATGAGTTCCCTATAATATTTTAAAGATGATAAAGATCCATATTGATAATTTCACATAGTAGTAATTACCAACATTTACCCTACCAATTTTTTTTGGAGTTACATTTTGGGACCACCATTTTCATGGAGGGAAAGACTACCATATTTCTATATAATGTGAAATTAAAATCAGTTGATGTATCGAACTATACTAGTCCCTATAATGAGGAGGACATATTCAAATCAAGATCATTATTTATATTTCCAAATATTCTTCTAGGGTGCAACCACATGTGTTCATATAGTGACACATATTAGAGACTATGTTACCCCACATTAATAATTTTCCAATTTGGGTGAATTTATCACTTTTTATGGGGATTCCATCTCCTTGATTGAAAAGATATAATGGGATGTCAGTTCCTCCTTCATGGGGAACACATTTTTTAGCCCGAGTCTCCTTCATACAGTATATTAACATTCTTGGAACTCATTACGAGGTCCATATATTTTTGGAAACCAATTAATTATACCACTTCTATATTGACATTAAAATTCTCTCTAGATAGGGAAAAACAATCGATCATTGGAGTTGTCAGGCTGGGCAAAAATATCATGGCAAGACGTTTGGAGAATTATTATAATCTATTATTACATGGATGAGGGTATCTCAATTACACATCTTAGTTATAAACTGCAAATCATAACATGTCAATCAAGAGTTATAAATTATAGGGTCTTATATTTTTTAATAAAATTAACCTCATGGGATCTCACTTTTTTATAAATGTATCTTAAATCATGAGAACATATATTTAAATGAAATAACCCTTCCTACATAATGTCTTTTGTGATATGTGCATTAGTTTAGGTCACAAGTTATTTATCAAATGAATATGAATCTAAATGTATTGTTTAGATGGACCAGGGAACGAGTTTTACATCTTTCGATGTTGGGATAACGTTAAATGACATTTTGAGAAATGATGGGGGATGGTTTAATGTTAGGTGGGGACTAGATGGGTGATCAAAAATCCCTTGATGATGATCAAGGACATGTGTGCCTTGGAGGGATGATGTCACACATGAAGGTTTGACAATGTATTGAAATACACATTTGAGGCATAACTAGGACGGATGATCAAAACAGAACGTGGAATAGTATTGAGGAGTTGTTTCTCTCAAAGGAATGATGTCACACCTGAATGGTTTACCAATTGATTGGAATGACCCTTGAAGGAGAACATAGGATATAGATTATAGTGTCCCTTGTTATGGATCCATACAGTTGATCATAATTCCCCATAACGTGTATCAAGTAGGTGTGTCCTTGGATAGCTGTTGTCACACACAAAATATTTCATATGGATCAGGACACCCCATGGAGGATTATCTGAATTTTATGGATTATGAAACTCCTTGAGAAAAAAACAATGGTATTTATCAAGTAGTGTATAATTATGAGTTTACATTAGATGGTATTGAACAATATAAAGGTAATTAAAAATCAATTATTTTAAGAGAGGGAAAAAACCCATGTAGTTTGATGTTGAATATTTTTTTCATGTGACAGGCCTGACTCACACAGTCTGGTGTCAAGGAGTTGGGATGCTTGTGTTTGAATCAGATCATCAATGATGTGTTGTATATGTATTACTCATTTAATATCCACTTTTCAAGAGGATCACTCTATGTTTCAATGGTATGGAGCTTATGAATTTAGTTATCTGAGGGAACTAGGGGAGATGTGGTATCCTAGAGGGTGTATTCTATTATAGGGAGTTTGTCATGGAGAAATTTTTGGGTTCGGATGTTGGGTCTGTAACTCGACGAGGCTTTCTATGTATCCATGTTATTTGGGAATCAAAGACAATGTAGTTCAAATTTTTTGGGGCTTACACATGGATGGAGGACCTTATGAGGTGTATATTTGGGATTATACCAAAGTAAGAGGCCCATAGATGTTTTGGGATTACATGAATGCCACTAAAATAATTAACCTCTATACCCAAATGAGTCATGCTCGGTGTGAAAAAAAGAGAATGTAGATGATCTGATGACTATGTCATCCACATTTTCAACTAGTAAATAGATACTGGGGTAAATCTAATGGATATAAATACATGGATAGGGCATATACATGGACGATTCTCGAGGGGAATCTCAATCCATGTGGTCATACAGAGATCATCTGAATTTTTAGTAATAGGTTATGTGGGTCGTACACCTGAACACTTCACAGTATGGACAGTTTTTTTATGCATGGGGATTAGTTGGGATCTGATGATGGAAAAACATATGCTGATTTTGAAGTCAAAACTTATGGTAAGTCTATAGTTGTATGTATTGTAATAAAGATGTTGTCATGTAATTTTACTTCATACCACTATGACATGTAGCGAAAAAAAATCATCATTCAACTCAAAAGTTGGTGGAATCACTACATAACCACCAAATCCATATGGCTATCATAACTATTGATCATGATCTATATTGAGAGGAATAGAATTGGTAATACTAGTGTACAATGACAGGATGCGTGGTCTATCATGAGGTCCACGTTAGAATACCTTTTATGAGAAAAAAATTATTTAGTGTACATTTTATGAGAATAAAGGGTCAGTTAGTAATATACATCCAAACATCAAATGTGCTAGAAGGATATCATATTTGGTGGAACATGTTTCATGGGGAATCACAGTGCATTATTACAAGTCCTGAATTTTTGTTTCTTCCCAAGGTAGTCTACATTAATAAAGGGGTGTCTACAAAAGGGATGAACCATTAAGAAGCCCTAAAAAGAAATTTTTTAAAGATTGGGGATTATAAAAAATGTTTTTCGTTATGATAATGAATGGTTAGAAGTTTGGGGCTTCACAAAGGGATATGAATCACGAAATAGTGTACCCATACCATAATGATAACCCCTACCATAGAAGAGGAGTTATTCCGGATAAATGAATTCTTTGAAAGCCTCATGTTCTGTAAGGTTTCTTTATTATTTTGTAAATTCTATTGGAATTAGTTACTGATTCCTATATATAGATTGTAGGCTCCTTAGAAATCAAGAATGAATTTCATGAATACATGACACATTGGTTGGTCAATGTAATTTTGGTTCATGATGATCAAGAGGTTGTTGAATTGGGATTAACTTGGAGGATAAAATGTTTTGTAATTATCCATTAAATAATATACTAATTCGTAAATTAGAGGATAGGGTTTCATGAATCATTGAGGTGTATTCATTGGGAATGTGGGCATCATAAATTAGTTCCACTCAATCAGAATCGTGAAGATAGTGTCACATATTCAGACATCGTAATGCACTCTGTGACTCTATATGACACTATGAGGAGAGTTAACATTAAAATATTATGTACTAATTATGGGTAACCACATTAAGGGGTTTAATGGGTTCCATCAATTTTCCAGGAGGCTAGGATTCATAACGTAAACCCTTTACAGTGATTTTGATCCATTTGGCTCAGATTTACTTAAAATCATCCATGTCATTGAAGCCTATTTTTGTGACAGACAATAATCTAGACAAATAGTTAGATACCATCCTTTTCTTGAGATGGCTCTTGATCATTGAACAGTACAATATTACTTTTGTTTTTGTATTCTTTTTTGGGACATGACTTATGTTTGTTCGTGATAATTTGATTATTTTAGGATGATTTTTAGAGAATGAATGGTAGGCACACCTTTTCCTAAACTATATAACATACCCCAGAAAACTATCAAATCCAATAAAAAGTGTATATAAATGGTTGAAACATTTTTTTTAAATTAGTTGACTCTTTTGGTAAAAACAATGAACCCCCAAAGAGAGTTGCATGATTAGGTCCAATTGTAGGTAAAATCATGTACCCCTTCACGTGAAACTATGTAGGTAGATTTCTTTTATCTGGTAATTTTATTTTAAATTCAAAATACACCATATTATTACCCCCGGATTCCATACATTGGACTAACTTGTTTTACTTAAAATATTGAGTCTACTGGATGGAATCCAATGATCTCAAAACACAATTCTTGATGAATCTATGTCTATATTAATGGATCATTACCTATTTAGGTATATAATCTCTTACAATTTGGATTCATCTACCCCTCTTATCGCTCTCTATATTAAGCTGATTGTTTTATTACCTAAAATGTTTATTTAAATAATATTTTTATGGTTATCACACCATTTTATCTTGTATGTAGATTTTGATTCCATATCTCGTTCTTTTCTATGCAACTGAATACTCCTCTTCAACATAGGGATTTATTTTTTTCATAATGCCTATCAATGATATCATTGAATGTGTTCTATTTATCAACTCTCAATTTCATTGATTAAAATGAATTTATGCATTTAAAAAATAGAAATTTTCTTTTTAGTAAAATGAATACTAAATTTTATTAGTTAGATTAATTTCTTTGTGCCGATGAAATATGTGGAACATGGTATTGTTAAACATGGTTAGAATATAGATTATGAAATATATGGAATAATGTGACTATTATATTATTTAATATCATGATTATTTAATTATTGAGAAATGGTTTAATTAAATTTCATAATAATTTGAATTGTGAAATTTTTATCCACCCATAGGGTGTGATTATGTAATGGAAGTGATGAATTATAAAATCTATTTAGCTAATTGATTTATAATAGTGAAAATTGTTTATTTTGAAAATTTAAAATTTATAGTCACCCATTCCATGTGATGTTATAATTGAGATTATTTGTGCTATAAAAATTTCTTCTCAAAATATAAATGGGTTTCTAGACATTCACTCTTTCCCCCAATAATTCTATGTATATATATGTTTCTAGAATTTTTGGATAGGGACAGCTACTCCAAAAAACCTTTGGTGTGCCAGACTAGCAATCTAGTCCCCCGTTAATTGAAAAAAAATATATATATGAAATGATATGATATATGAAAAAAAAATATTTCATATTTGAAAACCCTTGGTCATGGTTCATACTATGATATGGGCCACATTTGGTGATGATATTTTTTGTTTCATTGTGGTCCAAGGGTGTTTATGTGTAATTTAATAAAATAAATGAATATCTAAACTTTATACTTTATTACATGTAGGGTATTATTTAAAAAACTTCCTTAAATATTATTTATCTGATATTTTTTTATAATACAATGGTGGTGGACTACATAGTCAGGATCACAAACTAGTCGAGCTACATAATTGGTACCTGAATCGGCTTCAGGTTTGATAGATATGATAAGGGAAAGTGACAGTTGAATGATGGATGATTTGGGATGGATCATGGTTGAGTGAACACAAAAATGATATCAGGAACCACATGGGAGTTATTAATGTCATTTTTTTGGGTTTATTATTTCATACTAGACATATATTTGGCATGACAAATCTACTAGTATGTTTCTGATATTGTTTCCTTTTTTGGTCCATCATATGATACCAGCATATTATGGTTATTATATCATACAAGTTATTAGTTATTTTTTATTATTTTTTTTGTTTTGAAGCTATTGTAATTCATTATTAAAGAAGATATTGTCTCACCATATTAAATATTAGAGCCTCACTTATAGTCTGTAGCCTCTATTATATGGGGAGGTATTCTAAGGGTCATTTGTAAAATCATCGTGTGGAGCTGGTGTATGGAACCTGTGTGGATATTTCACAAAGTGTCTCAAAATAAATATATTTTTCTTTATTGTTAATTATTTTGGTATAGGTAAATAGGAAATTAAGATGATTTTTGAATTATCCCAGAGCTTGTTCAAGGGTGTATCTGAACCATGTATGTGGGTAAACCCATGCACCCAATATGAGATTGTTTTTATTAGAGTTTGTCATTACAGTTGAATATTAATTCACCATGGGTGATACCATTGTAGTGGGATGTTTTTATTTTTTGAGATTCATGAGATCTACATTGGGGATCTATATGGTAAGTGGGTTGTGTATGAATTCATAATTATAGGTGATCAGGGTTTCTTTTGACATGTATACTTTTTTTCACACATAGAAAGGTAGGGGTTTAGTATATTATTATATGAGAATGATTATCTTGGATTAAATAAATTAAATGAAAAGGTGCCTAATATAAATTGAAAAAAAATTAAAGGATTACAATAATAAGAAATGGTATGGATAAAATCGGAATCTAATGAGGAATGAGAATAATGATATGTGTCTAAACCATTTTATATAAGAAATAGATACAATATTGTTTATGGTGGTGATAGTGACATAATTTTCACTGTGTGGTAGGAAATTTTCGATGATGTGTTATATTTTTATGTGACTTCATCATGTAAATATTTTTAATTTTTTTTATTGTTTCCAAGGACATGTGTTTAGAATTTTAGGGATATACATCTATGATGATGATTTTTGAATGTATGATAGAATGAAATGTTCAGAAATTTTCCTCTGTTAGTGGAACCTAAGTCCCACATAGTTCTATTTGAGGAAGTCAGAGACAATATACATGATAAATTTGATCTCTTACTATATTTTATAAAATACAAACCTTGTAATGGAATGATAATTATGTCCAACATGACATGGGAGTTCAAGTTCTATCATCCTAAAAAATTCTCTAAATAAGGAAGATCTGAGGTAGCTGAGTTCAAGATTTAGTATATCCAAATGATTTTTGGACACATAGAGACACAATCCTAGAATAGAGTCAAATATGATTCTTATATGTTATATGGTCACGATAAGTATTTGTTGGACATACAGACTCAGTTTGGACAGGTAATGAATATGGTGTGTAAGGGAATTCGGGGGAAGTTATAGGATAACATTTACACTCAAATGGTTAGGTAAGAGAGGGAAGATGGGATTATGATGCTGGCCTGGTGGTGTATGTCCATGATGGAAAAAATTGGAAGATTTATAGTTTTTCAGGTATTTGATTCAGTGTTTGAAGGGGATAATTCCACTGTAGGGAAGAATAAAAAAATATGTGACTAAATGTGATATTATGTTCCAAGTGAACATTATCTTGCTGAAAACGTGTCACGAAGTGGTGATTTAGGCTCTAATTTAGGTGAATAACCTAAAGAAGGATTGTATGGGATTGTGGGTGGATTTTCCTAGATGACATGGTGGTACTTATTCTAAGATTAGGAACATTCACATTAAGAAAGTTAATCATAGAAACAAAAAAAAAATAGTTTGAAGTGGGAAGTTTTAGTTACTAAATGAAGTAATAAAATATTCCTCCATCAATGTTTTCTTGAAAAGTTAATAGGATTAATTGTAAATAATTTTCAAAAAATTATAGGTTTTTAATTATAAAAAATTTAATATATATTATTTAAAATATTTCTCATATTTCATCAATATTATTCATTTATTTTTTGAAAATACGAATTGTTACATTAGTAATTTTTATTACCATGTTGTAGGGTAAATTTGGAAATTTAAAATAAAATCAATGTTATATCGAATTCAAAATGAACTTAACAGTTGATAAAAAGTTATTTTATGAATTTCATTCAACCATTAACATATTAAAATACAAATAGAATAATTTTATGGAAACATGTAAATGAAAATTACTTGGACATTATAAAAATCTAATAATGTGAAAAAATGAGTCATTGTTTGTTTTAATAGGTATAATCTAACTTATATGGTTTTAAATTTATGATATTTTTTAATATATGTATTATTAATAAAAATTTACTTGCATTTCAACACCATTGAAATTTAGTTTTTTTTATTGATGAAATTATTATCGTAATTAATTATTAAATGATAAGGTAGTAATTTTTAAATAAATGAAAAAATCAATTATATGATATTAGAAATATTAAAATAAATATAATTTTAATTAATTAAATTTATCCAAGAATGTAAAGGATCAATATTATATTATATGATTGTATTAAATTTTTTTTCGTATTTATTGTTCATTATTTATTTTATTACAGTCAATTTAATTAATAGTATCATAATTGAAACTTATGATATTTTTTTAAAATATAATTTTATTTAATATTTTAGGAGTAATAAGTATATTATATATGAAATATGGGATATATATGACATTAAATATCAGAAATATATAATGTATGGTCTAATTAAAACAATATAATTTAAAATTACATTCTCTTAATATTGAATAAGAATTTACCGTAGTTAATAAGAAAATTTTTTAACTAAGTTTTTATGAAATTGATAAGATCAAAATTACACAAAACCATGTATAAATTATATGTGTTGATGAAATTAAAACATTACCATATCTTATATTCAAATAAATATATTTTTTATGTATTTGGTTTTTAATTTATTTTATTATAAATTAATATTGGTGGAAATTCCATAAAGTTAACCTCTCATGCCCTATAAAGGGGATCATATTGTTCACCTTTATTCACAAATATGACCTTATTTGGTTCATCAAAAAAACCATAATAATATCCTAAAACATTCCTACCTTCAACTAAAATTCCATTCCATGGTAATAAATCCAACCAATGGAGTTCTTCTCAGATACTCAAAGTGAAATATCCAATGAAAAAGTGACATTCATCAATGAATGTTTTTTTATTTCTATAAACACATTAAATTATTTTAATTTAGTGTTTTTATAATAAAATAAATATACTAATTATAATTATATGTTTTTATATTTATTTTTATTGCTAAAATCCCACACAGTTCCATAATGTGGGATATGTAATCATCTTTGGTCTGTAAGGCAGATTACGGCATCGCGATCTGATGTTGCTCGTTCATTCATTTGAAACCATTCGTGGTAGAAAAAAACAATTTAATTTATGATCATATATTGTATATCTTATAATTTTTTTCTATTTATTTTTTCTCAAAATATAAAATTAATTTTTTTTTCATAAATTCCATTTTGTGGAAAAAATATAAAATCATATATAGTTGTCTGTACAACCACCTACTCAAAACAATGTGATTCCTTCATAATTTCTAATGAATTTATTAAATATGTGTTTAGTGAAATTATATGATACATATGAAATTGAAACTATTCTGTAATGATACTATATATATATACATAGATATATATCATTTACATTCTTTCATTCAATAAGACATTAAATTGAAGTGGCATTCAGGCATAGGTACAACATATTATCTCCATGAATGGTGTATTTAATTTTCTATTTTAATATTTATAGAAAAATATAAATAAAAATATAATTAATATATATGATATTTATATCAGGTTTATAATTTTTTTTATAATTAAATCATTGTATATGTATGAGGACTATGAATTAAAAATAAAAATATATACGAGCAACAATGTAGTTATTACCGAAAACATAAAATTAACATGAAATTGATAATAAGTGGGTAATATAATGCAATAAGTAAATAATATATTTTATTTTAAAAAAATAATTTTCTATATATTTTTATAAAAATCATATATTAATTATTCATGAGGTATTATGTGTACGATGAGAGTCAATATAAAAAGAAAGGGAATTACTTGTCTCAATTTTATTTCTTTGAAAATTATACCATATTAACCCCTTGTTTATTTTTTTGGGAGTTTAAACATCAAAATAATATATTCATTAATCCATATACAAAAATTTATCGGTATTTACAAATCAAATTTATGATATCTTATGGTTCAAAAATTTCAAAACCTGTAAGGAAATTTTATCTCAATTTTCCTTCTTTGATGAAAATTTTATGTTTTGAACCTGTAATATTTTATAAGGTGTATAAAATAAAATTTTATATATTTTATCATGAATATCCATATTTTCATAAAATTTTATGATTCATGTAATGTTTTTTCTCTTCATTTATAACATTCTATTTTGTTAAAATAATGTTTTATAATAATGGTATCAAATTATTTTAAATGATTATTTAAGAATTTTATTGAAAATAGATTTTTAAGAGGAATAAAATAGTTTCATATATTCCTATAAATATCTTCATGGTTATTTTTTTATGAAATATTTTTCACCAATTTTTTATCATTAAAATGTTTTTTTGAATGTGTGAAGGTTGTTTTCCTTAAAAATTTTAAAAGTGACATTTCTCAATTATTATAAATATAAGGTGACATTTGTTTGTGTTACTTGTGCTTTCATGTGGATATAATCCTAGGATATCAATCATATTAATTAAATAAATTTTTTATGCTTTGACTGAATAATGATATGAATACCATTACACTTCAAGGATATATGTTAAGATTAAATGAATACAAAAACCATTTCCTTTAATGATTTATGATGTGATGAATAAGTAATTTTATTTTCGAACGTATATATATAGAACCATTATATGATATCTGGGGCCTAAATCTCCTTCCAATTCAGTTGGTGATGATAAATGTTTTATGATCTTAATCTTTACACATGAGTTTATTCTATGCATGGAGCAAGAGGGTACATGAGAGGTCATCCTATGCACAAAATAAAAGGGTACATGGGAGGTAATCGCAAGTCAAAAACAAGATGGTACTTGAGAGGTAATCATAATAATAAAACTAAAGTTAAAGGGATGGGAATCCTAATAATTTAGATGTTATATGGCTAATTAGCCCAAGCACATAATTTTATTAGTATATTGGTAGGTATCATAGACATAACATTTTCTAAATGTATATTTATACCACAAATTTGATATCAGAATACATTTATATATGATAATGGATCATGAGATTTTATTATATTGTGATTCAAATCATTTGATCATAATATCAGCATACCATGACTCAGGAAAATTATATTTTATGTGCATGGTATCGTCATAAAATTTTATGATCATGTTTTAAACCCTTTTGTTGATGTTATAATTATGTAACAATCATGTTAACCCTTAAAATGAATTTTATATCACCTATTATTATATTTCATTTGTTTTAAATGATTTTTTTCCATTGGTGTAAATAAGGGTAAGATCTTTATAAGGTATGTTGTAGATACGTCCCCATATTTTTTGAATATGTTCTTAGTTCCCAATGGAAACATAATATTACAGCCCACAGAAATTTGCAAATGTAATTTAATTAATATCAATGTATAATGATGTAATATATATTTATGAAAATAATATATCATTTTAAAAATGAAACCCTTCAACTCATACCAACAAACAACAGAGTCAATCACCCTTCGTTGGATAATATCCATGGGTGGGATTGGTCAGTCTGCTCAGTAGCCATAGTCATGATAAATGTCATTGTGGATGTGGAGTTATGTGGGATTGGAAAATAATTTCATCACTTACCCTATATCCCATGGGCATTGGTAGGTCGGTTTCGTGTATCCTGGGTCACGCAAAGTATGTGGATTAACTGTTATGACATGTAAAAGTAATACACATGCCCACTCATGAGTTCCCTACAATATTTCAAAGATGATAAGGATCCATATTGATAATTTCACATAGTAGTAATTCCCAACATTTACCATACCAATTTTTTTGGAGTTACATTATGGGACCACCATTTACATGGAGGGAAAGAACACCATATTTCTATATCATGTGAAATTCTAATCAGTTGATGTATCGAACAATACTAGTCCCTATAATGAGGATTACATATTCAAATCAAGATCACTATTTCTATTTCCAAATATTCTTCTAGGGTGCAACCACCAGTGTTCATATAGTGAAACATATTAGAGACTATGTTACCCCACATTCATGATTTCCCAATGCGGGTGAAATTATCACTTTTTATGGGGATTCCATCTACTTGATCGAAGATATATGATGGTATGTCAGTTCCTCCTTCATGGGTAACTCATTTTTTAGCCCGAGTCTCCTTCATATAGTAAATTAACATTCTTGGAACTCATTACGGGGTCCATATATTTTTGGAATCCAATTAATTATACCACTTCTATATTGACATTATAATTATCTCTAGATAGGGAAAAACAATCGTTCATTGGAGTTGTCAGGCTGGGAAAAAATATCATGGATAGATGTTTGGAGAATTATTATAATTTCTTATTCCTTGGGTGAGGGTATCTCAGTTACATATCTTAGTTATAAACTGCAAATCATAACATGTCAATGAAGAGTTATAAATTATAGGGAATTATATTTTTTAATAAAAATAACCTCATGGGATCTCACTTTTTTATAAATGTATGTTAAATCATGAGAACATATATTTAAAGGAAATAACCCTGCGTACATAATGTCTTTTATGATATGTGCCTTAGTTTAGGTCACAAGTTATTTATCCAATGAATATGAATCTAAATGTATTGTTTAGATGGACCTGGGAATGAGTTTTACATTTTTCAATGTTGGGATAATGTTAAATGACATTTTGAGAAATGATGGGAGATGGTTTAATGTCAGGTGGGGACTAGATGGGTGATCAAAAATACCTTGATGAGGATCAAGAAGATGTGTGCCTTGGAGGGATGATGTCACACATGAAGGTTTGCCAATGTATTGAAATATACGTTGGAGGCATACCTAGGATTTATGATCAAAAAAGAACGTGGAATAGGATTGAGGAGTTGTGTCTCTCAATGGAATGATGTCACACCTGAATGGTTTACCAATTTATTGGAATGAACCTTGAAGGAGAACATAGGATATAGATTATAGTGTCCCTTGTTAAGGATCCAGAAAGTTGATCATAATTCTCCATAATGTGTATCGAGGCGGTGTGTCCTTGGATAGCTGTTGTCACACACAAAATATTTCATATGGATCATGACACCCCATGGAGGATTATCTGAATTTGATGGATTATGAAACTCCTTGAGACATAAAAACAAAGGTATTTATCAAGGAGTGTATAATTATGAGTTTACATTGGATGGTATTGAACCATACAAAGGTATTTAAAAATCAATTTTGTTAGGAGAGGGAAAAACCCATGTAGTTTGATGTTGCATATTTTTTTCATGTGACAGGCCTGACTCACATAGTCTGGTGTCAAGGTGTTGGGATACTTGTGTTCGAATCAGATCATCAATGATGTGTTGTATATGTATTACTCATTTAATATCCACTTTTCAAGAGGATCACTCTATGTTTCAATGGTGTGGAGCTTATGAATTTAGTTATCTGAGGGAACCTGGGGAGATGTGGTATCCTGGAGGGTGTATGCTATTATAGGGAGTTTGTCATGGAGAAATTTTTGGGTTTGGATGTTGGGTCTGTCACTCGATGTGGCTTTCTATGTATCCATGTTATTTATGAATCAAAGAGAATGGAGTTCATATTGTTTGGGGCTTACACATGGATGGAGGACCTTATGAGGTGTATATTTTGGATTATACCAAAATAAGAGGCCCATAGATGTTTTGGGATTACATGAATGCCACTAAAATCATTAACCTCTATACCCAAATGAGTCATGATCAGTGTGAAAAAAAAGAGAATGCAGCTGATCTGATGATTATGTCATCCACATTTTCAACTAGTAAATAGATACTTGGGTAAAGCTAAGGTAAATAAATATGTGGGTAGGGCATATACATGGACGATTCTCGAGGGGAATCTCAATTGATGTGGTCATACAGAGATCATCCGAATTTTTAGTAATAGGGTATGTGGGTCGTACACCTGAACACTTCACAGTATGGATAGTTTTGTTATGCATGGGGATGAGTTGGGATCTGATGATGGAAAAACATAGGGGGATTTTGAATTCAAAACCTATGGTAAGTCTATAGTTGTACGTATTGTAATAAAGATTTTGTCATGTAATTTTACTTCATACCACTATGACATGTAGTGAAAAAAAATTCATCATTCAACTCAAAAGTGGGTGGAATCACTACATAACCACCAAATACATATGGCTATCATAACTATTGGTCATGATCTATATTGAGATGAATAGATTTGGTAATATTAGTGTACAATGAAATGATACGTGTTCTATTACGAGGTCCATGTTAGAATACGTTTTATGAGAAAAAAATTATTTAGTGTACATTTTATGAGAATAAAGGGTCAGTTAGTAATATACATCCAAACATCAAATGTGATGTAAGGATATCATATTTGGTGGAACATGTTTCATGTGGAATCGCAGTGCATTATTACAAGACCTGAATTTTTGTTTCTTCCCAAGGTATTCAACATTCATAAAGGGGTGTCTACAAAAGGGAGGAACCATTAGGAAGCCCTAAAAAGAAATTTTTTAAAGCTAGGGGATTCTAAAAAATGTTTTTTGTTATGATAATGAATGGTTAGAAGATTGGGGATTCACAAAGGGATATGATTCAGGAAATAGTGTACCCATACCTTAATGATAACCCCTACCATAGAAGCGGATTTATTCATGATAAATGAATTCTTTGGAAGTTTCATGTTCTGTAAGGGTTCTTTATTATTTTGTAAATGATATAGGAATTGGTTACTAATTCCTACATATAGATTGTAGGCTCTTCAGAAATCAAAAAAGGATTTCATGAATACATGATACATTGGTTGGTCAATGTCATTTCGGTTCATGATGATCAAGAGGTTCTTGAATTTGGATTAACTTGGAAGCTAAAATGTTTGGTAACTATCCATTAAATAATATACTAATGTTTAAATTAGAGGATAGGGGTTTCATGAATCATGGAAGTGTTTTCATTGGGAATGTGGGCATCATAAATTAGTTCCACTCAATCAGAATCGTGATGATAGTCTCACATATTCAGACATCGTAATGCACTCTGTGACTCTATATGACACTATGACGAGAGTTAACATTAAAATATTATGTACTAATTATGTGAAACCACATTAAGGGGTTTAATGGGTTCCATCAATTTTTCAAGAGGCTAGGATTCATAACGTACACCCTTTACAGTGATTTTGATCCATTTTGGGTCAGATTTACATAAAATCATCCATGTCATTGAAGCCTATTACTGTGACAGACAAAAATCTAGACCAATAGTTAGATACCATCCTTTTTTTGAGATGGCTCTTGATCATTGAACAATACAATATTACTTTTGATTTTGTATTCTTTTTTGGGACATGTCTTATGTTTGTTCGTGATAATTTGATTATTTTTGGATGATTATTAGAGAATGAATGTTTGGCATACCTTTTCCTAAACTGTATACCCTACCCTAGAAAACCATCAAATCCAATAAATAGTGTATATAAATGGTTGAACCATTTTTTTATATTAGTGGACTCTTTTGGTAAAAACAATGAACCCCCAAAGAGAGTTTCATGATTAGGTCCAACTGTAGGTAAAATCATGTACCCCTTCACGTGAAACTATATATGCAGGTTTCTTTTATCTGGAAATTTTATTTTAATTTCAAAAAACAACATATTATTACCCTAGGATTCCGTACATTGGACTAACTTATTTTACTTAAAATATTCAGTCTACTGGGTGGAATCCAATGATCTCAAAACACAATTCTTGGTGAATCTATGTCTATATTAATGGATAATTACCTATTTAGGTATATAATCTCATACAATTTGGATTCATCTACCCCTTTTATCGCTCTCTGTATTAAGATGATTGTTTTATTTCCTAAAATGTTTTTTTTAAATAATGTTTTTTATGGTTGTCACACCATTTTATCTTGTATGTGGATTTTGATTCCATATCTTGTTCTTTGCTGTGCAACTGAATACTCCTCTTCAACGTAGTGATTTTTTTTATAATGCCTATCAATGATATAATTGAATGTGTTCTATTTATAAATTCTCAATTTCATTGATTAAAATGAATTTATGCATTTAAAAAATAGAAATTTTCTTTTTGGGAAAATGAATACTTAATTTTATTAGTTAGTTTAATTTCCTTGTGCTTATGAAATATGTGGAACATGGTATTGTTAAACCTGGTTAGAATATAGATTATGAAATTATAGAATAATGTGACTATTATATTATTGAATATCATGATTATTTAATTATTGGGAAATAGTTTAATTAAATTTCATAATAATTTGAATTGTGAAATTTTTATCCACCCATAGGGTGTGATTATGTAATGGAAGTGATGAATTATAAAATCTGTTTAGCTAATTGATTTATAATAGTGAAAATTATTTATTATGAAAATTTGAAATTTATAGTCACCCATTGAATGTGATGTTATAATTGAGATTATTTGTGCTATAAAAACTTCTTCTCAAAATATAAATGGGTTTCTATACATGCACACTTTCCCCCAATAATTCTATGTATATATATGTTTCTAGAATTTTGGGATATGGACAGCTACTCCAAAAAACCTTTGGTGTGCCAGACTAGCAATCTAATCCCCCGTTAATTAAAAAAAATATTTTAAAATTATATGATATATGAAAAAAATAATATTTCATATTTGAAAACCCTTGGTCATGGTTCATACTATGATATGGGCCACATTTGGTGATGATAGTTTTTCATTCATTTTTGTCCAAGGGTGTTTATGTGGTAATTTAAAAAAAATGAATATCTAGAATTTATACTTTATTATATGTAGGGTATTATTTATAAAACTTCCATAAATATTATTTATCTGATATTTTTTTTATAATACATGGGTGGTGGACTATATATTCATGATCAAAAACTAGTCGAGCTACGTAATTGGTACCTGAATAGGCTTCATGTTTGATAGATTTGATAAGGGAAAGTGACAGTTGTATGATGGATGATTTGGGATGGATCATAGATGAGTGAACCCAAAAATGATATCAGGAACCATATGGGAGTTATTAATGTCGTTTTTTGGGTTTATTATTTGATACTAGACATATATTTGGCATGACAAATCTAGTAGTATGTTTTGGATATTGTTTCCTTTTTTGGTCCATCATGTGACACCAGCATATTATGGTTATTATATCATAGCAGTTATTAGTTATTTTTTATTATTTTATTGTTTTGAAGCTATTTTAATTCATTATTAATGATGGTATAGTCTCACAATATTAAATATTAGATCCTCACTTATAGTCTGTGGCCTCTAATATATGGGGAGGTATTCTAAGGGTCATTTGTGAAATCATTGTGTGGAGCTAGTGTATAGAACCTGTGTGGATATTACACATAGTTTATCAAAAGAAATATATTTTTCTTTATTTTTAATTATTTTGTTATAGATTAATTGGAAATTAAGATGATTTTTGAATTATCACAGAGCTTGTTCAAGGGTGTAGTTGAACCATGTATGTGGGTAAACCCATGCTCCCAGTATGAGATTGTTTTTATTAGAGTTTTTTATTACAGTTGGATATTAATTCACCATGGGTGATACCATTGTACTGGGATGTTTTTATTTTTCGATATTCATGAGATCTACATTGGGGATCTATATGGTAAGTGGGTTGTTTATAAATTCATAATTATAGGTGATCAGGGTTTCTTTTGACATGTATAATTTTTTCACACATGGAAAGGTAGGGGTTTAGTATGTTAGTAGATGAGAATGATTATCTTGGATTAAATGAATTAAATGAAAAGGTTCCTAATATAAATTTAATAAAAAATTAAAGGATTACAATAATAAGAAATGGTATGGATAAAATGGGAATCTAATGAGAAATTTGAATAATGATAACATGTTTAAACAATTTTATACAAGACATATATACAATATTGTATATGGTGGTGATAGTGACATAATTTTCACAGTGTGGTAGGAAATTTTCGACGATGTGTTATATTTTTATGTGATTTCATCATGTAAATATTTTTTATTTTTTTAATGTTTCCAAGGACATGTGTTTAGAATTTTAGGGATATACATCTATGATGATGATTTTTGAAAGTACGATAGAATGAAATGTTTGGAAATTTTCCTCTGTTAGTGGAACCTAAGTCTCACATAGTTCTATTTGAGGAAGTCAGAGACAAGATACATGATAAATTTGATATCTTACTATATTTTATAGAATAAAAACCTTTTAATGGTCTGATAATTATATCCAACCCGACATTGGAAGTTCAAGTTCTATCATCCTCAAAAATTATATAAAGAAGGAAGATCTGAGGTACCTGAGTTCAAGATTTAGTATATCCAAATGATTTTTGACCACATAGAGACCCCATCCTAGAATAGAGTCAAATATGATTCTTATATGTTATATGGTCATGAAAAGTATTTGTGGGACATACAGACTCGGTTTGGATAGGTAAAGAATATGGTGTTTAAGGGAATTCAGGAGAAGTTATAGGATAACTTATACACTCAAATGGTTAGGTAAGAGAGGTAAGATGGGATTACGATGCTGGCTTGGTGGAGTATGTCCATGATGGAAAACATTGGAAGCTTAATAGTTTTTTAGGTATTTGATTCAGTGTTTGAAGGGGATAATTCCATTGTAGGGAAGAATAAAAAAATATGTGACTAAATGTGATATTATGTTCCAAGTGAACATTATCTTTCTAAAAATGTTTCATGAAGTGATGATTTAGGCCCTAATTTATATGAATAACCTAATGAAGGATTGTATTTGATTGTGGGTGGATTTTCCTAGATGACATGTTGGTACTTATTCTAAGAGTGGGAACATTCACATTGAGAAAGTTAATCATAGAAACAACAAAAATAGTTTTAAGTGGGAAGGTTTAGTTACTAAATGTAGTAATAAAATATTCCCCCATCGATTTGGTACGTTGGGGAATATTATTAGACAATTTCCCCAACCACCATTGTAGTTCTTATCATTATGTATAATCAGACATCTACAATGGTTCTTCAAAATCACACAATAGTATCTAAAATAATTGATGAATTAGGAAGAATCTGTGTGATGGAAGAGGGTATTAATACCTATGTCAATGTGTATTTTCATTTTTACTATACATTTTAGTCTTGGAAGATAACCTGATACTTTTAGGAAAGTTCACCACAATCAGTGGAGTGGTGCGACATAGTGAAATCATACTGCAATACATGGAAGAGAAGCATGATACTTTCATGAAGTTCAGGGTGTGCATGTGGTTAGAGAGGCTGGACCATTGACAGATAGAGGTATTATTTTTGTAGCATAAATACATGAAAATGATTTATTTGATACATGATCAATTATTTATTTTATATATAGTCTTCATATGAGTGGGTTTAGTTCTATGGTGGATTAATTGAATGGGGTGATTATGACTCAAATTCATTTAGGCATAAAGTCGAGAGACATATATTGCCTCAAGGGGTGCAGTATAAATGTTGGGGAGTATCATTTTCATTTCCATATTTCAATCATTGTCATATTAAGAGCTGACATGAGGTCATGGTATGAATATAATAATGTTCAACGTTATTATATATCATAGAATTCATTCAATGGTAGGTATGGCCTTTATTAGTTCATTATAATGTCGTTCGAGTTAAAAAATGTGGCTAAAATGTTTATGACCTATAAGAAATTTATCATCCAATGGTACATGGATCAGATTTTGGTTGTTTTTTTGTATTAAATTCATTTTTATACTCCAAAACACATGATGATCATTTTGAACATATATACACCATTCAAGGTAGATAGAGGGGGAATCCATTGTACACTGAGATATCTATGTGTCAATTATGGATTTACATGGAACATATCATTTGTCATGTCATCTTGGATGAAGGTGTGTTAGTGGACCTATAGAAGGATCAGGTAGTCATTTCATGGAATATTCCTATGAATTTTTTTTATATTCATTGCTTTTTGGGAATACTATAATTTTATCATAGTTTACTCGAATACTTCTTCCACATTAAAAACATATTATGGGATTGATAAATAAGGTAATAAAGATTGAATGTTCTATATAATTTAAGAATATTTTCCAAGATTTGAAGAAGATTTTGAATAGTGCACATATATTTATCATACCCAATACATGTGAGGTTTATATGTTATTTTATGGTGATATGGGACTGGTCTTGGTGTGGTGTTGATAGATGTATATTTAGTTTTGGAGTTATGTTTAGGTAAGTTGAGGCCACATGAAAATAATTACCCTATACACTCCCTTGAATTAGCAGTATTTATTTATGCCTTGAATTGGTGGCGTCATTATAGGTTGGGGGAAAATTTTATTATTTATACATTTCAAAAGTGCTTTTGGTACATATCTCAACATTATATTTGAGTCATTTTTTGTGGAGATAGTTTGAGTGTACGCAGTATATTGATTTTGAGAAAGCATATATTGTAATGAAGGAAAAAATATTTTTGATTCTTTGAGAAGGATTATAAAAACTCTGGATATTTGACAGTTTTTTATGATTGGAAAACTATGAAATTATTGTATGAAATTCATGTTTTGTTATAGAAGAGGCAATATTAGATTTCCATTAGATTAGTATTAGTATATTCTAATCCCTTGAGTCATATCAGGGATATGAATTCTGAGAATATGGATTGATTGTCTTTGAGAAAAATCCTTGAAGGTGGGGAGTATCCTTCAGATTAGATGAGGGATCAAGATAATATCATATATGTTAGTAATAACTTTTTTCTGCATACATATATGTGTGGTGAGTGGATGCATGATTTTCATGCCACAAATATAGTGGTGAAAACTAGTTTAATCGAAATATACCATGACCTAAATCAATAGTATTGGTTACCAAGAATGATAATATAGATTTAGGGGTTTCTAAAATAATTTTACACCTCCCAATATGTGATTTTTGAGAATCAATGTCCTTTTGGTTTACTACAACTATTTCCCATTCCATAATGGAAGTAGGATGAAATTACATTGGATTGATTTGTGGTTCTACTGAGGGTACCATGTATTAATGATGATATATGGTCGGTTGGCGATATACAGAAGAAAGTATCACATTTTATGCCTATATGAGATTAAATCATAGTAGAAAAGTTTGGGTAATTGTTCATTCTGATGACAAAAATACTTCATGGGGATCCATAATGTATAGTTTCAAACCAGGACTCGTGTTTTAATTTTCACATCGTGAAAGTAAGGTAGAAGTAATTAGTTATATAGGTATTTCTATCTATGGATTTCTACCCATAGGCAGATTCTTAGTCATAACGTACTATACATATTTTTTAGGATATGATATGAGTGTGAATTAGTAACATTTGTGGGCATTGGGAGATGCACATGGTTCTCATTGATCATTCTTATAAAAATATTAACCAGGATTCTTTTCATATGGATCTATTTGAGGCAAATTATTATAGGTCATGGATATAACATCTAGGTTTGATAGAGGTAGGAGATTTAGTGTTGTAGGGACTATGTATCATGTAGGAGATATCATATAATGTTCATATAATTCAGAAATTTATACATTTGTATTAGAGTAGGCATTATTTGAATGTTGATAGAAATTGACAACCCCATGAGATTACAGTGTGCGATTAGGTGTCCATTCAATTGTGACATAGATTGCATCACAGTAGGACATAAAAATAAGGAAATATATATCCTATGTATTTTGGGCCTTTTCAGTTTTCAAATAGAATCGGGCATGTGTTGTACATATTAGCTCTTCATGAGAGGAACAATAATTTTTTATGATGTTGTTCAGGGGTAAAAACATTAGTGGTATCATCCTAACCATTATCATATGATTAATATTGATGATGTATAAATTAAAACAAATATTTCATCATAGTTGAAACTATTAAATATTATATATCACATTGAGAATGTGTTGCTGAAAAGAACAATGCCAATAATTTTTGTATTGTGGACAAATTAGCATGTTTTTTATGAAACATGGTAGATAATATGATATATGTAGGCTCAATAGCATGATAATTTTTCCTAGGATTCATAGATATTCAATTGTGTATAGCTTGAGGATGACCTATTATAAATTGGGGAGATTATAATATCCAAGAAATTTCTAGAGAAGTATCGTTCAAATTTATAGGTACTCTTTTCCCATTATTTTGTAATAATTTTTTGGTGGATGTATTAGATTTTTTCTAGATAATATCGGGAGTCATTATAGGGTTACTGGGGAGTGCATGGTTAGTTTATGGATTTCTCCAACAATGGGACCTACCACCACCATGTTGTGGAATCCGAAAAATAGGGGAATATCTTACTTTGCCCATAGTTTTTTAAACAATGTACCGTCTTCGTAGACACTATGAACCCCCTAAAAGAGGCCCATGGTTAGATGAACTATTTAAAAAAAAATACACCCATAATAAGTAAATATTGATTGTTGGTTTATTTTTTACACAATATTTATTATAAACATTCATGAAATATATTTTTATCCCATGATTACAAAAATTAACCTAATTAGTTTCAATCGATTTTAGTGGCACCAATATGGATTCAAAGGCCCTCCACACACTATTCATAATTAATCAATGAACTGGTTGATGGATCTGAACCCATCCAAGTACATTATAAATTCATATTTTAATTAATCACTCTCAGTTATCTCTTTCCAAATGATGAGGAACATTTTATTTCCCCATGAAATTTGGTTATATCTATGTTTTTATTGATGTCATTCTATGTCATCTTGGATTTTGTTTTCGGTTCAATAACTCATTCTTCATTGGGAAATTGAATATTCCTCTTCAATTTGGGTATTTATTAATAGGAGAAATCCGATAAAAAACATGATGTAGGTGACCAATTTATCAATTCCTGTAGTATGGGGTGAAATTTCATGTTTATATTTGAGAAATAGAAATTTACATGTTGTGAAAATTCGTTCAAAATCATTTTGATTAATTGAATTATCACGGGATGATGAAATTGGATGAACATGGAATAAATGAACACAGATTTAATTGGGATTGTGGAATTGATTGAGTAATTCGATTATCCAGATGGTGAATAACATGATTATGAATTTATGGGTAAATGGTATAATGAAATTGGTTGATAATCTAAATTGTGAGACTTCTAGCCATCCAAGGGGTTGGATTATGTAATAGTAGTGATGAAATATGAAATGTGTTTTAATGAATGTTTTTAAAAAAAATTCCTGGTGGATATTTATATTTCAAAAATATCAATCCACTCATGGATGTTTTCATATTTATACAAAAGAGATTTTATATTTAAAATATGGTTCTAAATACCCACAGGGTGCTGAGATAGTTCTTTAGGAATCCAATATTTTTATTTTTATATGTGCTCAATCTGTTATAGGACATGTACTATTGTAGAAAATAGAAATGAGGTTCTATAATATCACTCTTGGAACCCATTTTCTGAGAAAATTAATTGTAAATGAAATAATAAATGAAATCAATGCGATGGGATGTGTGATATCTCTTGGAGAAGGTTTAGACCCCAACGTAGTCAAATGCATGTGTTGATGGTTTCAATGTCATTTTTATCCCTTTGAGTTCATGAGGATATATAAAGAACTATTAGAGAATTGATTTTTTTTAAATATAAAACTTATGCATTAATATTTATATGAATTCATATAGTTTAACAGAATGGATATAATTTTAGACTCTGTTGGTGGTGACCTACTAAGTTTATCTGACACCCTACTAAGGCTGCACGAGTGGTACCCGAATAAAATTCATGATTTAAGGAACAGATAAGATAAATATTACTATTTTAGACTGAATAATAATGATGAGGAATTAATGAGGGAACTATTCTTGTGGTCGGGACCCTCTTATGAGTTGGATTGTCCATAATTTATCGTTTTTTGAATTAACATTGGACATGTATTTATCATGGTAAATCTAATATTTAATTTTGGATATCATTTCTTATTTTATATCATCATGATATACTTTTTTATTATTGTTATCTTGTTACTATTATTGATAGTTCACTTTTTATTATTGTGTATTTATTTATGTTTTTTTCTACTTTGATAGAGGGGGTATAGTTTCCCCAAGTGACAATTAGACCCTCACAGATTATATTTAGTCTCTATCATATGAGGAGGCATAATTAAGGTAATGTGTCCAAATATCATAGGGTAATGGTGTGTGGAACCTTTCCTGATATGTAACATTAGTTATATAAATATTATAACAAATATTTCCATTTGAATTCCAGGGGAGAAGATATATAAAAAACTGGTTTTAAATAATTTTCCAAAAAGAGGTGTTGTATAAGGTTATCATTGTTTACATGCACATCGATTATATATATCATATAACAGTAAATAATCATACACTTATTATTTTCTTAGGTCATGGAATACACATAAAAATATATTTTTTAACATTATGTATCATTTTTAAACTAGGATTTAACCTTATTGAAACACCAAAAAAATTATTAATAATAACATTTTATTCAACATCGTGTATGAAAAAAACACCAAGTGTCAAAGGGAATATAATATATAGAGACTATAAAATATATTTAATATTTTAAATCTATTAAATATCATATAATTCAGTCAGTATTTTGGTAGATTTTATTTCCACAACAATAAGTTTCTTCAATATATTGAATTATATCCAAGACTGAGTTTTAAAAAATAATAATAATGATTTCATTTAAAATTAATATTCACACCATGACCATAAATTGGTAGTTAGGAAAATGATTAACTAAATTATGATGAAATTTTATTGAATTAATTGGATACCAATTATTTATAAATGAATACAAAACAAGTGTAATAGAAATGATATGGTTATCAAAAAATGAATTTTCATGCACCAATACATTTTACTCATAAAAAACTAAATCAATTACAATCAAATTATGTTCATAATTAAATTTATTTATATATTATAAGTAAAATAATTTATTTATAAATTTAGTCTATATATCTAATAGTAATTATATAAAAAATATACAATTTTACCAAAAAAAAGAATTATTTTCCTAATGAAAATTATGCATCATTATAATTGAGATATTGTTTTAAAACTAAATTTTGATTCAATAATAAATTATATATGAAAAAATAAACATCATATTTCAATTATTAATTTCAAAATCATTGTATTGTCAATTTTTTTATTTTCCTATGATATTTCATTTATTGATGAATTGTGAAAAACAATTACTTTGAATTTAAAATTGTCTTCTCATATAAATAAATAATAAAGATAATTTATATACTTAATTGGTTATACAGTAATAATAATTAATATTTTAATTATTAACCCGATTTATATTGTATTAATATTTGTCATTATAAATTTAAAAAATATAAAATAGTAAAATTCTGAACATTTTAACTTTAAAACCCTTTTTCTCGTTCATTCTATAAGATTAATTTAATATTAAATAATTATACTTATATGATTTATTTTGGAAAAAAATAACAAATTTTTTTAATGAACATAAATTATGGTGTATAATAAATTCGCAAATATTTTTGACACAAATTATTACTGAAAAATGTTTAAATTAATAAGAGTGATGAAGTAAAAAAAATGAGGTTATCAAGGGGGTAATAATTAATATCAAAGAGGTAATGACCTAGAAATTTGTCCAACCATTATTTCATTTACATATTTTAACCATATAGAATATTTCTTCTGAAAATTCATTATTTGAGGGACATGAGGTGAGGGAGATATCCCAATAGTGGTTACTTTTTGTTATTTTCAAGAATTACGCAACTACTCCACTATAAAACAGAACTCACTCCCCTCACATTTTTACAACACCCAATCCATTTGGATATTCAAAAATCTGCCCCATTCAATCCCAAAAATATATACCCTCATCCCAAAATCCATATCATTGGGTGATAAAATGGATTGGGATGCATTAGTGCCTACCTGAGGAGGATACCTGAATAACATGTAATGTTTTGGTGAAAGCATTTTTATTTAATTTCCTTATCTAAATCCATTAATTTTTATTTTATAATTATTACATGATAACCTTACCATCATAAAAATATTTTTATGTTTTTATTTTATGTTTATTACCATCAAAAAAGAAGACATCCATCCATTACGATATGTTATCATCGTTCGGGTGTATGATGGAATACCACCACACGAACTAATGTCATTCGTTCTTCCATTACCAATTTCAAGGATTGTAATAATTTTTTAGTTAATGTTTATATATGATAAAAATGATATTTATATTTATATTATTCATTTGAAAGTATTATTTAACACCTACCATTATTATTTCAATTTTTTGGGAATATGGTAACATCGTTTGTGTGAACAGAAAAATAAAACCTCAGGAAATGACGTGATTCGTTCACACATAACCTGGAATGTATTAAGTATTTTTGTATTAAATAATATAAATTACTGATATTATACATATATATCTAATACATTTTTCCTATCAACATGAGAATAAAATTGAATCAACATTCATGTCTACGTATATCCTACCATCTCCTTGTATATTGAAATAATTTTCATGACCCCAAATGTTATGCATAGATATAAATAAATATATTCTGAATAAATAATATTATTTTATCATGGATTAAATTATTAATATGATTAAATCATGTCCTATGTAATAGGAAGAAAGAAACAATTTAAATCCAACTTGAAAAACATATAAACTAACCACAAATACATTGAAAATAAATAAATATTATTAATGGATGGGTAATTTGTTGTCATAAAAGAATTATCAATTCAATATTAATTATTAATATTTTTCTTAAAATATATAATAATATGTATCAAATCACTGTACAGTATTTTAATTTACAGTCATCCAAAATAGAGCATAAGGAATGAGAGTTCATATAAATTTGCATTCCTGTGAGACATGTTTTTTATTATTCAACTATTCATATAAATATGGTGTTTATAAAATCCCCATTTCATTTAATTTCATAATTCATTAATAATGTATGTATTTTTTGGTTCACATTTTATTAACTCTTATAAGGGGGTTTTGACTTGAAACTTACAACATGGTAAAATTTATCTTTATGATCTCACATTCATTTGAAATTATAATGTTTACCATGAAAAAATAAATTTCTTATGATATAATATTTATTGTAATTGAGACATATCGTAAATTTCTAGATTCTCGAGGGATAGATATAATTATATCTTAATATGTATACCATTTTTATATGGAAATTTTTCTTTTAATGTGATATGATTATTTGGAGAAATGTTGATAAATCGGTATTATGTACTCAAGAGTGATATTTGATAATAACACATAGTTATAAATATATAATTTCATGTTTATGTAGTGGTTTTGACCTGAAGAAAAAAATGGTACCTTTTTAATGGTATCCCTTTAATGCATCATATGTCTAACAAGATTAATCATTAGGAAAAATCATATGGGGTTTTAAACATTAATTGTTAACTGTATTGAGATTAGATCTTGACAGCAATGGTCCCTTACAACTGGAAAATATAGAATAAAATAATTTAAAATTTTATTTATTATTATCCTTGATATTTTAACTATTAAATACCTATATATTCATTTTATTATTATAATTTTAATTAAATGGAATGATAGTTAAGTTATTTAACATTACATTTTGATTATGCCTCATTAATTATTAATATTGAATTTATATTATTCATTTACCTTTCCGTTTTTAAAATTCATTTTTGGGTCATGATAGCTTCCACTATAATTAATCCTTACAATGAATTTGAGAACACCCTTATTTTTTTACTTTCCGCTAGTTTATAATGAAGTTATATTTTAATGAGTTTGAAGGATATATATTGTTATATTTTGATTTTAATTATGTTTTATTATACATTTTTCTATTATAAAAAGGGTATTATGTATGTATATTATTTTCCAAAACTAATAAACTGATCTATCCATCAGGATTTAAATCTTATATCTATTCAAATGTAATAAATCATGGCACTGGATATGATATTCTTGGTTCAACATTGTTATAGTTGGTATCAAATAACGTTTAGAAGAAACTTTGGAACAATGGATTTAAAAAAACATTGATGAAAAAAAATCACTTATATACCATGACGATATGTATTTAGGATTTTCAAAATGATTGGGAATTATACATTATGATTTTCAACTCACAATCTTATTATCTAATCTAATATAAGAAACTATTTATAAATGGATCATAGAAGTAATAATAGTTTCAATATACTTGGATAATGTTATGGTTTCTCTATTGAAGTAGATGATAAAACTGTTGTTGGAACCATGAATGTTGTGAATATACTAGGGTAACATAATCAGGTAATTACATAGAACCATTCATGAAAGGAGAAACTTGTTCCATTATGAGATTATCTTATGATCGATTATTTTATCCAATAGGGGCCCCCATAATTTTGTTGGACTACTAATGTGAGTACAATATTAAGTATTTGGATAATATATTCATGGAATTAGTATATAGTGAAAAGGGAATGGATATATTTTTATTATATTTTATTAATGGATATGATGATAAATGTTTGTCATCGAACAAGAATATTATGTAGAAAGATAAAAAAACACATCAATGGAAATATAAAAAGTATATATTATATTAATGTATTTAGATCAAGATAATGAGACTGAAATTATGACAATGTTACTTTGTATTAAGAAAAATGAGGATGAAAGTGTTGCAGAGTATGAATATCCATTTATAAGTTTAGAAATGAATGATATTAATTACATTTGAAATATTTAATGAACGAAAAACAATTTATTTAATGGGATTAATCTATAGCTCTGAATAAAATTATTGTCTCAAAAAATTCCATCATATGGTGAAATGGTTTTATGTGATATCAGGACAATGAATGAATTATCCCTAAAATATGGATTCAAAATAATGATAGAGAAAAGGAGGATGAAAAAAAATAGGATGAGATGAAGATAAATAATAATTTTCCAATATTTGATACTTGAGGAAAGAATCACTATGAGTAATGTATGAAGATATTGATAATTTGATATATGTTGTGAGAAAAGTGTCACAAAGAAAAAAAACATGAGAAAGAATGAATAAAAAACTAAATATTAACTACTAAGATTACAAGGATATAAGGAATTATCCAAATAATTTCATAATGCATCAAGGAAATATAACTTAGAAGAATATATAGGAACATGATCAAGATTATGTTATTGATACTGTTGAAGTGGAATTAATAATGTACCAATGTATTTGGATCCTCGGGTTATGTTATAAAAGTATTTTATTGATGAAATTCTGGTTATAAAAAATTATGAAATTTACAAGGATTATAAAATTGTAATATTTTTAAAGGATTACAAAGAAATAATTGGTTGGTATAATGAAAATTGATTCATTGGTATGTTAATTATCATAGAGAAAAATAGTCAAGGGAATGATAAACCTAAAAATGTTCCAGATGCAATGAAAATGATGTTTGGATAAATTAATTTTTGAAATATATTATGTAAATTATATATTACAGAATATGTTTTAATTGATTAATGACTCATTAAAAAATTGGTTTATGCTATAATTTATTGATTTTACAACATTTTATTATATATAGAAAACATCCAGTAATCAAAATTATAATTTAGTAATGAGTAAGAATATATGTTTTCAATATGTTATATAGGTATTCATGTTATTACTAGGTTTCAAGAGTATAAATTATAACAGTATTCACTTGATTGGAATATGATGATTTAGAGGTAATTCAGATTTTTATATTAATGGTTAATTAATTTTTAAAATTTAGTGTCCTAGTAATCGTTTTTATTTATTTTTTTTAGAAGGCAGATAATGTTGACCATTTATGAAATGATTTAGATTAGTCTTTGGGAATATATTCTGAGAAATAATTATTACATCAGCTTATGGTCCCAATTATGATAATATATGTTGTTGATGTTGTTTTTGTAAAATGTTTTTTAATAGATATTTATAGTGTATGTATATTTCATAATATTTATTTAGAGGGAAATAAATTTGAAACATTATTAAAAGGGTATTTAAATAAAAATGACATCATATAATCATAATTTTTTATGATATAAAAACAATTTTCACAGATATTGTTTATGGATATATGGTTTCTAGTCGTTAATATTATCCGGAACATTTTCTCTATCTGCACCTTATTATTTGAATGTTGGTTTTTTCCTCTATATTCATGTTATCAAATACCAATATTTTTCTCATATCTGCAAACATAGTTATGGGATTATTCCAGATGAATTTTAAACTTCCCATTTTCTATTATTATGATGATTCATTATGAACTCATTTATGAAGTGGATTAATTAGATTTGGTATTTCCAAATGATTAACCCATGATATTGTGGCCATGTTATAATTCGAATGAACCAATTTAATTTTGAGGGGGTTAAAATCTTAGCCACCAAAATTCTAAAATAAATAAATTTTATTCAATATTGAGTATGATTGGGATGTATAATTTAGAATGGAATATAATATTCCACGTCTATACGATATATTTAAAATTTTTAATCTGTTCTATATCGTTCGATGAACTAATTAATGATCCATATTGTATTTCATTCAACAATGTGTTTCTTGGATAGCCTTCAATACATAAAAGACGGAGTTTTACAAAATACCATAAATATTATTATTTAAAATGACATATATATCCTGGAAATTAAATTCAGGGTTATAATTTAGATTAAAGATTACATGAAAATAAATTTTACAATTCATTGGTTACTAATTAATAATAAATGAATATAAAATCCAATTCAATAAAAAGGGAACATTTTTTTTGAATAAACTATTTTTATGCACCAAGAGGATTTTATATTAAAAAGTGAAAATAATTACTACAAGTGTATAATATATTTTATATATAATAAAATATATTTACATTATTCAAATATATTTTAATGAAAAAATATAATAATAAAAATTTTGTCAAAAAATATGTACTTCTAGAATGATCAGTTTTCAACCTTTTAATAGCAGACATGTTTTAAAAATAAATTTTAAAACAATGATTAATTAAATATTAAAAAATAAATTATTTTTTGAAATTATAAATTCAAAATGGACATAGAGTGTGTTTTTGAAATTTTTCTGAGAAGAAAATTATTTTTGTGAATAGTAGAAAATAGTAGTATTTAATTGAAAACTATCATTTCATCTAAATATTTTATAATGTAAAGATATATTTATTAGATAAATTTATTTTTTAATAAGTTCAATTATAAATCTATTAATCCAATTTATCCAACATTAACCACTTAAATATTAATTATAGACAAAAAATATAGTCATATTTTTACATTATTAATCTAGAAACATGCATTCTCATTCCATATATAGGATCAATATTTAATTATCTGTATCTATTTCCATATTTTTAATCGTCAAAAATGGACCCCATATTTGTAATCATAATAAATTATAATTTTTTAATATGTTCATATTAATGTTTCACCAAAATTATTATGAATAACAGTTAAAACTTTAATTATAGTGATTTTGAGAAATGATGTTTACCAAGGAACCAAAAATAACTTTTTATGGGTTTAATAACCAATAAAAACTACCTAAAAAATTTTTAGAAATATATTTTGACCGGATAACCTTTTAATTCTTATATTGTTCAATAATAGAGGAACATGGGGTAAGGTTGATATCTCAATAGTTTTTACTTCTTTGAATTTAAAAGAACACCGACCCACCACTATATAAGGGAACTCACTACACATACATATCCACACCACCCTAGAAATTAAAATATAAAAAAATATATAAAATCAATTAAAAAATCTATCCCCTATACCATATATGTCCTTTATAGTGAATTATTCCATTTTACAAAGGAATTGTATAAATTAATTGAGGATACCTGAAGAAGATGACTTATTTTTCTAAAATAACTATTATTTTATTTCGTTCTTCAACAAAAATATTATTTATACATATTTATTATATAAAAACTCTGTATAATAAATATATTTATATTTTTTTATGCTATGGGTATTTCATACAAACACACATTGAATTTTTTATGTCTTGGATTATCCATGTAAAATTTAAAATTATTGTGTGGATTAAATTTGAGATGAGGAACTGAGACAAAGAGTTATTCTATAGCCATGTATGCCCTGAAAAATTGTTTGAAAAATATAAAAATATTAAATATCACATGCTTGTGGTTTTCCATATCTTTTAAATAGGTGCTCAGATCATAAATATAATGAACCATTACATTTGGACCCACAACTTTACCCTAGGTGTGACCTAACATTGGTTAGTGAGGGTTAGATGTGTAATGTCATGATGTGCATTATAAATGAATAAAATAAATTAAAAAAAAATTTTGTTTAATTTATTTCATTGATTCAATGATTCAATGACTGGGTTTCTTTTAAATAATCCATCTAGAAGAGTTATAGGGAATGTATCATAACCCTAGTATCTTATGATGTTATTCGAAGGCGAGTTCTATATAATCTCCTTGGAAGGAGAGAAAAACACATTGGCATATGGATCCATGATGTATCAACCCTAACTGTTATAAGTGAAATTTCCATTTTGATTAATTTAAATTTATTATTTTTTAAAATTGAAAATGAAAAATCATGCAAATATTATTGTATAATTATGTCCAATTGTATTTAAATGACTGCTATGTATCATTATCATTGATAATATTTTCTTTGAATATTGATAACATGTCTATTATAAGGGTATTAATAAATCCATTCGACATTGAAAAATGATGTGATGGCCTCAACCGTTAATATTTTATTCTTATGAATCCAATTTATTAGTTATTACCAGGGATAATTCATTTTTGGTATTTTTACCTTGACCAAGTCCAATCTGATATCCACCATCTAATGATTGAGGAAAACCTTTTATAATATATTTTCATTCTCATCGAGATCATTACCAAAACTATGGTCACATAACGGCCCCATGAAAAACCCACCATCACACACCATAAACATAGATAATAGGTTGTTGTAATATTGATATATGTATCAACAAACCAGAATTATTATTTTGTATATCATTTATCTATAGAAAAATTTATAAAATTTATTTTTATTTTTATTTTCAATGTAGAAATGGTATTTTAGTTAATATTAATATTGAATTTTGATTTCTATTTTTAAGAATGAATAAATAAAATATTGTCAAACTATTATTATTAAATTAATATCAATATATGTGAAGGATATATAATTTTTATGAGGCCAAATTTAATTTTTATTATTGTTTAAAAACTATTTATATCAAAACCCTTTAATTTCTATTAAATGTTGATTTTGATTTTTAATGTTAAAATTAAAATATTTGGAAATATATTTGGATAAAAGGAATATTATTTTTGGAATCATGATGCCAAAATTATACAATGATGAACCTTTAAAAATTTAATGAGATAGTGAAATTTTATAGTAAATATTATATACCATTAAAATATAGTGGGTTTAATGACATGAAAATGGAAATTTCATGATGTAATAAACACAATAAAATGTATACTCATAGATATATAATTTATCCCTTTAAAATAACATGGTTTTAGATTAGTTTGTGTTATTTTATAAATCCTTATTGAATCCTCTAAAATTTATAAAATATTTGATAACTTTTGGTTCATTTATTTTATAATGTAATTCACCTCCACCTAAGAAAGGAAAATATTTAACTAAATTTCGCCTAGGGCATTTAAAAATAATTTTTCACTCCACTTTATAAAAAACATAATTAATAATCATGGTATGGTTTTTTGTTTTGAATCTTTAATTATATTAATTATAAACCATATGTTTTTGAAATAGTAATGAGTTCCCCTATCATTTCATATATAAACCCAACCAAGATCCCACATCTATTCACTCAAAATACTTGGATCACATGATTACTCATTCCTCCAATCTCTATAATCCTTCCAAGGCACCCCTTAATTTCATGAATCTCGTATTAATGATTTTGAAATAACACGATCTATATTGGGTTCTTTCGATTTTCATTTGTCCAAGTATCATTATATTGTCACACTCTTTTATTTTAATTTAAAATTGTGGGTTATCTTTTCTCACTTCCCCCATAATTTCATTATTATGTTCTCAGAATGAGATAAAAACTTCTCTATCCTTAATCTCTCCCACGTACACCTTTTACCATTCTGAAATTTCATAGAAGTTATTTCATTTTCTCATCTTTATTCAAGATTCATTATTATGTTATGAATTCTATAAAAAATTTATTTATGTTGGGACCTGAATTTATATGATCGTATTACTATTCAAAACATTTATATATTTTTGTGACATTGTTATCTATCATCAACCATATTATGAATTTTTATGTCACACCATTAGGCTACCAAAATTAGAACATGAATCCCCATTCTCAAACAAATTTGTAAGTGAATATTCTACCCATTCCCAAAAATGGGTATTCAATTTCATAAAAATATACATTTTTACATTAGGCATACATGTATGTATTCAAAACCCATTGATCATTTAATAAATATTGATGATGAATGAATGAATGCTTTATGATCTATGTGGAACACATATTCATGAGAATGGAATTAAAGTGATGTGTGCGCCTGGAATTGTATAGTGCTCTAATGCATTCAGTAATGTTTAGTATCATGATTGGACAAGTTGGTACATGGTTTTCCCTGTATCCTTTATGGTACAGAGTCCACTCTGATGTCTTCGAAGATTATAGTTGACCTATGATGCAATGTTTTAGTTTGATTCCACATTTATATGTTATTATTATCATCAAATATCATTCCATTATGTTCATTATTATTTTATGTTCTATATATATGCATGTTTTTTAACATTAGTAGTCTTCCTCGTGTTATTGACGGTTTGTCTCTTTACTGGGCTTCATAACTCACCCATTTCTAATGTATGTCCACAGGTTACACCATGAAATATTATTTATGATGGAATGATGTGGTAATGTAATTGAATTTTTCAATAATGATGTTTATTTCATGTTTTAATTTGTTATATAATGTTCTTATTTTACCATGACAATATACATCTTTATCTTTTAGGTTGTATTAATTGTAATTTTACTTCACAAAATCATGTATGAAATTAATAAAAAGAAAATTGTCATCATAGTTGGCATCATTGTAATGTATAGTTATTTTTTAGATTAGAATTAGAAAACTCTAATAAAGGACATCAGGAGAAGACTAAGTATAATAAAAACATCGATAAATATTCCAGGAGGCGCCAAAACATTCCATTATTCTATAGGAGTTTAATGGTGATGCAGATGTATGTATGCTCACCCTTCTCTCCATGATTCATCCTCAATACCCATCAATTGATGAATTTTAGCACTTTTTCCCTACATGATGGAAACTACAGAAACACGAGGTTATTGATCTTCTTGATCAGAAACATATAATGATATTTTTTGGGTCAGAGGAGGACATGAATTCTACGTGGTCTAGAGCCCCTCGAATATGCAATAAATCTACCTTCCAACTATTTCATTGGTGTTTTTATTTTCACATGCGGTGATACCCAGTGAAAATTGATACTGAGGTAGGTATACCAGGCTTACCTCTTTTTTTTTCAAAATCCCTCTATTCTATTTGAAATTTTAAATATGATCTGCTAATATCAATGTTTTGATGGCCGAACTGAGTCTGTGTGTCACCCAATTTGTCCACATATCTCTATGGAGGAATATTTCACAAGGTCATGAGTGGATTGTGTTCGGATTACAGATTTCAAGGAGTTCCTTTGAGAAAATAAAGTATTATTTTAGTCATGGATGCGCTATTGTGTGGCCTGCTATCGATTTGATCAAGTTGATTTAGATTGTCACAACAGAATATTGAGTGGCTCTTCACTGTTAGTGGAAAGGAGAATTGCTATTATTGGTGATGCCTCAGGATCGACTCAAATTATGATAATGGAAAATCATAATGAAACATTGATAGTGTTAGGGAGTGGGATTGGGGAAAAGGGTGACCTTGCGGAGTACACACTGTGTATTGGCCCTGGATAATCTACTGTACAGTGTAATAATTTAGGGATCCCTTTCTAGGGTGATGTATTGAACTGTATAAGAATTGAGTTGTAGGTGAAATGAGATGAAACGTCAGAGATGACTATGCATGTTTTTTCAATGAAGGATGTGTGGGAGTCCTTAAATCTAACAATGAAGAAGGTCATTGAAAGTATAAACAGTGATCATGGTGTTGGGGATCATCTTTTACTAGAGGGTGTTTATAATCAACTGGATTATGAAAATATGATTTGTGAGGGTGTAAAGGATAAGGGTAATCATGTCCCGAGTGGTAATGTGTCATATGGTAACAAATTAGAAGTCTTGAATCATGAGGAGTATCCCATTTTGATGGATGATCCTCAAGTACATGATGACGTGAACTTGTTGTTTGGTTCTAACAGTCTAGAAAGGAATGTATAGGATTTTGTAAGGAATGTATCACTTTGTGGCATTGTAAATGAGGTGAACCCTCAATACCTTGCTATTGGTGATCATAATAGAATTTTTGGATAGACTATGACAACCTAAGAAGGCATCTTGGTGAAGAAAGTTGTTGGTTGAAATAGTTTTTTCTCGGTGAATATCACTGATAAATGGTGAAGTATCTCTTATAGAGATAAAAATATTGGTAGTGATTCTTCAAGACCATCAAACAATGATATTTTTTAAGGTGTATGAAAGAATATTTATGAAATTTAAGGAGTTATAACTAATCCATCAGTAAAGAGGAAAAGAAAAGATTAGTCAAACTTTCAAAAGATGGTATCCACCATGTCCTCATCTAGGTGGGAATGAGGTGATTTCCCTGATTCAATGAAGGGTTATGTTAACAAACAATCATGCATAGAGAAAATATATGTAGAACAACTAGAGCATATAAAAATGCATTCCATGTTATTGAAGTAATATTAAATGAACTGAGATTGGGAATCATCTTCTTCAGAGGATGCACCATACAATGGATTTGGTGTGATTATTATTACTGTGATATGTAGTTTCCCTTTCCTGGTTTGTATTGATTTTATATATGGTTGGATGCATGACTGTACACTTTTTCCTTATATTTTAAATATAGTCAACGTCTTTTTCTTCTGATTGGACATGTCAGGTATAAACCATTATTAATTGAATAAAATCCCATAAGAATATATTTTAGGAAATAGATAATGGATAACAAAGATTGAATTCTAGAAATTAATATGTTAACTTAATAAATGTAATTTATATGATATCCCATTAAGTTCATTGGGTTCTCCCTTATGTGTTTAATATTATTATATAATCTATCCTAATTTTCCTTTTATTCTATCCAATGGATGGTAATGGGAGGAATCAAGATAACAATTTATGTGATGATAAATGAAGTGATAGTCCTAATAAGATTCCTAGTCTGATGGGAGAATGAATCATAAAATTTGTCACGATAATCTGCTTATTAATTCGTATTTTTAATAAAAAACCAGGACAAGAGGGAATTAAACCCCCTTGAACAAAATGTTACATTCTAGAGCTTAATTAGACAATAGCCTTATAATTTCAATTTATCGTATGATTTCTTAATAACCGAACAATGGATCCACTCCATTGAGAAGATATTTAACATCCTTAAATTATCCAAACAAGACAAGGTTCTTCTAGTTACATATAAAATGGTGGGTGATGTTGATAAATTGTGTACATAGATCAAAAATATGAATCTGGTGGAAGAGATCGTGGTGATGGTATTGATGGATTTCAGAAAAATCATTTTCCATATCCATTTTCCTCACATCCATAGACATAATATGGAAAAGGACTTCCATTCCATTAATAAAAAATAATAATAATTCACTGGAGTGTTAGGGGAAGCATCACAGGGATTGCATGATGTGCATCCAGATTTATCTTTACCCCTAAAATTTTGATTGATTGGTTCTTTGGTTGGATAAATCTTAGCCTACAGAAGCCCTATAGATCATGAAATTTATAGTTATGCGAATTTTTTTTATGTTCCCTCAATGTTGAAAAGGATATTAGTGAATCTCAAGGGTACCATGGAGACAACAATTGGAAGGTAGAGTCAAATTCTAGATGATTTATAGAGAGATATAATGGTTCCAAGAAATTTCAACACCAAACATACCAATTGTGTTGATAGAAGCACCCTATAAATTGCCATAAAGGGATAGGGAAATTATTTAGGAGGGGGAAAGAAGGGCATCTATACAGTGATTTCCAATATGAAATACCCACTTCTATGATGGAGGAAGGGAATCCTTCTATAAAACATCAACACATTTTTTATTACTGCAAGTACAAGGAACCTGGAAATTTCTTTAACCAATGCAATAATACATGGGATTTCAGAGGCAACCAACAACCTCCCACGAAGAGAGGGTTAGCATTTTCCATCACCTCCACTGAAGTGAGTTCTAGAAATAAATTGGTGATAGTTAATCTAGTTATTCATACAAAAACAGATATCATACTTTTTATTACAATTATATGAATTCAATAATATCCTTATTATTAAGAGAACAATCAAAACCCAACAATAATTCTTGGATGTAGAGATTTTGGTGTAACAGAAAATGGAATTTTTTTTGCATCCCCAGTATATAACTCCACCCCTATCACAATTTGTGGATTAAACATCCTTGAGAACCATATAATAATTCCCATAGTGGAATTTGATGCAAATCATTGCATGGATTGGGTTTCACAATATAGAACCAACAAAAAATGTCACGAGAGGGAAACCTATCTCAATATAGAAAAACAACCAATGATTATATACATGTGAAATGAGGAGGATGAATCTTCTTTAGCAGAATAATGCTAAGATTTGACATTTCTTCCATATGAGCTTGTGTATCTTTCTTAGATGATTAGGTCTAAAGAAGGAACTATCCACGAAGACAAGCCTATTGTGATGGAATTCCCTGATGCTTTTCTTATGTAATTTCCTAGTCAACCCCCCAGTAGATATGTTGAATTATCTATTGATATTATTTTTTGGGTGTTTCCAATATCATGGACTCTATATAGAATGGTTTTCATGGATCTTGAGGAGCTAAAGAAACAACTACCAAAAAATATGGATTAATGGTTTATATTCCCAAGTGTGTCACCATGGGTTGCACCAGTCCTCTTCACCATGATGAATGATGTGTAAATGCAACATTGTGTGGATTATTAAGAGCTCAGAAAAATCATGATAAGGAAAAAAGTTTCATTTTCACGAATTGATGACTTGTTTTATTAGATACATGAGGAAAAATACTTCTCCATGGTGGATTTGTGGTCGGGATATTACCATCTAATGCCCCAACTATCATTATGGACATGATGAATATATTATTTATGGATTATATTGAAATATTTCTAGTAGTCCTTATTTATTATATTATAATATACTTAAAATGTAATAAGAATCGTGAGGATCATTTAAGTACATTGCTAAAGACCCTTCAAAAGGAAAATATTTCTACCATGTATATAAAATGTGATATTTGGTTAATGGAAGTAAATTTCATGGGGAATATCATCAGAAGGAATGGATCATCTGTGGACTATTCAATGATTAATGCAAGTGATGGGTGGCTGAGTTCAACATCGGTGATATATATCCTTATTTTCCTTGTATTATTTTGGTATTATGTTCAATTTCTGATAAATTTTTCGTTATTTTCAACCCCTCTAACTAAGATAAATAAAAAGGGAGTCATCTTTCTTTGAAATGTTGAATGTAAATATATTAAAATGATTATTTTCATTGTGCATGTGATAACACTACCCACAAGTAGATTTATCTTCATGTTATTTAGTGATTCATAGAAAAAGTGAATGGGTTCGGTGTTCATGAAAATTGACAATGTCATTTCATTTGCTTCATGGTAGTTTAAATTTGATGATTAGAACTATAGAACTCATGATATAGAGTGGGATGTTGTGATCTTCACTTTTAAAATTTTGCGACAATACCTCTTTTGGAAAAAGTGTGATATATAGACTGAAAAAACCATGAATTATATATTCACATAAAAAGTGTTGAATATGTGTGAATGAATATGATTAGATCTGATCAATGAATATGATTTCTCAATTTATAGCCATTTGGGGAATTAAAATAATCCGAACAATTCTTTTTGTAGAAAGGATACATCAAATTTTTAATTGATGAAAATTGAGAAGGATATGATCTGTTAAAATATTAAGAGGATGTCCATGGGAATCATAATAGAAAAAAAACATCAATACCTTCATAAATTATTTCTCAACTATCTCTTTTGGGGAGGTTAAATGATGATCTTGGAGAAAATGTAGGAATTCAGAAGAAAGTGGAAACTATTATAAAAGGTAAATCTGTGGTGTACAATTTTAATGATCAATGTGTTGTATGATTTTGATCAAAAATATGTATACCATAAATTCCTATGTTAAAGAAGGAGATGTTTTATGTTTCATGAAACTCAACCTTCTCTATCCACCTTAGAAGAATGAAGATGAAATGAGAAATCTAGGAACACAATTAGTGGGACAATATGAATAAGGATATCTCATAATATACATCATGATGTCACATATGTCATCATGTGAATGTGGAAAGGAAAAAAATATAAGGGGATAATTGAACCATTATCAATACAGACATGGAAATGGGAAAATATACCCCTGGATTATCACTATGAATCCTAATATATAACGAGAAACAATTCTATCTCAGTTATGGAAGATCATCAAACAATGATTTAACACTTCATAGAAATTCATGAGTATTTCTCACTGGATGAACTTGAATTGACTAAATTAAACAAGTGGTGACGCTGCATGGTGTGCCGATATCGATTGTATTTGATTGAGATCCAATAATCACTTCTATGTTCTGGATGTGTCTCCAAAATGCAATGAATATTGAATTAAACTTTACCACAACCTATCACCTTCAAACTGATGGACAATATTGGTAGACTATCTCAAAACATGAGGTCAGGTTGTGAGCTTGCTCAATGTACATCAATGGAGTATGGGATCAACATCTTCCTCTGGATTATTTCTCCAACATAAAAAATTTCCACTTAAGAATAAAAATGTATCCCTATGAAGCCCTTTCAGTGAATAGGTGCTGAACATCGGCATGCTGGGATGATGTTGGGGAAGAAAAATATTAGGTCCACAAATTGTCGAGGCAAAAGTGTCTAAGGTTAAGGCTATTTAGTAGCACATCAAGTCTAGTCAGAGTCTATAAAAACTGATGAGGACAATAATAAACTAGACATAGAGTTAGATGTGTGAGACATGGTATTACTCAACATATCTCTATAGAACAAAGTAATGCAATTTGTGAAGAAAAAACATCTTTATTAAAGGTACATAAGACATTATGAGATCATATATCACATCGGAGTGGTGGCCTACCTACTGGCAGTCCCACCGAACATCTCTCAATTATATGATTTATTTCATGTATACATATTGATAATGTAATCTCCATACCCCTCTCATGTACTAAATTTAGAGGTGGTACAATGGGGAAATGGCCTCTATTATAGTGATAATATTGTAAAGATCTCTGATCATATATTAAATGTTCTATAGAATAAAACAATTAACCTAGTCAATGTGTTGTGCAAATAACACATGTTTAAAGAAGAAATGTGGGAATGGGAGGAGGCGATGAATCAAAATTAACCTCATCTATTTTAATTCTGTAAATGAAATTTTATATGAATATATTTATTAAGGTGGTGTGGTTGTAACAAAAATAACTATTAAAATTTACATTTACCATTTAATTTAATTAATTTTCTTATTTTGTAAAATGGATATAAAAACATACACTTTATTTTTATACAATATTTAATTTTATTAAAATGACCATTAAGATTCATTATTATTGATCATATAGCTTTCAAATATTAATCACATGACAATTACAAATATAGGGTCTTATCAAATCCTTTTAACTCATACAAATGTTGTGATGTCCTCAACCAGTAGGATCATTCCCTATAAAGCCCATTTATCAGAGATCCTGAGGTAGATAATATTTTTGGGGTTTTTCCTAGACCAAGCCGAAGCTGAGATCCAACAAAATAACTATTTTCAAAACAATTTACTGGATAAATTCATGATTATCATGATGACGACCAAATCCATGTACACTAAATGACCCATTGATAGAAAAAAGAGAATACTTGGTTAATATTCTAATTGAATTAAAAAATATATTTTTATGATTAAATATATAATATTTTATTATAAAGTATATTAAATTAATTTTATTAAATATAAATTATAATATAATTTTATGTGTAAAAATGTATTTTTTTTATGATTTTTTAAAAACTATATCTGAAAAACCCATAAATTTTCATTAATTTTCAGTATTTACATTAAAAAAATGATATATTTATTAAATTATTTGGATAAACTGATTATTATTTTTGGAATCAGGATGTCAAAATTATCCCAGAGTGAATTTTACATATTTTTATGATAAAATCTATTTTTTGGGTAAAAAATAAATACCATATAAAAATATGTTGTGTTTTATGACATCATAATGGCCCAATATTGATGTAATAAACACTATTAAATTACTATTATGACAAATATATGTTTTACCTTTAAAATAATGTGATTATATAATTTTTGAAAAATATTATAATATCTTTGTGAATCCACAAAAATGCATAACATATTTAAGGATTTTATGTTCATTTCTTTTAAAATCTAACTCACACACACATAATCAAGACTAATATTTTAGTAACTTTTTTCTGTGGAAATATAAAATAATTATTTCCTACTTCGCTTTAGAAAAACCCATACGATGGAGTTTGTTTTTGAATATTTAATTATAGAGATTCCAAAAGCAATGTTTTTAAAGCATTAATGAATTCCCCTTTAATTTCCTATATAATCCCAACCAATCTCCAAATTCCCGTGATGAAAAATAATTGTATCACCTCCTTAATCTCTCCTCCCCTCTATAGAATCCCTCCAATGCACCCCATGATCTCACGAATCGCTTATTCATTCTTTTCAAGTCACACACTAAAGTTAGGGTTCCATATATTCTCATTTTTATCCTAATTTCATAATATTATTACACCCTTTTATTATCATTTAAAAATGATAGGGTATGTATTCGAAACTTCTCCATACAACCATTATTATTTTTTTAATGATCACATATCCCATTTTATCTCATTAATCCCTCCCAAATACACCCCATGGATGGCCATAATTTCATAAGAGATATTCCACTTCACCGCTTTCTTCACGTTTCATTATTATGATATGCCATATACTTCCAAATTTAATTTTTTGGGAAATTTTATATGACCCTATTACTTTACAATTCATTTATATATGATTATATGGAACTTTTTCTTTCATAAAACCTTTTTAAATGGTTTTATGGAATGTCTTATGCTGCCGAAATTGCATCATCAATCTCCATTCAAAAAAAAATGTTTAAGGTAATACCATACCCATTATATATAATGTGGGTAAAATTTTATACACATATAAGATTTCATTGTGTACTTACAGGTATGAATTCCACACCACATGATTTTTTAATAATTTAGGATTATGAATGAATCCATTCCTTGTTATCTATGTGGCACACTTAATCATGACAATGAATTTAATGTAATGTGTGTACCAAGAATTATATCGCACTCCAATAAATTGGGTAATGTTTGGTATCATTATATGACATGTTGGGACAAGGGATTACTTGATTTCATTATGGTACATTATCTACTATGATTTCTTGGATGCTTAGCCCTATCCTTTGGGGAAATGTTTAATGTTAATTCCACAATTATATGTAATGTTTTAATTATATATAATGCCTTTATTTTCATGTTTCATTTATGCTCTATTTATATGAATTTTATCTAATTTTTTTTTATTTCTCATGTTATTCCCTTGTTTGGCTTTATAGATAAAACATTTCTTCTATAATACCTCATGTTATCCCATTTAATGTTATGTACGAAGGAATGTTATTTCCTTGTAATGGAATTTTTTAGAGAATGATGTTGTTTTTCATATTTTAACGTGATATATAGTGTTCCTAATTTCCCATGAACTATTCTTATTTATCATTATTGTTGTATTATTATTTATATAATTATATCATGTATTAATGAAATAAAAAAATTAGGTTTCTTATTGACGAAATCTGCATTCAGCATATCTCACCGTCGACGATGACTCTATGACCAACCGTCATCAGAAAACAATCTAAAATATATGTATGATGCATTATTTCTATTACTATTTCCCTTTATCGAATCCTACAATGAATGATGACTAATCCAAAAAATAATTATTGCACAGATCAATCGTATATACGGGATAAGATTATATTTGTGCGGTTTCTCAATATTTTTCTTAAATATTGATTGCATGTTTATTTTTTCATTTTAAATATATTAGGTCAAGGATGTAATGAAAAATTTCTGGTGTTAATTCCTTTGGATTCATCCTTGTTGATTTTCACGCTCGATTAATGACCTTTCTGAAACATGTTCTTCATTCTGCCACAAAAAATTGATTAATAAATCGTTGAAAATTATATTATTGGAATGAAATTTTGAAATTGGATATCCGGAATCGAGATGACTCAACAAATTTTTGATGGTTGTAGAGGCGGAAAAATACAAGCTATTTGAGAGAATCCATTCCTCACGCGAGAAGCATTGGGTTGAACTAAATAATATTTTCAAGCTGATTGAAGGTCATAAGAACATCAATTTAGTGTTAGGTTTGAGAAATATCCATGGATCATGATTTTTGAGATCAATATACCACTAGAAAGAGATTTTTTAGATCAATTGTGGCCCTTATAGGAATAACATAAATTTAATGAAAATTTAGAAAACATGACATGCAGTCCCGTCTGTACAACATGTGATAATATTTTTACAAATCTATGTGTACATGGGAATTACAAAGAAATGGGGTGGAGTAAAAGTGTTTCCTACACATTGTGTACTCTCATACACATCATGGTTTCAACTAGTTACATGGATTACAACATGTACTGTTACATGAGAAATGATACTTTGGTTTTCATCATGTACTGGAACACTACCAAAGTACACTGGCTGACACGATATTGAAGTACACGGGGTTTGACTCCTTCTACATTATGTGTACCCATCTTTAACATGGCTTTTTTTAAAACATGGGAGTTGTACACATGCAATACTTGGGGTCAAGGAACACTGTTTGTGACCCTACAACACATCATGTACCCCTTTCCACATCGATTGATAATTTATTCCTCCCTATCGTGGAAAAGTTTAATAATTATTTGTTCCCATTAACGTTTCCCAAAAGGTAGGTAGGAATAATTTCCTACTCATAGGATTGTGATCCATTTAGTAGGACATCATTGATATAGGTGTTGTAAACCTCTGAGAGGCTGAATGTAGGATCGTCTATTCATTTATCATTCCCTATTGGATTTTTAGTATCGACATGAACAACACTACGTGTGTTTCGATACACTACTTGGAAGGTTATTCTAGATTGATTGGTCAGTACCACCCACATTACCAACCTTTGATCCTCATATATTGTATAATATCTCATGGAATATCTATCAACATATATATTTCTCATGGAAATTCTGGATGGGTAGTACCTCCCAAACATACATCATTAGTTCAATCAGAATCCATAGTATGTTCTCCACGATGATTGATTCATGGAATATTCAAGATAGATTCTTAGTGTTGGTATAAAATGGTTATGACTAACCTATAAATTATGTGGAATGGTCCAGTATATCAAAATATATATTTAATAAGTTTTGATAAAGTATACCTATATAGAGGTTACTTTAAATTCACCACTACATGGGATAATCTATCATGTGGCATGTCTTGTGTAGATGAAGGACCCAATGATGTAGTCTTAGGAGGCCATAGACCATACAATGGATTTTAAGACCAAAAAAACTGATGATTGTTCCTGTTTCATTCAGAGAGATGTCCCAATACCTATTTCTTATAGGTTGGACTAGTGGTTACAGACTATTTTTTGGGCTTCTATTCTGTCCCTATTTAAATTAAATTATATTCCTCCAAACATTGGTTTTGTGAAATAGGGTATGCAATCACTTTTTACATAGTCATTTTCTACATTTCAAAATTCTATGCTCTTGAAAATGTGCAAATTCATATAGGTACACAGTAAATTCCTCCAATATTAGATATATTCATACACCACATTTGTCACAATCACTTTCCTTATTGGAGGCGGGCAAGGGGAGTTGGGCACTGGCCCTATTGGGAGGAATCGTGAGAGAGTGGTATCAGAGGTGTTCAGTTCTACATTGGGATTGAGTGTCTAAGATATTAGATTCAAAAAACTATATGAAGTGTTGGGAGTTTTTCTTTTAGGTTATGTACTCATGTGTTTATGAAGCATCAGACATATCCACAGTCCAAGAATCTGATAGCTTAATTTTTTAATTGGTACCAAAAAACACTTGTTGCATGGGAAAATGTGGTACATGAATCATAGTGGAACAAGTTATGGTTTCAACGACTTTCTTGAGAAAGATATCGAGATATAGTCATTGACTGTGCTATATCCAGTTTTCTTTCAGGATTCCTCCATGATGCATACATACCAGGATTCAGAAATATTATTAAGATGATGACCACTGAGTGAAATGGCCTTTACACATAGACCAACTCCCATGATGTTAGCTCGAGGTGGTTCCCCAACCATACCGCCAACTGTGGAGTAGATCATGATCATTTAAGTATTGTTATATGAGGAGTATATGATGAGCGCAATTCATGAGTTTTAGAAAAATATACCCATAAGGTTCCACGATGATCCGAACCCATAGGCATATGAGTATTTGGTTGTGGTAGAGACACATGTTTCCCATCATGTCAGGACACAATCAGATTAGATGGTGGTCCTGGTGGAAAACATTAAACATGGATGAATAGAATGATGGTGGCATTTAGAAATATAGACTCACAATGAGGGGACTCATTCATTTACAGAGTTCATCCAACTCTTCAAATATGTGATCATATTAGTTAGAATAAGATATTATTATTTAGGACAACTTAATTACCTTCAGTAGGGAGTCATAATAGTGGATTATTATTCCTTGAGGTTTATGAACCATTCAAAATACTTGATGGATATGTTTAGAGATAAATACATCAAGGATAAGACCATTGGGGGAGGTCTGAATAGAGACATCCATGAAAACATTATAATTCTATGCATTCCGACATATGTTGGGGTCCTTGAGATGACCATGGTGGTTGAATGTTTAGAGGTTGTGAATATACAATCAGTGATAGTCAGCATTGGATAATAAAGAGGAGAGACCTCAATAGAATGGATATGAAATCAGTCCGTTAGACTTACATGTGGGATAAATTTTTGGAGTATTTCCCATGATAGAGGATATATTGTTTAGGGATCATAGGGTGCATCCAGTTATCCTAGGTAGAAGTGCTACAATTCATGTGATGGAAGGGGACATATCACTCGATATTGTCCATCCCGTCGTACAACTAATAGGGATACTTTGAATGTGCAACTGAGGTAGATACAATGATATGATCAAGTAGATCTATAATGTATAAGATTTGACAGAGGAGATTCTAGAGGATCATGATGTGGTCGATGATTCGACTTATAATCACCACTAACCCATGATAGTCCACTCTAGGCTCATTGAGATGGATGAAATGGGAGTGGAAAGCACCATGAGGTCAATGAATATATCTTAAGGGATATCAAAATTATTTAAGGTATGATATTTATTATTTCAACATTAAATACAATTCAATCAGACATAGGTTCTAGTCATTCCATTTAGTCCACATTTATAGTTCAAGACCTAGATATCATTGGTTAACTCTTTACATAACCCTTACGCTTTAATACACCTACTGTAGAATGCTTATTGATCACGCACTTGTGACAGTAGTGTAACATGAACCTTGGTGTTGAGTGTTTTTGATTGAACATATTAGTTGAATAATTGATGCCTTATGATGTCATTCATGTTATGGGTTGATTATCTATAGCCTAAGCCCAGATTAATAGTATCAGGAAAAGGGTGTAGTGTGTCTGCATTGATGGAATGATCTTTATCTTTGTGGGAGGAAACACATGCAGCATAGGATGGACTGATGAAAAAGTTGGTGTAGATGATTACTAATTAGTTGGATAAGATGACCCTTAAGGTAGAGGATTCTATGATTTTCAAGGGGCCTACCATCGTTCTAGAGTATGAAGATGTCTTTCTCGATGATGTTCTCGGTTTACCTCCATCACAGAATAAGGAATTTCGCATTGCTTTAAACCCTAGGATAATGCAAATATATCTACCAGTATATTATATGGATTCCAAATAGCATTAAAAGTTGAGGGTGTGGTTTTAGGGCTTGCATATGATGGGTTTCGTGAAAGTTGTTGTTTAAATATGGGAAGCCCCATTTTTTCCATAAAAGCATTTTAGAGATTTAGGTTGTGTGTCGAAAACTGATGATTAAACAATGTGGATGTGAAGAACATTTCTCCCCTACCTAGGATCGATGGACTCTTTTATTGTTTTAAATGGGAATGATCGTTCTTGAAGGATGAAAAGAGATCATGCTATGATAAGATGCATGTGTGGGATGAGGATATATAGAAGACATTTTGTAGATTTTATTACAAAAATTATGTTACTAGTTCACGTTACTCATGAACCTGATCTTTTATCCTTATAAAGACCAGTTCGTTGTTTTCTTCATCAAGGATATAATTTTGTACTAATCGTTTGAGGTGGAAAATGTGATACACTGAATATTAGTTCTGGACATTATATGAGAACAATAGTTTTATGTAAAAATCTCGAATTGGCCGTTATGGATTCATGTGGTCCACTTTTTAGCACATTTTATCTCTGATGATGTAGTGTAAATATACCCATCCATGGTCAAGGTAGTTTTATCATGAGAGCCACCTATCAGCGTGACAGAGTTGAGGTGCTCCCTCATCCAAAAAGGCTATTATAATGTATTCAAGCATGATTTATCTTGGATATAATAACATTTGAAAACATTGAATTAAAAGGAGAATATTTGCATGTTTAATGAGATGTTCTTGAAGGATTCCCTAAAATATGTGGTAGTGTTTGAAGAGCTCTCTAATGTTGTGATTTCTAGAGGAGGGTTTGGATTATGTAGTCTTATTTGGTGAATCAGTAACAGATCATGGTTGTGTCCTGATAACCCGACATGTAGTGCTTTCATATGTTTCATTCTATCTAATACAACCTAAGAAGAACTATGTGACCCATTATCTACATTAATCAGTGGTATTCATCATGTTAAAGATGTTTCGAAAATACCATATCAGTGAGTGATTTATCAAATACACCTATTAGAAGAGTCTAATGCATATATTATATCTAAAGGAACGATACATGAGGCATTGGCCATCCCAAGAGTTCTTCAAGGAAAAATAATTTGATATTTTTTATTCTATGGGGATGGGGAACTTGGTGGAATATGATATAATCATAAGATGTAGTTCTCAATTTCATAATGATGTGTCAACGAAATTGGCCTCATTAAATTTATCCATTGTGGATGTAGAAGGAGAAACATACCTATAGTTTTTGGTTGTTACCCCTAAAATCATACATTTTTTAGGGAGGTACATTTTGGTGATACCTAATGTGAGACCCTATAAGGTCAAATATCCACATTTCATTCTCCTAATTCATATTCAAAAGGGGGAGAACATCGTTTTTATCTGAGGACATACAATAGTACTAGTGGCCTTGTGGGATGATGTTCTGATGGATTTTCTTATTTACCCAATGGTGGTACGTTGAGGTGTGGTGAAGATGTACCCAGACATATGATGTCAGTTTCGGTGACCATGGATGAAGAATAACGTTGTTGAGTTTTCTTATTGATTCCTTACTTGTCAGCTTGTGATGAATGAGATCTGGGTTTCTAGTATGTTTAGATCAACCCCTTGAGGTGTCAGAATAGAAGTGGGATGGGATGACGTTGGAAATCTTGATTGTTTTACCACTTAAACACATGGTGAATAAGTCTATCATAGTGATTATTGACTATGTTACCATGTTAGACCACATCCTAGATATCTGAGAAGATATTTTAATAGAGGGCTTGGGATTCATATACGTGTAGAAGATAGTTCGACTCAAGGGATTTCCATTGATGATAGATACAAATCATGGGTAAAATTATACATAAATTTTTTTTAATGGATTATATGAGGAGTTTGGTACTCATTTACACTTGATTGTAATGTTTCACCCAAAAATGAATGACCAGATGGAGAGGACCATTTAAATTCTGGAGGACATGCTGTGATCTAGCATGTTAGACATCAGCTATAGTTTTTAGGATAACTTACCCCTGGTGACGATTTCATATTATGAAATCCAAAATTACCCAATTGTTATGGATTAGTTAGAGGGTTTGTACGAGCGACCATTATGTCACTACATTAATGTACAGACCGAGGATTGGTAGCACTAATTGTACAGATGTTGGTGAAAGAAGAAACCAAGAAGGACATCAGGCTTCGATGAGGGAGACCATGTGATCCTTTTGGTTTCACATCAACATGGATTATGGAGATTTTTCAGAGGAGGCATGTTACCTCCATGGTATATCATCCATTTTTATATACTACATACAGTTGGGGAGGTGAAATACAACTCGGATCTACCTCCATAATTAGGCTAGGTACACGATGTCTTCAATGTGTCACAACTTACTTGGTAAGTTCATGACCCATCTCAAGTCATTAAATTGGGTGAGAAGGACATTAAGGATGGGTGTACATTTTCTCGGGACCTAGTAGAGGACATGGATCAGCAGGAGAGGATAATTTTTGGGATATTGATCCCATTAGTGTGTGTCTAGTGGAATCACAAGAATCAATATAAGATCATAGGGTAGAAGGAGACATATATTATTTCTTAATACACTCTTCTTTTTTAGTAGCTTTTATTTTGAATTTTTTGGGGACTCAAATAACCACGGTTGGGAGAATGTAATGTACTATATTTATCATGTATTGGTTTTAAATATTTTACGGAATAAATTTCATACTATGAAATGAGATGAAGAAGGATTTGGATCCCTAATGGACCTGAATCAATTGTTTTAAAAATATTAAAATATTAAATAGCATGTGTTTGTAGTTTTCCTAATAAAGTTTAGTAAAATAAAATTGGGTTCTAGGATCAAAAATCTGATTAAATTGTTGTGTTATGAGCTTCAAATTTACCATATGCAATAGTGAACATTAGTCAGTGTGAGTCGGTTGTGGAAATTCTCTATGTGAGATTAAAATGAATCAAATAAATTAGATAAATTTTAATTTTATTGAATTCATCAACAGAGTGAAAAATTATAGGGTTGAATTTAAATAATTAAATTTAGAGAGATACAGTGTTAGTATCATAACCCTGGAATCCTATGGATGCATCGAAAAGTGATATCTGGAGAATCCTATTAGAATGTGATAATATAACATGGGATCAGAGATCGAGGAACTCCATTAATGGACGATATATCTAATTGAAATGACATATTAATTAGATAGATAATTAAAATGTAAGAAGGTTGTGTTATTTCTATTCTTCTTCCCATTCATGATTACTAAGAGGCATGTGGACTAATCCAAAGACAGATATGCTTTATGATCAATCGTATATGTGCGATGGGGTGATATTTGTGGGGTTTATTTGGAATTATTCCATTCAATTGAATAATTGGTTCATTTTTTATTCTTGTGGGAACACATCGAGGCTTGAATAAATAATGGGTGTGGTTCATTACCCATGATTGTTCCTTGTGCATTTTATCACCCAATTTATGAGGTTCTTGACATGTGTTTTTTTTCTTACACAAAAAATTGCATAATTGATTATTTCACAAATTATTCACAGTGCAATGATCAAAAATTTGATATCACTAATTTCTAAAACATTAAAGGTGTGTGAAGATGATAGTGGTGGAAGATTTTGTGATGTTCAGGAGAATATTTTATTCAGACGGGATGCACCGGGATGAAAGAAATCCGATTTCTAATCAAATGAAGAGTCTAAAAAATAATGTTTCAGTGTTTAGGGGTGAAATTACCATGGAGTTTTAGTTTTGAGATGAATGGAACATCCAAATGAGATCTGGGATATTAAATGACGTGAACCGAGGAAGTACACGTCTTTCTGGAAATTCCAAAACACCTGACGCATAGTCCAACAAACATGGAATGTGTTTATTTATGGATCACTCAGCATGTACATGGGAAGTACACATACATAGGGTGGATTAAATGGGTTCCCTAAATAACTTTTCCCCTCCCACATGTCATGGTATGACCCAGTTACATGGATTACCCTTTGTACTTTTGTACGGGTAATTTTCATGGTTTCACATCGTGCACTCACACACGACCTGAGTATATATGAAGACCCCTTATATGTGGAAAAAATATGTTTCTCCTTTTAATTTTTATTTAACAGATTGTATACAACATGATCTAAATACATGGTCCATTGTAAATGAAATTTACCTAGGGTCATGGGACACGACATCTTACAATACTACACACTATGTACCCCTCTTTACATGGATTGATCCTCTTGTCATCTGTATCTTGGAAATGTATCATTTTGGTTCATTACCTTTATAATATCCCTAACTGTAGGTATGAATCATTTATTACTCACAGGAAAGAGATGCATTGAGCATGACTTCCTATATATAGTAATTGAAATCCCTTTAGAGGCATGAAGTAGGATCCCTTATTCATTATTCTTGCCCTAGGTTGAGTACATAGTACCGATGTGACCCACAATACATGATAGATGAACTTATACTTAGTAAGATAATCCAGATTATGTTGTCAGAATCTCATCATGTCCCTAGATATGATCATCATATGTTGTATTATCTCTCTCATCAGATATATTAGCATATCTTTTTCTCATGATGCTTCTCCTTGAGCAGTACCTATATAACAAACTTCATCATTTATACAGAACTCAAGAATTTGTTCCCCTGGATGTGTTATTTGTGAAATCTTCAAGCTGAATTTCTAGTGATGGTATATTGGAGTTGTTAAAGAAATCTATACTATGTGACTTGGTCGAGTATATATAGATATAGTAATAATATATACTATATATGTATACATATATAGATCATATTGTATCCTTCTTTTTTATATTGCATTATGGTTTTGGGGTGGCATACAATGTATTTTTAGTATCCCCAACCACTAAATTTTACTACACATGTCATGTATTGTGTAGATGATCGAACCTTCGACAAAGACATAATAGGACCATGAATCTAGAGAATTATGAGACTAGACCGACTGAGGTGTGTTGATACAGCTTTCAAACAGTAGTCGAAGTACATTATTCTTATAGGTAGGACTTCTGGTTACATACCGTTTTAAGTGGGATTAGATGATAGCCCTATTTTCTTTACTATAATTTCCATTGTACTCTAGTTGTGAGATATAGTTTTATGCATGCATTTTTTTAATTTTCAGGTTTTAACATGTCAGTATTCTACTGTCTTGGAGATGTGTGTGTGTGTACTAGTACATAGGTAATACCTCCTATGTTATTGATATTCCTACTCAGTGATAGTCACCTACCCCTATACTATTAGTGGTAGTCATGGGGATTATAAAATGGTTCCCACTAGGAATGGTAATGACTCAATTCCATCAAATGGGATATGCAGTAATCATTTGTGTGTACCAGAGACTACAGCAATGCAAACAGATGTTGTTCCTTCCCCCATTACCACCATTCATTATTGGGAATAATGACGGATATATTGTTTACATACAACATTATATATATATATATAATTTATTTTTGTCTATGTAATTATTATATAACACTTATAATCATGATGTTCATTTTATTGGAATACAATAATGTTTTTAATATGTATGGCGAACCACCACCTCGTGAATCAATGAGATTTATTCACATGTTACCTGGAATGTGTTATTTATTGGTATTATCATTAAATTAATATATCTAACATTAATTTTATTCAATAAATATAATATATTTTTATAAAACAAATACCTATTTCTTTAAATACCATATGAAAATGGAAACAACGTTCATTTGTACATATGACCTACATTCACCACGAATGTTTTGTTTCATTTCAAGTCACAAAATATTATGGCTTACTATGAATAAATATATAATGAATATATATGATATTTTCAACATGGTTAAATTAAATAAGTTATGAAATCATGATATAAGTAAGAGTATAAAAAACAGTAAGTCAAAATATAAATTAAAATGTGGCAATTAGAACCCGAAATGATGTAAGTAATGAATGATTACTAGTGAACACCTAATATTATGTTAAAAAAGATAAAAAAAATTAGTTTTTAATATTCATATTGATATTGAGTAAGATATTTAGATGTCTGAAACCACTATATAAGAGTTCACATAATTATAAACCAAAACAGATGGTAAGGTAATAGAATTTATCTAAATTTACATTCTATTAGGGAATACTTGTTATTACGAACCAATTAACATTTATGTGGTGTATATTATTCCCATTTCCATTTACGTTCATGATTCATTAATAACTCAAATTATGATCTGTTACACACTGAATTTTATCTTCCAATGGGCTTTGACATGAAAATTACCTTGTGGTAAATGTTATCTTTTCAATCTCACTTTTTTTTGTGATTGTTAATATTTCAGGAGACAATCAATTTCCTATGAGAATTTTTTATTTTACATTAAATTTATCATAAATATTTATATTCACATTTAATAGGTGTTTTTATTTCATAAATTGTGGAATATTTTGACATACATTGTTTACTTTTATTGTTATTTGATGAATCAGTTGGACAAATAAAATGAGTTTTTACCCAATAGTATAAAACAATACTAAAAATAGTTTATGACATTAAAGGTTTAACTTACCTATGAAACATTGGGCCCTATAAATAATAATTACACACATTCATATTTAATTTTTAATTTTTTATGAGTTTGTAATTAACCAAAAATATATGGATTCATTTCATTTACATCTTATTAATTAAATTACATGTGTATTATGTTATTTTCCTCTCCATACAGATTATGACTTATCATGTTATATAAATTCCATGTGTATTTATTTATTACCCATCAATATTGATATTTTTTTCAATTCATGTTACCTTTTGATGTTGTTAACCCTTACTAAGAATTTGACCTCACGCTTATATTTTTTCATTTCACCTAGGTTTGATGACGTGATATCTAAATGATCTTTCACAGATTAAATTTATTAGTTTTTCTTATGTGTTATGTTGAATTTTCAGTATCACAACGTTAAATGGGTATCATGTATATGGCTAGGTTTACAAAACATCTAAACTAATAGATCCATTTATATTATAATATTGTATCAATTATTGTAATAATGTATGTCACATACTACATGGTATTGGGATAGGTTAGTTAAACTAATGTATTATTTAACAAATTTCTATTTTCATTACAAAACATCTATAATACATTAGATATCTCTTTATTACCCTTAACCATATATTTAAACAAGGGATATATCCTTATATAACATATAAAAACTCATATGTCCCTTAACCCATGTCAACCCTTAACCTTACACAACCATCAAAAATTTAATTTTCATTTTGATCATAATATATGTAACAATAAAATTCCATTAAAAACCCATGTATATACATAAACCACTCATATAAATATGATATTAAACAACAAATAGAATATATACCCATGTTATTACCCTTAAGTATCTAATTAAACCCGAATACGACCATTACGTAACTCGTAATTATAATTTGTTAACCATAAAAAACTCCTCAAGACAACTCAATGTTAAGGTATGACGAACATAACTATATGTCTACCCATGATATCAATGTGGACTAAATTTTTTATCATAATTTATAAATCACAAAAAAAATTCTTATTACTAAATCCCAATTCCATTTATATATGAATATATATATATGTTGATGTTGCACTATACAATATCTGTTTTAATTGAATACTAATATTTAATATAGTTATAATTAGAATATAAAATAATATTTGTTAAATTTTCTTCCATAAAACCTATTTTAGGATACAAATTGTTTTATTTATTTTGAAATAAAAATAAAGTAAATTTTTTCAAAATCATGTTACGTAGTTTAAAATATTAAATGTAAAACAAAAAGATATAATTAAAAAATGTATACCATGCAAAAAAAATGAGTGACCAAACGTGGATGTTCCTTTATTATCCAAAAGACACCCCATAATCAATATTTTATATTCATATAAAAAAACATACCCTTTTATTATCCCTATAACCCTATCAAATAAAAATAATACCATGTTCACTCAAGGTAATCCTATGCCCTTCAATTGCAGTTGTTCACTTAAGGGAAAATCATATCTCTAATGTGAGTGTTATCTCCTATTATGTTTTTTTAATTATAATTACTCAAAAAAATAACATATGAAAAAAGTAATATAATGAATTTATTATAATTAGTTTACTTATGAATTTTAATATTAGTTTTAATACCCTAATTTATTAATTTTTTCCCACCTATAAAAATAATGTGACATTGTTACTACTTTTCATAGAATACCACCACCAAAAAGTGATGAATTTTTTTTTCATTACCTCTATTCATGGATTATATTAATGTGGGAAATGAAAAATTAATAAAAATATATACCATATATTTATGAGTCACAAATTTATATTTATAACAACCTTCATGACTTCAAAAAAATTTATAAAATGTAACTCTAAACATGTGTATACGTGGATTACTACATCCTATATTAAACAACATGTGTTTTTCATTTATATGTTCATACCTACAAATAATATATTGAAATGTCATACAACATTATAATATAATAAAAATAATATCCTTATTAATCAATTCCAATAATATTGTATAATAATAAAAACAACTTTTACAATAATATCCTATTATGTTGAATAGTGTTCATGTTTGGGTCGGTATAACCACTCATGAGATAATAATATAATCAAATGAGAATTTATGGCTACACAGACATGAAAAATAATATCATAATTTTCAATTACGACAAAATTTCTTAATATAAGGTCATGGATGTATTATATAATTTATTTTATTTATTATTAATTAATCATTTTGTTCTATGAAAATTACCAAAATAAGATGTTATCAATTATGTTTTCATAAAATTTGACATAAAGACACACAAAATGAAATAAGATCATTCAAAATAAATATAGAATATATATTAAATAATATGAAATTATTTATCAATAAATAACCTTTTTCAAAATAATTGTTAATGGAATCAAATTTTTTAAACAATCTCCAAACATGTTTGGTTATTAACAAATCAGGAGCATAATATGCTAATTTTGATTAATTTAATCATGGAACTCTTTACTGATTTGTATTATAAAAGGGTAATATTTATTTTAATTTTTATAAAATATGTTATTAACTAAGATATTATTGTTTTATAGGATGTTAGAATGTCACCATCTTTAAAAGGAATCACGAAATGTGTTTTGTCTCAAAAGATCTTTCATTAAGGCTCATTATATTTTATTTTCTTAATATCATTTAAATGGTTCATATACTAATAAATAGTAATTTAAGAATAATATAGTATTCTCATTCATGGTATTTTAAATTAAACAACATTATATCTTTTTTTATTAGTTTTTAATTATTTTATTGGAAATATATGATGGGTTTTTTGTCTCATGTTCACTTTCATTGAGGAAGGATTCCATGTTTTTCACCATATTCTCTTTGATTTCTTATATATTATTCACAAATTAATTATTTAATAATTAATCACAATCATATATCATATATCATGTATATTATTTTAATTCTAAATCTCTCTTCCATGTTCATTCAATCCAATCACATCTTAAATTGTAATGGTTTATTTGTCTCAAATTTTATTCCCTAGACAAACATTAATTCTAAACAAGAAATATTATTTTTAATGTTGAAGGTATGATCATATTGTCTGATTTATTATTAGTATATTATATTTTATTATATATTATGTTTTCTTATTTTACCTCTCATGGTGTTTTGATAGAAATGTTACAAATCCTCGTAGGGGGTTTCATGACTTCAGACCCTTTCAGTGGGTTACAATTACTATACATTATCTATTTTTATTAACAATAAATTCAATTAATATATTATTGTATAGATATAAATATAAAACATTATCTATGTGTTAAATAATGATTTACAAGAAACTGTTATTCTTTTATAATTAAAATGTTTCATTTTTACACATTTTGTTAAGAATAATTTTTGTTATCTTATTAGTATTTTCTTGTATAAATTATTTTTTCATCCAAATAATTCTATGCATTTACTAATGGAATAAAACAATGTGTGTCTCCGATGATTATTTTCCCATAATTATATTTAAATAAAATTCATAATTATCTGTTATGGATGTGGGATACTAAAAAATGATTGATTCAAAATGATGAAATGTGATTTTATCATTTAAAAATAATATCCTTTAATTATCCACTCCACATATGAATACGATGGAAGTTATGCCTTTTTTAATATATTGGAAAATAATATTTTTTAATATAAAATTTTTCAAATTATTTTAAATTCATCACGTGAAATCATTATTTCTTATCAACATTCATTGTTAATTATTACATTTTATATGAAAATTTTACAACCTATTTTCAATTCATTTATTTCTATTTAATGTTATAATTATTAATGATTTATTTTATAAATTTATGTATTTCAATGTTCTCCACATTTTTTATTGATAACATTATTTCATTTTAATATTTCATGTATTAATGATTCTTTTTATAAGTAACATTTATGATAATATAATCACATATTTTAGGGAATATTGTAGTACATTATTATATTTAACTTATTAATGAATCTCAAAATAGTATATATTTCAAAAGTATCCTAAATTATTATTTTTAAATGAGATGTCATTTTATTTAAATTTTTAATCTGTATTTATAAAAAGGTTTTGAAATTTTATTTCTTTCCCTTCAAAAAAATTCATTGAAAATAATCGTTACATCAATCTATAAAAAGGATGAATCAATGTGACTTCCCAGACCCGAACAACCACCCGAACAGTGCTAAACGGGTCTGGTGAAACTACCTTAGGCGCACCTCCACGAATGAAAAAGGTTTCTGACTAGCAGGGAGGGTATGATAGGTACAGTGGTGAGGCTATACCCTCTCAAAAAATAATAATAATGGTACGAGTCCAAGTATAACAATTAAGAGGTGGCGGAATTAAAGACTCAGCAGACTCGAACCATACTTGTAGAGCATAATCACATTTAATATCAATAAACAGAAAAAGAAATAAATATAATCAATAGAAGCTAAAATAAATACAAAATATTGCTGATCACGTGTAACTACTACCGAGCAGCAAAACAAGCATCCAAAGAAGGTCGTACATATACGAATATAAAAATGTGCCAACGGCTAACCAAATATAGCTATAATAGGTCAACATGCTCATACAAGTAAAGACAACAAAAAAGAGTAACTCTATGTAGTTAAGACCTCAAGGTCCATACCATTTCCATGCTACAACTCACACAACCTAGCTCCTTAAGGTAGCCTCATCCCTACATAGAAATCCATAAATTCTACATGCATCCCAAAGGGCTCGTGAAGGGTGTGAGTCAAATCTTCATAGGATACCACCCAACGGTGAATACCTAATATAAATGTTTATGCATGCATGCATTTATAAGAAATATAGTAAAAAAACAATGCACAAATGAACACAAACTCGACTAGTGATCAAGAGCCCCCATAGAGTATCACCTGCTTCGGCCAACGTTGGAATCTCTATCGTGTAACACGACACCATGTGCCACCTAACACCTTGTGTCTCATGTACCAACGTCAAAAAAGCACACCCAAGTAGTAACAACCTGGAACCATGTGCCTCCTGACACCTTGTGTCTCATGTACCGACGTCCGAAAGGCATGCCCATGAAGTAGCCGGCAGAACAGTGATGCCTTCCCTCAAATAATGTATCCGGAGGGACATTGATATCTTCTCTAAAATAATGGTGAGCCTCAACCCCTAACTCTATAGCCTCAATGCTATCCTCTGAAGGAACCTCAACACCAATGTCACTTTCTATGTCTAGAACCCACAACCCATGTACCTAAACTGCATCTACTAGGTCCTCTACCCACACCAGTGGTCAAAATCCCCTCATCATAGAATATCTCTATGTGCACACAACTCAATGTTATGAGTGAGCGGTAATCACAAAAATATTAGATAAGACACCACACATGTGACACCTAGTGTCCCTGTGACAATGCAGCTCAAGTATGATGGATTTTCTTTGATGTATCACAGGCCATACCCAACCTGACAGTCACACTTCCTCGAGCCGATGTACATGACACTCAATCCCCTTCTCAAAACCACCCAAAATAACTCAAGCCAAGCTGATCCTGTGATCGGCATCACTCAATAATATCTTGGACATGCCCAACACCACCCAAAAGGTTCAACATATGTAATTCAAAAATTTCATATATATCATATAAAAACAGAACACATAATCAGGAAAAACCACCTAAAGAGTTGAATTGCACTATGCACGGTGTTGTCCCTTTCCCGCACTAAGGTCTTGAATTCCTATAAAAATTTATATCAGGATTATGAAGTTAAACTCAATAGTTTATAAAAATATAAATCAAATATAACCATTTTGGCATTCCCTAGCCAAAATGCCCTGATGAACAACAACCTCTCACCTAGCCCCACTCAAGAAAAATAGGTAACAGGTCATACCCAAAGGCATCACATAGGTCCATAAACAATGTAATAAAAAAAATCAAATAATACTGTGTCCCGCTCAAAATACCAAAAAACGTACCGAAGGCCCAACCACACAAATGACCACAAAAACACAAAAAAAAGGTATGCACCACCAACCTGAGACATGTATGATGCTACTCCTCCAGTAATATCCTCCAATTAGGGCTAAAATGCGGTATATCTACAAAAGAATCAAAACCACTCAAACCTCTATAATATTTTCTAGAATATAAATCAAGAGAAACGGCCCAAGGGGAATCGATTCTTTATTGGGGGTTCCCATGGATCTATCATTGATCGAAACAGAGTTCGAACGGAGATATGGGAGAGGATTGATGTTCCGGTAGGCTTGGTTCGTGAAACCCGATGAAATATTGAGGTTCTGCCTGAATACGAGGCTACTGCCTGTTTTAATGCAAAAAAAAAAACAAACTACCTGGCATGTACATTAGGCTAAACTCTCTGTATATCATTTAATGGTTCATTTGGAGGCTATAATTTCGTCGACATACTATCTAGAACCTCCTGACATGCTTAGATGGCGTATACATAGGGATACACGGTGTGTACTTGGTTATACTTCACTAACATACCCACACGCCATGTATTTCTATCATACACAGCCAGACTACACGGTGTGTCCAGGAGGGACACGATGTGTAATTTGTTAAACAAATCTACATGGCCAATAGGCCTACACACCATTTATGGGTTCCACGCGGTCAAGAGTATATAGCGTATCCAATACTACATGTCGTGTAGTATGAAATTTCTACACGGTCATCACACGACATGTTCTCACCGAGCACATGGTCAGTCACTCAGTTAACATGTACACAGCGTGTACTTAATGTACACAACATGTAGTCTAGAAATTTCCTGAAACTACCAATTTTTTCTAGTTTCCTTAGAAACAAGTCAAAAACTCAAACAAGGTCGAGATTTTTACCCGTTCTTGAAACTCATGTTCTTTCAATCTCACACCTTAACATAGCTCGTTCATGAGCTATCAAAAAAAACCATGAGATGGTAAAAAACCCACCCCGATCAAAGTAACTTGGAATTCCCCGATCTCAATGGTCTCGCCTAAATTCCTCATGGGTGGCTCCCCACCTTAAGAACCGCATAACCCAGTATCAACCTAATACACTCAAATAAAACAAGGTTTACTAACTAGTTTTCCAGACACATAGTCATTCCGTGACAAATCGTCACTCATGCAGCTCATGGGTTCTCTTGTGTCATTCCCGACACTCAACGTATCCTGCACCGCAACGCTGTCCACCTCCACAAGGTCCTAGTGCCTATCACCTCAAGTAACTAGCATACTTGTTTCCCCGAGGCAGAAGGCACCTCAAGTAACCTAGATCATCGATGTCCTGATGCCCAAGGCACCTCATATAACCCTCATCCTTGATAGACTGATGCTACCCATCGCATATATATATATATATATATATATATATATATCAATATATCACACACCTGATATAGCGCCAATCCCATTGAATAACATCTAGAATGTCCACATAGATATTTTTCATCACATGCACTCAAAACGAACATGCCTCTATACGTCATGCCAAAATGAAAACATGGGATTCTTGGCCACAAAGTGGTGTACCTCTAACCGTCATCGGCTCACCAGCCTACTCTGCCTCTAGAAGCTCCACGGTGTGCACCTGGCCTAATTCATGGCTACATGATGCTTGACCCCCATACGGTGCTGCTCCAGCCAATACCCACTGACCCCTCAGCTGGATCCAACTGTCTCTATCACATCCTATGTGAGCAGCTAAACCTCTGCTACACTCTCCTGGTACCAAACCTGAATGAACCACAGATGTCACCATCAATCATTGTCCATGTTTATCGGCTATTTGAGAAGTCTTCCTGCAAAACCTCTCCAGATACCCGACCTGCACACATGATCAGAACTCCTTCGGAGGCCTATCACACTGAGTCCGAAAATTTCCAGGTTGTCCACACTAAAAGAAAACAACTGAAGAACAGATACAGGGTGGTCTTGCTGAGTCACTGGCCTGACTACCCTACTTGAACTCATCCCATACTAAATTCCTGTTATCTGAACTATCACCAGAAGCTGTCATCTGGCCAACCAGGGGCCTATCCCTCTAGTTGACCTCCGCTATGAGGGCCTGGTTCACTACCTCAGATAAAGAACCTATCATGAAGATATTCACTAGGACCTAAATGGAGTTTGGTAATCCATCTTCGAAGTGAGTCACTCTAGCCGCGTGAATGCTTAACATACCAGGTGCAATGGGAGACAAATCTATGAAGGTAGTTTCATAGTCTATGACGGGCATGTCTCCCTGCTTAGGACTCAAAAACATCTGAGCTCTATCTTCCATTAGTATCTCGGGGTAAAAGTGCTCGAAAAACATGTTCTCGAAGTCCGTCCAAGCTAGTCCCCCTTGCCTACGAGCCTGAACATGCACATCCCACCAACGCTTCACCAACACTCTCAGTATGTATGTCGCTAGCTTGACCCTACACAATGGAGGCATCTCAAGCTGCTCGACGTTCATCTGCATACTCTCTATCCAGTTCTCAGCCACCTGTGGTCCACCCTCACCCTGAAAAAGCAGTGAGTGTTGTGACTAGAACTCCCACGTTAGATATGACATAAATGGATCTGTACCCTATGCACCTCTGTCAATCCCCTCCCACGCACGCACTAGGCTAGCTTAGAGATTCTTGTCGATCCATGGCCTGAATGATGCCAAAACTCGGCTTCTATCATGCCTAACCAAGATCATGAACCTAATCTTGTCCCTGATCCTATACCTACGGCTCCTGCTCTGCCTGCACCGGATCAGGAACCTAATCCTGCACCTGTTGCACTGTACCATCTCCCATCTAACGCTCCATCTAAGTCTCCAAAAAAGGAACTCGCAGAATACCATAAATGTTCATACAATTAACATATATATATAACAATATATATTCTACGCAGATAATGAAAGAAGAAAAATGAGTTCACAACTACTACCCTTACTCCCCCTCACCGGAACCCATGCCCACGTCGTCCCGGCCTCAAGGCCTTCTTAACTTCCCTTATCAGTGCCATGTATCAAAAGTACATCGGTTCATGACCATCCCAAAAACCAACGTTTCCTTAACCCGTGGACCTAGTCACCCAATCCTAGTGATCAAAATCACCTCATTCGATAGTACCTTCCTACTCTCATAAAATCCAAACCCAAATATTCTGCCACATGCAATTTTACATTTATCTAAAGCATGGAATATACATTGCAACAACAAGAAATTTTACATGGAATTTTACCAACTCACATTTCAAAGCACAAATGCATGGAAGTTGATTTTATTCACATGGTTTTATAACTTCAAAAAGAATACATGCAGTTATGAAAATGAAAAACCCTAGAAATGTGTCTATCAAAATCCAAGCAAACAATCCTTGCCATACTAGGACAATGGCCAATTATCCCATACCATACCAGGTCAAGGGTCACATATCACAATCAATAACCCCACACACCAATTGATCCAACAAGGTGGAAATCATATAAACTGTAATCTGAGTAAAAAAAATAGGAATTTACACCCACGGTAACTTTGTCCATCCATTATACTTGGGGCTGCAGGAACCCAAGCACAAGCTAGTAACCTAGTTCTTGTTACAACCTATCTCTAGTACACCATATCACAAATTGTAAAACCCGCAGATGTAAAAAAATTCTTACTCTCATTAGTTTCCAGTAAAATTGTACTACTAAATCCCAATCAAGAACACCTCTGATAACACTTTTTTACCACCCGGACCCGAACAGCCACCCACATGGTGCTAAAAGGGTCTATATCTACTACCATAGGTGCACCTCTCAGAATTCCAAAGGCTGCCAACTAGAAGTGAGGGTCTAAGTGGTATATTGTTGAGTCTATACCATATATAAGGATAATAATAACGGTACTAGTCCTAGTATAACAATAACGATGTGGCGGAATAAAAGACTCAGCAGACTCGAACCATACAAGCCAAGTGAAAGCACATTCAATCTCAATAGATAGCATCAGCAATAAATATAATCAACAAAAGTAGAAATAAACAAAACATCATGATGATCACATGTCACATACATAGCTTATTTTAAATGTATTTTAATTTTAATTTCCATTAATTCTTTGTTTTGGGGGGTTTCCAAAGTTTTTATGGAGAATAGGTGAGTTTTCATGAATTGGGCCAAACCGTGAGCCCAATTCCAGATTTAAAAATAAAATTTGTTTCTTTTATAACTTATTCATTTTTTAATATTTTTCACTCATTCCAACTCCTAAATGTCCTCCCCTAATATATTAACACCAAAATTAAAATTTGGAGTCTTTGGAAATCCATAACTAAGGTTTATATGGGTTTTTATTTAAGGGATTGGGCCTGCCCGAAAGCCCAATTCCAGTTTTAAAAATAAAATTTGATTTACTAATAAATTATTCTTTTTAAGGCTTTTTCGGTGATTCCAAGCCCCAAACACGCCCCTTGAACCCATCCTCGCGTCCCATATCCTCCGACCCTCTTTTCATCTCTTTTGCATCGCGGTGTAGGTCGAAATATCTGGAGAACTCAAATTTCGGGCAGATTTGTAAAGGTAATTTGTTTCCTTCATAACTCCTTCGATTCTTACTCTTTTTCCCCCATTCAAATTCCTACATGATCTACCTATTCATGTTCGAACCTCCCTTGAAGGTTTTAGTATTTTTGAAATCAGCTACTGGTATTTTGGGGGGCGATTTCTACAAGATATTTTAAGTAAGTTGTTCTCCTCCTTTCTTCTTTCAATTTGTTTAGGGTTACATCCAATTTAGTTAGGGTTTCTTCCATTATAATTGTGGTTCCTAATGTCCAGGAAGTAGGGTTTAAAATTTAAGGTTTTATATTGTGTTTTATGGTCTGAAATTCTGGTTTTAGGTCTGGTTTAGATTTCTTGAGGTGCGGCGGTGGTGCGTTTGAGTTTTCGCACAAAGGATTCAAGGGTTTCCTTGGTTTTGGTAGGTGATTCCATTGTGTATGAAATCTTTGTGAATTGGCTACTGTTTTTATGGTATTTTCATGCTTATTAAATTTTATTATTTCTGAAAAATATAGTTTTAGTGGTGTTTGTATATAAAATGAATCCTAAAGGCCAATTTCATGTGAAATTGAGGGTTTTTCATAGAAATGTATTATTAGTTTAATTGGGGCTACCCTATAAGTAACTAGTTGATTTTATTGAAGTATAATAGGGATAAAAATACTGTTTTTAATGATTGTCCCTTGTGTTTGTTGCTGAAAAATCTGGTTTTAATTGTGCTTGTGAACCACATGAAATTCTAAGAGTTGTGTTGTGTAAAAAATGGAGACTTTGCAATGATGTCATTTCTTGAACCATATGGGGTTGCCCTAAAAATGATTTTGTGTTTTCACTGAAATTTAGTGGGATCTCCTTTATGTTTTGGAAACTTAAATATGTGCACATAGTATGAAAGTGAGGTGTATAAGGTGTTTTGTGTCCGAAACACTACGAGATTTTGAGGAATTGTTTTATGAATAATCTAAGTGTTTTGTTGCGTGTTTTAAGTGGTATAAAATGTGATAGCTACTGTATTGGTTATGATTGACCAGTAATGATGTTTTATATGAAAATTTATTTATGTTGCATGCTGAAATTGATTGAGCACAAAAGGGGAAGCCCGGGTACCTAGGTGGGGCGGATTTGTACTAGTACGGCTAGTGGACCGGATGGGTTTTGTCCCTGTTTCACTTAGCATTTGGATAACGACAACTCTAACTAAACTATGTGGATGATTATTGGGGACCACTAGGTTATGGGTGTGTTCCCTACTAGTGGCTCGTGCACGAGAAAGGATTTTGCTATGGTTACTCTACACCGAGGTACGAGGTACATAGGGCCCAAGACAACCTAGTGCCTAGGGGTGTTCCCAATGTTGTTGCTCATTGGATTTGTAGTATCTACCCATGTCTCTGGGTGTGTTTGGAAGTAAATTCCAGTATCTAAAATTTCTATTTTAATGTGTTAATATTCTGAAAATTTTGGATTGAAAACTATTTTCAAGTAGAGGTTTCATTCCTTGAAATTTGAACACTACTTTTCCTTGCGTTTGAAAACTGCTTGCTTTTTCACATTGTATTTCTTACTCTTTGGAATCATTGGGTGGTATCCTATTGGGCTTAGTCTCACACCCTACTTACACCCCTTGGGTGTAAGTAGAATTGGTTATGTTTGATTCAGGTAAGGGAATGGCTAAGGGTGATGGCGGTTCATGGTGTTAGTTCCCATTCTTGGTGCGGAGTTGTGGAGATAGCTTGGGCGCGATGACCCCTAGTCGTGTGGAGTCCTTGGGGCTGTCTTAATTCTATAATTATTTTTATTTGTACCACTTGTATTGTCTTTAAACCAATGTACTCATTTCTGGTTTTTTTTTACTTAAGTCTTGTTTGGCTCAAAAATTTCAGATTTATATTATGGAATGTTTTTAATGTTTTATGCTTTCATACTCGGGTAAATCATTCCCAAACCTAAATTAATGATACCCGGGCACTTGTGCCAGCCCGTGGGGATAGGGAATGCCCTTCGGGTCATGTCATGGGCTGGGTTTGGTGCCGGTTTTGGCGGTGACCAGATTCGGTTCGTGACAAAATGGTATCAGAGGAGGTTCGCTCCTTGGGTCATGTTATTTGGGGAAGAGTCAGCATAGTCTAGAGCTAGGATTTTTGGGACTTGAAATTTCAGTCATGGGTAGTGTGCCTGGCCAGCACACCTCATGAAGGGATTCAAGTCACCATGGTAAGTATGGATTTATCTGAGTGCTTTGGTTTTCTTGGATTAATGATGACTATGGGAAATGAAAAGAGAGTTGGGAGAATAATCTCAGTGAGCTCGCAGGGCCTGGCAAGCCATGTGGAGCCATGGATATTTCCCTAGAATACTCTCTGTGACGGCAAAGTGATTGGAATATGGCTGCCAACCATATGTCCAAGTCACCCACCGAAACTAGTTTCCTCTTGCATTGTTTTGTGCTTTAGTTTTGAAATCTTAGCACTTTGGTTTTAAGGTGACTTGGTTTTAAGAAGCGTAAAGTTTTTATAAAATGATTTTCAAATAAAGAGGGAATGGTTTGGTTTATGAAATGGCGGAACTGAATTTTCAGAATTGTTTTGAAATGTAAAATGGTGTGCTTACACCTCTTTGAAAGCAGGAACTATATTGAATTTGGTTCTGAAAAGTGTTTCCAATAGAGTTTTCTAAACAATTAGGGTGTGTTTTAATGGGATGATATGTTTCAAAATTGATGTGAATAACTTGAAAGTTAGTTCTTTTCTAAATGGTTGTGTCCTTATGAAATGTTTTGTAAGATGTGAATTGGGATTTCGATCTCATTGTTAGCAGTTTTGAGAAAAAGGTTGGGTTGGTTAACCATTTTGTTTTTGAAAAGTGGAAGGAATTTTTGTTTTACCCTTTGGTATTTCCATGAGTGACCACATGCATGGGGTTATATGGGATGATGGATGGTTGATGGCACGACTGGATGAGTGCTGGGATGGATATGAGGAGGGTGCCCGGTGTGGCACAAAAACATGCATGTGTGAGGCCCATGGGGTGCCATTAGTGGATACGCTTACTGCTAAACCGTTTGTTTTCAATGAATTGGTTTTAAATAAAAACACGATGTCTTGATGAATAGTTTGGTATGGTTTGTATTATGGGTTTTTGAAAATGTTAATGTCATGGGAGGTTTTGAGTTCAAGAACCCCCTTCTGTTTAAACTGTGTTTTGGGTTTGTGTTTGGTCGGTAAGCTGTGTTGTAGGGACAGTTAGTGGTCTCTTTTGAAAAAAAAAAATTTGGGATGTCTTTACGGTGGTTCCCTTCATGTGTTTGGATCTGGTTTGTGGCATGTTTTTACCAATAGACCAGCTTGGTTGGGTCCTTGGGTTCTCTCATTGGATAAGGTACGCCCCCATTAAGGGTTAATGCACAACTGAAGTGCAACCCGTTTTGTTTCGCCATTGGAAAATCCTCCAGTTGATCAATATAAATAATATTTTATCGAACATTTCTTTTATTGAGTCTACACCCATTCATTTCGCTGATTTGTGGATCCTCTTGTAGTGGGATAGTTCTTGGGGAAGGTTGAAAGAGACCTTAGTTTCTTAAGTTTCCTGATTCACCAAAGGTGGGAGTGTTCTTTCGTTGTTAGTACAGATGAGTGTCTTGATGGTGTCTAAGAGGGCCTCTGGGTTCTTTATAGTTTCTTTGAAGAAAGAGTTATTATTAAACAACCAATTTTGAGATTTAGGTCATGATATGATATTGTGTCCACGTTTTGGACTTATCTGTTGTTTAGGGACTTTGAATATGGTCCTGTTCCATGTATTGTTTCTATCAATCGTCAGGGTCATGTTCGGTGACGCATTGTGATGTTGTGTGCTCTTTTGACCATAAAGGTGAAGGTCACACAATCCCCTAAGGTTCTATGTTATGTTGGGATTATGTCTCCCTTGGGAAAAACATAAAATCCGATATCTTAGAGGAAGGTGTTTATATGTGTCTTTCCCTTCTGTTGTTTCTCACCCAAAGAAACAAGGTGCGATGTGTGTGCATCTTCTGATCCCTTGTTTCAGTGAAATGAGTTTTTCTGGGCAAAGTGGGTTATGAATGTCTTGATAAACCCATCAGGGTATGTAGTGTAGTTGTTTGTGGAACTGAAAGAATAAGTTCCACATAGGGGTTTCAACAGCCTAACTGCGTGGCCGAAGATGCTTCAATATTTTGAGCTCCAGCCATAGGTCCCGGAGAGAAGCTGGCGCATAGTCAGGGGAAACACCAGTGTCGTTTAAACACTTATACAAAGTCCTATCCTCAGTATGAAAGATAGGAAAAGTTTAAACCTATGGTTTCATCATCTTCCTTCTGTTGTTCTCGTTCGGTGGAAATAGGTAGAGGGCCTTGTACCCATGTCATCGCCTAATGTCTTTCCCTCCCACGTTGGTTTCCATTGAGTCATTGGAGGATGGTTGGAAATTTGGCTAGAAAGTTTGAGAACACATTTTTTGCATGATTAGTAGTGTCAGTGTGCTAGGAAGCCACATTCAAATAATGATCAGCATAGTTAGTGCATGGTTTCCCAAACCGTGCGGACTGACCCTGCACCCTTCCCAAATCTTAAAAAAAAAATTGAGTCTTTTTGTGTCGGCCCATGCTGGTCAGTTAAGATGGTTGGTTCTTGTGGTGGGAAGACCCACTGTGGGTATCATGTATATTATTTTGTATATTTCTAATTTATGTATACCCCTTGTACTAGGGAGTCTGTTTGGGCCTCCCCTTATTAGTGTCTTGATTCTGTCTGGGGAAAAAAAAAATTTAAGTTGTCTCTTATGGTGGGGAGCCCATTTGTGTCTCTTCATACGAGTAACTCATATTTTTTTTCCTTTGTTTTGTATGGAAAGTAGGTATTATCATTTGGAGATATCTAACTACCTACATCTTACTTTGGTAAACATTGATATTGGAGAGTGACAAATGGTTTAGTTATAGAAGGGCAAATGTAACCTTGTTCGATGTTGTTGTTTATTTGGGTAAATTGATTGAGTATTGTTCTGATTGTGTTTGAGGAGTTTTAATTTGGGATAAATCATGAATGTGCTTAATAATTTCAGAAAAGTGGTGTATGTTTTGGCTGTGAGAGTATTCCTTCCTTCATTGATCACTGGAGGTGTTATGGCCTTTGGGGGAGAAACCTGGCAAGAGAGTACCTCTTGGTTTCTCAGTTGAGTTTGGTTGTTGCTTTGGCCTTACTGTGACTTTCCGGGGCGGAAAGTTTTCATGGTGGGGAGAATTGTCACATACATAGCTTATTTTAAATGTATTTTAATTTTAATTTCCATTAATTCTTTGTTTTGGGGGGTTTCCAAAGTTTTTATGGAGAATAGGTGAGTTTTCATGAATTGGGCCAAACCGTGAGCCCAATTCCAGATTTAAAAATAAAATTTGTTTCTTTTATAACTTATTCATTTTTTAATATTTTTCACTCATTCCAACTCCTAAATGTCCTCCCCTGATATATTAACACCACAATTAAAATTTGGAGTCTTTGGAAATCCATAACTAAGGTTTATATGGGTTTTTATTTAAGGGATTGGGCCTGCCCGAAAGCCCAATTCCAGTTTTAAAAATAAAATTTGATTTACTAATAACTTATTCTTTTTTAAGGCTTTTTCGGTGATTCCAAGCCCCAAACACGCCCCTTGAACCCATCCTCGCGTCCCATATCCTCCTACCCTCTTTTCATCTCTTTTGCATCGCGGTGTAGGTCGAAATATCTGGAGAACTCAAATTTCGGGCAGATTTGTAAAGGTAATTTGTTTCCTTCATAACTCCTTCGATTCTTACTCTTTTTCCCCCATTCAAATTCCTACATGATCTACCTATTCTTGTTCGAACCTCCCTTGAAGGTTTTAGTATTTTTGAAATCAGCTACTGGTATTTTGGGGGGCGATTTCTACAAGATATTTTAAGTAAGTTGTTCTCCTCCTTTCTTCTTTCAATTTGTTTAGGGTTACATCCAATTTAGTTAGGGTTTCTTCCATTATAATTGTGGTTCCTAATGTCCAGGAAGTAGGGTTTAAAATTTAAGGTTTTATATTGTGTTTTATGGTCTGAAATTCTGGTTTTAGGTCTGGTTTAGATTTCTTGAGGTGCGGCGGTGGTGCGTTTGAGTTTTCGCACAAAGGATTCAAGGGTTTCCTTGGTTTTGGTAGGTGATTCCATTGTGTATGAAATCTTTGTGAATTGGCTACTGTTTTTATGGTATTTTCATGCTTATTAAATTTTATTATTTCTGAAAAATATAGTTTTAGTGGTGTTTGTATATAAAATGAATCCTAAAGGCCAATTTCATGTGAAATTGAGGGTTTTTCATAGAAATGTATTATTAGTTTAATTGGGGCTACCCTATAAGTAACTAGTTGATTTTATTGAAGTATAATAGGGATAAAAATACTGTTTTTAATGATTGTCCCTTGTGTTTGTTGCTGAAAAATCTGGTTTTAATTGTGCTTGTGAACCACATGAAATTCTAAGAGTTGTGTTGTGTAAAAAATGGAGACTTTGCAATGATGTCATTTCTTGAACCATATGGGGTTGCCCTAAAAATGATTTTGTGTTTTCACTGAAATTTAGTGGGATCTCCTTTATGTTTTGGAAACTTAAATATGTGCACATAGTATGAAAGTGAGGTGTATAAGGTGTTTTGTGTCCGAAACACTACGAGATTTTGAGGAATTGTTTTATGAATAATCTAAGTGTTTTGTTGCGTGTTTTAAGTGGTATAAAATGTGATAGCTATTGTATTGGTTATGATTGACCAGTAATGATGTTTTATATGAAAATTTATTTATGTTGCATGCTGAAATTGATTGAGCACAAAAGGGGAAGCCCGGGTACCTAGGTGGGGCGGATTTGTACTAGTACGGCTAGTGGACCGGATGGGTTTTGTCCCTGTTTCACTTAGCATTTGGATAACGACAACTCTAACTAAACTATGTGGATGATTATTGGGGACCACTAGGTTATGGGTGTGTTCCCTACTAGTGGCTCGTGCACGAGAAAGGATTTTGCTATGGTTACTCTACACCGAGGTACGAGGTACATAGGGCCCAAGACAACCTAGTGCCTAGGGGTGTTCCCAATGTTGTTGCTCATTGGATTTGTAGTATCTACCCATGTCTCTGGGTGTGTTTGGAAGTAAATTCCAGTATCTAAAATTTCTATTTTAATGTGTTAATATTCTGAAAATTTTGGATTGAAAACTATTTTCAAGTAGAGGTTTCATTCCTTGAAATTTGAACACTACTTTTCCTTGCGTTTGAAAACTGCTTGCTTTTTCACATTGTATTTCTTACTCTTTGGAATCATTGGGTGGTATCCTACTGGGCTTAGTCTCACACCCTACTTACACCCCTTGGGTGTAAGTAGAATTGGTTATGTTTGATTCAGGTAAGGGAATGGCTAAGGGTGATGGCGGTTCATGGTGTTAGTTCCCATTCTTGGTGCGGAGTTGTGGAGATAGCTTGGGCGCGATGACCCCTAGTCGTGTGGAGTCCTTGGGGCTGTCTTAATTCTATAATTATTTTTATTTGTACCACTTGTATTGTCTTTAAACCAATGTACTCATTTCTGGTTTTTTTTTTACTTAAGTCTTGTTTGGCTCAAAAATTTCAGATTTATATTATGGAATGTTTTTAATGTTTTATGCTTTCATACTCGGGTAAATCGTTCCCAAACCTAAATTAATGATACCCGGGCACTTGTGCCAGCCCGTGGGGATAGGGAATGCCCTTCGGGTCATGTCATGGGCTGGGTTTGGTGCCGGTTTTGGCGGTGACCAGATTCGGTTCGTGACATCACATGTATCTAATGTCGAGCAATAAAACATGCATCCAATGTAGGTAGTACATATACAAATATAAAAAGGTACCAGTGGTTAAACAAATGTATCTATAACTAGTAAGAATGCTGATACAAGTACTGAAAAAAACAGAGTATCTCCAGCTAGGTAAGACATTAAGGTCCATACCATCTCCATGCTACAACAAGTGCACCCCATTTCTTGAAGCTAGCATCTTTCCTACACATAAATCGATATAGTCTACACGCACACTGAAGGGCCCCTGCAGGGGGTGGGACAAATCTTAGTAGGATACCATCAAACGGTTCAGACATAATATATCTATTTATGAAGGCATTCATTTATACGGAAAGAAGTAAATAGAAATATGCAAAAATAAAGACTAACTCCACTGGTGCTTAGCATAAACCATGGAGTGTCACCTGCTTCAGCTAATGACAGAATCTCAGTCGTGTGACTCGGACCATGATCCAACTGAAACCTTGTGTCTGAAGTACCGACATCCCGAAGGCACGTCCAAGAAGTAACAAGCTGACACCATGTGCCTCCTGACTCCTTGTGTCTCAAGTACTGATGTTTCGAAGGTACAACCAAGAATTATCCGGAGGAACAGCGGTGTTTGTCATCAAATAATGTATCGATAGGGACATCGATATCTTCTCTCAAATAACAGTGAGCCTCAGCACCCAAACTGATAGCCTAAATTCTATCTTCTGAAGTCACCTAACCTCCCACATGGATTTCTATGGCAGGAACCCCCAAAAAAAGTACGTAAACCACATCTACGGGGGCCTCTACACACAAGAGTGGTCAAAACCACCTCATCATGGAGTATCTCAATGTGCACACAACTCAATGATCCTGGTGAGAGGTAATCTATATAATAGAACTTAAGCCACCACATATCTTACACCTCGTGTACCAATGACCATACCGCTCATGTCAAAATGCCTTTCCATCCAAGTAACCCTAGCCATGCCCTACTTGATAGTTGCACTACCTCAAGCCGATGTCCATGATGCCCAATCTCATGGTTAAAACAACAAAAAGTAACCCTGTCCAAGCCCAACCATTGATCAATATCACTATAGAATATTCAGGACATTCCCAATACCACCCCGAAGCTCCAACATATACAATTCAGCAATTTCATATATATCATATGTAAACAGAACACATAATCAGGAAAGATAACTTAAATAGTTCAATTTCACTATGCACTGTATTGTACCTTTCCAGCACTGAGGCCTTGAATGCCTCTAACAATTTATATCAGGCTTAATAAGTTATACTCAATAGATTATAACAATATAAATCAAATATAACCATTTATTAAGTATTCATCCAAAATGACCTAATTTGAAAGGACCTCTCGCCCAGCCCTGCTCAATCAAAATAGGAAACAGGTCATACCCAAAGGAATCCCCTAGTTTCATGAACAATGTAATAAGCAATATTAGATAGAACTGGGTCCCTCTCAAAATACCTTAAAACGCGTCGAAGGACGCACCACCCAAAAGACCATGAACACACAAAAAGATGAATGCACCCCCTACTTGAGACACGTATGATGCTACTCCCTTGGTAACAGACATTAATTATGGTGAAAAAGTAGTAGATTTAAAAAAGAATCAAAACTGATCAAACACTAATAACTCGTTATTGAATAGAAATCACAAAAAATGGTCCAAGGGGAATCGAGGCCTTACCGAGGGGGTTCCAATGGATCAATCTGTGATCGAAATGGATTTATGATGGAGATCTGTGAGGGGATTGATATTCCAGATGGCATGGTTCGCGAAAGTCGGAAAAATATTAATGTTATGCCTCAATTTGAGGCTACTTCCCATTTTAAAGAAAAAAAACTACATGGTGTCTACATTAGGCTACACATTGTGTATATCATTTAACTGTTCATTTGGCAGCTAGAATTATGTATACATAATTTCCAGAACCTATCGACAAGAATACATGGCATTTACCTAGAGATATATGGTGTGTACTTGGTTTCCCTTCACAAACATACCCACATGACATGTATTTCTCTCATACATAGCCAGATAACACGTCGTGTCCATGAGGGAAATATCATGTACATGGATAAACAAATATACCTTGTCAACATGCCTACATGCTATATATGGCATCCACATGATCATGAGTACATGGCGTATCTAATACTATAAGCTGTGTAGTACGAAATTTCTACACGGTCATCACACGGCATGTACTCGGCGAGCACATGGCCGGTCACTCGTATAACATGTACACGGCGTGTACATAATGTACATGGTGTGTAGTCTGAAAATTTCAATAATCTACACATTTTATCTAGCTTCCTCGGAAACAAGTCAAAAATTCAAATAGGGTTAGGATTTTGACATGTTCTCAAAACCTGGGTTCTTACAATCAAAACCTAGGTATTATGAAATATATTTTACCTATATGGATTTATAAAATGTTTTAATTAAATTTAACTACCAATAAATATATAAAACCCTTCCAATGATTCAATATTACCTTAACTATATAATCACATGATTTTAGGAGATCCCCCTCATGGTAAGAGAAACACTCTTCTTTTTTTATTTCATTTAATTTCTTGGAATGTGGAACTATTGTTTTAAAATTTTCCATTTTTTAATCTATTTATACACATACTTTTAGTATACACATGATTAACTATTATATATGTAACATGTTTCACTCACATTCACCACTTTTATATACCATTAATTAAAATTTTTGTTCTACTTAATCTATCCTTCAATTTTTCATGATAATCAATTGTGTTTAGATGACCTATCCCCACATATAATAAAGGGTATTCATAAAGTTTTACATATACATAAAATATATTTGACATTGATGTTTGTATCAAAAAATCCTTATTAATGGGGTTACTAGTGATGCTAATTGTTCTTATGTTGTATGATCTGTTCCGAACACAAATGTATGTAAAAAATGATTTTTATGTGTGGGAAAAAAATTATATATCATAAAATACATTCATAAATGTTGTTATGTCTTAAAATTTCATATATATTTCATTTTAGGTTATAGTGTATAATGTATTATAACTATGTCTAGAAAGTAATCCTTGAAGTATTATTACTATGGCATTTTTTATGATGTTCCCAGATTCATATGTCTCTTTAATGTTATCATATTATACCATGCATTGATTATTATGATTACTATAATTATCCATTATATGTAACCCTGATATGAAACATATCAAAAATATATTACATTCATCATGTTAACATTTTATTATTCCCTTACAATAATTTATATATCACCCTTTTCTTTTGTACATATTCATGTTATCACATATAATATTAGATGATTGATGGAGTATAAGGTAATGGTTCCATGTATTTGAACAATGTTGTTGTAAAATTATTTCTAGTAAATATATTATGTTCATAATTCTAAAACATTCAAATATCTTCACTATCACATAAGATTTTACTATTATTCTCTATTTTAAAAATAAATAGTTATGAAATATTAAGGATATTAGTACTCATATATTATTTTCAAAATAGTACAAAAATGATATAATTATGAGATAAGTGGGACATAAAACTCCCTCTAATGCAATGGTTAATGGTATATATATTATGAGATAAAAAATTTAATTCACCATGTTATATATTTATTAGTATGACTCATGTTTAATGTGATGGTGTTAAGATATTCTCACAATTTTATATATGAACATGTTAGAAAAATGATAGGTTTACCAAGGTATAGTGTGATGAATTATTTTATACTCGGAATTTTATGAGTGAAAAGGATATAATGTCACTATGTTAAAGAAGGGATATTGTTTTTGAATTCAGTTGTACTCAAAATATTACATGTCAACTATATTAAAAATCACTTGGTTCATAAAGGGTGATTGTGAGGAGAGTAATCTGTACTCAAAATATTACATTTGAAAACAAATGATAGTCATTACATTCAAAATGTTGAGTATGATAGAACTAATCCTCACTCATAATTTTACATGTATGTTGTAAATAATGTAAATAGGTTCACAATTTTTTAGGGTTACTGTGTTAGTTTATAGTCCAAATTTGACATGTTAATAGAAGATAATGTAACTCAGTAAATGTGGCTATTCTCTAGTTATGAAAATGGTTGATCACCAGTAATAGGGTTGGTTGGGAACTGACATTATCATCAATATAATTAATGATTAATGGAATTATGAAAAATTGAAATGAACGGTACTATCATGTAATATTATTTTTTGTCCTTATTCTTTTTTGAACGACTACGAAGGATTGTGTTTTTGGAAAATTTTGAGTAGTGTAATATAACCCGACAGAATGTAATATTGGTTAACAAAAGAGAGTTATCTGATTAATAATGTTTTACATTTTTGAAATTAAATTCTCATAAATTGAAACCAATGTTTCATTAGAGAATAATTATTTGTATTTATTATTCATAATCAAATAAGTTAGATCTTTTATATATTATCATTGAATTTTTTCTTTTAAAATTTATTAAATAAATATCCAAGAAATTTTTTTATAAGTATTCTTATAATAACTCATAAAAAACATAATTGATATAAATATATTCCAATATTTACCATGGATTATTTTTTGGAATCCTCGTTAGATGATATATAATTACATTCTCATGGATCAATTTTCTTATACGTTTTGTAAATGATAAGTGAAATTTTGAGGATGTGATTTATTTAAATTTATAGAATTTAATGAACCATGATTTCTGATCAATTAAATTTAATAATATATTCTATAACTTGTTTAAGACATCACTCACAACATAATAAAAAACATACAAATAAGAAATTATTTATGAAGCCATGAAAAAAATATGATGAAAATGCATTAATTTTTATGATCTTTAAAACGTAAAATATTAATACGTGTTATTATTTAAAAGTTTACTACTAATAAATAGAATTTTCATTATATATTATGTTTAATTTAAATTCCTAAATTTACAAATCATATCATTCAAATTTGATAAATTAAAATTCCTTTTTGAAATATTTATATGAAATTAAACTTATGATGTGTTTTTGTTTTTTAAAATAGAACATGTATTTAGTGAATAATTCAAATTTCTCTAGAACTATCATATTTAAAATGTATATAATTTTACATAATAATTTATATATAAAAATATAATATATAATTTATAGAATTTCATTTTAAAATTTTATTTTATTTTAAAAATCCATGGTAATCCATTTGAATTGTTTTATTCATTTCAAGGAAATCACATTATGAATATATTTTTAAAATTGGTATACCATTATGAAATGTTTTTTTATAATAATTATTAGTTAATAAATATTTTAATGAGGATTTTTATTTGAAATTCAATGGGATCAATTTACATTATAATTATAACATAATCACAATTCATTTTTCATTAAAATAAACATTAAAAATAGGATATTACACGTTACATATATTACCATTCAGATTAATTACTGTAACATTTTAAATATTGTTTAATTAAACTATTATTAAATATGTGATAATAATATTAAAATTATTTAATATTTACAATATAATTTTGTTGTAAAAAATATAGATTTTAGGAATATTTTTAATTTCCATGATAATGATGAAATAAATTATTTTAAAATTAGTATTGTATTAATAAATATGAATTAATATGAAATAACTTAAATTGAAATAATAAAATAATTAATAAAATATTATATATTGAACCAAAAATAAACATGTAAACAATAATGAAACTTTTATTTAATAAAAAACATTTTTTTCAATGATTTACAATGTGTCATTTTCTAACAAGATAGTATTCATCACATTAAATAATTTAATTTTAAAAAAAATTCTATAATATATAAACATTAAATATGAATACAAAGATATTATATTTAGTTATATGACTCAAAATCTTATCTATTACAATAATGTTATATGATTTTAAACCCCAAAATAACTTATTTAAAAACATTTTTCATATTATATAATATAAAAAGTGAAATGAAAATATTTAACATTGAAAATGTTAAAAAAATATATAAAACATCATCAGAAATTCATAGTTCATCCTTTATCAACACAATTATTCAAAACATAAAAAAATTTATAAATTAAGGATTCGTTGATTTTGTAATAGTGTCGAATATTTATTACAAAAAATTTTGAGTTTTTTAAAGTCCCCTTTTCCATTATTATAAAATGGTATCCATAAATACCATTAAAAAGCACAATTACCACTTTAGTTTCTCTTAAAAATTATACCCTTTTTTCTCCCTTAAATTTACTGTAAAAAATTAGACAACTGGTCAATCACAGTATGCCTAATTCGTTCAATTTCAAGGGTTGTTTTTTTGTGAAATTTCTAGTCTTCTGTTTAAATGTTATTTCCTTTTATGATTTTCCACATATACATACTCATCAATATATATTATGAATAAAATAAAAATATCATTATAATTAACATAGGATGAATATATATTGATATATTACTGGAACAATCCTTATTTATTAATTTTCATCCACAAAAAAATTCAATAAATTTAGTGTGTGGCATAAACAATCTCCTCCACAAAGTGACACTGTTAGTTTATCATTATATTAATTCATGGATTTTATAAATATTTTTAATGATTTATAAAGTGAAGGTATATAATATATATATTATTCATCAATTAACATTTAATATCCACCTTCACCATCTTAAATGAGTTGTGAAATGATAACACTTGTCGTGTTTAAGTGATCCTTACCGACACTAGGAGTAAATATCATTAATTTTTAAATTAGATTATAACAAAATATCTAAAATATAAGAACCCAGAACTTTTTTTCTTGTATGAATCTTGTTTTATGGTTTTTTAGAAAAAGTGGTGTTTCTGGCAATTTCAGGAGTACACATCGCGTACTTATAAGTACAAGCCGTGTACTCAGTTGTTGCGGGTAGCCACGTGATGGCTGTGTAATTTCCGAACACATGGTTGTGTGGGGTGACCTAGAGACCACCTATGGAGGGGCATGGTAAAAGCATGTACACACCATATTCTTGTAAGAGACATAATATGTTCTTTTTTGTTATATCATTAAATGAACAAGGGTAGCGTCTAATTGGAAGAACATGCTTCTTCATAGTTCGTCTAGTCTAGGATAACCCGTAGTCCAAAAATCAACTCTAAGACAATGAATCATCATCTGTTCTTTGAATCAACCATTGTTTATTACATTGGAATCACCATGGTAAGATCTTCCTTCTTCTAGAGCCTTGTTCCCTAATTTCTCCCCTTTGACGATATATTCTCAGTAGAACATTTTTTATTTTTTTGTAAATCTACATAGTTCTAGGGTGATTAATGTCCTAGGGTTCATTAATATCATTCGTAAAGTGTCGAGGTAGGTGTTTTGTGTCTTTATGTAGTTAGTCTATGATTTATATGTTCAAAAGCTCCCAATAACATTGTTCCAGATATTGCATGTTTATGGATTTTGGCCTTGATATTTCCTGCTATGCATTGTGGGTTTGATTAGTGTATCAATGATTGTAAATGGGGTTATTTACCTTGATATAGATGTGTTTTACCATACTTGTTTTGTTTTGGACATTTGGTCTAGAAAATACTATTAGGTTTTTTTCCATTCCTAGTGTTTTTTAGATGGATTGATTATTTATCTGATATATTGTTCCATTACATCTAGATAATTTAGACAAGTAGTTCGTTGAGGTTTAATTTGGATACTGATTATTTTTTGGGCAGGATTTCATTACATGGGGATCAAGAACTTGGGGGAGTGACTCTTTATGGGAAATTGATATTGAGGGATTTTCCAGAGTGTCTGTTATAATTTTCACAATGTGGGACCATAGGGGGGATTGATGTTGACTGTGCCCTTAGAGTTTCTATAGTTAGTTCATGGGGCCACATGAGGAATTGATGTTGAGTGCTTCATCAGTGTGTCTGTAGATTAACATTAAAATTCTATAGGGGGAATTGACGATGAGTTCTTCCTCAATGAGTCTATGATTACACATGACTATTGGTGTAATTCATGGTGACTGCTTCTTCAGAGAGTCTTTGTCATATCTTCTCGTGTATTTAGAACAAAAGGGGTTAGGCTTTGAGAACTATCTAGAGGGTTACTTGATTTTTTTGTTAAACCATAGGGGATATGATGTGAGAATGTTTCTAGGGGATTTATTGTATTTATTTCCAGTCAGTTAAATTGTTAAAAGAAAATGTATGTAAATGAACATTAGAACTATTTAATTTTGGGTACTTCTTTTTTTATTACTTCATTTCCCTATTACCAGATATATATATTCACCGACTGTTATGCATATATCATTGGTTGGTTGCATACTGGGATTTATCTTACACCCTATTTGGTTCATGCTTTTGGTCCCAAAAAAATTATATTTTTTATGTTCTAGTTAAGGGAAAGTTACCTTATTCTATAGGAACATGATTGTTGTAGAGCTAGATAGCATTAGACCATGATGAGGCTTTCGATGATGAAGATTTGCTTACTTTGTTTTATTAACATTGGGGTTTAGAATGGTATTTCAGCATTGTGACTTGTTTAGATTCTTTCCTAGACATATGTATTATTAATCACACACACACACACACACACACACACACAGATATATATATATATATATGTGATTTGTTTTTTATTAATTCTATTCTTATGCTTTTTACACTTGTATGGTGTTATTACTATTTCTGCTTTTGTTATCTATTTATTTCCACTACGTTACTCTACCAATGAGGGCGTAGTTTCTCAACTATCACACATGTGGCCCTCGCTTCTAGTCAGCAGCCTCTGTTGTCGGGGGAAATGCTCTTGAGGCCATGTGACTAACTGGGTGTGGGGAACCTCTTAGTGACTTCTGGTACCGGGAAGTTACAAAGTGGTATCATAAGGATTATTTTCTTCTTGACTAACTATTTGGAGCTTGTAGCTAATGATATGAATGAATAGTTACTTGGTAATATGTTGTTCCCGAGAGTAGCTAACCCGTGTACAGGGAAAAGCCAAATTACCTCGTATGTTGTAATTTTTCTGATTTTTCAATTATTACAGTTGAATTGATTTCACCATTGTGTGATTCACATGCATTATAATGCTATTATTGATATTATTGTGGTTCTATTTCTGTTTCAGCCTAATGAGATGAGGGTATGCCAACTCCTTCATCATATAGGAACTTTCTAGAAATCACATTTCATACATCATTGCCATGACATTTATGGTGAATTACCGACTGAATGTTGTTGTGATAAATGTTGTGCTAAATATGGATGCTGTTGTGTTAGATTCCTTGATAGAATACCTATTGTTTGATAAGGTATTTTATGGATATAGTTTCTATGAGTATAACAAGTACAAGATGACATTATTTTATTCGTGGGGAATATGGGCCCTCATGGATCTTAATTTGTCACTTTAATGTTGTTTTAGTGTTTTTATGGGGTTCTAGAGTAGTTTTCTAAGGATTACTGTCTGAAAAAACCCAGAATACATGGATTGTAATAATAAATACACTCAATGTGTCCTTCATGTTCAGGAATGAACTATTATTCTTAATTACACATCGTGTACTTATGTACACATCTTGTAGTCTCTACCCATGTCAATGTCTGTGTGTGTAGAGACACGGGTTCGAGAAATCATTGGTGGTGCATGTCATGTATAGGATGTACACACCGCTTTGTGTAGAACATGTGTCCACCATGTGGATAATGAAACAGATGTATAAAACATAGGTTATACCTGCCTTGTCAATCATGAACATGCCATATAGTATAACCCTTGTATTTGGCCATGTAACGAACAACACGGGGTAGTGGAATCCTCCTAGTACACGCCGTGTCTTGCATAATCACTCCATGTAGAGTAAGCCATGTGTCCACCTGTGTTACTAACAACATGAGAAATTGTAAATTAAGCAGTACATGCCATGTCTGGTAAAAACACTATATTTAGTCCTATCTTAGGAGAACTGTATGGGATAGTTTTGTAGCTGAACATGGGCTGGGGAAAATAATCAAGTAGGAATCGTGACTTAGAAGACCAGGCCATGTGTATGCGGTGTTACATGACTACATTTGGTAGATGTACATTACCATGTGAATGATTAAAGTTACATAACCTGTGTTAATTATACACTCTGTTTACCCATGTTTTGAAAAACGGGAATGCTTTCCTTTTATTATTCCCTTCTAACACTTCTATGTTTTAGTCCTTGATATATCTTCATCCCAATGTGTGAACTTGACCATGGAGAGTCATCCCACCAAGACATCCACTAGTTTTATGATGGATACAAGGCAGTGATCCGACTCTTGACATGGCTGATCCGGGAATACTAGCGGATCTTCTTGTAGTTTCATTCTTGGCACCACCCTTCATTCCAGACACAGGTGCTGGCCCAAAATTTTGAGAGGGCGTTATGATGTTCTTGCAGACATTCCAGGGAGCACCGCATCCCACCCCACTAATGGGAGAATTGATGCAGGTTTCCCAGTAGCAGTAGCCTCTTACATTCTTAGGTGAAGGAGGAACTCAGGTTGTAGAGTCATGGTTAGAATCTATCCTTTCTAGCTTCTATCATCTAGAGAATCTTCCAGATAGTAGGGTGAAGCTCTATACTTATATTCTTTAGGATTCCACCAAGAGATGTTAGGATGTGGTTTTGAAGGCAGGATGCCAGCAGGGTATGGCATGGGATGAGTTTTAGTGTAACTTCTATGATTAGTTCTATCCTGAGACCTTTAGTGCTGATCGAGCTTGAGAGTTCATGAGTTTGGAGTTGTGTACACTTTCTGTTATGTATTATTCATATTGCTTCACACAACTTCATCACTTTAAACCATTTTTATGGGAAGATGAGTTATTCCTAGTGAGGAAGTTTGAGGTTGGTCTCAGGTAAGGAATTCTAGATTAGTTGAACATCATCAGATTGACTTACATCACATCTATAATAAACTAGGTGCTAACCACAGAGCGCAACCAGAGGGATTATAGAGTTGTGGACCAGGGTGTTTCTACATATAGAGTTGGTACATATCTGGCTGATATTAGGAAGCACATTAGGGATTCGACACATGGAGATCTGAGTATACAGGAAGCACCTTCATGTAGCCAGGTGGTATGACACCAGTGCGGGAAGGTCAGTCATACCAGAACACATTTCCTGAGAGACCTAGTGGAGTGCCGATCATGTGGAAATATGGGTCATCATCAGCGATTTTGTCAGTTCTTCTCACAAGAAGTTGGTGATAGGGGTTTTTCATTGACTCAGATTTTAGGAGCTGCACCAAAGGTTTCTAATCAATCTGGGAACTGGAGTTCTTAAGGACATTTACGATGAGGTGTAGGTCATGTCCACGGTTCTCAGATGCATTGTTTTCATCAGCTATAAGGTGTATCAACTCTGGGATCTCTGTCAGCTTCACAGGGCTGCAGTTTATTTCAGGGTTTTGTGGTGGAGAAGACCCACTGGGAGAAGGATCATGTATCCTTTATAGTTCAAGGTGCAATCCTAGTTTCCACTGTTTTAGCATCAATGCTTTTCAATATAGGGAATTATCATAGATTTATATCTATTGTTGTTGTGGAGTGGCTTGGGCTCTATATCTGTTGATCAGCTAATATCATTCCACTAGACAATATATTGGGGACTAGAATGGCTACTGTAAGTCAGGTCAAGGAGTTCTCTCTCATGGTTTGTGGGTGTCACTTAAAATGGTAACTTTATGTCCTAGAGATAACATGTTATGATGTCATTCTCGTAATGGACTTGGTAGTTCCCTTCCAAACTATTATCAACTTCTATTATTGTAGGGTGATTTTCATGCCACCAATGGGTGGATAATTTCTTCATAAGGGCGAATGGGATGACCAGGGGAGATGAGAGAGACCCGAGCATCATTTGTTGGGAGGAGTTACAACATATATTTCTAGTCTATATCTGGTTGACCATGGGATTTCATAGTTGGACATTCATCCAGAGGATGATCATTTTAGTGATGTCTCTCTAGAGTACTTTTTAGGTTTTCTTCCGGAGTGAGAGGTGGAGTTTTTTTATTGATCATGTTCAAAGAGCGGCACCAGGGTCGGTTCCTCCTTATTGTTTGGCTACAGAAGAGTTACATGATCTCAAGAAGCACTTGGAAGAGTTACATGAAAGTGGTTTCATCTAACCCAATACCTCTTTGTGGGGTTCGAATGTCCTATTTTTTGAAAAATAAGGATCTGACCCTTTGAATTTGTGTGTATTATCAGAATTTTAACCACTTTACTATCAATAACCAATATACCTTGTCAATTATTTATGATCTCATTAATCATATTTGAGGATCCTTTCTTTTATCGAAGATATTATTGAGATATTTTTTTCATCAGTTGTGTGTTAGACCATGAGATATAACTATTATAGCCTTTAGAAGTAGGTATGTTCCATATGAGTATCTTGTTATTCTGTTCCATATCCCGAATGAGCTGGCAGATTTCATGGCACTGATAAACCGAGTGTTCCATCCATACTTGTATTCTTTCATGGTGGCCTTTTTGGATGATATCTTGGTGTACTATCACAATCAACACGACCATGCCACACATATTTAGGTTGATTTGAGTACACTGAGGGAGCCTCAATTATATACTATTCTATTATAATAACACTTTTGGATTCACTAGATTCACTTCTTAGGTCATGTTATCTCAGAGACAGGAGTATCAGTTGTCCCTGTAAAAGTGAGATTAATAGATTCCTGGGAGAATCCAAAGAACGTCTTTGAGGTGCAGTGTTTTCTTGGGTAGGTTGGTTACTATAGAAGTTTCATTCAAAACATCTCATTCTTATCAATGCCCCTGAAATGCCTGAATAAGAGGGGTGTGATGTACTTGTGATGTGATTTTAGTGAGTCATCTTTTCAGAAGATGATATAGAGGTTGACTTCAGCACGGATACTAGTATTTCCAGAGCCAGGAAATATTTAAATTTTGTGTTGTAATGCATCAGGTATCGGGATGGGTGATGTGCTTATGCATGGGGAGAGTTTTTTCATATGGGTATCGGAAGTTGATGCCTCATGAGTGGAACTACACAACACACAATCACGAGTTCGTTGCAGTTATTAATTATTTATGATGTTTAAGACAGTATATATTGGGATAGTGTTTTGTGGTTTTTACCAATCAAAAAATTCTCAAATATAACTTAACTCTATGAAATATAAATCATAGAGAGTGTAGGTGGGATTAGTTCCTTCAATCCATTGACTTTGAGCATTCCTATATACATGGGAAAGGCAACACTGTGGCTGATGTGTTTAGATGGAGGACTTAGATACAGTCGATTTAGGAGGCCAGCCGTGAGTGGAAGCTTATTGAACTATTCCTTGAGATGCATTTGGAGGTGCATGAGAGACAGGAGTAGATGTTTCTTTATTCTGTAGCTGTTATCTCTACTCTACATGATCATTTGAAGATTATGAAACTATCAGATTATGAAGTCATAGTCTTACGGAAGAGTCTGTTAGAGGAGGATAGTATTCCTAGATGGATAGTGGGGAAGGATGAGATCTTGTGATTTCATGGGCGCGTGAGGTTGACATAAGTCACACACAAATATCTGATGTGAGACATTCATTCCTCAGATTGGGAAGTTCATATTGGTGTCACCAAGATGTGTTGAGATATGCACTATCAGTTTTGTGGCCATGTATGAAGGGATATGTTTCATGTTTTTTAATGAGGTGTTCCACAAGTCAGCATGTGAAGGTGGATCATCAGTGACCAACAAAACTTTTGAAGTATTTAACCACTCTCAAATTGATGATTTACAATATCGTGATGGACTTAGTGAAAGGGTTTCCGAGGTTTCCTTGAAGGGAATGGTGCAGTTTGGGTTATCATTGACCGACTCATGAAGGTTCCTCACTTCCTACTAATCAATTAGTCTTTCAGTTCAGATGACCTGAAAAGTTTGTACATCCCAGATATTGTATATTTACATGGAGTTCCACACTCCATTGTTTCATAAAAGAATGCTTGTTTTACTTTTCAAGTCCTGCAGGGAATACAGAATGATTTGGGTACATAGGTACTTCTGAGTACATCTTACAACCCCCTGAAATATGGCCAGTTAGAGCGTGCAATTCAGGTGCTGGTGAAATTCTATGAGCACACGTCCTAGAGTTTAGAGGATCTTGGGAGAAGCACATACCTTTTTGGAGTTTTCCTACAATAATTTTTTTCTGGAAACTATTTAGATGGAACCTTATGAGGATTTGTACGGTAGTCCATGTCGATAACACTTATGTTGGCTAGAGGTAGGAGAGGCAGCTATGTTGGGACCTCGTCTTGTTCAGGAGACCACAAAGTAGGTGAAGTTGATTGGGAAGTGGTTGGATACTACATAGTCATGAAAAAAGTCTTAGGATGATTGAGGGAGAAGACCAGTGGAGTTTGAGGTTTGAGATCAAGATTTTCTACGTGTCACACCAAGGTTGGGACACATTAGGATTAGGGGACAGGGCAAGATTTCGTTGATATACATCAGGAAGATTCATATTTTTGAAAGGGTCAGGCCAGTTTCCTAGTAGCTTTAGTTGCCTCAGAGGTACTGGGCTATGTATGGAATCTTCGACGTTTCTTATTTGTGGCATTACTTCTCAGACCCATCTCATTTTTTTCAACTTGAGGAGGTTGAGCTAGAGGTGGACACATCATTTGAGGAGAATCCTATACAGATTTTTGAACGTAGTGAAAACATTCTTTTTGTCCTATCTATTCCTATTATATGAGTTCTATGGAATCACAAGTGTAACACCCCGAGATTTTATGAAAATTATTCTTTTAATTTAATTAATGTATTGTGTTTTATTCTACACCAAGATTACCTTCCACTATACGCAACACTGTTTTAACTTGTAGTATATGCAACACTATTCTTGGATCGTGTTACACACAATTTTGATAATAGTTATTCTACGCAACATTGAGTATATATATATATATATATATATATATATATTCAATGTATAAATGAAATATGGTTGGATTCTGTTATACGAAAAAACAAAGGATTGTTTTACAACACGCAACCCTGACTTGGCTTGCATTACACGCAATCGCGACCTTCCTCGATAGCGTGTGTTGTACGCAATACCGGGTTTTAATAAACAATGATATATTATTATAATATTGTCATGAACTAGCGGTTATGAATAGTATTAACTGAATTTTGAATTTTACAACATTATTTTTCATCTTACACATTTTCTAGAACATGGTATAAGAAAAAAATAAATTTTTCAGGTAAAATAAGTATTTTTAAAAAAATGCAGTTTTGCCACCTTTTGATGGCGCACCCACTTTAAATCTAGTTTTTTACATGTTTATATGTTAAATTTGACAAAATAAAATTCTTCTTTTGAATAAGGATATAAAAATTTACATAAGCTAAAGTGTTGATATTTTTCAGATAACTTTCATATTTTAATGAATAGTAAAAACACGCTATATTTTAATTAAAAACAACTTTATTAATCGTAATATATTATGTGGTTAAAATATAATATTGAATGGTTTTAGAGTATAAATATAGTATATTTTTACCATTTGATCCAATGGTGGTCAATGTAATTAATATCACTTTGATATCGGACATAAACGAGTATCAATCTTTTGATAGATATTATTTCTTAAAAACATGCTATTTGTTTTAACAGTAGGATTTAATTATAAAATTAATTAATGCAACTTCTATGTTATGAATTTGGTAAAATAAAATTCATTTTTGGGTTCGTAATATCGAATTTAGCCTAAGGTGAAGTTTTGGTACTTTTCAGATAACTGTAATATTTTGATGAATAGTGAAAATTACTAATTTTTAATTAAAAACAACTTTTTTTAATCAAAATAATTTATATTGATTAATTATGAATTTGAGTTTTTTTAAAGAATATTTAGAAAATATTTTTACCATTTAATTAAATTTTTTTCATTGGACATAATTTCACAATTAATCTAGACATAAACAAGTGCCAATCTTTTGATAGTTATTATCCCTTAAAAAACGCTTTTTTTAACAATGGGAATTAATTTTAAATTAATTTCTGCCACTTATGTGTTTTTAATTTGGAAAAATGGATTTCTTATTTGGAATCAGGATGTTCAAATTTTCTAAATAGGTAACTTTTATTTTTAGACATTTTGAATAATTACTGCGGTAAATATTTTATTTACCATGGTTAAATCCGGTAAATAAGGGTTAAAAAATAATATTATAATCATTCAAAATTACCATAACACTTGTCCAAACATTATTGGTTGAGTCCTTAACGACCATGGGCATCTTTGGGTCTATTTTGGGACCCCATTAAGTGATAATGACAATTTGGACTAATTAATTTAACATAAAGGGAAAATAGACATAAACAAAAATCTTTTAGTAATTAATCTTTATATGGTGTTATATAAGGAATCTTTTTGACTATAAATATTAATTGGAAAGATAAAAAGATTTAATACATTATATTGTTTTTTTTATAATTTTTAGACATCTAATAAATTAAATTATTTATGACACAACGATGATGCAGTAATTACCTTTTTAAGAAAATATTAACATAATTGATGTTATAAATGACCAAATAAATGTAATTTGAGACTTTTTATGACTTACACTAATTTTATATGTTAATATGACATGTTATTGTTGATTTAAGTAACTTTTTTCGAACATATCATTCTGTTATGAATTTCATAAAAATCATGTACCAAATAGTGTCAAAATTGACATAAATTAGTTTTTAAAACAAATATTATATTATTAATTGTTATTTTATTCCTAAAAATCTAAGGATCGTCCAAATGACTTAGATAAGGTTATATATATTAATAATAAACAACTTGGGGTTCATTTGGCTTGATATAGTATGTCTATTATCCATATAGTGTAAGAAAACAAAAAGACACTGTAAAAGTTATATTATTTAACTTAGAGTTAAATCTAATTGATAAGGTTAAATTAAAAACCTAAACTTGTCTAAATCCTATTGGATGAGAGGATTTCGACCCATCCCCACTTTAGATTATAAATAAGACACTTTGGAACCATTATATACCGAATTTGACCTTAATATAAAATAATATTTTGAGATTTGTTTAAGATGCCCCTCTCCTCCCTTATAAAAGGGCACCTCTTCCCTCTCCTCCTCACACCAATTTGAGAATTCAAGATCGGCCAACCCCTTCCAAAATCTCTTCTCCACTTCCCTAGTATCATCCTAGAGGTCCTTTTCATCTTCAAAGTCCATCCTTAGTTCTTTAAGTGGTGGATAAGAAAAGGCGCGTCAAAAAGAGGTAATATCCATTACCGATATATTTCAATTTTTTCTTCTTCAACTTCTTCTTCTTTAGTTGTTTCATGATAAAGTAATAACATCAGTATTTCATGTATACTGATATGTTATTATGATTATTAAACAACTCTAATTAACCTTCTATCCATCCTATGGAAAAAGGAAATCACCGCGCGTGCGTACGTACGGAATACCGTCTCCACACCGTGGTGTAATCTATTTTCTGACACCACCATAATTGGATAGGTATAATGGTGTAATGAGTAACTATATATGATTATTATGAAGTGATATTTATACTTAAATTGTATACATACACATCAACACAAGTTCACGATCATGATAACGATATCATCACTCGTGCGTACGTACGGACTACCGTCTCCACGACGCGATGAGATTCATTCTCCACATTAACCATTCATGAATGATTATAAAGTATATATAATGAATAATAATGAAATATAAGACATGTTAAATCTACTGGATTTATGTATATATATATATGTATGTCATGTACTTACGTCCATTCAAGACAATAAGGAAAGGAAAACAACGTTCATGCGTACGTATGGACTACCGTCTCCATGAATGGTGTGTTTCATTTCATTTATCTATCTATTATATATATATATATATACTGAATATATATGATATATAAATCATGTTTTATATTCTGGAAGTAAGTAAATTATGATATAAGTAATAATAATGTCAAGAACAACAAGTCCAAACACCTACGATAAATGAAACGATTTTACCCAAAACGCTTCTTTAACATGGATTTACAAAAAAAATAGGTAATATAAAGACATAAGTGAACCATATATGATATCATAACAATGAATATGATTCTGTAGTAAGTTAATGACATTATTTAAATCATTATAAAAGAGTTTCTGATACGTACAAAGCATATCAGACATAAGGTAAGGGAAATATCACAATCCCATTTTTATTCGAGATTGTTTATACTTCAGAATTTACTGGGGTGTATTTTATCATCCACATCCATGTTTCCTCAATATTTAATAATATTTCAATCCACATACAATTTTTTAAAACCTATTTTACCCTTTTGTGAGTTTTTAGTAAAAGATATGAAAGAAAACTTTTGTCATTTTTCGTACGAGGTACTTTTTGACTTTTCCGACAAAAGTATGATAGGAATGTTTTTTTATCTTATACGGCATGAATGGATTTTTAAATAATTATTTCCAAGAAGCATCATTTACAAGTTTTCAAGATTATTTTTAATCAACTTATTTTAGTTTAATATTGTATGACATGTTAAGAAAGGAAAAATGTTTTTGAAGAAGAAAGGATATTTTCCTCAAGAATGGAGTTCAAGTGTTTTATCAAAATTATTTTCCATCTAAGATAATAAAGGGTTCTGTTTTTTTATCTCTATTATTACATTAATTTAATTATGATGTGATGAAATTATTTTTATGAATTCTTTTATCTTATATGAATTGTTTTATGATGTCATGATGTTTAAGATTCCCCTTTTTATTACATGGGTTATGTAATGATGTATGATTTATGATTTTGTAGCACACATAAGAATGGTATCATTATGAGATGGGTGGGACATATATCTCCCTCCAATTAATTGGGTAAACATTTTATATCTCATGAGATAGACATGGCTTGAACGGTAGGTCATACCGGTTCAGTGAAACATGACTGAAACGAGGGTGACTCGGTTCAGAAATGGACTTTGTCCACTAAGATAGTCCTGGAAATGAGTCTTGACTAATAAGAAATGATTCTCTATGATTATGTGTGTATTCCACAAAGATTCATGTTTTAAGTTATTATTATTGAGATTTCATTTCACTACAATGATTTATCCCATGTTATGAAATTATGCTCTCTTTTGCAGGTTAAGATTTCCAAAATGCAATGTTCATATGAATATGATGTGATTGATATTTCTTTTGTTTCCCCTTACTGAGAATTTTAGCTCACCCTTTTATGTTTCTTTTCCCCAGGATATAAAGAAAGGTTTTAGGTAAAAAAGAAGAAGATCATTACGGGATATTTTGAAGATCTTTAACCACGATTAGAAGATTATATTCCGAGTTTCCAAAGACATTAAACTATTACGGTCCTTGTGTGTGTGATTTTTTTATGTACTAAGTATTCCTCAAAAGTAATGTAATGTCAATGTACGTCAAGCATCGGGTCTCTACAGTTGGTATCAGAGGAAAGGTTTAGTCAACCATTGGAAACTAGGATGTGGGAACGTTAGTGAGATCCCTAGAGATATTTCTAAGGTATGTCTAGGGATGTCTCTAAGGATAAGTATACGTATAGGATATAGTCCTAGAACTATGGTAACGATCACAGAATTTAACCTAAGATGTTAGATATTAAGGGTACTCCCCCTTTATTATGTTGTTTTCCCTAGCATGATTTTTGCCTCTCACACTATTTTTTTTGGGTTTTAGACGATGGCTGGAACCCGAAGGAACCGTGTTGATCAATGCAATGGACAATGCTATGATTGTCCTCTTGAACAAACAAATGTTATGGGAGATGGAGTTAAAAATCTTATTACTATACATACACAAGATATGAATCATTTTGGACTTCCAAATGAGCAGATAAGGGAACAATATTCTATTGAGTCCTTCATGAGGCAACGTCCACCTTCTTTCAGTGGGTCTTCTGATCCACATGTTGCTGAACAATGGATCAGTACCACTGAAAAGATATTTTCAGTTCTTCAATGTTCTGAACATAATAAATTCATCTTAGCAGTATATCATTTGGAAGGTGAAGCTGATCAATGGTGGAATCTTATCAAGAATACGAGGCAAAGAGATTAAATTGAGTCCATGGAATGGGACGAGTTCAAGAACTTATTTTTCAATAAGTACTTCCCTCGTATTCTTCGAACAAATATGGAGAAGAAGTTTTGTGAACTAAAGCAAAAAGATGATGAATCTGTTGGTATATAGGAAGCAAATTTTACAAGGCTTTCCAGGTATGCATCTGGATTTATCATCCAACCAGAAAGTAATGTTGATCGATTCTTCAGTGGATTAAAACCATATCTTTGAAGGGAATTAGCTATAAGAGACTTCAGTAGCTATGAATAAATTATGTGTTGTGATATCAAGGTAGAAATGGAAGTTGGTGTTACTTATCCATCTCATAGTTTTGACAAGAAATGAAAGATGGAGTTCAAGGAGAAATCTCAGAATTATGGTGAAAAGAAGATGAATGTTTCCTTTTGCTCAAAGTGTGGAAGGAAGCATGGTGGAGATTGTCTTAAAGGGACTAGAAAATTTTTTTAGTGTGGAAAAAAAGGTCATCGAGCAGCTGAGTGTCGAAGTAATGGAAAAAGGGTTTCTAATGATGTGAATAATGAAAAGACTACAGAGAATTAACCAACAACACTTCAATGCTTCAAGGGCAAGGAAATGGGGCATTATGCTAATAAATGCCCTAATCCGAGGGTTAGTGATGATCAACGTGAGCAACCACTTAAGGAAAAGGACAAAGGGAAGTCACATTAGATCACCACTGGCGATGTTGAATATGACAACGATGTGGTGGAATGATTAAGTGTTTTTGTAATGGGATTCTAAAATAATGTTGTATATAGTATTGTGGAATATTGGAATATTTATGTTTTGGTCTGTTGTGATTTTCAATAATTTTATGGTATCGGTAACCATGAAAAGTGATTGAAATATTTTTGGAAAGCAGATGATATGCACATAATAAAGGGATAAAGAGAATCTACTATGTTTGATAGTATTCATGTGCTCATGATTGATATAAGGACTAAGTGATATCATGGTTTGAGTATATAGAATTTTGAGGATTTTGGTATGTGGAAAGTGTTAACTTTTAACTGCATTCATGTTTTCACTAAGGTTCAATGGGTATTCAAGAGAGTACATGATTAAGGCCTTTGAATGTTTGTAATGTGACCAACATGACATATCTTATGATATATGGGGATCAACGATGGTATTAAATCTCTGGTAATCGTTTTCACTATATTATTAGAGTGGACTACAGTATTATGGATAACCCTACAGATTTGAATGGATTGTGTTGGACATAAGTTAGTATTGTTTAAGGATAGAAGTATTTTCTATATAATTGATGGTATGTTATAGTAACATAGTTTTAGAAAAAGGACAACCTGCAGTACGGGAAACATCCCATCGCGTCGGACAAGGCCGTGGGAATCGAACGCACAACCGAAGTGTGACTGGCCTTTATCGCCTACCACTGGCCTACAAGAAGTCCCTGTTTAGTATAAACTAGTTTTATTATATTAAAAAGTATGATATATGAAGTATAAGTCCATTTTTGTAACCATATATGATTAATCTCACTATAGATGGACTTATGTATTTTTTGATAACTTTTCTAACCTTTTGTTTGAGACAGATGGAATGACCCATCATTCTATCACATGATCTGCTAACACATCACAAATGACAAATTCAACTTCATTTCTTTAAGAGATGAAGTGGAAATTGTCCAAAGAACGACAAACGGTGAGACTATACCAAAATCACGAATGTATTTCTTCTAATTCTAATTTCATCAACATTAGGGAAATGATATTGAAAACCAAAAATGATGTCCTAGTGATCTTATATCTAATAAATCAGATGGTACCCTAGATCATCAGAAATTTATGGCTTTTCGATTGTTGGCTTTTTCATAGCCATGTTCTCTACCACTCTCCATCAGAACTTGATGGTTTTATTTTTCTTCCATATCCATATTTTCACCTATGTTATCCTATGTGGAAACCCAATGATGAGTTAATTTGGGTAACCGTTACATTTCATACTTTAGTTTTTAAATCCATGTTTTTGTATTCATTTTTACGATGTGGGTTTCTATTAAACAAACTTTCGAGTAGTAAACCATTTATAACCTCGACGAATTTCGAGGGAAAAATTCATTTTAAGTGGGTTAGAATGTAACAACCTGAGATTTTATTAAAAATATTCTTTTAATTTCATTAATGTCTTGTGTTGTATTCAACACCAAGATTACCTTCCGCTATACGAAACACCGTATTATCTTGCAGTATACACAACACTATTCTTGGATCGTGTTACACACAATTTTGATAATATTTATTCTATGCAACATTGAGTATATATATATACAATGTATAAATGAAATATGGTTGGATTCTATTATACGAAACAACGAAGGATTCGTTCACAACACGCAACCCTGACTTGGCTTGCATTACACGCAATCATGACCTTCCTCGATAGCGTGTGTTGTACGCAATACCAGGTTTTAATAAACAACGATATATTATTATAATATTGCCATGAACTAGCCATTATGAATAGTATTAACTACATTTTGAATTTTATAAGAATATTTTTCATCTTACACATTTTCTAGAACATGGTATAAGAATAAAATAAATTTTTCGGGTAAAATAAGTATTTTTAAAAAAATGCAGTTTTGCCTCCTTTTGATGGTGCACCAACATTAAATCTAGTTTTTGACATGTTTATATGTTCAATTTGACAAAATAAAATTCTTCTTTTGAATCAGGATATAAAAATATACATTAGATAAAGTTTTGATATTTTTCCGATAACTTTCATATTTTAATAAATAGTAAAAACACGCTATATTTTAATTAAAAACATCTTTTTTCATCGTAATATATTATGTGGTTAAATAATAATATTGAATGGTTTTAAAGTATAAATAGAATATATTTTTACCATTTTATCCAATGGTGGTCAATGTAATTAATACCACTTTGATATCGGACATAAACGAGTGTCAATCTTTTGATAGATATTACTTCTTAAAAACACGCTATTTGTTTTAACAGCATGATTTAATTATAAAATTAATTAATGAAACTTTTATGTTAATAATTTGGTAAAATAGACTTCATTTTTGGGTTCGGAATATCGAATTTATCCTAAGGTGAAGTTTTGGTACTTTTCAGATAACTGTAATATTTTGATGAATAATGAAAATTACTAATTTTTAATTAAAAACAACTTTTTTTAATAAAAATAATTTACATTGATAAATTATGAATTTGAGTGGTTTTAAAGTATATTTAGAAAATATTTTTACCATTTAATTCAATGTTTTTCATTGGACATAATTTCACAATTAAACTAGACATAAACAAGTGCCAATCTTTTGATAGTTATTCTCTCTTAAAAACACGCTTTTTGTTTTAACAACGGGAATTAATTTTAAATTAATTTTTGCCACTATGTGTTTTGAATTTGGAAAAATGGATTCCATATTTGGAATCAGGATGTTCAGATTGTGTAAATAGGTAACTTTTATTTTTAGACATTTTGAATAATTACTGCTGTAAATATTTTATTTACCGTGGTTAAATCTGGTAAATAAGGGTAAAAAAATAATATTATAATAATTCAAAATTACCTTAACACTTGTCCAAAAATTATGGGTTGAGTCACTAACGACCATGGGAATCTTTGGGTCGATTTTGGGACCCCATTAAGTGATAATGACAATTTAGACTAATTAATTTAATGTAAAGGCAAAATAGACATAAACAAAACTCATTTAGTAATTAATCTTTATATGGTGTTATATAATGAATATGTTTGACTATAAAAATTCATTGGAAATATAAAACGATTTCCTACATGATAGTATTTGTTTTAGAATTTTTAGACATTTAATAAATTAAATAATTTATGACACAACGATGTTGCAGTAATTACCTTTTTAAGAAAATATTCACATAATTGATTTTATAAATGCCTAAATAAATGTAATTTGAGACTTTTTATGACTTACACTAATTTTCTAGGTTAATATGACATGTTATTGTTGATTTAAGTAACTTTTTTAGAACTTATAATTCTGTTAAGAATTTCATAAAAATCATGTACCAAATAGTGTCAAAATTGACATAAAATAGTTTTTTTATACAAATATTATATTATTAATTTTTATTTTATTCCTAAAAATCCATGGTTCGGAAAATGACTTAGATAAGGTTATATATATTAATAATAAATAACATGGGGTTCTTTTGGCTTGATATAGTATGTTTATTAACCATATAGTGTAAAAAAACAAAAAGACACGGTAAAACTTAAATTATTTAACTTAGAGTTAAATCTAATTGATAAGGTTAAAATAATAACCTAAACTTGTATAAATCCTACTGTATGAGAGGATATCGACCCATCCCCACTTTAGCTTCAAAATAAGACCCATTGGAACCATTATAAACCGAATTTTACCTTAATATAAAATAATATTTTGATATTTTCTAAAGGTGCCCCTCTCCTCTCTTATAAAATGGGACCTCCTCCCTCTCCTCCTCACACCAATTTTAGCATTCAAGCTCGGCCAAACCCTGAAATAATCTCTTCTCCACTTCCCTAGTATCATCTTAGAGGTCCTGGGCTTCTTCAAAGACCATCCTTAGTTCATTAAGTGGAGGTTAAGAAAAGGCGCGTCAAAAAGAGGTAATATCCATTACCGATCTTTTTCAATTTCTTTCTTCTTAAAATACTTCTTCTTTAGTTGTTTCATGATAAAGTAATAACATAAGTATTTGTTATATACTGATATGTTATTATGAATATTAAACAACTCTAATTAACCTTCTATCCATCCTACGGAAAAAGGAAATCAACCACGTGTGCGTACGTACGGAATGCTGTCTCCACGCCGTGGTGTAATCTATTTTCTTCCACCACCTTAATTGGATGGGTATAATGGTGTAATGAGTAACTATATATGATTATTATAAAGTGATATTGATACTGAAATAGTATACATACCCTTCAAGACAAGTTCACGATCATGAGAATGATATCATCGCTCGTGCGTACATACGGACTACCGTCTCCACGACGCGATGAGATTCATTCTCCACATTAACCATTCATGAATGATTATAAAGTATATATAATGAATAATAATGAAATATAAGACATGTTAAATATAATGTATTTATGTATATATATATATATGTATGTCATCTACTTACTTCCATTCAAGACAATAAGGAAAGGAAAACAGCGTTCATGCGTACGTACGGACTACCGTCTCCATGAACGGTGTGTTTCATTTCATTTATCTATCTATTATATATATATATATACTGAATATATATAATATATAAATCATATTTTATATTCTGGAAGTAAGTAAATTATGATATATGTAATAATAATGTCAAGATCACCAAGTCCAAACACCTACGATAAATGAAACGATTTTACCCAAAACGCTTCTTTAACATGGATTTAAAAAAGAACGGGTAATATAAAGTCATAAGTGAACCATATATGATATCATAAAAATTAATATGATTCTGTAGTTAGTTAATGTCATTATTTAAATCATTATACAGGAGGTTTGGATACGTACAAAGCATATCAGACATAAGGTAAGGGAAATATCACAATCTCATTTTTATTCGAGATTGTTTATACTTCAGAATTTACTGGGGTGTATTTTATCATCCACATCCATGTTTCCTCAATATGTAATAATATTTCCATCCACCTACAATTTTTTAAAACCTATTTTACCCTTTTTTGAGTTTTTAGTAAAAGATATGAAAGGAAATTTTTGTCATTTTTCCTACGAGGTACTTTTTGACTTTTCTGAAAAAAGTATGAGAAGAATGTTTTTTTAACTTATACGGCATGAATAGATTTTTAAAACATTATTTCCAAGAAGCATACTTTACAAGTTTTCATGTTTATTTTTAATCAACTTCTTTTAGTTTAAAATTTTATGGCATGTTAAGAAAGGAAAAATGTTTTTGAAGAAGAAAGGATATTTTCCTCAAAAATGGAGTCCAAGTGTCTTATCAAAATTATTTTCCATCTATGATAATAAAGGGTTCTGTTTTTATATCCCTATTATTACATTTATTTGATTATGTTGTTATGGAATTATTTTTATGAATTCCTTTAACTTATATTAATTGTTTTATGATGTCATGATGTTTAAGATTCCCCTTTTTATTACATGGGTTATGTAATGATGTATGATTTATGATTTTGTGGCACACATAAGAATGGTATCATTATGAGATGGGTGGGACCTATATCTCCCTCCAATTCATTGGGTAAAAATTTTATATCTAATGAGATAGACATGTCTGGAATGGTAGGTCATACCAGTTCAGTGAAACAGGACTGAAACGAGGGAGACTCGGTTCAGAAATGGACTTTGTCCACTAAGATATTCTTGGAAATGAGTCTTGACTAATAAGAAATGATTCTCTATGATTATGTGTGTATGCCACACAGATTCATGTTTTAAGTTATTATTATTGGGATTTCATTTCACTACTATGATTTATCCCATGTTATGAAATTATTCTCTCTTTTGCAAGTTAAGATTTCCAAAAAGTTATGTTCTTATGAATATGATGTGATTGATATTTCTTTTGTTTACCCTTACTGAGCATTTTAGCTCACCCTTTTATGTTTCATTTCCCCAAGATATAAATAATGATTTTAGGTAAAAAAAGAAGATATTTATGGGAGATTTTGAAGAACTTTCACCATGATTAGAAGATTATATTCCGAGTTTCCAAAGACACTAAACTATTACGGTCCTTGTGTGTGTGTTTTTGTTATGTACTAAGTATTCCGGAAAAGTAAGGTAATGTCAATGTACGTCAAGCTTCGGGTCTCTACAGTTGGTATCAGAGGAAAGGTTTAGTCAGCCTTTGGAAACTAGGATTTGATAACGTTAGTGAGATCCCTAGAGATATTTCTAAGGTATGTCTAGGGATGTCTCTAAGGATAAGTATATGTATAGGATATAGTCCTAGAACTATGGTAACGATCTTAGAATTTAACCTAATATGTTAGATATTAAGGGTACTCTCCCTTTATTATATTGTTTTCCCTAGCATGATTTTTTCCTCTCACGCTATTCTTTTTGGGTTTTAGACGATGGCTGGAACCCGAAAGAACTGTGTTGATCATTGCAATGGACAATGCAATGATTGTCCTCCTGAACAAACAAATGTTATGGAAGATGGAGTGAAAAATCTTATTACTATACTTACAAAAGCTATGAATCATTTTGGACTTCCAAATGAGAAGATAAGGGAACAATATCCAATTTAGTCCTTCATCAGGCAACGTCCACCTTCTTTTATTGGGTCTTCTGATCCACTTGTTGCTGAACAATGGATCAGTACCACTGAAAAGATATTTTCAGTTCTTCAATGTTCTGAACATGATAAAGTCATCTTAGCAGTATATCGTTTGGAAGGTGAAGCTGATCAATGGTGGAATCTTATCAAGAATACAAGGAAAAGAGATGAAATTGAGTCCATGGAATGGGACGAGTTCAAGAACTTATTTTTCAATAAGTACTTCCCTCGTATTCTTTGAAAAAAGAGGGAGACGGAGTTTCTTGAACTAAAGCAAAAGGATGATGAATCTGTTGGTATATACGAAGCGAATTTTACAAGGCTTGCATGGTATGCATCTGGATTTATCATCCAACCTGAAAGTAATGTTGATCGATTCTTCAGTGGCTTAAAACCAAATCTTTGAAGGGCATTAGCTATAAGAGACTTTAGTAGCTATGAAGAAATTGTGTGTTGTGCTATCAAGGTAGAAATGGAAGTTGGTGTTACTTATCCATCTCATAGTTTTGACAAGAAACAGAAGATGGAGTTCAAGGAGAAATCTCAGAATTATGGTGAAAAGAAGATGAATGTTTCCTTATGCTCAAAGTGTGGAAAGAAGCATGGTGGAGATTGTCTTAAAGGGACTAGAAACTGTTTTAAGTGTGGAAAATAAGGTCATCGAGCAGCTGAGTGTAGAAGTAATGGAAAAAGGGTTTCTAATGATGTGAATAAAGAAAATACTACAGAAAACGCACCATCAAAACTTCAATGCTTCAAGTGCAAGGAAATGGGGCATTATGCTAATAAATGCCCTAATCTTAGGGTTAGTGAAGATCGACATGAGCAACCACTTAAGGCAAAGGACAAAGGGAAGTCACATGCGATCACCATTGGTGATGTTGAATATGACAACGATGTGGTGGAATGATTAAGTGTTTATGTAATGGGATTCCAAAATAATGTTGTATATAGTATTGTGGAATATTGGAATATTTATGTTTTGGTCTGTTGTAGTTTTCAATAATTTTATGGCATCGGTAACCATGAAAAGTGATTGAAATATTTTTGGAAAGAAGATGATATGCAAATAATAAAGGGATAAAGAGAATCTAATATGTTTGATAGTATTCATGAGCTCATTATTGATATAAGGACTAAGTGATATCATGGTTTGAGTATATAGAATTTTGAGGATTTTGGTATGTGGAAAGTGTTATCTTTTAACTGAATTCATGTTTTCACTAAGGTTCAATGGGTATTCAAGAGAGTACATGATTAAGGCCTTTGAATGTTTGTAATGTGACCAACAAGACATATCTTAGGATATATGGGGATCAATGATGGTATTAAATCTCTGGTAATCGTTTTCACTATATTCTGAGAGTGGACTGCAGTATTATGGATAAGCCTAAAGATTGTAAGGGATTCTGTTGGACATAAGTTAGTATTGTTTAAGGATAGAAGTTTTTTCGATATTATTGATGGGATGTTATAGTAACATATTTTTTTTAAAAAGGACAACCTACAGGATGAGAAACAACCCATTGCGTCGGACAAGGCCGTGGGAATCGAACCCACAACCGAAGTGCGACTGGACTTTATCGCCTACCACTGGCCTATAGGAAGTCCTTGTTTAGTAGAAACTAGTTTTATTATATTAAGCAGTATGATATATGAAGTATAAGTCCATTTTAGGAACCATATATGATTAATCTCACTATAGATGGACTTATGTATTTATTGATAACTTTTCTAACCTTTTTTTTGAGACAGATGGAATGACCCATCATTCTATCACATGATCTGCTAACACATCACGAATGAGAAATTCAACTTCATTTCTTTAAGAGATGAAGTGGAAATTTTCCAAAGAACGACAAACGGTGAGACTATACCAAAATCACAAAAGTATTTCTTCTAATTCTAATTTCATCAACTTTAGGGAAATGATATTTAAAACAAAAAATGTTGTCCTAGTGATCTTATATCTGATGAATCAGATGGTACCCTAGATCATAAGAAATTTATGGCTTTGTGATTGTTGGCTTTTTCATAGCCATGTTCTCTACCACTCTCCATCATAACTTGATGGTTTCATTTTTCTTCCATATCCATATTTTCACATATATTCTCCTACGTGGAAACCCATTGATGAGTTAATTTGGGTAACCGTTACATTTCATACTTTAGTTTTTAAAGCCATGTTTTTGTTTTCTTTTTTATGATGTGGGTTTCTATTAAACAAACTTTCGAGTGGTAAACCATTTATAACCCCGATGAATTTCGAGGGAAAAATTCATTTTAAGGGTGGTAGAATGTAACACCTAGAGATTTTATGAAAAATATTCCTTTAATTTCATTAATTTCTTGTGTTGTATTCTACACCAAGATTACCTTGCGCTATATGCAACACTGTATTAGCTTGCAGTATACGCAACACTATTCTTGGATCGTGTTACACACAATTTTGATAATAGTTATTCTACACAACATTGAGTATATATATATATATATATTCAATATATAAATGAAATATGGTTGGATTCTGTTATAAGAAACAACGAATGATACTTTCACAACACGCAACCCTGACTTGGCTTGCATTACACGCAATCATGTCCTTCCTCGATAGCGTGTGTTGTACGCAATACAGGGTTTTAATAAACAACGATATATTATTATAATATTGTCATGAACTAGCCTTTATGAATAGTATTAACTAAATTTTGAATTTTATAACATTATTTTTCATCATAAACATTTTCTAGAACATGGTATAAGAACAAAATAAATTTTTCGGGTAAAATAAGTATTTTTAAAAAAATGCAGTTTTGCCACCTTTTGATGGTGCACCAAATTTAAATCTAGTTTTTGACATGTTTATATGTTCAATTTGACAAAATAAAATTCTTCTTTTGAATCAAGATATAAAAATTTACATTAGATAAAATTTTGATATTTTTCCAATAACTTTCATATTTTAGTGAATAGTAATAACACGCTATATTTTAATTAAAAACAACTTTTTTCATCGTAATATATTATGTGGTTAAATTATAATATTGAATGGTTTTAAAGTATAAATAGAATATATTTTTACCATTTTATACAATGGTGGTCAATGTAATTAATATCACTTTGATATCGGACATAAACGAATGTCAATCTTTTGATAGATATTATTTCTTAAAAACACGCTATTTGTTTTAACAGGAGGATTTAATTGTAAAATTATTTAATGCAACTTATATGTTATGAATTTGGTAAAATAGAATTCATTTTTGGGTTGGGAATATCGAATTTAGCCTAAGGTGATGTTTTGGTACTTTTCAGATAACTGTAATATTTTGATGAATAGTGAAAATTACTAATTTTTAATTAAAAACAACTTTTTTTAATCAAAATAATTTGTATTGATAAATTATGAATTTGAGTGGTTCTAAATTATATATAAAAAATATTTTTACCATTTAATTCAATGTTTTTTATTGGACATAATTTCACAATTAAACTAGACATAAACAAGTGCCAATCTTTTGATAGTTATTATCTCTTAAAAACACGCTTTTTGTTTTAACAACGGGAATTAATTTTAAATTAATTTCTTCCAATTATGTGTTTTTAATTTGGAAAATCGGATTCCATATTTGGAATCAGGATGTTCAAATTGTGTAAATAGTTAACTTTTATTTTTAGACATTTTGAATAATTACTGCGGTAAATATTTTATTTACCATGGTTAAATCCGGTAAATAAGGGTTAAAAAATAATATTATAATAATTCAAAATTACCTTAACACTTTTCCAAACATTATTGGTTGAGTCATTAATGACCATGGTCATCTTTGGGTCGATTTTGGGACCCCATTAAGTGATAATGACAATTTAGACTAATTAATTTAATGTAAAGGCAAAATAGACATAAACAAAAATCATTTGGTAATTAATCATTATATGGTGTTATATAAGGAATATGTTTCACTATAAAAATTCATTGGAAAGATAAAAATATTTCCTACATGATAGTATTTGTTTTAGAATTTTTAGAAATATAATATATTAAATTATTTATGACACAACGATGATGCAATAATTACCTTTTTAAGAAAATATTAACATAATTGATGTTATAAATGCCTAAATAAATGTAATTTGAGACTTTTTACACTACTGGAAAAACGGGCTATACCCACGGTTTAAAACCGTGGGTATAGCACCCAAAACCGTGGGTATAGGCTATACCCACGGTTTTGGGAACCGCGGGCTGGAATGGCGTCGGTATAGGGGTTTTCACATATACCCACGGTTTGGTAGAACCGTGGGTATAGGTGTGTCACAAACCAGCACCACGCTGCACAGCGTGGCAGGCAAATACCCCACGGTTTTCACACCGTGGGGATTTCAATTATTTTCGAAAAAATCACGTTTGGAGAGGTTCGAACTCGCGCCTCACGCGAGGCAACGAGGCCGTGCACCACATCCAACCAACCAAGCTGCCATTTCAATATGTTATTTATATATATTTTTTCTTATATATATTAATATAGGTTCTCCGCATATTCAAAAATATATTCTGCTGGGATTCGAACCCGCGCCTCTCGCTAGAGACACCAACGCAACAAGCGGACAACCAACTGAGCTATGCGGACTTTGCTTATTAAATTATACGCTGCTATACTTATATTAATAATATTGATAAATTTAAAATTGTGAGTTAATTGAATTCCAAAAACTGTGCTGGAGGGAATCGATCCCGCAACCGCACAGCAACCAAATCCCGCGCCGCACTGAGTGACCAACTGATCCAACGCCGCTATTGATATATAATGATAATTTTATTTTAATATGTTAATATAACAGTTATAATCGAAAATAAAGGACCAGCGGGTTTCGATCCCGCGCCTCCCGTTGGCTGCCCAGTCACAGCGACCAACTCAGGCAACAATTCAACTGTTATGTTTTTATACTATTTTATTCTTATATTAATATATCTGCAACAATCAAAAAATATAACCCGCTATTTTTCGAACCGGCGACCTATGCTGAGAGACGTGAGGGACTGACCAACTAACCTGAACATATTATATGATTTAATATTTCGTATTTGTAAATTTATATTATTAAGATCGTCTTTTCATAAATAAAAAATTCCGTCCCGCAGAATTTTTTGTTCTCGCCATAACGCGGGAACTCTATACCCACGGTTTTGAAAAACCGTGGGTATAGGTCTTTGAAAAACATACCACCTATACCCACGGTTTTCAAAAACCGTGGGTATAGGTCTTCCAAACAACACCTATACCCACGATTTTTCCAAAACCGTGGGTATAGGTCTTCAAAAAATGCCTATACCCACGGTTTTACCATGAACCGTGGGTATAGGGGACCTATACCCACGGTTCTCCAAAACCGTGGGTATAGGTCTCGATACTATCCCTATACCCACGGTTTCCCAAACCGTGGGTATAGGGGGGACCTATACCCACGGTTTTACACAAAACCGTGGGTATAGACCCATTTTCCAGTAGTGTTATGACTTACACTAATTTTCCTGGTTCATATGACATGTTATTGTGGATTTAAGTAACTTTTTTGGAACTTATCATTCTGTTAATAATTTCATAAAAATCTTGTACCAAATAGTGTCAAAATTGACATAAAATAGTTTTTAAAATAAATATTATATTATTAATTGTTATTTTATTCCTAAAAATACAAGGTTCGGCCAAATTACTTAGATATGGTTATATATATTAATAATAAATATCTTGGGGTTTTTTTTGGCTTGATATAGTAATTGTATTAACCATATAGTGTAAGAAAACAAAAAGACACGGTAAAAGCTAAATTATTTAACTTAGAGTTAAATCTAATTGATAAGGTTAAAATAATAACCTAAACTTGTCTAAATCCTATTGTATGAAAGGTTTTCGACCCCTACCCACTTTATCTTAGAAATAAGACCCTTTGGAACCATTATTAACCAAATTTTACCTTAATATAAAATAATATTTTGAGATTTTCCTAAGGCGCCCCTCTCCTCCATTATAAAAGGGCACCTCCTCCCTCTCCTCCTCACACAAATTTGAGCATTCATGCTCGGCCAAAACCTGAAAAAATATCTTCTCCACTTCCCTAGTATCATCCTAGAGGTCCTGGGCTTCTTCAAAGACCATCCTTAGTTTTTTATGTGGATGATAAGAAACGGCACGTCAAAAAAAGGTAATATCCATTACCGATCTTTTTCAATTTCTTTCTTCTTCAACTTCTTATTCTTTAGTTCTTTCATGATAATGTAATAAAATAAGTATTTCATATATACTGATATGTTATTATGAATATTAAACAACTCTAATTAACATTCTATCCATCCTACAGAAAAATGAAATCACCGTGCGTGCGTACGTACGGAATACCGTCTCCACGCCGTGGTGAAATCTATTTTCTGCCACCACCTTAATTGGATGGGTATAATGGTGTAATGAGTAAATATATATTATTATTATAAAGTGATATTGATACTGAAATATTATACATACACTTAAACACAAGTTCACGATCATGAGAATGATATCATCCCTCGTGCGTACGTACGGACTACCGTCTCCACGACGCGATGAGATTCATTCTCCACATTAACCATTCATGAATGATTATAAAGTATATATAACGAATAATAATGAAATATATGAAATGTTAAATCTAATTTATTTATTTATTTATATATATGTATGTCATCTAATTATTTCCATTCAAGACAATGAGGAAAGGAAAACAGCGTTCATGCGTACGTACGGACTACTGTCTCCATGAACGGTGTGTTTCATTTCATTTATCTATATATTATATATATATATACTGAATATATATGATATATATATCATGTTTTATATTCTGGAAGTAAGTAAATCATGATATAATTAATAATAATGTCAAGAACAACAAGTCCAAACACCTACGATAAATGAAACGATTTTAACAAAAATGCTTCTTTAACATAGATTTACAATAGAACGAGTAATATAAAGTCATAAGTTAACCATATATGATATCATAACAATGAATATGATTCTTTAATAAGTTAATGACATCATTAAAATCATTATATAGGAGGTTCAGATACGTACAAAGCATATTAGACATAAGGTAAGGGAAATATCACAATCGCATTTTTATTCGAGATTGTTTATACTTCAGAAATTACGGGGGTGTATTTTATCATCCACATCCATGTTTCCTCAATATGTAATAATATTTCCATCTACCTAAAATTGTTTAAAACCTATTTTACCCTTTGGTGAGTTTTTTGTAAAAGATATGAAAGGAAACTTTTTCCATTTTTCGTACGAGGTTCTTTTTGACTTTTCCGACAAAAGTATGAGAAGAATGTTTTTTTTAACTTATACGGCATGAATGGATTTATAAAACATTATTTCCAAGAAGATTCCATTACAAGTTTTCATGTTTATTTTTAATCAACTTTCTTTAGTTTAAAATTTTATGACATGTTAAGAATGGAAAAATGTTTTTGAAGAAGAAAGGATATTTTCCACAAGAATGGAGTTCAAGTGTTTTATCAAAATTATTTTCAATCTAAGATAATAAAGGGTTCTGATTTTTTATCCCTATTATTACATTGATTTTATTAAGTTGTTATGGAATTATTTTTATGAATTCCTTTATCTTATATGAATTGTTTTATGATGTCATGATGTTTAAGATTCCCCTTTTTATTACATGGGTTATGTAATGATGTATGATTTATGATTTTGTGGCACACATAAGAATTGTATCATTATGAGATGGGTGGGACCTATATCTCCATAAAATTCATTGGGTAAAGATTTTATATCTCATGAGATACACATGGCTGGAACGGTAGGTTATACCGGTTCAGTGAAACAGGACTGAAACGAGGGTGACTCTGTTCAGAAATGGACTTTGTCCACTAAGATAGTCTTGGCAATGAGTCTTGACTAATAAGAAATGATTCTCTATGATTATGTGTGTATGCCACAAAGATTCATGTTTTAATTTATGATTATTGAGATTTCATTTCACTACTATGATTTATCCCATGTTATGAAATTATTCTCTCTTTTCCAGGTTAAGATTTCCAAAATGTTATGTTATTATGAATATAATGTGATTGATATTTCTTTTGTTTACCCTTACTGAGAATTTTAGCTCACCCTTTTATGTTTCATTTCCCCAGGATATAAAGAAAGGTTTTCGGTATAAAAAAATAAGATCTTTATGGGAGATGTTGAAGATCTTTCACCACGATTAGAAGATTATATTCCGAGTTTCCAATGACACTAAACTATTATGGTGCTTGTGTGTGTGTTTTTGTTATGTACTAAGTATTCCGCAAAAGTAATGTAATGTCAATGTACGCCAAGCTTCGGGTCTCTACAACAAGGGAGTACAAGACGAGACTTGGAAGAGGGAGAATGATATACAATCACACTAGCCTGAGAAGTTCAAGGATTCTCCTTCTATTCCACTATGCTTGGGGAAATTTGGGAATTAATTTCATTATGTGTGATGTTTGTTAAATCTCGGATCCACTTTCTAGCTATGAATCATGTTCTATTGTGTGTTCGAGATATAGAATAGTTTCAATAAATTTCAAGGGTACCCACCATTTACATATAAGCAAACACCGTGTACTCGGTTGCCGCGGGAAGCCATGTTCTAGCCATGTAATGGACGAACACATGGTCAAGTGGGATGACCTAGAGAACAAAAAAATTAAGGATCAATAACGGAAATTGCATGCCGTGAAATTTTAAAAAAAACTCCTTGTACTTTCTTTATATATCATTAAATGGATCTGGGTCACATCTAATTGGCAGAAAAATATTTTTATTTGTCATTCTCATCCAGGAGAGACTAGAGGTCGCGAATCTTTTTCTATCCAATGACCCGTCATTATTTATCCGAATCGACCGCCAACGATTGTGTTAGAATCTCTACAGTAATATATTGCTTCAACTAGATCATAGTTCCCTAATTTCTCCTCTTTCAAGTGATATTCTCAGTTTATCTTTTTTGACATTTTTTAAGTTCAATGTTGTTCTAGGGAGATTATGGTCTTGAGGATCACAGATATCATTCGTACAACATTGGGTTTAGTGGTTTGTTCCTTTTTGTAGATAGTCTTTGAGTTATATATGAAAAAAAATCCAAATACACTTGTTCGTGGTATTGAGGGTTTATAATTTTTATACATGACATTTCTTTATATTCATTGTGTGATCGAGTAGAGATTTATGATTGTAGATAGTGTTATTTACCTTGATATGGATGTGTTTTACCATGCCTATTTGATTATGGACATTTGGTCTGTCCTTTCCTATTAGGTTTTTGTTTTCCTTTCCTAGTGTTGTTAGAATGGAGTGATTATTTATCTGATATGATGTTCCATGCCTTGTAGCTATTTTAGAAAAGTATAACATTGAGGGTTACTTTCACTGCTGATTATAGTTTTTCATGATTGTTGTACACCCGTCTAGGAGAACCTGTTGTAGTGAGACCATAAGGGAAAATGACATTGAGTGCCTTCTCAGATTGTCTATTCTAATTTTCATGATGCGAGAGCACATGGGGGATTACAATGATCTATCCCTCGTATTTTCAATAGTAAAGTTACGAGACCTCCTGAGAAATTGACATTGAGTGCTTTCTCAGAGTTTCTACAGATTGCCATTAAAAGAATATATGGGGAATTGATGGTGAGTGCTTCCTCATAGAGTCTTTGATTAAACATGATTATAGGGTGAATTGACAGTGAGTTCTTATCATAGAATATTTTTTGTATCATTTCTTGTATTTTGAACAAGAGGGTTCAAGATGTTGAATTACCCAGAGGGTTACATGTGTTTATAGCAGAAGTAGAGGGGAGAGGCTGTGAGGAATTTTCAAGTGGGATTCTTGTATTTTTTTGGTTGGTTAAATATTTAAAAGTAAATAATTTTAAATGAACTATGGGAATGTTTACATTTGAGAACATCCTTTTTTTATTACTTCATATCCTTATTGCATTTCATATATATTCACTAACTGTTAGGCTGAAATCTTTAGGTGGTTTCCTATCGAGTTTATTCAAACACTCTATTTGGGTCATGCCTTTAGGCTCAAACGGATTATATTATTGTAGGTCTAGATAAGGGCGAGCATCCTTCTACTTCAAGAACATGATTTTTGGGAAGCTAGGGAGCATGGGACCAAGTTGAGGCTTGCAATAATGAAGAGTTTACTTTTTTTCCTTGTATTTTAGTTTAGAACTGTAATAATTCAATGTGACTTGTTTGGATTCTTTCCTAGAAATATCTTTTATGCATCATATATATATGATCTCAGTAGTTAGTTACACCTAGTATTATGATGTTTATTTTTGTTTGGTATTATTAAGGTTTCTTTTATTTTTATTTGTACGTTTCTGCTGTGTTACTCTTTCAATGAGGCAATAGATTCCCCACTCTCACACCCAAGTCCCTCACTACTAGTTGGAAGCCTCTTGCATTTAGGGAAATTCACCTGAGGCTATGTGACCAACTGAGTATGGGGAACCTCCTGGCGACTTCAGAAATAGGGATGTTACATAATTATAATAAAATATATTTTTTCAAACTAAAAATAAAAAATAAAAAATCATTATTTTTATTTCATATTTATATTTATGTTAAATAAATCATTCTTTATCTATACATCCCATTTGAGTTTATGTATGTTCATGTTTGGGTCGGTCTAACAACCTATAATAATAGCAATTTAAAATTAGATTTTGGAAAACTTCGTGAAGGTGAAAAATAATATAATGATAGTCCCTTATATAAATTCATAATATTATATTATTATAGAAATATTATAATATGTGATTAAATTATAATAAAAGTAACATTCTCATTTAATAAAATTATCAAAATAATCTATTATCTTTTTGGTTTTCATAAATCATAACCAAAATACATATGAATTTAAATAATATAATTCTATATAATTTTTTTTATTTTAGAATGTTATATGATATATAAATATTCAACAAGGTATAAAATTATCGATAATTATATTTTATACATTAATATTGTTAAAATAAGTTATGCTTTTTAACACCACAAGGTTGTAATTGATTTTAAAAAATTTATATACTCATGCTAAATAATAACAAAAGAAATATTAAATGGTAATATCTATAAAGATATCATATTAAAATAGATAAATGTTTATATTTGGTTATAGTCTTATATAATATGAAAGGAAAATGTTTAGGGTTTCATCTTAAGACATCCTTATTTGAGGAACATGTTATTTTATGTGACTAAAATCATTTAAATGGTCTATATACATGAAATTCAAAATTTACTATCATATTTATCCTCAATGAATGTATTTTTACATCCACATAATGCTATCATTATTTCAAGATTTTTCTAGACTTTTTGATAATCTTTATGTGTTTACAATCATAATTTCACATTTCTTGAAGTATAACTACATGCTTCTCACCTATTTATATTTGATATTGTATTGGTACTACCCAAATGAATTATTGTGTCATACATCAATCATATTGATGCAATATATATGATTATATCAAAATATGTTCTAAATTTTTAATTCATATGTTCTATAATTGTAACTATAACATTAAATCATATTTGATTCCCTTGAGACACATTTATACTAAACATCTTGTATAATTTATAAATTTTTTTGTACTATCATTTTTTGATTCTGAATCATTATTCTCATATATTTTATTATATTCAATTTTATTTGTATTCTTATAAAACTAAGGGGATTGATTCAATTACTAAAAGGTAAAAAATAGTATTGGTGACTTGAAATCTTCTTTATTTGTCGTAAATACTATTCATGAACTATTAACATTAATATGTTATTTCTTTAACCAATGATGATGTAATGTTGTCTGTACACATTATTATTAATAAATATTAATTCAAAAAATAATTTTCTTAAATATGATTTAATTGTTTCAATAAATTGCATTATGTAAATAATAATAATAATTTTATTATTTTAATTTCTTATATAAATAATTTTTTAGCTTCCATTATTTTCATTAATTACAATATCTAATGTCATATTTTTATTATCTATAATGTTATTTTTTTTAATAATTACTTATAGTGACATGGTTTTTTCATCATTTTAATGATGATGGATTGTATAAAATGGCTATTAAAAATCATGAAATGAGTTTTCTATCATTTAAAAATAAATAGGTTTTATCATTTTCATGACTCAACCTAATGTGGATCGATATGAAACCCCCCAATCCTAGCTACATAGGATAGGGGATTCCATCCACTGTTGAGTAGGGTACCACAATAAACATAGTCTTTAGCATAAGGTACCAATATGCAGGCACCCACATACACATTGATGAAGCACTATAGATATATGAACTGAAAAGAAATGCATGCATACATATATCTGAAACTAGAGTAAAATTGATTTAAAAATTGGGAAAATATATCTCCCATTAAAAAGAAAACTCTAAAATCATCTAACATTTTTATTTTGTGGGGAACATTTTCAAATAATCCCACTAAAAAACTCCTCAGACAAGGTTTTATAAACACCTAGGTCGGGCTAGCACAATAAGCTTTTTTGACTCTATGTTCTTATAGGACTCCATCAAAAGGATCATGGCCTTCTGAAGAAACACACTTGTAGGAAAAGTCCAATGAAAGGGTTAATATAATGATCCCTAGTAGGCATCCTAAATATCCAAAAAACAATAGAGCAATTGAAAGGTATCCATCTTCTCAACCCATCGAGAGGGAACCACAATGAGAGGGAAACCCCTTCTCGATATCGTGATCGTCTAAACAAGACTAGTAAACACTTACCACATTGTGTATATATATATATGTGAAAAAACATCAATGAATCCCATAATACACCCACATATACAAATCATATACTCCATGTCTCATGAGGTTCTGATCTCATTTGCAGTAATAGGTTCTACTTTATCCATTAAGGCAACACTCACCTAGGTGCACACAATACACGAGTTTTGACATCCCGAATGAGGCTCCCCCGTGAAATACACTCCCTTTGTAAAAACTCATCAATCCATAACGGAACATCAGATACATACCAATAAATAATTATACAAAATGTTCCAGACACAATGACACCATTGTGTGGGAATATATCCAAGCGAATGTGATCAACATATTTCACCATCTAGAAGGTCATGATGGACCTCAGCAAATATCAATACTATGATAAGGGATGTTTCCCATCCAATATGTTGGATTATATGAAACCCAATGAAACCAAATAGGGTCTCAAAAAATGATAGGGGATCCCTCCAGGGAACTGTTGGTGGATACTATAGAACCTATTAGAAAACAATCCTAATCCAAAACTTCTCAGATAGGGGATCACTCCTAGTATCCATTAGGGGACACCAAAACAAAATATTGTATCCCATTTATCCTTCTAAAATAGGGTACCATTCCTAGGATCTTATGGGGATTCGGTAGCCCTATCTATCTTCAATCAGATCATATCACTCAAATAGAGGATCACTGCCCTTGTAGTGTTGGTCATAATGATTCCACAAACCCCATATGTTATAACTCACAGATTAGAGGATTATTCCACCAACGACAACAAAAACCTACATAAATAACTACTATATAGGGGTATGTAAAAATTATTATGGTAAAACCCTATTTAAATGAACCACTACATGGTGGATCCTTCTACTGATGATACCAAAAACCCTACATGGATATCCTACTAGATAGGGTATCACTGTCGATGATGAGTTGGTAATGATGATAAAACTATCCCAATATAGGGAAATAATACTATCTAGGATCATGTTATGTCTTATTAAGAGGGATTATACAACTAAAAATATATTATATAGGACCCATTGGAATCTGTGGTGGGATGTTATGACTCTATCTAAGAACATCCTACCAAGGAGATCAGATTCATGTATAGATGATGCAATACCACGAAAACACTAAAAATCATTAACAAAGGTATATCACTCAATAGATTCTAGACTAATCATATATTAACATATAAAAAATTAATTTTATCTCACCTCACATAACTTCGATCCAAACTGGGGCCACCATCATGTTCTACATGGAATACTTCTCAGGATATCATACTCAGAAACCTGAATATGATACTAGAAATAGGAGATGTGAAGGTTTGAAACTCTTAAAAGAGGATACTAAAATGAATTTAAAGGGGTCTACACGTTGTGTGACCTTTCTTTAAAACCTGGTCATTTCCTTTAACTATATAGCAATGTTGGACATGTGAGATCACACGACGTATAAAGGAGGTACACATCATGTCTTAACTCACATTGGTCCCAACCATGTATTCCCTACAAAAAGATTATCTAGTTGTGTCACTCACATGGAATGTAACCTAATTACATTTCATGTACTATCACAATATTCCACTATCCATGACGTTTACCAATGACTACGTTTGGCACCACGTTCCCGTGTACATTGGTAGTGTACATTAACAAAACCCAATACATTCACATAGCTTCCCTAGACATGCCCTTGGTTGAAAAGAGATGGTTTAATTAAATGTAATGTAACCCATGATACCTTCAATAGAGTATCCAAATATAATCATCCCCAAATGAGAAGAAAAACGATTCATCCATTCGTCTATAAATATTGTAGATAAGAAAATACTTTAGAAAGTAACTACAAGAATCATGTTTCACTCATGATTTTTGAGAAACACATTGATACATTGTCAAGGGGTATCTAGTTTTTGTATAGACATTAAAAATGAAAAACATACATCAAAATGGATATTGGGATATAAAACGCAAAAATTTCATACGTCGTTGAAAAATGTTGAAGCATTGTGGTCGAATGAGAAATCAGAAGATGTTGTTGCATTATCTTAGAGTGATCACCATCAATATTTAAGATTGATAGTTCATTAGGTCCATGAATATATAGTAACATCTTTAGTTGGTCAGGTGGGTGACATGGGAGAAGGCTCGGATCCTCTTGGAATGTGTATCAATGTGTTGGGGAGAGGGGTATTGATTAAATCTTTACATCAATAATATCCATCACTCAACTCCTTGTGGCTATATCACCATCGACTAGAAACATATCGTTGATTGTGTTCAATTCACACATAGGGTAAACATGATGTTGATAACTCAACCATAGAGTCAGAAATTTGATCTTAATCTCCATTCATGATTTATTCAGATTTTCAATTGAATCTTTATATGTTTGTGAAAAAATATGTAACCAATTTTAATAACATCGTGTCAAGGCACTCCAGACCTCAAAATCCTAGGCTCACCCATATACATTCATTAATAAAGATATTTCCAACATTTGAAAGTGTTAAATATCATATCGCATGTGTATATATCCTCCCCAATATTGGTATTTTTCCCCTGATTGTTGGACCCTTACAGACATGGATGAAATATAGCTTCTTAAATTGGTCTCCCTTGTCTGTCACCAACCAAGACCACCAAAAATGACACCAATAGTTCTCCTTCAACTAATGAGCACAAAAATTGAGTAACCACAAGGTTCATCACACCAAATTCCAACTCAATATGTTTGAAATCATTCAATAATACATTAACATGTCTCTTTAGTAGTGACAGGTTGAAAAAACCATGCACTCAATACATCCATGGTCAATGAGTCTAGAGATACACTACCTTGCTATACTAATGCTGAGTCAAATGAAACCATTCTATAATCACAAATGTAAAATGAAATCATCCACCACATATAGATACTATCCAATTTGGGTACTAGTAACTATCATGTATTTTTCTACACTGTGTCACAAGAAAAAAACATTGTGGGGAATGAGTCCCTAACCCTCACGAGTCTGAAACCATGTCAAACCTAACTACGAGCTCCTTAATAATGTTTTCTTCCATGATGATACAAAACCCATGAGGGTTATAATGAATAAACAAGTATTCCAAAGAACACACACAGGGTATTACCATTCCCAATATGAAATCATACAACATAAAAAATTGACCCAAACATTCATGTCATAGAGACTCTTCCACTAAACCTGTACATTGTCGATATTAGGCGACACTGACTCACCATAAGATTTATAATCTCATAAAAAAAAATTCAATGAGTTAAGACTCCCTCAACCTCATGAAATAAAATAATCATCGAAAAATACCAACACAACATCTTACTAACTTCTCACATTACCCTAAATATTCCCCAATCATGATGTGGAATTAATAGATCATCTCAAAATATTTATATTAATAATAATGTATAGAGTATAAATAACAAATAGTGTACCAATATCCACCAATGGGGCCTCTGGGTCAGTGGCCTCTTTGGATGCATATAACAACCCTGGTCTTTATTACACACTTAAACAAGATTTATTACATAAACCTATGTTCAAGACAAATCTGATGATTGAGTGGTCTAGTGTATGGGGAATTTAAGAACATTGCATGAAAACTTGAGACATTAAATACAACATGTTTATTAAAATCGGTTTCCACGTGACCACAACATTCCTTCATACTTAGCATTCCATTCGATAACTTGAGGACATACATAAAAAAAGGTGATCTATAAACCCAAATAAGGAATAAACAAGGAATAAAATGAAGAATAAAATCTATGTTAGAAAATAGGCATATCAGTGTAGAATAATATAATGATGAACATAAAGGTGTGATATATCATGGTTATCATAACATAGAGATTTGACGACAACATTTAATATGATATTTACATGAACCAAGGCTTGTTGAACATGGAGCAAGAGTAAACCCTAATTTAACTTGAATTAGATTGATTAAAACATAACAGAACATGAAATAGTTTATGTAATCTATAATTTCATATAGAATATCAGTATATTATTCTATATCCTATGCATTGGAGCACTATCAGGACGCACCTATTATAAACATTTAATTTCATGCATAAGTGTGAAAAATCGATCATATAACATGGAATCATTCAACATAATCCTTTATCCATGATTGTGGAATGTGGAATAAATACATGAAAATCCATAATCAACATGTATATGTGTATAAAAGTTAATACCCTTCATAGATAAAGCGGTATGGCATTCACTAACATGATGATTTTGGCATGGGAAATTTTGGCCGCATAACGACGTCAAATATATATAGTAAAATAGGATAATGAGAGAAAAAGTGTTCTATCAAAATTTATACATGAATTGGATAGTTATGTGTTCATGGAACATTTTATTCCAATATATTTAATGGAATTTTGATTCATAATATAAAAAAATTCCTTGAATGTAAATGAGAAAGTGAAATTCTTTACTGAATTTGGACATGGTAACATGTGTACCTGGGAGGCATTAATGATATATAAAGAGGAATATCATCATTGAAAGTAAATATGGAATTATGGTGGAGGTTCTAAATCATAAACAAACATTTTTAATTAAAAATAAAAGGTTTTAAACACAAAAAAACATTGACCAAAATGAGAAAGGAATACATCCCTTACTATGAAGTGTGTGATTTCAAGAGCATGAGGGGATTATTGAGATCTTTGGGATCCTAGGGAGGATTCTAGAGAGATGAGGGTAGATAAGGTATGTTCTACAAGGTTTTTCAGTTAACATATGTTGGATTTTGGGTGGGATTATATAGGAAAAGAGATGGGGATTCTTTGATATTTCAAAAACATAGGTTTTGGAATCAATATAATTAAATATTTAAAACCACAAACCAACCCCATGGTTTTTGTGCATAGATTATTTCAAAGGGGAGTGTAAATAATTATTTCATATGTCAATTGGCTAAAATTATAAAAATATTAGGATTTATTATGTGGAGGTGAGTCACACTCTAAATGAAATCATTTTAATATGTTAAAATATTTTATAAGTCTTGAAGGGTCTGTTATGGCATCTCGAAATTAATAAAATAAATATAAAATCAAATTTTTTTTAATGGTAAAACATATATTGTCCGGAAAACCATTTTTTATATTTTATTACATCACTATTGGGTCATTATAATATCATTAAACACATTATATATTTAAATAGTATTTAATTTTTACCCAAAAATTCGACTATCTCGGAAAATTATGAAAAAATTACAGTTGGACAATTTAGGCATCCTTATTCCGAAAATAATATTTCTTTTATCTAAATAATTTTATTAATATATGAATTTTAATTTTTAAAATAAAAACATTCGTTTTTTTAAAATTCATGGTTTTCGACAAAAACAGTTTTCAAAGCATAATAAAAATTTAAATTGTACTCATAAAAATATTACGATAATTTAAATTTAATAAAAATAAATTTAGATATAATATTTTATTAAAATATTATTTAATTCAAAAATCTATAAAATCATCAAAATAGGCTTCTTAGATGAATTTAAATATTATTTAAAAAAATATTTTTTAATTTATAACCTATTTTCAATGTAAAAATAATAAAATAAATGTATATTCTTTATACAAAAATAATGCAAATAATCACAGTTATAGGGTATTCTTACATATCCCATTATAACACCTGATTAAGACCTATGTTTATGGTGTGTGATGTGTGATGATGACCGACTCTTGAGGTAGCTTGAATAACATCACTTGGGTGGCAATCTCTATTAACTTCCTCTTCAACCATATGAGATTATATTCTAGCTAAAAGTATTGAAGCTCTTCTTGAGCGTGGCCTAGAGTGGAGCCCAGTGATTCTACCTCCTTCTCGAGCCCCGACAAATGGGCATCGTATAGAGAAATTCTACTAGACGAGCCCCTCGCTTCATTTTTATGAGTAAATTGAATTTGTTAAAGACCTATATTTGTATTAATCATGTGATCACTATTCAAAAACTATATTAGCAATAATAACAAATCATAATAGTATATTAAAATCAAAAAATATACAACCAATTAAATTCGTATGTTTTATATAACAATATTACATCATAATAAATTTAATTAGATCAATAGTAACATTCATTAATTATAGATTGGATCGTTTAAATCTTCCCCCCATTAGAAAATTCTCATTCAAAATTTCATTTTCCCACACTAAAAAAAATGGGTAACTGTACTTTATAACATCCTATGATTCACATGATGTATTTTACAACATGTGGTTTATCCAAAACATATTGACGAGGGGAATTGTCATATTTCATAGCACATTTTCCATACCATCTAATATCTTTACTGGCTTCTTTTCATTGGATAGGTCATTATCCAATAGTACCACCTCAGGATTGAGTACATGAAATAGGTCAGGTATGTACTTCCTTAGGAGTGACACATGGAAGTAATAACCAACTTGAGTAATATTTGGTGGGGGTTCTAGATGATAGGTGACTTGTCCATTGCAATAAAGGATCTCAAAATGGATGATGTACCATTGACTACCATTTCGTTTTTTCTAAAATATCATTAATCTATTGTATGGTGATATGCAATGAAATACCATATATCCGATAATAAACACTAATTATAATTAATGATTATTAAAAAAATATATCTTCTCAACTCTGAGTTGTATTAACGTGTTTGCTAGATGGTCTTATCATTCTCCCCAATTTCTTCAACGATTCTAGGAACTAGGAGTTTTAGCTCTAAAAGATCATCCCAACATGCCAATGTTCTACACATCTTCCCCTAAAGGGCTTCATAAGGATCCATTTGGATTATTCAGTGGAAACTATTATTGAAAGAGCCTTCAATTAGAGAATTATTTTAATCACATCCTCCTTTTAATTCCATTGAGCATGCTCTCAAATTGTCCTCAAGTGTTTGTATAGTCTTATTAGATTGGTCATCGATTTGAAGATAATAAGATATACTGATGTAAAACATAGTTTCCAAGATCATGATGGAAACTCTTCCAGAACATAGAGATGATTTTTGGATCTCAATCAGATAAAATAGTTAGTGGAACTCCATGTAGCCTTACCACTTCTAGGATTTATATCTGTCCCAATTTATCTAATGAGAAATCCTACAGAATTTCAATGAAGTGTGCAGTCATTATAAGACGATGCATAGTAACCGAGATATCATTTTTTCATTTGGATTTCTCCAGATGTCTGGTGACAAAGTCCCTAGGTACTCTATCCAATTTCCATATTGGTGTGGGTTGTCGTGGAATCATCCCAAGAGAATTATTCCTTAAATCCTTCAATTGCTGACATAATAACAACTTTGATCTATAGTTAGTGATATTATTTTTATATTATCCCAAAAAATGCTCTCATATATCTCAATACCTACTTGTGTTTATTAGGTGAATGGAGAAATCATAAATATGTGCATCATTCAAAAGTTCATTTTTTAATTAAAGATTTGATGGAACACATAGTATTTAAAAAATTCTCACAATTCTTTCTTCATTAAAATCTTACTCTGAGTATTTCCATTTTATGATAGTTTCCACATTCTTCTGAATTCCTACATCGTCCTTTTGATAAACCTTTATCCTTTAAAAAGGATATGGTCGAGAAATCATTTCGGAATGTATGGATGATGTTCCATTCATTATGATTCCCATGACCATCTTCGTCAAACCAAAGAAGATTGAATCCTTTTAAATTCTCACAAATGATTGAAATGTTGGGTGCTTTCTACATTGCGTATCTTCCACCTAATTTTCTTTCCCATGACGGTAATGAATTGAATATTCACAGTCATTGATCATCTATAACCATATTTATTGGAAAATAGTCACATCATTCTCTATGAATGTATAAATGAAGAATTTGTGATCTTTATATATTTCAATCTTATCACCAAAGAGGTAATGTCACCAATTTTTTTAAGTGAATATTACTACAGCCAACTCCATATAATGTTTTGGATAGTCTTTATAATGAACATTCATATTCCATGAAGCATATGAAAAGAATTTTTCATTTTTCATCAACACACATACTGTGCCATTTTTGGAATCATCATTGGAAACCACAAAAACATGACCACTTGTGGAAAGTGTGAGCACATGCACTATTATAATCCTCCATTTAAACTCATTGAAGTTATCATCACAGTCTTCAATCCTTGAAAAATATACTCTCTTTGATTTTATATTTCTAAGGGATTTTGAAAATCATGATATATTTCGAAAAAAAAGGTGATAATATCATGCTAACCTGAGGAAGCTATGGATATCCATCAGTAATGTTGGCCTCGAACATCACTCAATTTCATTTTTCCTGGAGGTATCGACAAATATCCCATTTATTGTGATAATATGACCCACTAATAAGACTTCCTTCAAATATAAATCACATTGTATGTAATTTTCTTAGAGCATATCTTTTCCCAATGACTCTAGTAGAGTGCTTAGATGCTCATCAGGATCCTACTGACTGTAGATCCACCTTGTATTAGTATTGTTCTCTACATATCTTATTGATCATTTCATAAATTCATGAATGTGGTTACTTTTTCAATATTGTGGTTTTTTTGAGCTCACAATCAACTATGTCTAGGTGCATTGACCCATCCTTCTTCCAGACAAAGAGGACTGGTTCACCCCACGGGGAAGCACATGGGCATATAAACCATTTACAAAAACTCTATGGTATTTTTTTATTTAGCTCATAAATATAAGAAATATCCATTATATACAGAGCCTTGGATATTGGAAATGCTCCATTTATAGGATCAATATTGAAATCAACATATCATATAGGAGGAAGTCAAGGAAATTCCCCTAGAAACACTTAAGCAGATTCTCTCACAATAGGCATGTCTTCAATGGATTATTGGTTACATAAACTCAATAATCCTAGAATTATACATGTGATCATAAGTTAGTAATATACACACTTTAGATGATGGTTCTAATGATGATTCACCCTCTTCCTTGATCTTTTATGGAATTGGGGGTCAATTTATCATATGGGCTGCGATTTCCCTCTCAGAGTATTTTTTCGCTCTATATAGGGAACGCCAAACCAAATCATGAATTTAATAAAATTACACCAGAGGTAGTATGATGAGGTCTTTTGGGAAGTTCAACCCACATATTGTGACAGGGGAGGAGATATATTTATTGGATGAAATGATTACCCATTTCCCATTCACACCGATATCTCTATATCCATGATTTGGGGTGGTGTTTGGAATTTTCAACTAAACCTTCCTAATATAAAAGAATGTGTAGAACTATAGATGATAACCCTACATTTAATATTTTCATTATTGTTCTAATTTATAAAATATATAATTAGGTACGACTATATAAAACTATGAAACACATAAAGTGAAATCGAACAAAAAATTGAATAACTTATTAAATATGTTTATTTCCGTAACTTAGGAATTTATTGGCATAAATATATGTTATCAACGATCTACTGCAAACATATATTCTTAGTATATTTTTTTATTTCATTAATAATTTATCATAATAAGATTCTAAGTTTACCAAATCATATCCCCCCGGGAGTGTCAAACCATGGGTGCATCAAGACACTTTGTCGTACACTAGTTCTCATTCTAGTATAGCTCAACGTGACGTTTTCATGTTTTACCCGTAGATACATATGTGTGAGAGCCACCACTATTTTTTCATTTCTATACATAGATTTATTTTTCATGATAAACCGCTTTCTAAATAATCACTAAACATTAGGGATGCTATTATTATACACTTTCATATCCATATGGGTTTCAGTAGGGTTTTCTAATCATAATCAGAAAAATAAATAAACCTATCATCTGATACAAACTATTATAAACCCTAATCATTATTGCACACATAAAAATGATTTATTACATAAAAATTCACTATATAAAAATATTATTATCAGGAGTTCTAGTGTCTTGAAAAATTACGAACATTACATGACAACTTAAGTACTAAAATACAACATTTTGTTTTGAAAACATCTCTTACGTGACCACAACATTCCTTCGAACATAGCATATCATGGGATAAACTAAGGGAATACAGAAGAAAATAGTGAAATATTAAGGCCATTAAGGGATAAAACAAGGCATAATATGAATAATACAATACATGTTATGGAATAGTAAAATCAATGGGGAAGAATAGGAACATGATCATAATGGCATGATATAGTATGATTATCAAAATCAAGAAATGGAGAAATAACATTTAACATAATATTAGCCTCATCCAAGGATAATTGAAAATGGGTCATGAGTAAAACCTCATTTAACATAAATTATAATGAGTAAACCCTAATTTCACATTGCGTGTCATGATATTATTCGTTACCCAATGCATTGGATAGCTATCAGGGCGAACCCTTTGTAAACATTTCATTTCATGCATAAGTGTTCTATATGGATCATATATCATGGAATCATTCAACATCATTATTTATTACATGATAAAGGAATGTTGAATAAATAAAATAATCCCTATATTATATTTTTATATCTTCATAAAGGTTAATACCCTTGATAGAGAAATTGGTATACTATTCACTTAAAAAGATGATTTTGGCATGGGAAATTTTGGCTGCATTAGGACGTCAAATATAATTCGTAAAATGGGTTGAAGAGACAGAAAAGGGAATCTCATAATAAATACATGATATTTAATGTAAGGGGGTCGTGGAACATAATATCCCAACATATGTAATGGAATTTGGATGCATTATATAAATTAATTTCTTTAATTTTAATGAGAAGAAAGAAATTCCTTACGGAATTTTGGAGTGGTAACAGTTGTACATGAGAGGAATTAATGACATATATTGATGTATATCATCAATAAAACATGATGAGGGATGTATGGGGAGGTGATTAATAGTACCCCAAAATTTTTAATTGAATGTAATAGGTTGTGAAAAAATAATGAAACATTAAAAAAATTAGAAAGGAAGAAATACCTTTCTTGGATGTGTGTGATTTCATGAGCTTGATGAGGGGCTTCTTGAGAGCTTGGGGAACCATTGGAGGATTCTAGAGAGAGGATGGAATATTAGGGACATGAACCATGATTTTTTAATAGAAGATTGTATTTTTTGGGTTTATATGGGAAAAAGTGTGGACTTCTTTAATATTTCATAAACATAGGATTTTGAATCTATATAATTTATTATTGAAAAACATAAACCCACCCATGGTCATTGAAAATGGTTTTTTTCCAAAGGGTAGTTGATCATATTATTTAATATATACTATGGATGAACATAAGTAAATAGTTGGCTTGATTATAAAGTGTTGAGTCACACCCTTCATGATAACTTTTTAAAATGATAAAATATTTTATAAGTATTTGCGGGAAAATTACAGAATAATAAAATTAATCAAAACAAATCTAAAATGATGTTATTTTAATCAGAAATCATATATTGGTCATAATGACCTTTTATTTTATTTTATTACAATACTATTGGGTAATTATGATGTCATAAAACACATTATATATTAAAAAAGAATCTAATTTTGCACAAAAATTTTTTGTCTAAAAAATTTATGAAAAATTCAACATTGGCTAATTTCAATTTCCAGATTCAAAAATTAATATTCATTTTAACAAAATAATTTTCAAAATGTGTTATTTCTCAATATTAAAATAAAAACTAATAGTTACAGAAAATTCATGGGTTTTTAAAAATAAAGTTTTCAAACCTTAATAAAAATATCATTTGAATTCATAAAAATTGTACGAGAATTTATATTTAATACAACTTAATGTAGATATTATATTTCATTAACATATAATTTAATTCTAAAATCTATAAATTCATTAAAATCGGTTTCATAAAAGAATTTATTTATTAACTAGAAATTCTATTTTTTCTTTAAAACCTTTTTACAAAGAAACAATAATAAAAGGAATATATATTCATTATAAAAAAATAATGCACATAATAAAATTTATAGGTAATTGATACATAACCTCTTATAACACATGAATAAGACCTAATGGTACAATGTCTTTTATTGATTGACTCTTGCGGAGTCTCACATAATATTACTCAGGTGGTATTATCTCTTAACATTCACTTATCCTATAGGTGATTTTGTTCAAGATTAACTTGTTGATGCTCAGCATGGACATATTCTATATTGAAGCCTAGTGATTTTACCTCCTTTTTCAGCTCCATAAAATGGGCTTCACTTGGATAATTTATTCTGGATGATTCCATTACTTCTTTTTTATTAAGTAAATTTTATTTGATAAAGCCCTATATTAATATTTACCATGCGATCACTTTTCAAAAGCTACATTTTCAATGTTAATGATTATGAATGTAATTTTAAAATCCAAAAACATAAAACCAAGAAAGTGAATATGTTTTATATAACCATATTTTGTAATAATAAATTTAATTAGATCAAGATGAACTTTCATTAATAAATGATGCAGTTGTTACATTTAATATATCCTTTACCATGTCATATATCTCCCTATGTCTGGCATGGAACGCATGGGGGTGGGGGTGGTGGAGGACACTCACAGCATCAGCCACATATTGTTACTCCTGCTACACCAATACACATTTACTACCCTATAGACATCCATTCTTGAAACTCTAATACTTCCAAGGTGGTCCATCCATTAGATCCTACATATTATCATTTCTATTTGGACACTCTCTATCATGATTTACCTATTCATATCATGAATAATAATTCCCCTCACGTGGTTGGCCAGATCTAGAATGGACGGATTGATACTGAGACCCTCCATCCTAGAATCACCTCCAAAAGTACTTTGGATTCCTAGATAACAAATTCTATAGTTGGGCTCCAACTTCTAAGGACATGACTTCCATGTGACCATAACTAACGGTCAGGGTCTTCTAATCAAGAAATATCTCTACAACCATGGACTGTTGAGGCACTCACACATATGCGGGATTTCATGGTTGTTCTACAATTGACATGATCTTCTAGTGTAGGCCCTAATAAAATATTATTGATCTAAATAATGGAACAAAAAACCAAACCAGGGAATAACACAATAGGCCTGCACACCTCGTAGAGTTCTATTCTATTGTAATGACTTCTTGCTGATGTTGTAAAAGATCATGGATCAGTACCAAACACATCATGGAAGTACATAACTCATCCTATGATATCTGGTCGAACTCTTCCTTTGTTAGTGTCACCTTAACATGGGTGATCATCAGAAGACACCACCATCATCCGGGATATCCATGAGGAAGGTTCTCAACTAGGACCACAAATGAACGTTAGGTGTCCTCACAAGAATGAATACATGTTGACTACCTCAAACCAGTCATCAAATGCCTGGGGGTCTAGATCACTTCATCACCTATGAGGTATCTACCTTTAGAATTGATTCAATCCAATCATCCTATGAACATTATTGGTCTTCATTACTAGAACAAACTGCTACTCAACAGGTGGTGGCTCTATTGTAAGACCCCCAGGAGGTCCATCCCCATATCCAGTGCCCTATGTTGGTGCCTTTCCATATGGAATATTATTATCACAATAACTCCACTGATCCCTATTGGGATATCATCATAGAGGAATCCTAAAATAAAATCCCTGGTGTTCCATATTACAAGAGTATATATATGAAGATGACTCAAGAAGGGTATGTAAAAACGAAACGCAATGCTATATTATGCATGCACCATAAATTTTCCATGAAACCATTGTCTTAATGTTCTGAGTAAAAAAGAATGTTATCAGATGGTGAGTGGAAACAATGGGCACTACAACAACTGCAGATAATATTTCTTGAGATCCATATTTGATACATCATAACATTATCTCTATACACCCTAAAACAATATCATGAGAAAGTGGTCCCAATGTAGAACTAGGCTCTAATAACACTCCTTCATGACTCAACCCAACAAGGATCGATCCATGGATACCCAATCCAATATCCATAGTGCATGGATATAACCAAAGAACTGAGGAGGCTAGCACACACCTGTGTGGCCTTAACCTATGGTACCTATATGAAAACACCCATATACACCTCTCTAAACAAATTTAGAGAAATAAATTGAAAAATTTCATGTATACAACTATTCAAAACTAGAGTATATAATAATTAGAAAAGGAAATATAAAGGTTTCATTAAAAGAGAAGTGTAAAAGAACACAACCTACTTATATGAAGAGACTCACTATCAAATTAACCCATTAAAACTATATGGCTACACATCGATAAACACCCTGGTCATTCTATCTCAATAATCCTTGCATGCTCCATATCCTCCTGGTACTTGGTCGAAATTCATGTGGTCTTATAAAGACACAAAATACATAGGAAAGGCTAACACATGGGTGATTATAAAGATACCCTATTAGAACCCCAAATACCATAAAGAAAAGAGAACAACTGAAATGAAAAAATATGATAAAAAATCTCTGGGGAATCCAAATGAGAGAGAAAATCCATCTCATGCCTTTCCTAAAATAAATACGAAAACTCATATCTTATCAAATGAGATGTCAACCATGATGTGAAAACACCACAAGGACTCACAATAAATAAAGATATAGTAATATCATACTATAAGTATCATGAGCTTCTGACCACAATTTACATGATAGGTTCTACTCAATGCTATATAGAAACAATCATTTATATACACACAATCCACGAGATCTCCCTGATGGCATATATGATAGTAAATACTAAATTGGGAAACATAAATCTTCTAGAAAAATAGAACCATAACAAGGGAATACATCTGATATATCATTCTCATTAATTGTCTCCACCATGAAAGTATTGATGAAACTAAGTAGATTTCACTACTCAGCTTTGATATCCCACCCATCCCATATAGACGTTGATAAAACCCTTATTATAACCATCCATGGTATGAAATCTCATAAAGGGGATCCATCCATCGATCCTCTGGGGGATACTAAAAACCTATACTGTTAAAATTATATCCCAAAAATTAATCAAATAGGGGATAACTCCTAGGAACAATAATGGGATACCAACACCCAGTCTGATAACCCTATGATACCTCTTAGGTGATAGAACACTCCCAGGATCTGCTGGGGGATACCAAAGAAGAATCTATTGTCTTATAGATCATATCACCTAGATATTGTATTTATGCATGCACAATGTTGGTCACAATGACTCAACAAAACCGATTTTGTTTAAATTATAATGTTTTTTTTGTACAAACAACAAATTAAAATAGGTACAAAACCAACTACTATGTAGGGGTAATAAGACCAATGTGGCCACAACCCTACTGAAACTACTCACTAGGTAAGGGATCATACTATTGATGTTAACAAATAACCTAATAGACTGTACATCAATAATGGGGACCACCGCCCTTGTTGATTTGTTCCCAATGATACCAACAACGAATTATAGGTAAATGATGTGCTACTGGATCCCACTACAGCCTCTCAGGAGGGACACAACAACTCTATCAAAATGAGAGTAGATCCCACCCCAGCCATGTATTATGGATTCTATATCTCTATGAAATATCATCAAATATATGGGGATCAAATTCAAAGTGTGATCATATAATTCCACACAAAAAATCATTGGGAATAACTATTTGAGCTCACTCCACCATCGCTGGTCTGAACATTACTAACTCTAGTGATCCACATATTAACCTCTCCTAACATATATTGGGTCCAAATAGTGGAAAATATCTTTTAGTATATACTACACATCTCAACATAGGATACTCAATGGCTTGAATCTGATCCCATAAGAAGGAGAAATGATATGAAAAAATTCCTCCAAGAGGATAATACATGGTTTGAAAGGGGTTCTACACAACATGTGATCCCAAAACAGTACTCATTCATGTCCAATAAACATGTGTCATGGATGGGAATGTGAGATCACATGGAATTTATAGGTTGTACACATCATGTCTCACCTCACCTAGGACCTATCCAGGTATTCCCTTCACATGACCTGCCCATCTGTGTCACCCACACGACATGTTCATGGGTACATGTCGTTCCCTAAAAAAATAGACACCTATTCATGTCGTCTACATGTTTATTTGTTTCGAACCCAATTCCCAAGTACTCTGGTATGGTAACATCACATTCATGTGTATATTTACATGGATTCCTAGTACCCCAATACCTACAACAAGGGGTTATTACGTGATGTGTAACCCCAAGAACATGGTTTGTATCACCAAAAATCATCATCCTCAAATTTTAAGAACACAAAACGTGTTCCTATAGTCTAAAACACATGTAAATGAGAATATATTTTATAAATTCCCAGCAATAATCCCAAATAACCCATGTTATCCTCAAAACACCTAGATCAAGCTTAAAGGGGTTACCTAAAGGCTTCCAAGGACTCTAAAACCATATAAAGATGCATAAAAGGGGGATAATGACTAAAAACTCAATAAATCAAACATTGTGGTGAAATAAAAAAGGCATCATGGTCTAATCGCCACGGAAAACATATTGATGACTAATCTGGGATCAATAGTCATCTTGATCTGAGATTGAAGACACCACTTTCCTCAATTCAGTCATTATGTCAGCCATCTGTAAAAAGGGGGATAGGGAGGTGGTTGTATTCTCCTAGAATTAAGACCTAATGGATGAAGACATGTGTAATATTATAATATTTATTAATATAATATCCTTCTATAAACTCCATGTAACCATCTCACAATCGATCAGAAATCCAACACTAATAATGTTTATGTTGTGCCTAGGGTAAAAAAAGTGTTATGAACTCAAACAGGGTATCATAAATTTGATAGGTGACTACAATTAGGAGTAATTATTATTTACAAAAGAATCTCCTCAGATTTGTTAATATATTTTTAATATTTTGAATACCACAACAAAAAGGGTCTACAAAACATAGAATCCCACCTTGACTCACTGCCAGGAATAAAAAATATTTTTGTGAATCTTCCAATGAATTACATGTCAAAACATGACATACTGCACTTATCCATGCTAAATTTTAAATTGATAAAATTTACAAAATTTACATCATTTTCATTTTTAAATAACGATTTTTTAATGTAATTGTTTTCAATATATATTAACTTCCTTTATAAAAATCATTATGTCATATTCTGGTATCTGTTCTTGATGATTCATTTTTAAATAAAGTTTTTTCAATTTACATTGAAATATTATATATCTATAATAAATATACATTAATTAAATAAATATTTTTGAAAACTAATATATTTTTATGTATTTAAACCTTATAATTTAAAATATAATATCTTTTTAATTTCAAAATTATGCAAGATTATTCTAAAAAAATGTTCTAAGTGTATTTAAACATCATTTATTGAAAACATTATATATCATTCATGTTTAAATTATTATTGAATATCATAAAAGGAAAAAGTTTTAATGTATTTTTACTTATCTATTTGGAATTTTCATATATTCTAAGAGAATTTTTTCTATAAACTGAATTAAATATGGTATTCAAAAGTCATCATGTAACATTATATAAAATTATTACATCTATTTGTTTTAACATAAATGGTTTCATATCAGTTGGTTTAGGTTATTTTCATTTCATGAAGAAATGGAAAAATAAAAGTGTGGCTTAGGGAAATAAATTGTGTTCAAGTGTTAAATAATGGATGCAGAGATTAATCTCACATGCCTAAACCGATGGAAGATAGGTCAGCAAGAGAAGGGTGGAAAAAAGGAAAGAAAATCCCTACAAAATTGGGAAAGTGGAGAAGGATGTATGGAAACTAGAGAAATAGATGAAGATGAAGGGTTGTGTTTGAAGATCATAGTCCACTCCAAGGATGAAATGAATTAAAATGTTGTATGGACCAATGCCTATTAAGGGAAGATTAAAAGAATATATGAAACAAGGATTCAATTTGATTCCACCAAATGTAAATAAGTGTGGATATATAATTAAGACCACATAATGTCGCGTGGATTCAATCATTGAAAAATTAATATGGAGGAAATCATTCATAAAATGGAATAAATGGTTACTCACCCTGATAAACTCATCAGTAATGATATAGGTACTTAGGTTAGTACTATGAACTGGGAATTATATATTGTGTCTAAATCAAATAATCTTATTGTTGTGTTTAATCATTTTGTGATCAATTTAAACAAGTAGTGGTATTTTGTTTTGCAAACTATGGTTCCCACTTGTCATTAATGTATCTAAATTAAAATTTAAATTTGAATCGATGTAATTTAAAGTTATTCTCCATACAATTTTATGTACATGGGACTATGCAAGGTTGGTTAGTGATTAGAAAAAATCATTATATTTCATATAACAAATATTGTAGCCTATATTGAGCCACATTAATGGACTGCATGGTTTTTCCCAAACATGCGGCCACCCAGTGCTTATCCAGAACCCTTGGAGAGATTGGGATTTCCTTAGTAGGAAAATATGATAGAAAATCATGTACCCCAAATACAAATCCACTACATGTTCACAGTTATTTCTCGTCGTATCACTTTATCATGAATCATCTCTAGAAAACCATATGAGAAGACATTAAATGATATGTATTTATATATTATAATTACTAAGACCGTTGTTTAAAAAAGTGATCTAATCATAACATATTATCATTACCCAATCCTTCTAAATTGGTCTAAAGGATTCTCTCTAGGGATTATATGTGTATTTCCATTGTTTTGTATGGATCATCTGGAGGGATGTTGAATTGGTTTCCTTGTATAGTTTTTCATTCTATATCATCAATAGATATAGTCCAATATTGTCTTTTATAGACCAATACTGATTTTAATTAAGTATATAAGGGGTTTGATATAGTATTTATGTTGTTCATGTGGATTTGGGATCTTGATTACCCAATCTAATCTTATATGGTCGTCATTTTCAATGGTAAATTATTGTACATCAATTATTATGGTAGGTTTTCAAATTCATAGATTAAATAAAATATATAATTATTGATTATTTTTTCATGTAAAATTTCTTTTTTTCATAATTAATTTGAATATATTTCAGATTATAATGCGTTTTTATAAATTAATTATTGAATTACAAGTGGTTTCATTAAAAATAATTTCCCATCACACTTCTAGTTTGAATATATTATTTAATTATGGTTTTTATTTTGAAATAATGTTCGAAAAAAGTGGATTGTCTTTGAATTAATTTTTTTTTGTAAATTTTTTTCATTTCATTTCATTGGATTCTGAAAATGATGTATTATTTGGAACCATTGGTGTGAAATGAAATAGACATAGGTTACTATAGTGTGTGTGGAACTTATAGGGATAAATTTTACGATACCATGTAACTATGGATGGAAATGATATTTTTCATTAAAAAAAATATGAAGATTTTAGGATTCTTTTTGGTCAATTATGTATTATAATATGATGGTTCCCAATATTGTGTAATTTTTCAATTTCTGTTCATTCAGTGCATGCTGTATTTTTTTCATGGACTATTGATCATAATTTATCAAATGATGTTGTATCACATGGTTACAAATGGTGGATTATTTTAGTGAGATGTGTTGAATTTCATACCTTATGGTGTATTAATATGAATTTATTTTTGTATCTCATATTATTTTAATATTCATATCTTCGGAATATAAAATATTTTTTGAAAATATAAGGAAATGATTTAAAATTTGTTTTGGATATATAAAAAATAATTATAGAACAATTTTCATTTTAAAATATATAACTTCATACATCGTGTTATGAGACCATGTATAGAGTCAATAATGGATTTATACTTTTATATTCAGTCACACACTACATTTCATATGGTATGTTTTAGATTATTAAATATATCTTCATAGAAAATGTAATCAAATCATGTAGAAATTTAATTCGTCTCATTGTTACATAATTCATAGATGGATTGATTGGTGGTGATGGTTTTACACTCGAATTCTTGTATGGTTTACCTAGTAATTCATTTCTAATTAATCATATTTATATTGGGATTACATGATCTTGTGGTAACTATTTCTTCCAATTTTTTTACAAAATATATTCCTTGTATTGCTTAAATTAATAAAATTATTTGGTTATATATATTATATATTTCTATATAATAGTCAAATCATATGGAATGTTTAGTTAACCCAAGTGGTTTTTATATATTTTCTATCAAAGGGATTCTATGCAGGTTTTTTGTTAACACTGCCTATGTGTGGTTCTATGTCTTGTGTATATATGAGTTTAGACTATCAGAATTCAGGTTGTATGTGCGAGAGGCTTCCTAGCCAAGTCATTACCATGTTACAAATTGAGTTACAAAGGGTGGTCAAACAAAATTATATGTTACATGACTAGTTGTTTTAGTTCATTTGAATAGACCGAATTGAATATTTATTGAAATTAATAATTCCATTAAAAAATTACTTCTATTTGAATAATTCATCATTTCTATAAATTCTTGATGTTTTAAATAATAGACAATGATTCATGATATTGGTCATATGTATTTGGAATTTTATACTGTTATTAAATATAAAGGCATCCAATAATAGATCTTTAAAATCTGTGAGAGGATATTGGGAGATAGAATCAGCTAGAGAATCATCATATAGACAATTATGTTGTCAATTCTGTAATCCATATAATTTACGATTTGGGATATGTGGGTGAGGGAACCCATGATGTCTGTTGGATCATGGTAAGGAATTTATTATGTAGTATCAACGTATCACATTTGGTTACATGGGATCCATGTAATCATATGATTGGATTGAGTGTATTTAGTGGATCATCAAATTAATTATGACTCTTGGAGTATCTATGGTGGGGTTCACTATTTATATTCTTAAATGTACAGTACAAAGATGGTGTTCCTATGTTGTGTATGTTATGTTGCACCAAAATATAACATTTACATATTTTATGAAATAATCAATGTGTTTTTTTAACCCAAGAAATTATGTGTGGCTGAAAAAGTAGTGTTACTCAAATAGTAGAAAGGGGAGATTACCGTTCACTAGTATTCCATAATTTTTGGTGAGCTGGTTAATCTTTTACTAGCGTTAGTCAGAAATTTGTACATAATGGATTGAATATTTTATTTGGGATTTAGGTCAAATATACTGTTGAATTTTATTCTCTTGTGTCTCTAACCATCATGGATCAATTAATAAATCATATATGGATAAGGTAGTAATAGATAGAAAATATGGTGTGGGAGGATCCTATATTGGTGAATATATTATCTTGGGTTTGTATTGTAGACAAAAAAGGAAGTTAAATGATGATTTATTATCATTATGAATTGATTCATGGGATTCATCATAGTATAATCTAGCTGTTAGCTTATTTTATTGTATGAGTGGTCTTATTAAGCCTAACTATTCGTATGATCTTAAGACATTTCATTATTTTGGATTGTATAGCCACAAAATGTGTATTTGAGAAATTAATTCATTAGGAATTAAGGAATTAATCACTATTACATGAGTTTTGCGGTTTTAATTGATTCTTCTAAGGGACATGTGATTAATCCTTTGGACAATGGGGATATTTGGGTGGCTAAGAACTGAATACTTTATATAGAAGTTTTTATTCCATAAGAGTATAATGCAAGGAAAACTACTTTTAATGGTATGGTTATTATATCCCCTTATATAGTGATAATGTTTCTGACATAAGTTATTTTAATTCCACTATATCATCATATTTAGTTAATGTTTTGATATTATATTCAATGCATATTGAATTTCTATTGTATCTTGCCACAGCATTGGGAATGTGGTCCCAAAAAAGATTCATGTTTCCCACATGTCAAGTGGTGATAGTTTACTATGATGTGGAATGAAATTGTTTAGTTCTTCATATTGAAATATTTGACAGGGTTCATAGCATGGATTGAATGGTTTTCTTTAATGGACTTATATAATATTATCATCATCTTGTTTTTATTTTATCTTCTGATGTGTCACTCATGTTTCCCAGGAGGAGTTGGACTCTTGATTGGGAAGGTTGACACAAATTATTCCATAGACAAGGTTATAATCCTGAATATTATTATATATGTTTCATAATACTGATTCCCTTTATTTGGGATATCAACCTATTACTATATTGTTTGTACAATGATTTAATCTCCTAGGATTAATATGGGTTATGATAATAGAAGAGGGTCAAATTATCTATTTTCCACCTACATGTTATGATTTCCATTTAAATTCCATTTCATTGTATGTAACCTAATTTCTTTATGGAATATAATTTTATGCTTTTATACTTTAAGGGGATATTATTTATTCATCCAGTAATATATCTTTGGGATTCCTGTGTTCTTGTTGCTAAGAATGAAGATTGATGCCTCAGTTTTTTCTTGGATTAATGAAATTCAATTAGGGTAACTATTAAGAATATATATTTATTTCCTAATATTGATGATATTTTGGACATACTTAGCTTAGAATGTTGGATTGAAAAGACGAGACATCAATAGGGGTATCACCAGTTGAGAGTCTGATAGGATTATATTCCTTAAAAACCTTTAAAACCGATATGTGAATATTACATTTATTTCCATTCTATTCAGTATCACTAAATCTCATATGGTATTTATGGTTTTTTTGATCTTAATACTTCATTAGTTCTTAGACTCATTTTTTCATGTTCATGGATTAATCTTTTCTATTATCCCTATAAATGTAGGATAATATTGACCAAACGGGTATCATTCATTGAACATTGGAATTACATCATATATATTTCTAGCATTGGATTTGTGAATTATTTATTGAGGAAGTCAAATTTCTACAAATATTTTTTCACTCATTGGAATATCAGTAGATATTGAAATGATATAGTTTGTCATGTACTGAGTTCATCATAGAAAACTGTTTGGGGACCAGGGGTTCTAGGGGGTGCCAAGATATATAGGTGGGTTGTTTTATATATCATCAATATCACATTATTGGTTATATATTTATCCAATTAGGGTCAAATGTGTTAATGGAGTGCTACATTTTAGATAACCTTTTAGGAGATAATGGTGAGAATGACTTCAATACAAATTACGATTCTTATGAAATTTATTTTAGGTTATCATGTTTTTAAGATGCTTCTTCTGTGTGTATTATAAGTTTATTAATGAAGGGAAATTGTGTGGTGGCCTATTACCTTTTCCTGTAATATAATCATGTGATTAACTACACTACCAATGATATTGTGTTAGAACCAGTTATGAATAATCTCAAAAAGAGGTATTTGTATCTCATTGGGATGTGGTTTAAATACTATCATGATTATAATAGGTTGATATATATTATTACCCATATGGATCAATTCATGTGATATAGATTTTGAGTGGTGTGTCTTTAGAATTTTCTATTTGTAATTTTATACTCATGTGGGAAAGTGAATGTGGTTACTAATGTGTTGAGTAGTCAATGATTTATCCAAGACAAGAAGGAATCATTTTAGTAGTGTAATGTGATGATTTTTTCTTGTTTTGAATAGTTTGGGAGTAGAAAAGGATTCAATATATATGTTGATGAATTTAATGAAAGATGAATCATTGTATGATGAGTCTATTCAACTCGATTGGGTAATATTAACTGAGAGGATAATCATTGGTAAAACCATTTGTATTGGATAGACAATTTGTAAGTGTTCCTCGTCATCGATTGGAGAAATATAACATCATAGTAGTTTTGTTGATAGATTTATATGAGGTATAATATGATGCAATTTGAACACCGTTGATGTTCCTCTATACACCATGGGCATACCATGATGCATAACGACATGAGAAGTCAGTATGGGCGTCCTAGTACAAAGTGATTTATATCATATTTTATTCATCATCGTCATAATTATCAATTTTATTCAAGGGTTAAAATAACATAATGACAATTTTAAGAGGGATAATAGCATAGGGGGCCAAATGTAATGGAGTCTAAGGTAAACCCATTAGATCAAATTCACCCACATAGGATTAAAGATATAAATTTTGGGAAAACAAGTTACATTGGAAGCATTTTCTGCAAGAGAGACAAGGTAATAAACTAATTTTTTACCCTCATTCCATGTATGGGTTACCTTTACATTGTTGTTGAGGTGGACCTTACAAATCCTAATGATGTAAGAGATTGTATATGGAACAACTCCTCTATTGTGTAAGGAATCATGAAATATTATTGAATTTATTTCCACTCAAGAGAGGGGAGTATTTATCAGTGTAATGGTTTCACCCAGTAAATTTTGCTTTTCCCTATACAAGTATCGAAGAGATGCTGCCATAGTGCACTCTGAAGTCTAGTAAAATACATCCTTTATGGTTGCAAACAACCCCTCCATCACGCATGTCCCCTAACATGAAAGATCTATTTCAATTGATTTAAATACGATTATTATGGGGAGACCATCACACCAAGTGGCCCTGTATCCTAGAAATATAGGTTGGTGGGGAAGCATGCAGAATTATAATCGGGGGATCCTCCCTCCAATTACTGATTAGTGACAGAATGTCGACAAAAAAATAGTTGTCCTCACAATGATGAAACAACATGTTGCTGTAAATCCCTTATATTTGGCTTAGTTTTTGGCTTTCCACAGGAACCAACACCATGCACAGTTAACCACACTTCTCGCCATATATTCTAGGATGTTGTCTTCTTTTCCCATAAACCATAGGATCATGAATGATTTATCAATCAACTCCTGAGGTGAAAATGATGTAAACCCACCATATAACTCCACACCTTACATTCCCAATCACCTTCAATGAAAATGTGTTTCTAATAATCATCTCACTCCTCCATTTATCATTGGAATCTGGAAGGCAGGTTGTTTCCCATTCTTTATACATTTTCATCTATAGTTATTTACGAGTTTATGATCCTCAAAATGATAAAACTTTATTTCATTGGAATCATATTGCATCAAACCACATAATTCTATCGACCACATTGACCTGGAGTTCTGAATATCCTTTGATAATTATTTGAGTTGAACATCCCCAATTTGGAGGGAGTGAAGACACATTTAACTTTGTCTGAGTAAATGTCAATTGAATGAATCACCTCTTTCTGATTCTTTTACAATACTAACTTGATGAAAAATTGGTGTAGGATCTATTCCATAATGTAAATTGTTGGAGTTTGGAATCCCTTCTATCTAATATGTTTTCTTTCCGAGTCATGGTACCAGAATATAATATTACCATCCCATATTATCCATTGCGTGTTCGAAAGAATATTTGGTATGTTGTTTCATATATTGGACCAAAGGGCAGAGATGTGTGCATCAAAATTATCCACATTAATTCCCATACTTCTGGACATCGAATCCCCTCCATAGTTTATATTACTCAATTGTTTCCCATGAAATATTTTCAAGTATGTAGTAGATCTTTATTTATAATATCATGATGTTAATCCACCCTTCGTTAATAGGTCCTTAAATGTTGGCCAATGAAACCCAGTGTCTTTTCGTTCTGATAGAACATCGCATATAAACAATGGAAGATATTTATCAATGGTATTGAAAAAACATTTCATCGCATTAGGGGATTCCAAATAATGGATCGACATATTTGAGAGGACTCTATTAAATATGGAAATCCATCCAACAATGTATAAGAAATGAAATTTCTATTTGAGGGCTCATCTCAAGATATTTATTGCAAGATGGTCAAAATCACATATCCATGTTCTTTCTGGGAGATGGGGGTGACGAGATACTCTATTGGGAGTGATCCCCACCGAATGGATACACAGTTACATAGATAAACTTTCCTACTAAAATCACACCTTTTAAAGATATAGATGTTTCTAGTATACATATTATCAACTTGACAAATCTAGTGGAAATACTTTTTGAGTTCCCAGATGAGGCCACACATTAATCTCTTACCTATATTTGCAAAAACAAATATTTAATAAAAAAAATATTGAGGGATGTGGAGAGAAGGTTCCATTTCCGTTGGTAGGAGATAATTTCACCATTGGATATACCATTGTTGATGATACAACTGAGTTTATACTACATGAGAATAAAGATTCTATGGGAAATGGGGTAACCTTAATGAAGCCCTCTAGTCACCTTGACAAATCCTTGAGTGTTCCCGATAATGGACGACACCATCAAAGGGGAAATGTCGCATCTGAAGAGGATATCACCGACCTAGAATGAGAGACCCATTCTTACAAGAACCTCGTCAAAAAAAAACCATTCAATTGTATCATACTTTTTATTTATATATATATTCATGGATATATTAGAACCATGGGTCTTGTTATTCATATCTCTCATCATTTCAATAGACAATGCTACACTCCTTGTATAGTGAGACCTTTAACAAAGCCACGTTTCTCGAGGGAGATCGATAATGGTAAAATCCTAGAAAGACTCACATTAATGAATCTATAAAGAGTATTGTAAGGGATATTTCACATAATCATTGGTTTATAGTTAAGGAGGGATGAGGGATACTTGGTCAACAGAATTAGTACTGTTGTCAATGCACAAGAAACCTGTAGTATGATTCCTTCGTGAAAGAAGTCCTAAACAATAGGAAAATATGACATTTTCAGGATAATTTAATGACATAAATAATCACATAATTTTGTATCTTTGATGAAGAAATTGAAGGGTTATTAGGTCAAAATATGGTACATCTAATATATTCTTATACTTCATTAGGATCCCTATACAATTATATTTTATAGAGAACTAGGGTTTACATCTAGGATCAAGAATCGAATGTGATAAGAAATAGGTTTCTACTTGAAATTGAGAATGACTAATCATCAATTGATATTTCAAGGATATAAAGATCTACCAAGTTCATCATATATTCTTTTGGGTTCTATGTATAATTTTGGTGGCTCTCCGGAAAATAATTTCCCTATACTCAAATTTTTCTATAAAATTAACTATCTTGTTTCTATAAGGATGGGTGAATTTTATGAATTCTATTCGTATCAATGTTTACCTTGAATATTATTTCTAGAGTTGGGAGAGTAGTCCTAGTTTGGGACGAATCTTTTATTTGAGATGATGTAAAAGATATAGTTGATCCAGAAGTGGTTGGTCGAAAATAAAATTCATCAAAAATATTATGTATTTCATCGTTGTTGGTAACTATAGAGTGTTTGGTTAAGGATGAAGTCTTTCTCAGTGCTTCTCTTCACTTGGGTCATCATTTATTGGGTATGTACATTATGATTCACTGAGGATCATTGGACCCTTTAGGATCATGGAGAGACTTCTAGAGTTGATGTACCAGTTCTAATTTATATCCTATATGAAATTGATCCGTGATGGGTATCATGATTAAATGTTAATGAGGTATCTCATGTATAAATTACATGTTATTGAATGGGAGGATTTTGATCTTGAGAATAAAACCAAAGTTATTGAGAATCTTGTTCACATTATAGATCGCTAGGATAATGTATTGCATAGTAAAATAATTTCCATCATCTAGGTATTTTGGAATTTCATGTTGGACATCCATGAGACATGGGATATGGAATCTCTAATTCGGATGTAGTGAAAAATACATGAGCCTTATCCCAGTTGGTGAGGACTCATTATGTGAATCCACAAGACATGGGATAAAATCTAGGCGGAGATTAATTTTCGGGGTACTGTAGCAGTACTGTAGTAGGTACTGTAGCAAGAACTATGCAGAACTGTAGTAGGTACTATAGTGGGAACTATAGTAGGCACTGTTTGGCACTGTAGTATCCGGGAATATTCCGCTATTGGGGCCTTTGGGCCACCGATTTGGTCCACGAGTCCTTTAAGGACTTCGGGCCACCCAGGATGTCGGGTCAGTATGGAATTTGGGCCACCTCAAGGCCTTAGGGCCACCTTAAGTGAAGATGCAAACTAGACAACCTACAAGGAAGAAACATCAAAGGAGGAGTAGCAAAGATCTTTCCCCATAGTAGAAGCTAAAATGATTTCAAGAATGAGAGGGTATGTCACCTGCCATCAGGACAAGTCTGGTCATGCATGGGAAAGCCTAGATATACAGCCATGTGAAGGTGGAGAGCTGATTTCACAATGAAGATGCTAGGGAGAAGTAGTTCCATGTAGTGAGTCTGAGTTGTATGTAATTTTAGAATTCTACTGGCATTGAATTCCACTAAGGCATATGATCCATGTAATACTTATGCATATGGGCCTTGTAAGGGTTCCACCTCACCCCTTGAAGGATGGATTATCAAAATCAATGAAAAATGAAGGCCTTCGGGCCATTAGAGGATTTAGTGAAAACCATTTATAAAAATTCTGGAATCATTATTACTATTTATTGACTTAAATACTTTATTTTGGGGAAATATTCATGTTTCATTAATTTCTGAAAGTCACATCATGAGAATTTTTAGTATCATCGGAGTTGGGTATTTTTTGGTGTTATTTCATGAAATTATATAATGTTTTGGTGGAAATTTGTTCTATTTATTATTACATCATTGTTAGGGTGGATTATTTGGTTTTTTCAAGAAAACCACGTGTATTTTGTTCCACCTCTAGAAGGGGGATCATTGTTTTCCCAAAAAATATGACAAACATGTGAGTATGATAATGCCATAGATATTTGGAGGTTTCACGATTGATTTATTGTAAAAGAATTTGTCATATCTTGATCCTCAAAAAATATTCCATCATAGGTGAATAGTTAAGGCACACAATTACACATAACCATGTTTCCTACCTAGTGAATAATGACCATAATCATTTAATGCTCCAAAATTGTAATTAAAATGTCTACATACATTTTATTATCATAAAATGACACACTAATATCATATTTGATAATCCAAATCTTCCATAATTTATTATAAGCTTATATCATTGGAATATGTGTGGATTAATATCATTCTTAATATTTCATGTAATGGTTTGTTTCATTCTTTGTTTTGATTACCAACATCATTGTAGATTTTTGATAGATATCATCATCTCTAATCTTGTGGAACCCAAGTAATCTTTGTAATCTAGATATAACTGTTCTGATAGAGTATATACGTGTTTTTTTTGGATCTAGGGTCAGGAGGACCTCATATTATATTACATCGTCAATCATTTAGATGAAAAATACATACACATCCATTATTGAAGAAGGTTTTTCTTTACAAAGGGTATGTTCAAAATTTTGGTTATTATATTTGGTAAAATTCCATTTGGTTCTTAATTTAATTGTTTGATTATTTATTAAATGTTTTTATTTGAATGTAATCATTTATTAAAGTGGTTTTTCATTTAAAAAACATTTTTTCATGCACCATGTGTTCGATTAAATGCTTGAATGGTGTTTTTGAGGTGGAAATGGGGTTTTCAAACTCCAATGAAAATTGGATTAGATTTGAAAATGTATTATTTATTGTGGGGATTTTTTTGAAATGTATTTTGGAAAAAAACTAATTGATATATTTTTGGGCCTGAGGAAATGGATATCGTTAACCCTATTTTGAGTGGAACCACTATGGGTTACTTTTTTGATATCAATATACTATGACATCACTCAATATCGGTTGGTAAAACATATTATTGGTTTTTTAATATTTATTTTCTTGTATGTATCCCCATATTATAGGTCCATGTATGCTATAATTTTTCATTTACATTTGTTTTTTTATGTAACAAGTTTTCTTCAAGGAATATTGTTCACATGTCTTCACATCATGTGGTATCACTTGGTTTCACCTGACGAATTGTGCCATTGATATATGTCTAAAATAATACCTTATTTTGTATAGATGTGGATTCATGTTTTACAACATATTCTTATTATATTCTCATATAGGGAATATGAATTTATTTTATGAATACTGAAATAAATAATTTGGTTTTAGATTTATGAAAAAGATATGTAAAACTATTTTTTATAATCTAGAACTTTTGCAGTCATGAAATTAGACTTTAAATAGTCTATATAGTGGTAACATACTAGGAATTTCAATAACACCCTACATTTTATTGGTTAGTTGTAGATGTTTTATTATAGTATACTCATAATGTGATGGAAATCATTTAGCATCCCAGAAACAATCATTATTATAGCCTTTATTTCTAGAATGAGATGGTTTTGATGATTGGATGCATGGAAACTCATTATTTTTTGTCTAGTTATAGTATTCTATTTTATGTTATTTTTATGTGTTGAGAGGATGATTTTGGTTCAATTTCACATTCATTATTCTATGGTTTCATGTACTAGTTTGGTTATATTATATATGTTTTTAATTTATATTTGTATACATCATCATGATATATATATAAATCAGGTTGCTAATTTATTTGACCAGTGTTGGTTTATTACAGTTATTATTCTATTTAAAATAGTAAATTTAATTTTTTACTCAATTTATTGAAATTTTTTAGGAAAATAATATCACTAATATTTACCCTCAAAGACTTACTTGTAATTAAATGGTGTATTGATCACATTTTATGTTATTATGGTTTGAAATATTTTAAAAAATGTGTTTGATTGTGAAATTGTTTCTGTAATTTAATGTAATAAGATTAATTTAAATGTTTTTTAAAGACCATTTGTTTTCATATGTAAATTATGAGATAATTATTTTTATTGATTAAATTTTATTTATAGATTATGAGAATGGATGGACCTCTATCCCTATATAATAAATTGTTTATAGGATTATAAATCCTCAGATATAAATGTTATGTGAACAGGTAATCATAACATGAGGTTCACAATGGCTGAGTGGCTGAAAATATTCTCTAATAATAATTTACATGTGAATAGGTTTGTAAGTATCTAGGAATATGTAGGATGATTGTGATGGTATTAAGATATTCTCCAAATATTATTTTTTAACATGTTTAGAGGTTACAAGGTTTAACAAGATTTAGTTTGAAGGCATTAATATGTACTCATAATTTTACATGGGAACATGTTATCATGTCCCCTAGATCACTCAAGGTGAGTGTGATAGTGATAATATATTCTCATAATTTTACTTCTGAAAATGATAATTTGAAAATTAGTTCAGAAGGGTGTTTATGTTGGCGTTAAGATCAACTCAAAATTGTATATGTGAATTGGTTATACAAATTTTATATTAAAAAAGGGTGACTATGATTGTGTATATCACTATAATAAATTTTAATTGAAATTAAGATGGACTACAACTGAGATAAAAAGGATAGGAATTATTATTTTATGTATTTTTCCATGTTTTTATTTTTTGAATCTTTCTATTCAATAATATTTTTATTGTGGATTATTTTTATATTATTCCAAAAAATTATATCATGTTAAAAAATTTAATGATTATTTATATAAGTTTATTATATTTTTAATTTTTATAATTGTATATTAATGAATTTTATATGATATTTTGTTTTTCAATAATGTTTTATCAACACTATATTGAGAATTAATAATGATATTTATATATTTCTCATATTATCAATAACCTTTTTGATCTAATGCTATATAATATTATTCTTACCATATTATGATTTTATCCTCACCAAATAAAAATATTTCTAATCCATTGGTTATAAATATGATTTTGTCAAGTGAGATGTCAATAAAGGGTCTATTAGATTAAAATTAGGGATTGTAGTTTGTAATTGTTATATTATTATTTGTATATGAAGGAAATCACATTCACGGTAAACCGTTCACTGATTTAGTTGTGTGACTATTTTGATATGTTTTATTTAGATGAATAGATTAATGTAAGGTTTATGTGTTTTTACCTTGGGATGTATCAATAAATGTGATCTTCATAGAAGATTAGAATTGTCTTGTGTGATCAATTTTCCATGATTGTTATTTTAGATATCATCAAATAGAGATTATTACTTATGGGGAGATTATTCTAGATCGATATATTACCTCAGGATTATTATTTGAGATATATTGTGGTGAGAAATATTTCTCATAGTATGGTAAGCTATGTGGTAATTATTCCCCCATGTATGTAATTAATGTTTTCAGGTGGTGAGATGTAAAGACCTATAAAATTCAAGGGAAATGTTTTTCTTAATTTTCATTGGGATTTTACAAGAACACGGTTTCTGACGACACTTGATTCTGAGACCCGGTGTGCCCGGAATTTCTATTCGAAGTTTAGCTCGTGTACATTCATTGAACGAACGAGCGTGTTTTTCTAACTTTTGAACCGGTGCTCGGAATCGAATTATGAGGGAACCGATGAATTCGAAGTGCCGGTAATTGCTTAGGAACACCTTTTCTGGAGTTGGTTTTACACGAGAGAAGTTGTTATAAATTTGTGGAAGGTAAAATAAAATTGAGAATCAATTTTAATTTTCACTAAGTTGTTTAAAGCATTGGGTGGAAGTTGGGGGAAACCGCCCAACATCCCATGGGAGGTTATGAAGGTGGTGGGGACCACACAATCCCCACCCCTTCATCTTCCCTAACCTTATATAACCCTTCATTTAATTTGACAACTAGACTTAATTAATTTAGTGGATTAATTCAACTTTTTAATTTCAAACTTAAGTTATGTTAATAAAATTAGCGAGGGACTAATTAAGTTTTGGTTGGGACTTGTTGCTTGAGAGGTTTGGGAGAAAAGCTAAGGGAGGATTGAATATCTTCATCTTCTTCGTCGAAGAAGGTTATTTCCGCGAAGAACCTCCATTCAAGCTACGATCGAGGTAGGGGTTTTATGCATTTCGTTCCATTAATTCCTTCTGTCATCTATACTAGTTCCATTGGACCGCTTGCTATCGTTTAACGGGAGGGGGCCGGACTGCACAGTCACGGCCGACCCTCCTCTCTTATTATTTTGTGTTGTTGAGGTTCAAAGGAAAGTGACGTGGCCCAGTCGCACCGCGCGGGAACCAGCGGCAAGGATGTGCGGCGCCGTCGCACCGTGCATTTCAAAAATCGAACCAAGTCGCGGCGCCGTCGTGCCGTGCCAGAAAAAACCAAAGACACCGCGACCGGATCGGGGCTGCGGCAGATCTGGGACCGGCGGCCGGTTCCGGGCCGCCGACATCAGAGTAGGGGTACCGGCCAGCGCCGGTCCCGTGGTGCATCAGCCGGCCGGCCGGAGCGGGCCGACTAGACAGAGGAAGAGCTGGGGGTTCATAACCCCAGGCTGGCCGAACATGTGCGGCCCCCCACATGGGGGCCGCAGATTACAAATGGGTAGGGGGCATTGCGCCCCCCTCACACCCCTGTCCGCTCGGCCGAAACGACCGAGCAACCTGTCCCTGGCCAGCACCAGCGCACCGGGCTGCCAGGCCGGGCCGGGCCGCGCCCAAGCTGGGCCGGGCTGCACCATCCGGGCCAGGCGGCGCCGACGAGGGCTGGACCCGGACCCAGTTCGGGCCGACCCCGGGGGTACCGTGCCAGGTCGGACCGGCTCGAACCCCCTAATATCCAACCACTCATGGTCGTTTTCCCATAACATGGGATACAGACCTCCGATCGACGCACCGTCAGCTGCGATGCGATCCTCGGATCGAGACGGTCATTTCTGTATTACACCCATGGTTTTTGAGTACTTTGGGTTTGGCCGGGTTGGTTCGTACACGAAACCGACCGGGCCCATGGAGCTGAAACGCTTATAACTTCATCTCCAGATGTATGATTGACGTGCAATCAACTTTGATAGATTACTCTATGTGACACGTACCTTTTGGCTTACTCCGCTCGAGGTTTGGACACAGTTGGAGTAGTTTGGGATGGTTTTTACTTAAAATCCAACTGGGCCCCTGGAACGAAAATGCCAATAACTCTCAGATCGGGCGTCCGATCGATGCGCTGTCTGTCGCGTTGAGTTCCTGTGAACGATACGTACTTTTGGATACATCAATACTAGACTTTGTGTTAGTTGATGTATCAGCCCCTCGGCTCGTGGAGCAGATCCTCCTGAATGAGATTTTTGTGTGCGGGAACCCTAGAGCTGGTTGCGACTGCGACGACGATGTAGACTGTGTAGAAATCCTCCATGGATTCGACGGCGACGAATACAGCACTCAGTGATCCTATGTGGATCAGTGATACCGATCTTGTGTGGGTCAGATCTTGTGTGGGTCAGCGCCCAGTGGTCCTGTGTGGCCCAGCGCCTACAGATCCAGTGTGGGTCCGATCCTGTGTGGGTCATTGCATGGGTTACTTACCTATCGATCCTGTGTGGGTCAAATCCATTGTGGGTCATTGCGAGGGTTAGTAATTATCAATCCTTTGTGGCTCCGATAGCTTAGATGAATCAGTGGCTATATCTGATCATCTCTATCATCATACGAAGAAGTATACCTGTGTGAGCTATATCTGGAATTTCAATCCTTGTCTTCAATATGATTGACTTGATATCCTGTGTGGATTACATTATGATTTCCGCTGTAAATTGAGTTGTGGTTTCCAATGTGGACTGGGTTGTACTAGAGCTCAGATGTTGGAGCCGAACGAGAATTTATGACTTAGGTATATGTATGGGAATATACCTAAGTAGTGCAGGATGTTACTTCATGTTTGTATCTTTCCTTTGTGGATTATCCTTTGTGGATTCTGGGAGTCCTTCAGGGGTCTCGGGGTCCCCACTGAGTTGCATATACTCACCCCAGCACGGGCTATGCCCACACTACATTGTGTTGGTTGCAGACGATGGACAACACTGATCGTGGTTGAGGCACGAGGAGTAGGTCGGTACCCAGAGGTGGATCACTGGGCATGGCGTACTCGGAGCAGACGGTTGGACCTGAGGAGCTGTGGAGGCTATCTGTACCCACCCATCAGGTGGGACATCCAGTGGATGGCTTGAGGCTTTGGCTTTAATTTCAGTTGATGTTTTCCCTTTCTAGTTGTACTTTACATTCAGTTTGGGTTTATATTCTGTCCCACTTACTTTTTCTGTACTTACTGTTGTACCCAATTTTTTTACTTAGTGTTTACTTCTTCTTGCTTTCTCTGTGGTGTTTGTTTAATTTATAAAGGCAATGCCTTCCCTTTTTATCGGGAATTATGCCTTGGTACTAGTCACCAGCCCCTGGCCTGTGGAAGGCGGGAATGGGGTAGTCATGACACGGGCCCCGAGGACGGGTCATGACAAATTGGTATCAGACGAGTTTAGTTCTACCGCATAACTCAAGACTTTGATATTTTTCTTTGTGATGTAATAATGTTAAAATTATTGAGTGTGGTTATCAGTACAGTGTGTCTAGTGTTGGTGCGACAGCCGACGTATCCGTACACTAGGACCCTGACTTCTAATTTCCAACTTAATGGACGAAATAATTGATTGCATGTGTGTTTCATGTTTTCTTTGTGATTACTTTGTGTCAGCTCACCAAGTATAATGTTTGACTGTGGCGCACCTGTTTCTTTTCAGGATGGCCCCACGATGGCAACCATCTAGGGTTCCGAGTTTTGTTGGTGACGACAACCCACCGAGCAACGAGGCCTCGGTACATCGCCCTTTGACAGCAGAGGCACCGATGATACCTCTTCCCGCCAAGCCACCGATTCTACCAGCCCCATTCGCTGACGATGCATGTCACCTTAGTGTACTTCATGAGTTTCAGCATTAGCGACCGCCCAGGTTCCACGGGGGGACAGACCCTCTGGCAGCCGAGGATGGGCTGGAGGCAGTTGTATGAGTTTTTAGGTCAGTGAGGACACCATCAGACCTCATGGTGATCCTCGTAGCAAGCTTCCTGCACGCGGGAGCAGGAAGACGGTGGAGCTTGATGCTTCAGGTGCACGACGAGGCATCACTCCTCTGGACGGACATTGAGAGCCTCTTTCGCTCGGAGTTCGTCCCATCCACCCTCTGTGCGGTGCACATCCAAGAGCTTCTACAGCTGCGGTAGGGCAGCTTGACGATCGCCCAATACTTGGAGAGATTTACCTATCTATCGCGTTATTCCACGGACATGGTACATGACCCATTCTTTCGGGCCCAGACATTCGAGCAGGGACTGAGGCATGAGATCAGTGTGTCATTGATCTCCCTCAGCATTCCAACACAGGCATGGGTACTGGATCGAGCCCTTCTCATCGAGAGATATTTTGATGAGTATACACCAGCAACAAGACCTACCGCATGGCGGCACGTGGCTGAGTCTTCTACAGCCGGTAGTAGACAGATGACGCAGAGGTCCAAGCGGACTAGGCCATTAGGCGGACGACCTCAGGATAATGGCTCGGAGGTCTGGGGAACACGCAGAAAAACCAGTCTTACGAGTGGTAGACAATGCTATGCATGCGGCGGGCAGGGCCACATGTCTCGTGACTGCCCGGCCCGCCATGCAGTGGAGCAGTAGACGATTGAGGAACCACCAAGGCAGAGGCAGAGGTTCGACCCTGGCGGTCCGCAGGGTGGACGTGGACAAGTGCGGGACTATCTCCAGGCATAGATGACTTTGCCCATAATTCCTCTAGCTTTATAGTTTGTGTTTCCTTGTGTCCTTGTACTTTGAGTTGAATAAATAAAAGAAACATGCAATGGTGAAGTTTGTTTCTTGTCTTTTGTATGTTAATATTAAGAGGTCCCAGTTAAAAACTATTGACATGACCCTCACATGCGATATTCTTACTGGAAGAGACCCAGTAACCACACACTGATGCCGGTAGTGTGACTCAATCCCTGGAGGCGAGATAAACAGTTAGATCTCTTGGTAGCAGTGTCGAGTACTAACGACGTCATCCATGGCATGAATTAACAGATCATGACGGGATTGACTGTATTAGGCATGGAACGTGGTTCATCCAGGGGATGAGACCGGAGTTCCCTTTTTGGTAAAGTAGAAATCTTTTCAGTTTTACAAAACGTTAAGGAGGAAGGGGAAACCCTTCACGTGGTTAGACAGATGGTAGCAGATCTTCCAAAAGATGAGATAGAGATTGACTAGCACGCCTATCTTGAGGTTGTCGGAGGATGGAGTAGGGTATGTAGTTTACTGCGATGCATCAGGGATAGGACTCGGATGTGGCCTGATGCAGGAGCAGGCCGTGATAGCCTATGGATCACATCAGTTGAGGTAGCATGAGCAGAGCTACGCTACCCATGACCTATAGTTAGTAGTAGTGGTTTTCGCTCTGAAGATGTGGCGACACTATCTGATGGGCGAGTGCATTACAGCCTATTCTAACAACCAAAGTATCAGTTACATCTTCTCGCAGAAGTACCTGAACCTAAGAAATCGGCGATGTCTTGAGTTCCTCCAGAACTATGACTTTTAGATAGTCCATACTCCTGGAAAGAGGAACATGGTAGTCGATGCTCTCAGCAAGAGGATGGACATTCAACTACTTTGGGAGGCGACAGAGCAGCTAGCCGCTTTGTAGAGATCCTTCGTGGATAGAGATGGAGCAACATTTATTCAGTCACTCACAATCACCTCTCCACTACTGCAGTGGGTCAGAGAGGCACAGTGCGGAGACGCTGACTTTGAGACGTGACATGCACAGATATCCTCAAGAAAGACACCTGATGGTTTCTCATTAGGAGGGGAGAACGATGTCCTTTTCAGAGGACGTACCTTGGTACCAGTTGCATTACGAGAGGAGGTGTTAAGAGAGTTTTACACTTCCCCTTTGGAGGTACATCCTGAAGTGGCGAAGATGTACTAGGATCTCAGACGACAGCACTGGTGTCCGGGTATGAAGAAGGTGGTGGCAGTGTTCGTTTCTCGATGCCTCACCTGCCATCAGGTGAAGGCAGAGCACCAAGTACCAGCAGGCTTGGTGCAACCCTTGGTTGTCCCGGAGTGGAAGTGGGATGACATATCTATGGAATTTGTGACTGGAATTCCACGAACTTCCAGAGGTCACGACACCATTTGAGTGATTGTCGACCAACTACCGAAGTCGGCTTACTTCTTACCCATCAGAGAGCAGGGATCAGTAGAGATATTGGGACGTCTCTACGTTTAGGAGATTTTGCGGCTTCATGGTGTGCCATCATCTATCATCTCCGATTGAGATGCTCACTTTACTTCCCGGCTTTGGAACAGGTTATAGGTGGCATTCAGGACGCAGCTACGTCTGAGTACTGCCTTTCACCCTCATACAGATGGTCAGTCGGAGAGGACCAGTCAGACTCCCGAGGACATGCATCGCGCATGTGTCCTCGAATTTGGTCGCAGCTGGGAGGACTAACTACTCATGGTGGAGTTCGCATACAACAACAACTACCACTCCACCATCGGGTTGGCACCATACGAGGCGTTGTACGTCCAACCTTGCAGATCTCCTCTGTGTTGGAGAGACCCTGGGGAATCAGCACTTGTGGGACCGGAGATGGTCCAGGCCAAAAAAGAGAAGGTCCAGGTCATCCAGGAGAGGATGAGGATAGCTTAGAGCCGGCAGAAGTCTTATGCAGACAGGAGGCGGAGGACACTAGAGATCGAGGATGGTGACCACGTCTTCTAATGGGTCTCACCTCAACGTGGATTTCGGAGATTTGGCCGTGGTGGAAATTTGTCTCCACACTTCATCGAACCATTCTAGGTCCTCAGAATGATTGGAAAAGTGTCTTATCGCCTGGCTCTACCACCTCAGTTGCACCGGGTGCACGACGTTTTCCACGTATCTCAACTGAGGAGATACGTGCATGACCCGATGCATATCATTGACCATGGGGAGCTAGACATAGATGATGGGGTGACATTTGTGGTGGTTCCAGTGGAGATCTAGGATCGATAGAAGCGGGTCCTATGTGGACAGTCTATTCCTCTAGGGCGCATCATATGACTGCACGGGAAACTCCAGGAGAGCACTTGGGAGTGGGTGGCTCAGATGCATGCTCAATACCCACATTTGTTCCCCTAGTTTTTTGATGTATCTTTACGGGGACGTAAAGTCATGAGGTCGGAGTAATGTAAAGACCCGTAAATTTGAAGGGAAATTTTTTTCATACTTTTCTTTGAGATTTTACAAGAACGCGGTTTCTGAAGGCACTTGATTCCGAGGCCCGGTGTGCCCGGAATTTCTATCTGATGTTTAGCTCGGGTACGTTCAGTAAATGAACGAGTGGATTTTTCTAACATTTGAAAAGGTGCTCGGAATCTAATTCCAATGGCACCGATGTTTTCGCAGTGTCTGTAATTGCTTAGGAACACCTTTTCCGGAGTTGTTTTTACAAGAGAGAAGTTGTTAAAAATTTGTAGAAGTTAAAATAAAACTGAGCATCAATTTTAATTTTCAATAAGTGGTTTAATGCTTTGGGTGGAAGTTAGGGGAAAACACCCAACTTCCCATCGGAGGTTATGATGATGGTGGGGTCCACACGAACCCCAACCCTTCATCTTCCCTAAAGTTCTATAACCCTTCATTTAATTTGACAACATGAATTAATTAAATGAGTGGATTAATTCAACATTTTAATTTCCAACTTAAGTTATGTTAATAAAATAATGGAGGTACTTATTTTATTTTGGTTGGGACTTGTTGCTTTAGAGGTTTGGGAGAAAATATAAGGGAGGCTTGAAGATCTTTATCTTCTTCATCGAAGAACATGAAGATCGTGAAGAACGCGAAGAACGCACCGATCTCCGACGAAAAACGTCGAATCCTCGGGGATTGAGTATGCGACGCCGTGTACCGTGACACCAATGATACCTTATTCCACGACAATTCTCCTTTCGCAAAGCCTCCTTCCACGACAGTTATTTCCGCGACGAACCTCCGTTCAAGCTACGCTCGAGGTAGGGGTTTTATGCGTTTCTTTTCGTGAATTCCTTATTTCATCTATCCTCGTTTAATTGGACCGCTCGCTATCATTTAACGGGAGGGGGTCGGACCACACAAACATGACCGACCCTCCTCCCTTATTATTTTGTGTTGTTGCGGTTCAAAGGAATGTGATGCGGCGCCATCACACCGCGCGAGAACGGGCGGCAAGGATGCACGGCGCCGTTGCGCCCTGCATTAGAAAAATCGAACCAAGCCGTTGCGCCGCACCGGATAAACCCAAAGACACCACGGCCAGAGCGGGGCCGCGGCGGAGGGGTGCGGCGCCGTCGCACCACGCTGGACGAACCAAGGCCGCGGAGGAGCTGGGACCGGCGGCCGGTTCTGGGCCACCGGCATCGGAGCAGGGGGACCGTCCAGCGCCGGTCCCGTGGTGCATCAACGGGCCGGCCAAAGCGGGTCAGCCGGACAGAGGAAGAGCTACGGGTTCGTAACCCCCGGCTGGCCAGACATGATCAGCCACCACATGGGGTCCCCAGATTAAAAATGGGTGAGGTCAGCCCCCCCCCCTCGCACAATGTCCGCTCGGCCGAAACGGTCGAGCCACCTGGCCCTGGCCAGCGCCAGAGCGCCGGGCTGCCAGGCCGCGCCGCGCCCAATCAGGCCGAACCCGGACCCGGCTTGGGTCGACATAGTTCGGGTGACCCAGGGGGTACCGGGCCGGGTCGGACCGGGCCCAAACCCCCTAATACCGAACCACTCATGGTCTTTTTCCCATAACATGGGCTGTGGACCTTCGATCGACGCACCCTCAGCTGTGATGCGATCCTTGGTTCGAGATGGTCGTTTTGGTGTTACACTCAAGGTTTTGGAGTACTTTGGGTTTGTCCGGGTTGGTTCATACATGAAACAAACCGGTCCCTCGGAGCGGAAACACTTCTAACATGAGCTTCAGACATCCGATTGACATGTCGTCAACATTGATGGATTCCTCTAAGTGAGACAGACCTTTTGGCTTACTAAGATCGAGGTTTGGATGCATTTTGAGTATGGTTGAATTGGTTTTGACATGAAAACCAACAGGGGCCCTGAACGAAAACGCCAATAACTCTCAGATCGGGCGTCCGATTGATGCACCATCTGCCGCATTGAGTTCCTTGGAACGATAAAGAACATTTGGATACATCAACTATGGACTTTGTGTCAGTTAATGTATCAGCCCCTTTGCTCGTAGAGCAGATCCTCCCAAACGAGCTTGCTGTGTGCGGGAACCCTAGAGCTAGTTGCGACAGCGACGACGATGACGACTGTGCAAAAATTCTCCGTGGATTAGACAGCGACGACTGCATCACTCAGCGATCCTACGTGGATCAGTGCTACCGATCATGTGTGGGTCAGATCTTGTGTGGGTCAGCGCTCAGCGGTCCTATGTGGGCCAGTGCATACAGATCATGTGTGGGTCCGATCCTGTGTGGGTCATTTAGGGAGTTAGTTACCTATCGATCATGTGTGGGTCATATTCTTTGTGGGTCATTGCGGGGGGTTAATACCTATCAATCCTTTGTGGGTCCGACAACTTAGATGAATCAGTGTCTATATCTGATCATCTCTATCGTCATATGAAGAAGTATACCTGTGTGAGCTGTATCTTGACTTTCAATCCTTATCTTCAATATGATTGACTTGATATCCTGTGTGGACTACGTTATGCTTTCCTGTGGGGATTGGGTTGTGGTTTCCTGTGTGGACTGGGTTGTACTTGAGCTCGAATGTTGGAGCCGAATGAGAATTGATGACATATGTATATGTATGGTCATATAACTATGTAGTGTCAGATGTTATTTTGTGTTTGTGTCTTTCCTTTGTGGACTATCCTTTGTGGATTCTGGGAGAACATCGGGGGTCTCGGGATCCATACTGAGTAGCTTATACTCACCCCTGCACTGGCTATGCCCGTACTATGTTGTGTTGGCTGCAGTCGATAGACATCGCTGATCGTGGTTGAGGCACAATGAGTAGGTCGGTACCCGGAGGTGGATCACTAGGCGGGGTGTACTCGGAGTGGACGGCTGGACCCGAGGAGCTGTGGAGGCTATCTGTACCCAACCATTAGGTGGGACTTCAGTGGAAGACTCGAGGCTGCGACATTACTTTCAGTTGTTATTTTTCATTTCCAGTTGTACTTTACATTCAGTTTGGGTTTTTATTTTGGCCCACTTACTTTTTCCGAACTTACTATTGTACCAAGTTTTTCACTTAGTGTTTACTTATGCTTGCTTGCTCTGTGGTGTTTTTTTACTTTACAAAGGCAATGCCTTCCCTTTTTATTGGGAATTACGCCTTTGTGCTAGTCTCCAGCCCCTGGCCTATGGACGGCGGGCATGGGTAGTCACGACACGGTCCCCGAGGATGGGATGTGATATGTGAGTAGTCACCTTATCGATTTGAATCTTGTTTCCCCCAATTGTTTTCACATAATGAGATTTTATTTGGCCATCACCATTACCCTCGATGGAAATACAAGATTTCAAATTATTTCCCCTTGATATGTTTTATTGGATTTCTCTCTATGAAACAATCTACACAGTTAATGATGTTATGAAATATTCAATGTGTGTTATTTTTACCCAACGCAAAATACATTAGATGGATTCAAGGTAGGATGTTATGGTACTTGTAATGTGTCTTATTCTTAGTTAAACATCAAAAATGGATCAATTGGGTATATTAAATAAAATTTTTAAGGTTTTAGCATATTGGTAATACAATAGGCTAGGTCCCACACAAACTAGAATGGACTGAAAATTTTGTACATATATATTTCAAATAAATTCGAAAATATTATTTAAATAACATAATAAAAAAATCCATAGTCAGATTTTTTAAGTGTTTTTGGAATTTTTGAAATAGAAAAAACTGATTAATAAAACACTTATATCATCTCCCAATTATTCATTCATTAATAGAGTGCTTTTTGAAAAATATCACATTATGAAATTATTCATATAATAGTGAAGATAAATACAATAAATTGTGAGTTGTTATTATAAATAATATTAATTAAAGAATATATAATTATTATAATAATCATAGTATATAATAACATTAAAAATTGTTTCAAAATAATACCTTAATTATCAAAGATCATGACACCATTTTGTGGGGGTAAATAATAAATTATCATAAAGAATGAATAGAACATATTACATGAGATTGTAAGTAAAGAAATGGAATTTTGTGAGACAAAAAATAATAGAAATTAAATTTAAAATTTGTCAAGATGATCCACCAACACCATCATAGTAAAAAAAGTCTCTTACTAAACCACGTTCACTCAACATAACATCCTTGTATTACTGAACTTTGTTTACTTCCTATTCAATTTCTATCTTTATCCGATAATATAAATCACTAACCTATGAATTAGATGAAAATATATGTCTTATATATGACATAATGTCTTCTATAAATTTTTTTTCCACAATAACAAACATCATTAATTACATCTGAACCCATGGAATAAAATGGAACTCATAAATTATTTCATAATTACATAACCCGTGAAAAAGAAACAGTGTTCATAAATACCATTACCTTATAAACATTATTCAACCATAAAATGAATAGGGAGATTATCTTTGATTGCAAGGACTAGTAAATCATAATTAACATTACATAATGGCATCATTGATGGAAAATAATTTAGGGATATCACATGAAAATAATTCATCAAAAAAATATGCATTCCTTTGTAATATTTTTTTAAATGTTGAGAATTGTGAATTTTTTTCAATTACCTTGTCATATTGTATAGAAATCATCATGTATTGATGGACTCATGTATGTGGAAAAATTTATTCATGTTGTACCAGTTAGAAAGAAATCTGTTTCTTAATTTTGCTGGAAAATCCACAATTTACCTCATTTAGAAAAAGAAAAAATAGTCCATTCAAACCAAATTGTACAAATTTACACATTTTCCAATGTGAAATTAAGTAAATATATAATAATGGTAAATTTTTTCTATAAATTGTTTTGAATCATTTAAATGGAATATATATATTTTCCAATATAGATGTACATATAAATAATCAAAAATAATAATGAGATTGTGGAATTAATCCTTATATTTGTTCTTACATCCATTTTACATATATAAAAATCATGTATATTGGTTTATATAATGTTATTTATTTATAATCAAACAATATTCTTATTTATTATATTGTATATGATCAGATTATATTATCTTTTATCTATTTGTTAATATATTTTCATTAATACCCTTCTCTCTCATGTTGACTGCATTATTTTCCAATGTATGGTTTTTTATATAATTCTCATTTCTTGTGAATATGATACTGCTAGATCATATTAATATTAATATTAAGGAAATATATATCAAATTTATTTGTTATTTACATTTATAATTTTATTCTTGATTGGGGAACATGCAAAATGATTTACATTGCATCATGGGGATGATATGTTGTACATACACATGAGCGTCGATATCATTCACTTAATTATAATAGGGTAAAGATGTTTATGGTGTTTATATTTTTCAAGAATCAATACCATGTTAAAAATGGGATATATATTTATTTTTTCCATCATTATATTTATCCAAATATTTTTATGATGAAAAATATTGCACCACATTGTTGAAAAGGTGACCAGAATGTAGGAATGAGTGGTTCATTAGTATTTCATAGGCTGGATAAAGGTTGAATAATATTGTTAAAAAATTATAATAACATTTCATAATGTAGGTTATATTATATTTATGACATTATATTGGATAAAACACATGAATATGATATATAATAAGAAATAATATTGAAATATTTAGTAAAGATGTTTACATATTCTTTGGAAAACATCCATTAGATCTTCTCTTAGGGACACTAGGTTTGGAAATATTTTATGATTTCATGAAAGAAATTTTTTTCATGTGATAAAATATCTTAGAAATCATTATGTAGACTATATTATATATTCTATTATAGTTTAAAATATATTATACATCAACATGGATATAGGAAAAATATCTTATAAATCAAAGGAAAGAAATAACTAATGATCTTTTTTGAAGTATGAGAAATTAATTTATATTAAATTTTCAAATTTATCTTACCAATTAAATTTTGTAAAAAAAATTCAATTATATATATTAAAATTACTGTGAAATATTTTTATATAAGTTGAATGTCAAAATTTAATATTTTTAATAATTAATTTATGATTTAAATTTCTATGATGTGTCTTGTGGATTTAAATATATATTAAATTTTTTTAGTGAATAATTCCATACATGTTATATAAAATATGAATTTTGTTATATATAAATTAAAAATAATTTCATTTTTAAGTAGATTATTTGCTGCATCATATTGAAAAATTTACCTGTGAAGAGTATTGATTTTATCTACAGAATATATGATATATTAAATATCTATTTTAAATTTAAATTTTTTATTACATTATTATTTTTAGAATTATTTAATATTATAATATTTAAGGACAGTGATACCAAAATCCGGATTCTAATTCACTTGTAATGAACAATTAATTATAGAGTAAAAAAATATGGAAAATATCAATTCCACACTACAGTACGAAGATAGTTTGATTTACATGTTATTTCTAAAAATTTAAAAAATCAAAACTGTCATTTTGAATATAGTCATTCTATTTTAAATGGTTTTATTAATTTTTTCTCATGGTGTATTTTCCCAGCACATATAATTGGATATTATAACCTTAATTGAAATATATAATTCATTTAAATGGATCCATTTTTATATGACTTGAATCAATATTAATAAACATATTCATCAATTATTATAGATTATTTATTACTATATTAAAATTTTTATTAACTATTTATTTTAATGTGTATATTTTTATAATCTATTTTATTATATAATATTATCTTTGAAATATTTTAAGGTAAAGGATTTGTGTCTATATATTGATAATATATGAATGGGGATAATTTATATTGAAGTATAAATTATCTATTTATTCGTTCCCTAGTTAACGATCAGAACCATCACCATTCATAAGTTATGCAACACTTGTTTTATCCGTATTTTCACCTATATAAAAGTATTCTTCTTATATTCTATTTAACTAATCATTACATGGATTTATCATATGACAATGTTGATATAAATTTTATGGATATGAATATTGTTCTTACACATTAATTTCTATCTACATCTCCAAGTGGTTCATGTCAATTTTTTTATTATATGATTTTATTTTCTATAATTTAAGACTATACAATTTTTATCTCTATTAAAATTTAATATTTTTTCTCAACACTAAAATTTAATGTGGTTACAATGATTTTGATTTTTCATATTATTAGGCACTGTGTTTAGGTTTCTCTATTATAAATAATTGATTTTCACCATCACCAACAAAAAAAGGTGTTTTATGGGTTTTATTCAATTAATATATACTAGGTTAGTTTTTAACACGATCATAAAAGTTTTTTATGTATGATCCATTATGAAATATTGGGTTACTGATAATCCAATTCATTGTATTATGGGTTTATATTAAACGTGTAAAATGTTTTTTTCTATAGTTCATGTTGTAATTTTTGGTATAATGTTTTAAGAGTAAATATAGGATAATTTTTAATCTTATGTTACAAAAAATTTAATTATATCTAAATTACTATTTCATCTCACAATATTTACACATCCACTTTAGAACATCTTGTTGTGTGTCTCCTTAACAATATCAATTAAATTAATTTTGTTTTTTACTTCAAACCATCAATATTTGTTTTATAATATTTTTATAAAGTGATTCAGATATAGTACGTCAAAGTACATATTATATATATGATGAAATAGTGATCATATTATTACGTTGTATATTCCAATGGAATGATGAGATGATTATATTCATATTATCTCTTTATGTCAATATACAACTCATTTGCTTCAATGGTGAAAATATTCTATGAAGCTTCTACAAGTTGTTTAAGTGATATTATAGTTTCTAGCCTAAAGTATATTTGGAAATATGATAATATCTCAAACAATATTGAATGAATTCACAGGTTAATTATAACATTAGAAATCTAATTGAATTTATCTATAAATAATTAGTTTTTGTGGAATTATAGAAATGATTTTTTATACTCTACAAAATCACTAATGTTTCTAAATTATTTTTCCAACTATATTTTGAACAGATTTGATATCCTATAGTGTTTTTATATTCAAGTTCTATAGATTTAGAAGTCACTAAAACCTTTGATAGATAAATAAATTAGTTTATCTTGATATAATTTGTTTTCCTAAAAGGATGAAAAAGTATCTTTATGGGAAATAAATTATCCAATGATTGGGAATGTAGTTTTCCATAATGTTATTTATTTAGTTTATCAAAGATAATGTGGGTAATTGATGATAGATTAATTATATTATTGAATGGTTTGAATGACCTTAATATTTAATAAAAAAAGAAATGTTGGATTAAAGATATTTCTCATGTTGAAGGGATCAAAAATATTTCTTGATGTATGAAGTTAAGTTGTTAAAATTTTCTGGAAACATGGTTCATGGCCTACGCTGATAAACGCAGAGTAATTATTCAACCCTATGTTATGAAAAAAAATGTTCATGTATGAATTAAAAACCCTACCTTTGAATCTGTAAATACTGTTGAATCCCTGCATTTTGGATGTTTAACTTATGGTTAATAAATGATACGTTAAGGATTTTATACAAATAAAGATAAAAGTATGGATCATCATTTGTATGTTTCTTTTTTATCATTATGTTTTATAGAGATGAATGCATGGATAGGGAACCATTTGTTTCTAGAAACTGTATTCTACGCAAACTAACTATAATTTATGTAGTAGAACCCAAAATTTTTTATTTTTCAATTACATGAAGTAACCATATGTATTTATGGTCAATGTCAACGTACTATTTAAATATATTTTCCGTGGATTAAACAACCATATCAATAGAGTTGTATATCATTATAATGGTGTTTTATGAATGATTCAAAGGCTCGCGTGGAACAGAGTTAGTCATTCTTTTTTATAAGGGACATTAGGAATCTCTCTGAATTATTTGATTACAAATACTCATGATCAATTGTGAGAATATTTTTCAAGAACTGTTTTTTCTATATTTAATATGTTTTGAATAGATTTAAATGATAGTTTTAATTTTTTCAAATATTCTATTATTATAGATATATTATTAATAGAGTTTATCAAATTATTTTGAATGTATTTATTTGATATTTATTCTTTAAGAATAAATAGTAAATGAGGTCTAAAGAGTCCAAATTGATGTTCTATTCTTGGAGATATTTATGAAGGATATTAAATCAATTTATTTTAAGTATCCTAAGGAAATGTATTGTCATTAAAAATGCTTGATATTTATTCTCTGAATATCTCTATATCAGGTAAGTGAAGAAAATACATAATAATGAAATAAGGATACATAATTACTCTTTTTAAAATAATGCTATGAAAACATTCAAAAATAATCTCCATTGTTTTGAAGAGAGAAATACTTCTATTTTTATTAATATTATCTAATAGTTTAAAGATATAGGAAAAATGTGAAAACATTTTTTGATCTATTTATTGATGAAGAATCATTATCAACATTGAATATTATTTTTCTGAAACTTCTGTGCAATTTTCACGATCATCTACATCTGTTAGTTGTTGTTGCTACTGTGAGATTAACCTATTTCACAAAAAATCATTATCTAATCAGTTATATTTTTGAATATTGGATGATCAGACTCATATGTGGGGGAGTGTCATCTACTCAAACTAATATTTGGATATTTAGGTCCATATGATATACTAGAAGGCCTTGTAAAATTCTTGTAAGTTGTCAATTAGATATACTCCGTGGTGGACTGTCTTATCATAAGAGGAATTACAATTGAAAATCACCAATCTCATGGAGTATAGTGTGAATGGAGTAGTCATGGTGATTTATGTTCCATGAACAACTATACATCATGGTGTTTTATTCCATTTGTAATTTCTACTACTCACTCTACATTAAGGGAGAAGGAAATGATCACTTCATTTCAAGAGGTACATTTAAATATTTTCATGATTTTTAAAATGACACAATCCCTCCCCCATATTGTGTCTTATTCATATAAACCCTGACCTAAAAAATATTTTGAGAGATAAGGAACTTCTGATATCTTTTGGATCTAACAAGCTTGAATTAGAGATTCAGATGAATAAAAATACCAATGGAAAATTTCAGAGAAGTTATATCGATGATCTGAGATCTTTATTATAATAGAGTTAATTATGGATGTTGTAATGCTCACAAGACTATCTATTTAAAAATTATTAGTATTAATGTTAATATGATGAATTTCCATCATTATTAAATCCATATATAACTAAAAATTTGGGATGGTGCTAAGGAATCAATATTTGATATTAAATTCATAATCCATGAATGTAATTATACTCTATCATGGTCCGGATGAATTTAAATGTGTATCTCAATGTGATTATACCACTGAGATGCAGAAGAAAATTTCAGTTTCATATAACAGAACTAAATATTTCAGACAACTAATGTACAATAGTACATAAATTAAAAATTAATTCATTAAGGATACATGAATATAAGGGAATCACTCAAATTAATGGATGATTAAAAGAAGAAATTAATGGTGTTTCATCCATAGGAACTGCTATTGCAGAAACAAATCATGCATTAAAGTTATGGAGAGCTTATCATTCTAGGTGGAATGGAACATCAGATTCTATTATACAATCCACACCAGTTAAATAAATAAATATGACAGAATTGATTGAAAACGTGATGATTTATGATGAAGATATACAAGATGAAGTTGAAAATCATATTTCTATCAAAATTGTTACAACAGCCCTCAATGTTTTGTTGGAAGAATTTTGAGATTTTCATTGTATACTTTTGGTTGTAATGATGAGAAACAAAATCCTGTTAAAATGGAAATCTATATAAAAGGAAAAAAGATATATTGAAGATGAATTAAGGGAAAGATGTTAGATGATACAAGTGTATGATAAATGGTCATTTAAGGCTTGATTTTAATTTTCCTAAAGATAAATGAAAGAATGAATATAAATGAAAATTAAATAATGTCATGAATGATACTAGTAATTGATATTAATTTTCAAACAGTGAATATACTCCAAACTCAGATGTTTAGCAAGTAAATCAAAATGATAATATATAGAGTATGGATCATGATAATGAGGTACAATATTATTAATTTGAATGTTATAATTTTGATAGTTTTTATTATGATGAACACATTAATATTAATTTATTTTTTTCAAGATAAATTTTATTTTTTAATGAAAGACCATAAAAATATTATAAAATCTTATGATTCCATTTCAATTAATAATGACTGTTTTTTAAAAAAGATTACTGATTTGAGATTAAATACTTCCAAACATTCTTGTGATCTGTATGAAACTAAAATTAATGAATTATTGGTTGAAGATTATAATTTAAATAAATATTAATGTATTGTTGTTAAGAAACTGAATTATTTTAATAAAATTCTTGGTAAAAAATCATAATGGGAAAAATTGGTATTGGTAGTAGTGGAGAAAAGAAACAATTTATGAAAAAAAATTTCTTACTAGTTCAAACTCTGAAATCATGTCAACCGTTAAATATTTTTATTGTGGTATTAACAGAAATTATTATAATGACTGTTATTTTAGAAATCCTTAGTTTTGTTGGTCATGAATGTTCATTATTCAAAGGCATTCACTATAACTAATTACAATCTTGTTGATCAAAATAAACCTATTTGGTTACATAATTAATTGTCGACACGGATAAACCCAAACTTTTATGGGTACCAAAAGGCACTAGTATTTGATATATTTTAGGAATGTACCCCTAAAAATTATTGATTTATAATCACGTGGGTAATTAACAATTTTGGCACTTTATTATTTTCATTTTATTATCCTTTTAAATAGAAACATCATTATATCTAAAACATTTAATAAATGAAAAAATTTATTTTTAATTTTCATATTCAATTCATAATCACTATTTTTTATTCAGGGGATACGTTTTTTTGTTTTATTTTTTATACCCTTATATTTAATTATTTTTATAATGTATAAAAAATTACATCTTTTCACACTTATATTTTATAAAATGAATTAATTCGTTGATCAGTGGCCTTCAAACAGTTAATTAAGATAGTATATATCTTGCATATATGCATGTGTTTCATGTTTGACAATTTAAATTAATTGGATATTTAAATTTAATCTATTTCTGTTTGTGATATATAATTATATTATTAGATTAAAATTTTTTGTTCATCTATGACATACATAATCTTTTAGTTAAAGTCATTGGTTTTTTGAAAGATTAAATTCATTTAAAATACATTAAATATATTTATATAACGTCATTTAATAAACATTTTGAACATAATTTAATTAAAATAAATATTTATTTATTTATTTAAAATATTTTATTTACATTCTATGAAAATCATTTTTTTTTAAATTCGTTGAATATAATAAATATTTATTCTTGGTCATAGGGGGATTATTTTTAATATTTTACATCTCTTTAAATTTTTCATTGTTATGGAATTAATTAAATAGACTTATAAATTCATTTTAAACCCTTGTTGTTCATTTAATAATATTATATAAGTTTTCATGTTTCCTTGATTAATCTTTTTATCGTTTTAATGGAATCATGGATTTAGTGGGAGTTTATATTTTTTTAATTATTTAGAATTATTTTTTAAATAACTATTTTTTTATTTATTATATTTAATATATATATATATATATATATATCAAATTTAAATATTTTAAAATTTTAAAAATTTAAATATATATATATATATATATATGTTTTTAAAGTAAATTATTATTTTTCGAATTCTCAATAATAAATAAATATTTTTCTAAATTTCAATTACATTAAAATTAATTTTTAAAATTTCATGTACTTAAAAAAATTATTTTTCATATTTTTATACATAAAAATCATTTTAAATATTTCTAAAAACAAAAAAATATTATTTGAAAATTTTTGAACACTTGAAATTTTTTCCCTAATATAAATTATTTTCCTCAAAAATTATTTTGTCCAATTTTAAATAAGTTAAAAATAAATTAATTTATCACATTTAAAATATTTTTTAAAGGGGGAGGAAATTTTTGTTTTTTAATTTTTATTTATTTATTTAGTTATTTATTTATATAGAAATACCGAATTCAAATTCTTTATAAAAATGGTAAATATATTGTTTTATTTAATTTATACAAGATTATAAAATTTTTATCCTTAAAAAAATGGGGAGAAAAAGTTTGTAGTGATTTAATGATTTTTAATTATCAAAATGGTAAAATGTTTTTATTGGATCATTGCAAATATCATTTTAATTTAGTTTTGGTATTTACATAAACCTGTCAATATTAGTTTTTTAATAAAATTTTTACGTTTTTCAGATTTATTATGTCAATGTATTTATTTAATATATTAAAAAATAGTGATCATATTATGATGGTGTTTATTCCTATGAAAATATAATAAGATTTTCTTCATTTCACCTATTTATGTCAAATTCCTATTGAATTATTTTGATGGTTCAAAACTTCACCGAAACTGGTACAAGATGTTCATGTGATATTACAATTTTTAAAATAAAGTCAATTCTAAATTATGATGATATCTCAAGATATATTGAAAGAATTTAATGATTCATTATAACATTGGATATGTAATGGAGTTTATCTAAAAATAATTACTTTATGATGATTTTAGAAAATGATTTTATGATACCCTAAAAAATGAAAAAGTGTATAAGGTTGTTTTTCAACTGTAAAATAAACAGATTTTAAATCCTATAGTATTAATTATTATGAAAGTTCTAAAAATTTCAAAATATCTCAAAGCATGGGGAAATGGAAAAAAATAATGTTATATTGATTTCATCAGTTTACATCTAATGATGAAAAAGTCATTTGAATGGTTAATATATTATCTAATGATATGGAATGAAGTTTTCCACTTGAAGTTTTCCAAAAATGTTATCACATCAATTTTTCAAAGATATCTAGATATAAAGAAGTTGGATTGATTTTATTATGGAATATTTGGAAGTATATTCACAATTATTAATAATAATTCATTTGGGACTAAGAATGAATCATATCTTAAATGGATCAAACAAATCCATGATGGATGAAGTTATGTTCATTACATTTTTTGGAAACAATGTTCGTAGGATATGTTGATAAACTAAATTTAAGTAATCAACCCTAAATTATGATAAATAATTAACATATGGATCAGAAACCCTACATTGGAATGTCGAATTTGTCATTATAACTTACAATGAGGAAGTTGAACATATGGTTAATAAATTTTATGTTTAGGATATTATAATAACATGGATGAACATATAGATTATAATGCCTACACTAATATTTTATGCCTACATTACAGGAAGATGAATGTATTGATAATGGAACATATGTTACCTGGAACCCTATTCTATGCAATGGAACCATATTTTATGTAGTTGAACACTATGATTCGTATTTTGTCATTTCATGAAGGAATAATTTGTTTCACTGGTTGATGATTGAGTTTCGGTAAATATATTATATGTGATTTCTATAACCATATCTATGGAATTATATGTCATTATAAGCCTATTTTATGGCTAATTCATGAGTTATTATGAGAGTATTTTTCAAGAACTATTTTGACTCTATTTAATGTGGGTTGAATGGATTTAAAGAGGGGTTTTAAATTTTTCAATGAGTCTATTATTATGGGTATATTTATGGAGGACATAATCAAATTATTCAAAAAGAATATATTAGAGATATACTTTATACGAATAAAGAGGTAGCGATGAATAAAGATGTAGCGGTGAAACATTATTCATGGGTATTTTTATGATGGCTATTAACTTCAGTTATTTTGTGAATCCTATGGAAAATGAATATGGTTACAACTCAAGGATATTTATCACATATATATATATATATATATAAATCTAGGAATAAAATAAAATAAAAAATTTAGAAAATTAGAGAAGGGATTACCATGTTAAAATAAGGTTGTGAAAATATTCATAAAACGGTCAACACTTTTTAAGAGATAATTATGTCAGTGTTTATTCGTATTATCTCATTGTGAAAATATGAAGGAATCCTGAACAAAAATTGTTTGATCTATGTGCTGATATTTAATGATAAAGAATCCTACTGAACATTGAAGATTATTTTATTATTGATGTTATGCATTATTGAAGATCGTATACATATGTCAGTTGTTTCTGAAACATTGAGCTAAAATTATTTAATAATAAACGTCATCTCATCTATTTAATTTTTCAGTATCGGTTTCTTTGAATAATTTTTAGTGGAGTGTCAGCTTCTTGGACTAAGCTGTTGGTATTTCAGTTCCCTATAAATGAACCAAAGTCCCTGTAACAACCTTTTAAGGTGTCGTCTGCCTATACTCAATTTTAGGCGGTCTGGTAATAAGTGGCCCTACTTGTGAAAGTCACTGTGATCATGTAGTAGTGCATTGGTGGAGTGTACTATGGTATTTTTGTGCCCCGAACCACTTTACAACCTTGTATTTTTTTTATTTATTTATTTTCTATACTCGCTCGACATTAAATTAAATGGAAATGAGGTCTTTCATTCAAGAGGGATGGTCTGATATTGTCAATATTTTAAAAAGGACGCAACTCCCCCCTATAGGGTCTTATTCATAGACATCTCGGCCAAATACATATTTCATAATGTAATGTAAAATACCCCATTCAATTATATTTTTTAATATATAATATATGTCTATATATTTTATGATTGAAAATTCACCCAAACTTTTCATTTTTCCAAACTCAGTGGAATAAAACACATATTTATTATAATATGAAACATAAAATTATTGCCTTTATTCATTGTAGACATTATGTAGAAAAATTGTTTTGAATTCAACATAAATATAAATTTTCCCTAAATCATTTTCCATACTGTTGAAAAACATCATTTTTTTTATATAAGGTTAAATAAATCCAATATTTGTCTTCACTAATAGTTATAAATTATGAAACACTGAAGAAAAAAACTATATTATAATTTTTTTTAATAAAAACAATCTATAGTTATTACATATATTCAGTGTATATTATTAAAAACATTATGAGATTCGTGTTAGTGGATTGAATAATAATTATATTAGAAGGTATTGGTTAGTGAAATAAAATTTTAAGGTGGAGTCATATAATTTTTCCAAAAAAAAATTACATTTTATTTGTTTCATTTCATTCAAAATTAAAAATTTTTCAAGATTCATTTGTCCAATTTAGAATGTGAAATACTACTCTAAAACCATTTTTATCAAATATGATCTTATTTTAACCTTACTTAAACAAATATATAACAAATCATCAACATCACTATCCATCACAAACATATGATAAAAATAATCTAAATGATATTGGTATTTATTTGATAATAAAAGGTGGGATATATTAAAAATAAATTAATTTATCAATCATGTATTCTAATTATAATATCAATCAACAAGCTCTCTGGATGAATGTAATATTCAAAAAGAGTTAAATTAATTTTAAATAAATGTTATCTCAGAGACACACAATTTAGATGAGATATATAATTATAACATTAACATCACAAATAATTAATATTCAATATTTAAAGTGAAATAATTAAGTACAACACATAAATAAAAAATATAATATGATAATAATATCATATAGAAAAATGAGAAAATGAATATAAAGATAATAGTTATGAATGATATATTTATTATTATTGAATGAATTTTATAGTTGAGTGTACTTAAAAATTAATTGAAATTAAAATATTTCGAATCCAATTCATCACGATTCATATAGTACCAGATCTAGGTGTATTTTGATTAAGAGTTACAATTCTCTAAATGTTTTATCATTATCGATTTATTATAGATAAAATATATTTAATAGTAAACATTAAATATATCCCCATAGAAACTGGATATATTTTTGTTCCATGTATGATCTTTAATAATGATTCATTTCATCCATATATGTTTTATTTAAACACATAGTTTCAATGAATATATTTTTTCACCTTTCCATGAATTTGTTTGTACTTTTCAAAAAAAACATATATGGGTATTTTTATTTTTACTCTAAAACAACTGATATTTATCCTAAAATGTAAATTTTTTATAATGTTAAATATTTATAGAAAATTATGGATTATTCTTATGTAGTATCTCCACCTTTGAGTTTCACATATATACTTCATCCATACTATGAATTAATCGTACATAAACAACTAATTTCTAATATGTGTGTTTTAATATTTACATCTATATAGTTCATTTTGAAAGCCCACATTTACACTTACATTGTATGCCATGAAATTGGATTATTCATATTTAATTGTAATGAAACACTTTAATAATCTAACACTCTTAAAAAATATAATTTATATAGAACACACATTACCAAAAGTTATTCAAAAATGATTTTGGAAAGTACTTATTTAATCAAATATATCTCACCTATAAAGTTAATAAAATACATAAATAAAACTTTTGAAGACCCTTAAAAAATATTTCTAAATGAAAAATAAATGTATAAAAATATAATAATAAATGAAAAAATTATATATTAGTGTCCAAAACGCAATAATTCCATGATGATTACATTCTTCATTCCTATAAATGTTTTGAAGGAATATAGTGATCGAATCCCAATAAATTAGTCCTAAAAAATGATTTCTAATTTCCCAACATATTCCATTACACACCAATGTAAAATCATCACCACATACAATTCACATATTATTTTAAAAATGATGAATGATTATGTCTTCATTCGAATAAAAATTAATTTCTATCATATAACATATATATCTAAAACTATGGAAAATTTTAGTTTTAATTTTTTATTCATTATAATCGAAAATGGTTGAAAATTATTATTGTGGTCTCACAATAAAACGATTCTGAAAAAGTATCATTATAAATTTATGAATGGGAAATAAAATTTTATACTATTAAAAATATTATAAACTAACTTATTTAATTTAATTATTACTCCATTCTTCTAATTTAATCTATTTATAGTCACAATAAAAAATAAATAAGGTCACACTAATTATTTGTATGATTAATTTTATTAAAAATTACTGTATATTCATTATAGATGAATAAGATTAAGAAATAAATAAAATGTCATAAAATTTAAAATAATATTATCAATTAAATTTAATATTATTTATTCAAATATTATTTTTGTTTTTATTTTATTGAATACATTATTATCTATATTATATGTTAAAATCCAACATGAAATATAAAATTATAATTATAAATTGAAAAGGATTTTTATTTTTGTAACACAATTTTTTTTTAGAGTGAGGTATGCAATATGTTACTATAATTAATATAAATTAAATGAAATTCATTATCACTTATGAATAGATTTAATTTTGATAAATCAATATTATTTTTAATTTGTAATTAAATATTTATAAAAAATGTGATTTATTTGAAAATTTACCCCTCTCTGACAATATATATTCACAATTTTATATCACAATTATGTTTAATTTAGAGAATTATTAATATTAAAAATGATTTATAATTTATACATTAGAGTAAATCCAAAGCATTAGAATATGACCCTTGAATTAAGAAGGAACAAAAGAGAGAAGAAAAATTATATAGAAAACAAGAATAATAGTTGGGAATGTATTTAAAATTTACACTATTATATTTTTATTTTTTAAAATATATTTCATTATAAACAAAATTTCATTTATTTATGAAATCAAAATATAAATAAAACATATCATTATTTCATGGATAAAACGTCGATTTTATATATTGGAATATGAATCAAGTTTTTTTCAATGGAATATAAAATATATAATTTTTTTGTATTACTACAAAATTGGAAAAAATTCATATAAAAAGAATCCTTATTTATGATTCAAAAAATTATAAAATTAAATACTAAACTATAGGAATAATAATATATACTTATAAAAATACCCCATCAAAGAGGTAAAATAATTTTTTACTATCCATAGTATGATTTTAGATCATTTTTATCCTTATTGTGACGATGTATGTTTATCTAAATATAATAAAATCAAAATATATATTAATCTATTCTACATAAGGACACCATGGTTCCATATCATAGATTGAACAAAATGAAGATTGAATATAAATTTGTTAAAAAAATTAATCATTTAATTGAACAATTATTTCTTATACAGAGTTAAGGTAAAATGTTAGTGCGATAATAATTTGGTGTACCAAATTTATAAAATCATATTACTATCTATCTATAGGCATATAATATAAATTAATCTTCATCGACTAAATTGGACAAATTAAACCATCCTGTTTTTCATAGAAAACACATACAAATTCTTCTCGAAAGAACGTAACATGTTGACTAGATAGATCAAATTAAATTAGAAATTGGAATATTATTCCCCAAAATGTATGTACATATTTTCATGAAAACATTGTCCAAAATTTATCCTTATCATGTCTATATAAAATGACAACAAAAATATGTTTGTCAACAATAGGGAACCATGAAATACCTCAAAGTACATAACATAAATGAATTTAAAATTATATATGATGTTTCACAACATAATTTATAATTTGTGATATATTCATATTTTAAAAATGTAATCATTGAGAAGATAGACCTTCTAGTTCCCAAGAAATTATATTCTGAACAAAAAAACTGATTATATAAATATTTTATTTAGGACCAACACATCTAATCGTCCCAATTGAAGTCTCATTGAACATAGCTGGGGACACTTGATAATTGTTTTTTAAATAAATAAATATTCTTAAAAGAAAACAGAATAGCTTACCCACAGAAGTATAATCCCAATCATTGTTCTTATATAAGGGAAAGTTTAATAACCTAGAATTAATAACTATCATGTTATTAGTATGAGTACTATTGTTAAAAATTATATTCTTATGACAAATAAAATGTAATAGTTAAATTAATTGTCCTGAAATAGACCTACAATAAAACATAAAAAAAATCACAAACACTCAGGAAAATGTATAATTTCACCATGTGTGAACCAATACACCATAACACTAGATCGTGAAATCTTTAAAATAGTTATTTGATTATATAATCTCATAATACAACCATTCCCATCGTTTTTTAAAAATGGATTCATCCTGAAAATTATCTCAACCAAAACCTTATCTCTTTCTGTAATGTCTTTGATAATGTTTTTATATCAAGTCATGTTGATATTCCCATCACATAACTCTATATTATCAATCATTGTGGTATATCTTTTTTCACCAAATGATATATCTCAGAACCCAATTAAACTAGTTCCCTATCAAATAGGGTAGTTGTAGAACTCATATTTTCATGTATGTAACCTTTAATTTTTGTTCTCTATGTTTTTAATGTGTTTAGGTGAAGTTTTGGAGGCTTTGGAATACATTTGTAATGATTAGGGCTATTATAAATGTTCACGGATTGAAAATGGATTGGGGAAACCATGAAACTCCAACAGGATATTGTTTACAATGAGATACAGGTTAAGGGGTAGGAGCATGGGAAGGTGGTTGGTTTTTCCAAAACCGTATTTCCACCTAAGTAAAACCATGCTCTCAGGGATAATGTCCATTTGAACAGTTAGAACCTTTTTTTAACCATGTAATAAAATCATGGGATGTCCTTATTAGGGAAGATATTGGCACATAGTTCACAAAAGTATTCTGTAAACATGTGATTAACTATGAATGGTATAAAAAATTACCCAAAAAACATATATCTTGGTTAGTATTAACCTTTATCCATTAACGTTTTCTCCAAACTAGTCCTAAATAATGATATATAACACAAAAGGTATATTGACGCTTTCTCCATTTACCTAGATCAAATATAATGTAATTTATTAGTGCGTGAAACACAAATTACCAAGCCAATTCATCATTAATATTGGATTTTTTGAGATACTTGTCTATCAATATATTAGTTTATTATATCTATTCCTACTATGAATATATATATATATATATATATATATATATATATCTAGGTTTTGAGACTAATATAAGTCATATTTGGGAATGTTGATCATATGTTAACAGATCTAATGTTGTTTTGTAGAGATCCAATCCAGTTTCATTTCTGTTTTAGTTTTGTTCTTCATTTTCAATATAAATCCTGAGGTATTTTGAATCAATTTAAAGTGATCTTTTTAAATGTAGATGGGTTAGTTTAATTTTTTTTAGTTTTATTGAAATTTAGTTTGATTTTTTTTTGTGAAATTCATTGACTGAAACTATTTTTTGTGATGTTTTATGGAATTGTGCAAATTGGCTGTTTTGGTAAAACATGGATTTGAAAAGAAAATTATAAATGATAATTTTGAAAAGGTTATTTAATTTTGATGCATGAAATAGGGTTTTTTATGAAAGGATGGTTTAATTGAAATGTTATTGAAAATAATGATTGGAATGTGGTTGGCTTAAATGATTAAGAGTGAGTTGAATGGGTTTGATATTTGTGATCATGTGCCACCATTAATGAGACGTGTTGTGGACATGATGTTCCACCATAAATGGTAACAACAATATTTTGTGGTTGAAGGTGTGTCTATTTCTTGTTTTGTGGTAGGTAAAAAGTTATTAAAATAAGAAAATTGAAATATAATTTAATGAATTGTTATGTTTTTTGTTGAAAACTATATAGTAATGAAACTATATTGATTCAATATAAACAATTATTATTTTTTCATATAAATTTTATTATATAAATTTTACAATATGTTATATCCTAGTGGTGTGAGTAGGGAATTCATTTGTAGAAAACCAAATTAGTTTAATTACTCACCCTAGCATTAGAACATCCGTGATTTTTAAAATATATTTTATTCAGACACATGTAAGGATAAAAAATTACACTTCTATATTTTTTATTTCCAATAAATGTTCATGGAGTTGTAGTTGGATCATGGAGTTATGTCTTGTAGTTTTCATTGTTTTACTGTTTTCTCCGATCTGTACATTGATATTGGAATTATTCCACAGTGGCACATTGCTGATTTTTTGGTTTGTTATCAATCTTATTGATATTAATTTTTAACATATTTATCATGTATAATCTAGTTTTTTTTGGAATGTATATTTGGGTTTTTTATTTTTAAAGGGAATATTATCCCACATTGACTAGTAATTACCATGGCAATTATTTCCAGCCTTTGGAATCATGGAGATGTATTCTTAGGCTATGTAATATTCATCGTTATTTTTATGATGTCGTGGAGGGGCATGATCTTTCAAGCTATATCAGTGGATTTCCTTCCAAATATCATATTGGAATATGTAATAATATCATGTTTGGTCCATCAATGACATGTGGTCATTAGTTATGTTAGCCTTGGAGTTGAAATTCATAATGGTTTATTCCTTTAGTTGGGATGGTATAAATAAGTAGAATTGTTTGGGCGTGAATTGTATACCATAACAACATAGTTAACCATTTAATTTTATAATTCAAGTTACCATTGAGTTGGTAGATAAGTGTTTGTAACTAAAAATATTAATTTCAATCGCATTTTAATTGGATTAGCCAATTATAAGAGCATGAGATTCATTAGAGAAATGACTTCCCAAAATGATAGAATATTTTATTTGAGTAATGATTTGATGTAATTTTTTAAAATTTAATAAAGGTTGAAATTATATTAACATTTATAAATTTGAAAAGTGCATAGTTTTGGTATTTTGAAAATGATTCTATTTTCAAAAGAAAATTAATATTATTTAAAAATGTTTAATCATCAAATAATTTGATTTCGGAATGAACTGTTATGATTATTGTGATGTAGTAGAGTTTTAAATTGTTAACGCTTCATTTTTTAGAGCCTGATACATATGGTTTCGTTTTACTATAATGAAAATGTCATCAGTATGAATTGTAGATTAAAATAAAAAAAAGATGCTAAGAATTTGGGTTCACCTAAGACACTGGTAAACCAAAATCTTATTCAGATTATAGTCAATGATTTCCATGTTATGGAGAGAGGGAGTATTATGGATGAAACATAGAAAGTGGATCATTTCGTAATGATAAAGTAGTATAATCCATCTATCATTTAGGGTGGTTCGAAAACAAAAAATGTATAGGTGTGGATGAACAAGAAGAATCAAATCCTTGACTTTATTTTTCACACCAGTTGAGTGGAAAGTAACGCTAGAAACATATAATATTCATGATCTTACCCGTTGATGGTGGGATTACGTTTTCAGGAATAATAAGAAATCACATTGGTTGGGAAGAAATTGGATATTTTTTTAATAAAAATATCTATGGACATATGTGAATGACTTGTAGAAAGAAAAATTTCTCTATCTGGATAAAGTAATATTACTATGTCCATGAAAATGAATTTAAATCATAGAAATAAGTAATATTTGCACCCGATGATGGAGCTACTGAACCTTCAAAGGCATGATTAGTTGAATCAGGGATGGTTTTGGAAAATTGGTCAAATAATGGTTTCCAATATATTACATATTAAATAGATATAGTTAGTATAAAGATAGTGGTAGAAATGGACACCATAATATCTATGGGAGGAGGTAGAATTTTGATACCTGTATGAAATAGTGGGAACTCTAATGATGGGATAAAGCAGAAGAGGGAAATCTATTACAAAGTTTTGTAATTTCTCAGAATTAAAAATTTATATCAATAAATATTCCTAAAATACAAATGATTAGGAAATGATGTTTACAAGGAAGTTATGTTTACCACCTGATGTGATATTGAATGTCACAACTTGGAGCATCCCATAATTGTAATCAGATAGAGAAAATTTATTTTTATTGTCGTTGTGATATGAGGTCACCTATTCAAGGAACTTATCAAGTGTCACATACATCATATAATTCAACAATAGGAGGGATGAAAATAAATTTTCCTCATAAAAACAGAACTATCCTTGGTGATTCCTAGATTACTATAAATGATTAGAAAGGGAAATATCTATTGTGAAAACCGAACAAATTTTAGTGAGAAAAAAATTATATGAAGCAACATATGCTATTGTGGATGGTCATTATAGACCTTTTATAGTGAGAGGAATTATTGTTTTTACTTCTAAAATTAAAAAATATTTCATTGATACATGTGTGTTTGACTCCCTTATATCTTATCCTTCTACTTATTTCTTATCTGTATATGTTGAGATGATTCCATTAGTGTTAATATTTAAACACATCTTTATCAAAAGGAATTTCGAGACATTGATTGTCTATCATTTTATATAAATATTTATATAGCGTGTATGATATTGTATTTCATTATTCTTGATATAGACATATAGGATATAATATTGTTCTCATATTGGATAAAAAATTCAGGGACTGCATGGACTGTTATACCACACATCTTAGTTTTATAATTGAGGACTGTGTCGATCATCACATATATGGAAATCATAATATAAATCTATGTAAAACGGTCTTGTTGGAAACATTAGTGGGAATGATTTGATACAAATTCATAGAATTGAATTTGTAATTGGTGGAAGAGATCAAGAATGATGGTTTTCCAATAACCAGTGATTAGTTTCAAAATATTTTTCACGAGAATTCATCTAGGTTGCCACCCCTGAGAGAAGTGATGTTTAAAATTGATCTCTTCACAACAAACAATCATATTTCACTTATATTTAACCATATTTAACAAATATAATTATTTGATATGAAATTTTAATTGGGTGAGGATGAAATAAAATAGATCATTTGGCATCGTAAGTCACAATGTGTAGCACCTGTCTAGTTTTCTCAAAAACATCAATGGAACCCTTCAATTGTGTATGTAATATCATAATATGAAGCATGTTAAAATAAATATTTGGTATCCAGCACCACACATTGATGATCTGTTCGATCAATTTAGGGAATCATAGTGGTTCTCCGATATTTACCTCCAACCAGGATGCCACCAATTACAGGATCGAAAGGTTGATATTCGAAAGATACATTTCAAGTGTCAATATGGACACTATTAATATCTTGAATCTATGTTTTTTTAATGAATGAACTGGTTGTATTTATTGATTAAAGGGTAAAATATTTCATAGATATCGTGATTACTTTTTTGTGGTGTTTTATGTAGGAAATATTATCATGAGATGATCATGTGAAATAATTATCTTCAATGTTGAGAATTTAGAAAGATAATCATAATTACACTAAATTATCAATTTTTTTTGATATAATTGAAATTTTCCCTTTTTCATTGTAATATCTAAATGGGTGTTTTTCTAGAGCAAGAAATTATATAATATGGTAACTCTTAATGACCACCAAATAATGTCTATGATATTTGTATTTTTATTGGTCTAGTGGGTATTTAATCATGCTTCATTATTGATTTTCCATGACCTATGTCAATAATTAAATCCTTGACATGGAGGAATTATCCATTAATATTTATCAAGAATATTCATACGTATTTTCAAAATCATGTGGTTCACCTTACATCCACACAAATATTTATGTTTAAAAAATTAGGGAAATGGTATGTGCTTTAATTTGATACATCAGGAGCAAGGTTGGGATGAGTTTTCATGCATGGTTTCCATGTTGTTTCTTATGGATCGAGACACTTTTTATTATAGGAGAAGAACTACCCAATAGACAATTTGGAGTATATATCGTATTTAATGATCTGATATCCTGGTGTCAGTACCACATTGGAGAGAAATTTATAATGTTTATAATTCATAAGGTCCTAAATCTAATTTTATCCACATGGATTTGATCTCACACAAATAATATTGATAGTGTATCTCTAAATTTTTGACATTTTCATGATGTATACACACTGTAAAAGAATAATGGTGGTAGATCCATTATACCGAAATTCATATATTCAGTTGGAAAAAGAGGATTTAGACGAGTGGTAGTTATTTTCACTCATAGAATAAATGAACTTTGAATGTCTTTATATAGTGAATTTTACATTTTCATTCAATTTTCATTTGTTTATTATTTCATTGAGAATGATATAGGAACAAATTTCTGATTGAGAATGTGTTTCTATGGGTTCAAACCCCAATGGTAGGGAGATCAGTGTGGGGTGGAATTTGAATGAGAGTTTAATGTTGTGGAACAAAATTCTATTGGTCATACCTATACATTATCATGAAAAACATATTAATGATTACAAATATATTTTTTGGGATATTCATCTGGAACACAAAACAAATATAATGAATTGAATTCTCAGTTTCTCCAAGTTGGTTTTAAATCTATGGTGGATGAGTTCATTTCATGATTCATAACTTATCAATATATTTAGGTAGTGAATAAACAACCAGTAGGTATTTTTTTTCTTTTACTTATTCCAATTTATAAATGGGAGCATATAGATATTTTTTATAACAAATCCCCCATGAAATTTTCGGAAATACGATACCATATGGGTGATTGGGTATCAAATCACAAATATTAACCATTCCATTTATATTTGTTTTTCATAAACCATGGACGAATTATGAAAAATATATATCTCTGAAGAGGTAAGGTGGCGTGGAGTTACAATTTCAAAACCATCAGATAGAGATCTTTGGATTACATGTCGTTTCTAGAAATCCATATAGGAATCCCATGCGACACAGTTGTCTATGAGTATGACATATATTCCTATGATGGATAAGAAATACTAAAGGATATTAAATATTTTAAATTACATGATATGTCATTCTATAATGGAATTTTATTGATCATGGGAGGATGAAATACCTTTAGTCGAGTTGTCATATTACAACAATTATTGATACACATGTATGAACCCAATTTTTCAAGAAGGTAAGGATCCTTAAATGTTTGGACTAATTAATTATTTTGGACCTAATATTGATGTATATTGAGTTAGAAAAGGTCAAAAGGGAATTTAGGGGTTTTTTAGAGCCTAGATCCCATCATTTTAGAAATCTGGTCCATTCACATGGATAGAGAAAACTATGCTTGTAGGTCGCACTATTTCATCCAACTCGACAGATGTTCTACAATTTTGGGTAGAGCCATATGACATGGTTGGTGTAACACCCTGAGATTTTATGAAAAATATTCTTTTAAATTTAATTTATGTTTAGTGTTGTACACTACATCAAAATGAGTTTTCAATACATGTATCCCTAACTTGGCTTTCATTACACATAATCGCGACCTTCCAAAATAGCATGTGTTGTACACAATACCGAGTTTCACTAAACAACAATATGTTATATAAAAATGCCATTATGAATAGCAATACACACTTTTTGAAATTTAATAAAATGTATCTTTTTAAATGGAATCAATTTTTGGATTTGGAATATCGAAATTAGCTTAGGGTGAATTTTTGGTATTTTTCTGAAAACTTTCAATTTTTGATGAATAGTGAAAACACTAGGTTAATATTTAAAAACCAAATTTTAATTTAAATAATTATTTATTTTATTAAAATTTATTTCATGTAAAAATTGATACATAATACCTATATATTTTCATTGTAATTCATTGGAGTCATTATATAATAATTTTAGACATATAAAAATTTTATTGAACTTTTCACCATATTTTACCCACGTCCAAGGACTGTTTGAAAATTTACATAGAAATTAATTTTACCACTTCTGTGAGTGGAATTTAGAAAATCCTAGAGACATGGTTAATATAAAGGTGTAAAAAGTGGTTCAATAAGGTAAAAATAATTTTTGGTTAATAGTATCTTTTTACTTTTATTTACCACGGTTAAAAGTAAATAGGGTAATTAAGGGTAAAAATGAAATTATTATTACCTTAACACATGTAATAATTCAATTTTCTAAGTTTAATTTGACCAAAAACAACCTTCGGAATAATATATTACCCTTTAGGTCCACATGGATTGGATTATGACTTTTATTATTATTTTATTTAAAGAAGAGTTAAAATGGTTAAAATCGAATATTAATAACTAAAAACATTTTATTATAAGGCTATACATAAGATAAATTCAACAATAAATATTCATTAGAAATATAAAAATATTTACTACCTAATGGTATCTTATTTATAATATTTAGACATTAAATAATTTAATTTATTTATGACACAATAGTGATGCAGTAATTACCTAACTAATGAAATATTAAAATAATTTATATTATAAATACCCAAATAAATGTAATTTGATACTTTTTATGAATTAAAATAAATTAATAGGTTAATATGACATTTTATTATTTATTTAATTAAATATTTTCTAACTAATCATGCTGTTATGATTTTCAAAAAAAATCAATTACGAAATAGTGTCAAAATAGTCAAAAAATAGTATTTAAAACAAGTATTATATTATTAATTGTTATTTTACTCCTAAAAATATAAGGTTCAGAAAAATGAATTATAAAAGGTTATATATATTAATAATTATCAACTTGGGGTTCTTTTGACTTGTTATAGTAAGTTTATTAACCATATAGTGTAAGAAAACAAGAAGACATGGTAAAAGTAAAATTATTTAACATAAAGTAAAATCTAAATGATAAGGTTAAAATAGTAACCTAAACTTTTGTAAATTCTATTGGATGAGATTATTTAGACCCATCCCCACCTTAGATTCTAAATATGACAGTTTGGAGCTATTATAAACCGAATAATACTTTATTATAAAATAATATTTTATGTTTTTTCCTAAGGTGCCCCTCTCCTCCCTTATAAAAGGGAACCTCCTCCCTGTTCTCTTTACACAATTTTGAGCATTCAAGATCGTCCAAACCTTTCCCATTTCCGTTTTAAACTTCCATTGAAATATTATTGAGGTTCTGGTCTCCTCAAAAGACCAACTCTAGTGCCTTAAGAGGAGGTTAAGAAGAGGCGCGTCAAAGAATAGGTAATATCCTTTACCGATTCGTTCCAATTTATTTCTTCATATATTTATTCTTATTCATTTGTTTCATCATAAATTAATAACATAAGTATCACCCATATATTGATATGTTATTATCAATATGAAACAACCCAATTCCATCTTCTATCCATCCTACTGAAACTAAATCACCGCACGTGCGTATGTAGGGAATACCGTTTTCATGCAGTGGTGTAATCTGTTTTCCACCACCACCAAACCTGGATGGGTATATTGGCGTAAATAAAAAACTATATATGATTATTGTAAAGTGATATTTCTTATGAAATATTATTAATACACTCCAATAAAATTCTACGATCTTGGATATTATATCATCGCTCGTGCGTACATAAGGACCACCGTCTCCACAAACGCGATGCGATTCATTTCTGTGATTAACCATTCAAGTATGATTATAAATTATACATAATAAATAATCATAAATGATATCAGATAATAATGATAATTTATTTATGTACATATATCTTTCATTTACTTAATTCCATTTAATTCAGTAAGGAAATGAAAACTGCATTCATGCGTATGTATGGCCTACCGTCTCCATGAACGGTGTATTTAATATCATTTATATATCTATTATATATATAATGAATATATATAAGATATATAACTCATTATTTACATTATGGAAGTATGTAAATAATTATATAAGTAATAATAATATCAAGAACAACAAGTCCAAACACATACGTTAAATAAAATGATTTTCCCCAAAATGATGCTTTAACATGGAACTTAGAAAAGAACAGGTATTATAATGTCATAAGTGAACCATACATGATATCATAACAATGAATATGTTTCATTAATAAGTCAATGACATTATTTAAATATTTATACAAGAGGTTCAGATACATACGAAGCATATTGTACCTAAGGTAAGGGGAAATCATGCAATTTCAACTTTTATCCGAAATTGTTTATACTTCGGTATATAATGGGGCATATTTATCATCAAAATACATGTTTACTATGTATGTAATATTATTTCTATCCTCAGACAATTTTTTAAATACAATTTTACCTATTGGTGGATTTTTTGTAAAATATATGAAATAAATCTTTTGTCATTTTATGTACGAGATACTTTTTGACTTCTTTGGAAAAAGTACGAGAAGAATGTTTTTAGCATATATGAAAGGAATGGATTTTTAAATATACATAACAATTTTTATAAATAAGGATTACTCTACAATAAGTCATGATAATTTTCAACAAATTTTTTTTCTTTTAAAATTGAATGGCATTATTTGAAAAGAAAATGATTTTGAAGAAGAAAAGTTATTCTCCTCAACAATTCATTTCATGTGTTTTGTCAAAACTATTTTACATCTAAGATGACATTATGATTATGTTTCAAGTATAATGTATCTATTATTTACATGGTTTTATTATTCTTATGATGAAATGATATCCATTTTTTTAATATGGATTATGTTGTGATGGGATGATGTTTTATGAAACCCATTTTATTCTTTGGGTTATAATGATCGAATTATGTTTATTTTGTGGAAAAAGTAAGATTGATTTAATTATGAGATGGGTGGGACCTATATCTCCCTCCAATGCATTGGGTAACGATTGTATCTCATGAGATAGACATTGCTGGAATGATAAGTTAATCCAGTTCAGTGATACAAGACTAAAACGAGGAGTGAACTAGATTCATAAAGGGACATTGTCCACTAAGATGGTATTGGCAGCAATTCCTTGGCTGCCATGGAAATCATAACATGTGATTAATGGTTTTCCCCAATGAAATGTTTTATTCCCTAGTTATTTTATCATGATTGATGTTCCTTTATGATCTATGCCTTACGTACTGCAAAGATTTATTTCACAACTCATGATTTTGATGTTTAAACTTTATGTTCATGTTTTGATGTTCATATGTGTATGTATATGTTTTATTTTTTTCATTATTACCCTTACTGAGCATTTGAGCTCACCCATTATATGTTTTCTTTTCCCCAGGATATAAAGAAAGGTTTTAGGAAAGAAAAAAATAGGGAAGATCATTATGGGATATGTTAATGATCTTTAACCAAGATTAGAAGATTATTTCTCCGAGTTTCAAAAGACACTAAACTATTATGGTCCTTGTGTGTTTGTTTTTATTATGCATTAAGTATTATGAAAAAGTAATGTATTGTCTATGTACATCATGATTTATGTCTCTACATTCGGTATCATAGGAAGGGTTTAGTTAACCTTTCGAAACAAGGATGCGAAAACTTTAGTGAGATCCCTAGAAAAATATATATGGTATGTCTATGGATGTCCCTAAGGATAAGTATAAGTATAGGTTATACTTCTATAATTATGGTAAAAATCTTAGAATTAACCTTAATATGTTATATATTGAAGGTACTCACCCTTTATTATGTTGTTTTACCTTGCATGACTTTTGCCTCTCACACTATTCTTTTTGAGTTTTAGACGATGGCTGAAACTCGAATGAAACGTGTTGATTAATGTAATGGAAAATGCAATGATTGTCCTCATGAACAACCAAATGTGATGGGAGATGGTGTGAAAAATATTATTTCTATACTTACACAAGCTATGAATCATTCTGGATATCCAAATGATAATAGAAGGGAATAATATTCTATTGAGTCATTCATGAGGAAACATCCACCTTCTTTCAATGGGTCTTCTAATCCATTTGTTGATGAAAATGGATCAGTACCATTGAAATGATATTTTCCATACTTCACTGTTCAAAACATGAAAAATTAATTCTGGATATTTACCGTTTAGAAGGTGAAGCAGGTCAATGATGGACTCTAATTAATAATTTGAGGCCCTGAGATGACGTTGAATCCATGGAATGGGATGAGTTCAAGAACTTATTTTTCAATAAGTACTTTCCTCGTATTTTTCTAACAAAGAGGGAAAAGTATTTCCTTGAGCATATGCAAAAAAATGATGAATCTGTTGGTATATATGAGGTGAATATTACAGGGCTTGCATGGAATGCATCTGGCTTTATCATCCAAACTGAAAGTAAAGTTGATCAATTCTTCAGTGGATTAAAAGAAAGTCTTCGAAGGGCATTATCTATAAGAGACTTCAGTAGCTATGATAAAATTTTGTATTTTTCTATCAAGGTAGAAATGGATGTTGGTGTTACATATCCATCTCATGGTTTTGAGAAGAAATGAAAGATTGAGTTCAATGAGAAATCTCAGAATATTGGTGAAAAGAAGATGAAATTTTCGTTATGATCAATGTGTGGAAAGATGCATGGTGTAGATTGTCTTAAAGGGAATAGAAAATGTTTTAAGTGTGGAAAAGAATTTCATCGAGCTTCTGAGTGTCATTGTAATGGAAAAAGGGTTGCTAATGATGTGAATAAAGAAAAGACGACAGAAAATGCACCAACAACATATCAATGATTCAAGTTCAAGGAAATGGGTCATTATTTTAATCAATTACCTAATCCAACTGTTAATGATGATTAACGTGAGCAACTTCTTAAGGAAAAGGATAAAGGGAAGTCACATGTGATCACTATTTTTGATGTTGAGTCTTACAATGAGGTTGTGTAATGATTAATTGTTTATGTAATGGGATTAAAAATAGTATCATGGAATCTCTTTTATGGCATCATGGAATTTTGGAATATTTATGTATTGGTTTTCAACAATTATATGGTAGTGGTAACAATGAAAAGTGATAGAAATATTTTGGAAAGAAGATGATATGTGCATAATGAAGCGATAAAGAAAAAATGAAATGAGATCATGACTGATATAATGACAAAGTTATATCATGGTTTGAGTATATAAATATTTAGGGATTTTGGTATGTGGAAAGGTTAAATTTTTACAGCATTCATTTTTTCTCTTTGAGTCAATGGTTATTCATTTTTCAAGTGAATACATGATTAAGGTATTCACCTATTTGTAATTTGACCAACAAGATATATCGGGGATAAATGATGGTATTCACATGCTCAGTAGATGACATTTATAGTAATTGTTTTCTTTATACTATGAGCTTGGAATTAAGTATTTTGCATATTCCAAAAGTATGGAATAGATTATGTTGGACATAAGTCATTATTGATTAAGTCTAAAACTTTATTCGATATTATTTATGGAATGTTATAATAATGTTATTTTATAAAAATGACAACCTGCAGGATGGGCGATAACCCATCGCGTCGGACAAGGCTATGGGAATCAAACCCACAACCAAAGTGTGACATGCCTTTATCACCTACCACTGGCCTATAGGAAGTCCCTGGTTAGTAGAAACATGTTTTATTATATTAATCAGTATGATAGATGAAGTATAAGTCCATTTTTGAAATCATATATGATTAACCTCACCATAGATGGACTTATGTATATTTGATAACATTTGCTAACATTTTGTTTGAGAAATATGGAATGACCCATCATTCTATCTCATGATTTTCTAACTCCTCATGAATGAAAAATTAAACTTATTTTCATTAAAAGATGAAGTTGAAATTGTTCAAGGCAAGAACAACGGTGATATTATACCAAAATAAAGTATGTATTTATTCTAATTCTTCAACATTAGGGAAATGATCATAAAAAAAATGTGGTCCTAGTGCCCTTATATCCGATTAATTAGATTGTACCTTAGATCATCACGAATTTATGGGTTTGTGATTGTTGGATTTTTCATATCCATGTTCTCTACCACTCTCCATCAAAACATGATGATTAGATTTCTCTTTTATATCCATATTTTCACCTATGTTCTTCTATGTGGAAACCTAATGATTAGTTAAATGGGGTAATTGTTACGTTTAATATTTTAGTTCTTTAAGATAAGTTTTGGTATTCCTTTTTTACAATGTGGGTTTATATTAAAGAAAATTTCGAGTAGTAAAACATTTATAACCCTGACGAATTTCTAGGGGGAAATTCATTTTAAGGGGTGTAGAATGTAACACCCCGAGATTTTATGAAAAATATTCATTTTATTTTCACTGAGGTCTTTTGTTGTATTATACACCAAAAGTATTTTGCACTACATGCATCCCAAACATTGCTTGCATTACACGCAATCACGACCTTCCACGACAGCGTGTGTTGTATGCAATACCGAGTTTCACTAAACAACGATATGTTATATAAACTAGCCATTATGAATAATAATAACCACTTTTGAAATTTTATAAATTTTATCTTTCTAAATGGACTCAATTTTTGGATTTGTAATATCGAAATTAGCCTAGGGTGAATTTTTGGTATTTTTCTAAAAACTTTAAATTTTTGATGAATAGTGAAAACACTAGGTTACTATTTCAAAACCGAATTTTTATTTAAATAATTATTTATTTTATTTAAATTTATTTTATGTCAAAATTGATACATTATACCTATATATGTTCAATGTAATTCATTGGAGTCATTTTATAATAATTGTAGACATATAAAAATCTTATTAAACTTTTCACCGTCTTTTACCAACATCCTAGAAGAGTTCGAAAATATAAATAAAATATAATTTTACCACTTCTATGATTGGAATTTCTAAAATTTTAGAGACATGTTTAAAATCAAGGAGTTAAATGTGGTTCAATAAGATAAAAATAATTTTTGGTTAATAGTATCTTTTTAATTTTCCTTACCACGGTTAAAAGTAAATAGGGTGATTAAGGGTAAAAATGATTTTATTATTTCCCTAACACGTGTCCTAATTCTATTGGATAAGTGTAATTCGACCAAAAACAACCTTAGGAATAAAATATTACCCTTTAGGTCCACTGGGATTGGATTAGTACATTTATTATTATTTTATTTAAAGAATAGATAAAATGGTTAAAATCAATGTTTAATAACTAAAACTTTTTTAATATAGGGTTATACATTAGATAAATTCATCTATAAATATTAATTAGAAAGTTAAAACGATTTACTACATAATGGTAGTTTATTTATAATTTTTAGACATTAAATAATTTAATTTATTTATATCACAATGGTGATGCAGTAATTACCTAAATAATAAAATATTAAAATAATTGATATTATAAATACCCAAATAAATGTAACATGGGACTTTTTATGATTTAAATTAATTATATAGATTAGTACGACATTTTAGTATTTATTTAATTAAATTTTATCGCACTAATCATGATGTTATGATTTTCACAAAAATCAATTACTAAAGAGTTTCAAAATTGACATAAAATAGTTTTTCAAACAAATATTGTATTATTAATTGTTATTTTATTCCTAAAAATCTAAGGACTGTCCAAATAACTTATATAAGGTTATAGATATTAATAATGGAGAAATTTGGGTTCTTTTGACTTGTTATAGTATGTTTATTAACCATATAGTTTAAGAATACAAGAAGACATGGTTAAAGTAAAATTATTTAACATAAAGTTAAATCTAAATGATAGGTTTAAAATAGTAACCTTAACTTGTCTAAATTATATTGGTTGAGATTATTTAGACCCATACCCACCTTATATTTTAAATAAATCAATTTGTATCTATTATAAACCGAATATGACTTTATTATAAAATAATATATTGTGTTTTTTCTTAAGGTGCCCCTCTCCTCCCTTTTAAAAGGGATCCTCCTCCCTATTCTCTTTACACCAATTTGATCCTTCAAACTCATCCAACCTCTTCCAATTTCCCTTATAAACATCCCTAGGAAAATTATATAGGTTCTGGTCTTCTCAAATGTCCAACTCTTGTGCCTCAATAGGAAGTTAAGAAGAGGCACGTCAAAGAATATGTAATATCATTTACCGATTCTTTCCAATTTATATATTTTCTACTTGTTCTACTTTATTTTTTTCATCATAAATTAATAACATCAGTTTAATTCATACACCGATATTTTATTAAAAATATGAAATAACTCAATTTCATCTTTTATCCATCCTAGGGAAATGAAATCATCGTCGTGCGTACGTACGGAATACTGTCTCCACGCCGTGGTGTAATCTGTTTTCCACCACCACCTTACATGGATGGGTATAATGGTTTAAATAAATATCTATATATGATTATTTAAAAATTATATTTATACTTAAATATTATAAATACACTCCAATAAAATTCCACGATCATGGGAATGATATCATCCCTCGTCTGTACGTACGGACTACTGTCTCCACGAACGCGACGAGATACATTTTCCATGATTAACCATTCAAGTATGGTTATAAAGTATAATTAATAAATAATCATTAAAGATATTACATAATAATTATACTGGATTTATTTACATATATTTTTCATTTACTTAATTCCATTTAATTCAATAAGGAAACGAAAACAATGTTCATGCCTACGTACGGCCTAACGTCTCCATGAACGGTGTATTTCATTTCATTTATATATATATTATATAGATAAATACTGAATATATATATATATTATATATATAAATCGTGATTTTCATCCAGGAAATATGTAAATCAAGATATAATTAATAATTATATAAAGAACAATCAGTCCAAAAACGTACGATATATAAAATGATTTTACCCAAAACGCTGATTTAACATGGAACTTACAAAAGAACGGGTAATATAATGTCATAAGTGAACCATATATGATATAATAACAATTAATATGATTCTATAATAAGTAAATGACATTATTTAAATCATTATACAGGAGGTTCAGATACGTACGAAGAATATCAGACCTAAGGTATGGGAAAATCTCACAATCTCAATTTTTATCCGAGATTGTTTATACTTTGGTATTTACTTGGGCATATTTATTATCCACATCTGTCTTTACTCAACATGTGAACTTATTTATATTCTACTACAATTGTTTAAATCCAATTTTACCTATTTGTGGATTTTTTATTAAATGATATGAATGATATCTTTTGTCGTTTTATGTATGAGATACTTTTTGTCTTTTTAGGAAAAAGTACGAGAATAATGTTTTTTTAACTTATAAGTAGAGAATGAATTTTTATAGTTTCATAACATTTTTTATTCATTAATCCTACTCTACAAGTTTTCATGATAATTTTAATCAAAATCCCTTTCTTTTAAAATTGAATAGAATTTTTTGAAAAGAAAATGATTTTGAAGAAGAAATGATATTTTCCTCACAAATTCATTTCAAGTGTTTTGTCAAAACTATTTTCCATATAAGATGAAATTATGATTATTTTTTAAGTATAATGAATCTATTATTTACATGGTTTTATTATTCTTATGATGAAATGATATCCATTTTTTTAATATGGATTATGTTATGATGGGATGATGGTTTATGAAACCCATTTTATTCTTTGTGTTATGATGAATGAATTATGTTTATTTTGTGGCACAAGTAATAATGATTTCAATATGAGATGGGTAGGACCTATATCTCCCTCCAATTAATTGGGTAACTATTTATATCTAATGAGATAGACATGGCTGGATTGGTATGTTAATCCAATTCAGTGTTACAGTAATGAAATGATGAGTGAAATCGATTCAGAAAGGGACTTTGTCCACTAAGATGGTCTTGGCAGTAATGCACTGGCTACCATGTAAATCATAACATGTGATTAATGGATTTCAACAATTAAATTTTTTATTCCCATGTTATTTTATCATTATTTAAGTTCCTTTATGATCTATTCCTTACGTACTTCCAAGATTTATTTCACAACTCATGATTTTGATGTTTAAACTTTATGTTAATGTTTTGAAGTTCAAATGTATATGGTTTGTTTTATTTTTTTCATTATTACCCTTACTGAGCATTTGACCTCACCATTTATATGTTTTCTTTTCCACAAGATATAAATAAAGGTTTTATGTATGAAAAAAACGGAAGATCTTTATGGGAGATGTTGAAGATCATTCACCAATATTAAAAGATTATTTTTCCGAGTTTCCAAAGACACTAAACTATTATTGTCCTTGTTTGTTTGTTTTTATTATATATTAAGTATTCTGAAAAAGTAATTTAATATCTATGTACGTCAATATTTGTGTCTCTATATATTGAATATGGTTTCCCTCATCATATAAACTAATCATGCTAGTCCTCCTATTCCCTAGGTACTCATTCCGGATTTCATAATACTTTCTCAAACTATTCACATGGTAATTTTTTTGGGTAATTTTAACCTTTTCCACTTACGGTCCTAATTAAACCTCTCCTTACACCATAATCCGATCACCAGTTGGATTTTCCTCTAAATATTTAATTTTTTATTTTTTAAGGCCTAAGGTATGGATCAAGAGATCTCCTCCATCCATGATTCAATCAATATTTTTCTCATCACATTGGATGCAGTATGATAGGTACTTGAGTTTGTTTAATAATTTCTTCTTCTTTCATACTATAGACCTAGTTAATGCTGTGTGAGTGTAGTTCAATTTTTCTATGATCTAGTCGGTTCTTAGATAATTCGAAAGATGATTTAGGTGAAGGAGATTTTTATGAACCTAATGTGGCTGGTATATAACTCATCCCTCAGATTCATTGATATTGGAATTGTTAGGTGGGTCCTGCTGATTCAATCATTGACCATTTATAGATTTTATATGTTATTCTTATAGTAAATAGAACTAGAATATATTTCCAAATATGTGAATTCTATTTGTTGGTTATTCCCAAAATGAAAACTATACTATGTAGGGTTATATTCTATTGTACAGTTTATAGTTTTTCTGAAACTTTTGAGCCGTTATACTTATGTGATCATCCTTGACCACAATAATTTTGGCCTCCTTGAAATAAATTCTTATTTTATCATAAAATGGTGGATGTAAATTTCAATTTCACGTCCACTTGTCCTCCCTATGGTAATTTATTAATATTTGATAATTAAATGTGAATGGGAAATTGTAAATCTTATTATGTATAGGACTATATTGGATTTAAATTTTAAGGAATAATAGGTTTCTTGTCCATAAAACCCCAAATCATGTATATGGAAGGTTGCAGAGTAAACCATAATTATTGAATATTAAATAATGGATTTAATAATTGTATAATTATACTTATCATTATACCACTAATTGAAAGAAATTCAATCAATAGGAATTATTGAAAAATTATGATTTTATTAAAGGGTTGAACGCTACATCTGAAAACATGTCTTGTGCTAGTGATCGAGCCATAACCACCCAAAGCACACCACTATATGATATGGGTGGAGACATGTGCTAAAGGTAAAAAATTTGGGGAGGCCTTTTGTTATACCTGAAAACACACACACACATCCTACATGATGCAAATTGTATAAGGAAATAAGTTAAAGATTAATCCTAATGTAAATTAAACTATACTTGCATGGACCACTAAATAGTATGGATATAGTAATGTAATATGGAAGGAAAAAATTGAAAAAATATACACACAACTATAATTTTTCTCAACCTAATATAAAAACTAATAATGTAAATCTAGTAGGAAGCCCCAATCATAAATCCCAAGTTGTGATTACTTCACACTGTCCAAGCTCTTATATCCTTGATATCCATTGGATGCATCATCAAACTTGTGTGATGTATTCATATGGAATGATAAATATAGGAAATGACCATGTAGGTGTGATCAGGAGAATAAACAGTAGGAATCCCTACAAATAAGGGTGAGAAGTGAGATATAAAAGTGGAAGAAAACTACATCATATGGAATTATTTAAAACACATGAGTGCAGATCAACCAAAATAGGATGTTATGTAATCTCATACAAACATAATTAACAATAAAATGTGAAATTTTATCATATATTCATGTCTTTTCTAACAATATTAGGATATTTGACTCATCCAACCATGTGAATCTAGTCACACAAATCACATTACTTACCCTACATGACTTCACCTCTCCAGGATGGAGGGAAACCAGATCCTACGGAGTGGGTATTGAAATAGGATGTAAATATATATATATATATATATATATATATATATTCTCAGTCAATGAAATACAAAAGAGATATTAGGGGGACATCAATCTCAATGATCTGCACAGGAAAAAAGTCTCCAATAGTCCCAGAAGATACCTCAATCGATACACAGTCTTCCTCATTTCTACCATGTACCACATGTAAAAAGGGGCATAAACACCACACATTGATACTATCCACTTATGATGGGACTATCTTGCATGTATGGTTTTATTCCATGACCCAATGATGAGTCTCTATGGGGAAATCACCCCTATTACATTTGAGTCCAACATTACTCCAAAACCAGGCTCATCATTTATTCATTGGTGAACTCCATATCCCAGCACCATTGTAGGGTGATACTCTAGAGGGTATGCTCGAAAAGGTTAAGGTTTAATTCCACTACATAGACCTGCTAGAGGATAAGACCGAAAGAATCATTGGAGAACAACGCTACCCATCCCTACTAGAGGGTAGGCCCAGAATAGAAAACGGTGAATTACACTTCCCACCACCACTAGAGTGTAATTCTGGAATAGTCAATGGTGGACGCTAATTCTAAACCTAACTAGAGGGTAAGCTGACACTTCACTAGTGATTCAAAAAACACCACTGCTATCATTACCTTCATCAAACATAGCTAGATGGACATCAAGATGGGAAAACAACTATTTTTAACCAAAAATATGAAATAGAGGTCACCATCACGTTCTACACATAAAAACATGACTGAGATGATATTTATTTAATAAAATCATAAAACCATTGAAAATGGTGATTTTCATAGCAAGAAGACCAAATTTGAAATTGATGTTACCATATTTTTACTCAAAACATAAATTTAAAAACATTACCCTAAATGGTTCATCTCGAATGGAGGATCATTCAACCATATATATAAAATAAAAAAGACACATTTTTAATAGATAATGGAGTTATAAACCACAGAAGGATTTCACGGGGTTGGTGGACTGACTCACGGTTGGTCCACCTATTGTGGTGGTCGACCATCGGCCGACCTAGGATCATACCTGGGTCTGATCCAATTTGATGGGTCTGACCCACTAGTTAGAACACATATATTCACACATTGGTTGGTTCACCCCGTAGATGCCTGGTCCACTCGCCGACATGACCCATCACATTGTCGACCACGCAAGTAATAATGACCTGGTACATGATCGACAATTCGGGTCACCACCTAGGGTCACACGGCATGAACACACCCACCTATTTCCCCAGGAAACAAGGTCGAAAAACACTCCATAGAACGCCACTGTAAGACAGTGATGTTGGTGCCCAGGTGGTCAATTTCGTAGTCCACCATGCTCAATGTGGTAGCTTGATCACGATTTCATCTGTATATTCGGAAACCTTGCATTGATGGATTAACTACATCATTCAATGATCATCGATATGTTGGTGGTTGTTTATGCCCAATTTTTATGAAATATTATCCACAAATAATAGAAAATTAACATTGGTTTTAACACATATTGATGGACATGTTCATTCATTCATTGATTATTTTATGATAGAACATCAACCATAAAACCAGATATTCAATATTCAAAGGAGAATCAGAATTAGAACTCCTAATGAGATAAATTCTACTGTGATTTGGAAGTTCACTACAGGAAACATGTCCACGACACTCCAACTTCCATATTAATTGTTTTCAAAGTAAATTACACCTCGATATGGTGTTAAATGAAAAATAACGTTCATGAGAGGGGGATGGAGTGTTTCTTATAGAGAGAAGGGATTAGGTCAAACCCTAATCCCATTTTTTTTAATTCTATTTATAAGAGCTCCAGATTGCATAGATTCCTAAACCACTATGCCTCCTCATATTATGTCGTACATGGGAAAAACACCACCTTCCAAATTCATCGACAATATTATTTTTCCAATATGATAACATGTATAAATGTTATTTTGTTTTCAGTTAGGGGTAAAATAATTAGATTAATTATTTAATTTATATTTATTCTCATGGGTGGATTCTTCCACCTAATATCTATGCCAAAAAATGTTCTACCCCATATTAGGTAAAAATTGCGTTCTATAATCATATGTATCCGCATATTTCTAGTATGATCTATCATTTTAGGTTTTTCTCATTAACATCACATGAATTTATTAAAATATACTACATATTTTTATGAATATAATTTTGTGAACACCGGGATAAAGAATTTCATGCCGCCTCTACACCCAAAACTAGAAAAATTATAGAAATATTTAAATGTATTACAAGGGCATAATTGGGTCTCTTCAGAATTACATACTTTAAGATTATCACCACTTAAATGAAAAAATTTGGAAAACCTAGTGATAATATGACTATGTCTGGCTGTACCATTACAAGAACTCTCCAAAACAATATTGTGCTTCCAAAAAACATGAACCCTGGGGATGGGCCATCTATGTATCATACGCTCATGTCAATCCGCGATCACCACCAGGTGCTCTTCGACGGTGGATCTATATTCAATGTTCTCCTCACCCAAATTGATAATGCATGTAGGATCATGAATGTATAACTTCAACTGTGACATTTGGAAGGCTTCGTGCACCCCCTCCAGCAATGGGGATAGGGCATGGAGGTATGAAACCTCACCAAACATCCGCATGATCATGAAAAACCTGATGAACCTTGGTGATTGCTTGCCTTGCCATCTGTACCTCCTCATTGCGGGTTAGGGAAATACACTAAAAAATATGTGGTCACCATGCTAGAACTCCATGGGACTATGATGGAAGGCTGTATACTATTTTACTATTCTCTGGTCCATCTTCAACCATTAATGGAAGAGCTTCACCTTCCCCATTATGGGTAACACCAATTTCGGACCAAAGAGGAATGACACTCCAACCACCATCTAGAAAAGACGTGAGCTGCAGGGTCTCATGAATATATCCTTGAAAGATTCCATGCTGATGGTAGATGGGTAGATTTATTTTATGCATATTATACCAAAGTTAGGTGATTATCCTTGCTCTAGACTAAAACTAGCACACATTCCCTCATTATATACTTTAGAACATGAATTGTGTTCTCAGTCTTTCCATTTTTATAGGAGTGAATGGTTTTAATAATCCATAATAAGGTCTTGAATGACTCCTTCAGGACTCTCCAAACATTGATGTAAACCACCGACCACAATCAAAGACAATCATTGAGGTTACCCCATGAAGGCATATTGTCTCTCATAAGTACAATTACCCCACACTCTTCACCTACATATGTGCCATAATAAAAAAGAATTACACCGACATGGTGAGTCGGTCCACTATCACCCATATGGACTCATTTCCCTTAAATGTGTGGGTATGCCCTGTGATGAATCCCATGGATATGTCGTCACACTTCCACTCTGAGATGTCAAGAGGTAGCAAAACCCCCATCAGAACCCAATACACATCATTCACCTGCTAACAAGAAACGTATCATGTGAAAAACTCAAAAATGATTCTTCTCATTTCGGACACCAAAACTACTATAGAATATTCATGTAAATCTTCCCCACATAGGTACCTACAACTAAGTTAGAAGTATGGAACTCCTTCATCACTTCCACCCTCATCACAATATGAATCACTACTATCCCTTGAAATAATATCTCAAAATTACCTCAGTCAAATTACCAATTAGGTGCATCACTTGTAGATATCTAGTCACACATAACATCACATTCTATATCCCCCATGTGAGAATCTCTGACATGATCATGTAGCGATCTATTTAATACCATCAACTGTAGAAAATTTGTACAGTCCTACTCCAACAATGTAATTTGTAGGGTATCTAACTACTCTACAGTTCCAATACTAGAAAATCATTGGAAATCCTTCTGATGGAATAAGATACAATCTTTTCCATAACTAGACTATAGAATATCCCAAACTCATAGTCGTACAAGAACTCCAACAAGCTATCTTTCCATATTTTTAGATATCATCGGGTAAAGATATACCTAAGGCTCTAGTGGTCTCAGTAAACAAAAAAATAGCCTCTAAGGAGGAAATGTATTCAAAACCATGGGGTGTAGACCAGTAATTATATCTTTGAGTCATTAGTCACATAGTTATTATCATGGGGTCTATGATGACCCAGACTCTCTTGGTCCTTCCCTTTACCAAAATCTGGGTTCTAAAGGTGTGGCGTCTCGGTGAGACCGATCGGTGAGACCGATCCGCGAGACCGATCTGCGAGACCGATCGGCGAGACCGATCGGCGCGACCGATCAGTGAGACCGTTCGACGTCACCCGTCCTTGTCAAGTTGTGTCCAGTAACGCTCCTTTTCATAAATAGGGGTTTAAACCCTATTCTGACTCATTTAACCGTGTTTTAAGACCCGTAACGCCTATTAGAGTTTTAATTAAATGCTTCATAAATTCATCAGTCGGCTTAAAACCACCCGACCCTTTTGTGACGAGTGGAGCCGCGTGATCAACCCATGACCCCCGCACCTTATGCGGATATTCGTTTTCACCTCAACCGTCCCCGACTCCTATAAACTAAGGGATAGACATGGTTTCTCCTTTCCTCCATCGTGAGTTTCACAAACATCTTCGGGTGTGTCGGACCGGCCGCATCGTTATCCATAAAGATCCGTTCCCCCGACCTAAACGTCGATCATCTATCAACCAGTAGGGAATTTCTCCTTTGCCTCTCTCTATGTGTATCATGCAGGGTGGGCGTGCTTTTGTTTCTGTAGAATTGGAATAACCATACCTAATTAAAGATAACAAACGAATTCTATAAAGAAATAAGAGGGTGGCTGTGATCGTTGATGTTGTCTTATGTTTTGATGTTGTTTCCCTTATGACCATCTTGTTGAGTTGTGCTAGCTTAGTCCTCCTGAAAATCAAGCCCGTTGGTGGACGTTGTTTGTGCACTAATGAACCCCTGGTAATGTTTTAAATAGCTTTTTTTGGTTGTAAACTCTTGCAGTGAAAAGTGAATTTGGTTAATCACGTATATCCGGCCAAATAAATTGAGGCACCAGGATCATTCCTTTTATTTTATAACCCCGGATAAAACACACAGAATTTGAATCATAGAGTGTGTAAATTCATTTAAATCTGAAAACACATGCAAGGCCCTGCTTGTGTTGGTGGTGGTAGTTGGTTGTTTTCCCTTCAGGCCAATTGCCAGAGATGTGTGAGGGGATGGGATTCCATGTTCTTTTATACTTTCGGTGATTGTGAATTTTAAATCCGGGTGGTTACATGTTCATATCACAAATTGGGGTGGAATCCTCTGTTGTTGGGAACCAGGTGTGGATATTTTGGTTGATGTTTGACTGTTTACTTTTCTGGACTTCTGCCTATGCCTACTAGATGCCCAGTGGTGCTTAACCCAAATATTGTTACTGAACATGAAACAAGAATGGGATGCTGGGTTGTTAGCATGAGTCGCGACTCGGACTTGAGTGTTGTTCTGATCTATAGGTTGTTTAAAGAAAAACCTAGTTTTGGGTGAGGGCTTATTACCTATATCTATACTTGTAGTGTTTTATTTCTTATTCATGCCCCACCCAAGTCGAGAACCTAGTGCCGAACACCCCCATTTCATGGGAGAGGGTGTTTTTTCCAACACTATTCTTAGTGGCTGGTTATTAGCTCCTTTTCTGCTCCCTTTTCCGGATAGCCCAAGTATCTTCGGGCAGGCTGTGATGGCCTAAAGTCCATTATTAGCCAGAGAACCTTCGGGCTGGGTAGTGTGGTGGTTGGCCAGGTGTGTGCGGCAGGTGGTTTCCCAAGTGTCTTCGGGATGAGGCCCAGGTGTCTTCGGGCATGGTGGTGGTTGTTCTGGCCTAGGTGTTTGCAGGCATAGTTACGTGTGAAAGTTGTGGCTCAGGTGTGTGCGGGCGAGATTCAGCAGTGGGACTGCGTGCAGTTGAGGCCGAGGTGTGTGCGAGCGGGATTTCAGCTGTGGGACTGCGTGTGGTTGTGGCCCAGGTGTGTGCGGGCGGGTGTGACAGTGGGACTGCGGTGAGAATGGCGGAATTGGTCTGATGCGTAGGATGTCTCAATAACCAGTGGGAAAGTGGCGCGGGGTACCCAAACATCGATCTGCTCTTATTATATAAATAACATGACTTGCGTTATTTGGGGAGTGTGCCTTGGTGGGGCCTGGGGTGGATAGTTTACCTTGATAGGTGTTTAGTTTACTCTTTTCTCATGAGACTTTGGTAAGTTCCCCCACTTGTGCACGAGAGTCTTTGGTTTTCCCTACTGAGTGTACTTGTATGCTCACCCTACGTATATAAAACTGCTTTCAGGTTTCCAGGAGGACTTTGGGGATTACGCAAGACCTTACTAGATCGGGATTTTGGAGAAGTTGCAGTTGTTGTTTTCCTTTTTGGTACTTACCTTGTAGTCACCTTTTTGCACATTGTGGCTTTTACATTGAAACATGCATGTGGGAATGGTTTATTTTTTTCTTTACTTTTATCTCTACCTTGGTGTTGTTGGGTTTTCTTCTCATTATCTCTTGATCCTATAAAATAAAAAGGGTAATTCGTTCCATTTGCAAGAATTTTCCATACCCTTGGTGCTAGTCGCCACTCCGGGACCTATTAAAGGCAGGTTTCGGGGGTCATTATCTCTCCTTCAACTTAAAGAAGGAAGGGCCTGGCAATCAGCTGACCCTTTCCTCCTTTTGGTGAAGGCGGGTCGTGATAGAATGGTATCAGAGGTAGGACGGAGTCTAGAGTTAGGCACAGTGTGGATTGCATGGGATGGTAAGGCAACGATGTTGGGTGACCTTGGAGCGCGAATTAGGCCAGGGAATACTGGCTAGGACACGGGATTTTAGGGCCCCCCGTGATCCGATGCAAGGAATCTAGACCTACCGAACGACCAAGTGAGGCCGCACCGATTGTAGGGTAGAGACCCTAGGAATGGTACATGAATCATAATGACTTGTGTTCTTGTGTTTCTGGGATCTTTTGGGAATTAAGAATAAATTTAAATCTTAAGAAGTTTTAAGAATGATATTATTCACTACTTGGGCTTATGCATTCCTTGTTTACCTTGCAGCTATGGCACCTGGAAGGCGACCACGTGTGGTACAGGAGATCGAGGCCCCTAAGACTACTTTGGCCAATCGGCAGAGAGCTGATCGAGAGGAAGAGGACGACCAGTGGAAGAAGACTCTTCGATCCTTACAGCGACAGGACCTCAAGAAGTATGAGGGCAGCACCTCCGATATGAAGACGGAAGGCTGGCTAGAGGAGCTAGTTATAGCTTTCGGCCTGATTCGGGCCCCGACCGAGTACTGGGTTCCCCTGGCCGTTAGCCAGATGCGGGGAGCGGCACGTCAGTGGTGGATGCTTTACCTTGGGGAGAGGAGAGAATCTGAGGTGGCTTGGGTCGATTTCGAGAAGGAGTTCTGTGCATAGTTCCTCTCCTTGACAATGAAAGCAGAAAAAATGCAGGAGATACTCTCCCTCCAGCAGGGGAGTATGTCTGTGAGGGAGCTAGGGATCATGTTCAAAGACCTCCTATGTTTTTCTCTGGACCACTTTCCTGACGAGGAGTCTCGGGCAAGACATTTGGAGGAGGCACTCAAACCCTTCCTCCAGTATGTTGTTACCCCCTATACCCTGCCGATGTACTTGGAGGTCCAGAGGAAGGCCGAAGTGGTGGAGCGGATGCATGATCTAGGGGGAGTGTCATGAGAGGGGACCCATCTAGGACCATCAAAGGGGAAAGCCGTCAGCACCAGGCCTCCAGTGTCAGGACCCTATAGGTTCCGACCCGTAGGAAGCAGGCCGCAACAGTTTCAGTTTCGATCTCCCGGCCCACGCCCTTTTCCTATGGGCCTGGGACCACGATGCTTCATCTGTGGGAGCCCTGGGAATCTCTGGAGTCAGTCCCAGACAGGGTGCAGTACAGTAGTGGAAGTCAGCCCCAGTACCCTCCCCAGCAACAGCTTCTCGCCAGACCTTTCGAGCAGCAGCAGCAGGGACAGCGAGCTCCCGCTCCTCCGAGGGCAGACATAGGAGGAGGCCAGCCTCAGGGCGCTCCACAGGGACCTCGACCAGGGCGTGGTCGGGGGGTGGCCGACAGATGAGGGGAAGGGGAGCTGGGCGTGGACTATTGCACGCTGCAGAGGCAGTAGTCCCAACAGAGCCATAGTTTGTTCGAGGTACGATCCGCTTATTTAGCACTCTTGCTTATTCTTTGTTCGATACCGAAGCTTCACACTCCTTCGTTGCACCTAGTCTAGCCCGTGCCTTGGGTCTAGATGCCGAAAGACTTCCAGTGCCCCTGGTGTTGAGCACACCAGTAGGAGGTCAGACCGAATTGTTGTCCGTTTGTCGGGGATGTAGACTGATGATAGGGCCACATCAGTCAGTTCAGGATCTTCTTCTTCTACAGATTCAGCCATACGATGTCATCCTAGGCATCGACTGGCTATTTTCTATGTGCGCCATCATCAATTATTTTCGAAGGAGGTTGGTGTTCTCAGACTTGGACAGCCGGCGTGTTACCTTCACCGGCGAGCGGAGCATTCTGAAGGGAAACTGGAGAGAGGAACCTCTCCTCTCCTTGTTGACCGAGATGACTGTAGAATCTGTAGATGCGGAAATGGTGGAAGTACCAGAAATCGTCCGTGAGTTTATGAACATCTTTCCTGAAGAGGTGACGACTCTACCCCCTCGACGTGATATCGAGTTCGGGATAGACCTACAGCCCGGCGCTCGTCCAATCTCGATGGCTCCTTACAGGATGGCACCTTCGGAATACGAGAGTTGTAGATACAGATTGACGATATGATGAAGAGGGGTTATGTTCGTCCGAGTACGTCACCGTGGGGTGCTCCGGTCTTGTTTGCAAAGAAGGAAGATGGAGGTCTTAGGCTGTGCATAGACTACAGGAGGTTGAATCAGGTGACGATCAAGAATCACTACCCTCTCCCAAGGATAGATGATCTTTTTGACCAGCTGAAAGGGGCAGGATGGTTCTCAAAGATCGAGCTGTGGTCTGGGTACCACCAGCTGAGGGTGAAAGAGAGAGACATCCCGAAGACAGCGTTCAGGTGCAGGTATGGACACTTCGAGTTCGTAGTCATGCCCTTCAGGGTTACGAATGACCCGGCTGTGTTCATGGGGCTTATGAACTCCATCTTCCGGGAGTACCTGGATCGGATTGTGGTTTTGTTCATCGACGACATCCTGGACTACTCTGGATCAGAGGAGGACCATGCATAGCACCTGAGGATAGTTTTGGAGGTCCTCCGACAGCACCAGCTATATGAGAAGTTGTCAAAATGCATGTTCTGGACACGAGAAGTTCACTTCCTCGGGAACGTAGTGTCAGAGCAGGGGATAGTGGTCGACCCATCAAAGGTCTAAGCAGTTGTTTCTTGGGCAGCACCCAAGAATGTGGCAGAAGTTTGAAGTTTCCTGGGGTTGGCAGGTTACTAGCGGAGGTTCGTACCCAAATTCTCCTAAGTAGCAGCCCCTTTAACGACTCTGACCATGAATGACCAGGAGTTCGTATGGAGTGAGCAGTGCCAGTCAGCCTTCAGCTATCTAAAGGGGAAGTTGTTCAGTGCCCCAGTGCTGAGATTACCAGAAGAAGGGGAGGCGTATGAGGTATTCTGCGATGCTTTGGGACAGGGCATGGGATGCGTGTTGATGCAGCGACGAGGGGTGATCTCTTACGGGTCCAGGCAGCTACATTCTCATGAGCTTAATTACGCCACCCACGACCTAGAGCTTGCAGCGGTCATTTTTGCGCTAACGTTATGGTGGCACTACCTCATCGGGGAATGCATTGTGGTCTTTACAGATCACAAAAGCTTGAGGTATATCTTCTCCCAGCGGTACTTGAACTTGCGACAGCAGAGATGGGTGGAGTTCCTCCAGGATTACAACTTCGAGATCTCTCATACTGAGGGTAAGGGAAATGTGGTGGCCGATGCTTTGAGTAGGAGGACACAGAAGGATGTGGGCCGAGAGTCGGCGGACGCCTAGACGGCAATGGAAGAGTTGGCTTCCTTACACCTGGATGCGAATATGGATAGCGGCAGAGGATTCCTATATTAGATTACAGTGCAGTCATCCCTGTTTCATTAGGTGGAAGAGTCTCATTGGGGAGACCTAGAGTGCGAAGTGATGTGTGACCAAGTTGACCAGGGCAATGCTCCAGAAGGATGGACCGAGGATGGTCAAAACCTAATGCTTTTCCAGGGGAGGTCTTTTGTCCCAGAGGCGATGCACGGTAGGGTCCTCAGTGAGTTCCACAACTCACCCCTGATGGTACACCCTGGTGTTTCCAAGATGTACCAGGTTTTGAAGATGTAGTTTTGGTGGCCTGGAGTTAAGTGAGCAGTGGCGGAGTTTGTGGCCAAGTGCCTTGTGTGTCAGCAAGTGAAGGCTGAACACCGAGTTCCAGGCGGCCTACTACAGCCCCTAGGTGTCCCCGAGTGGAAGTGGGATGACATCTCAATGGATTTCGTCACGGGACTACCCAAGGCCCAAGGAGGGTACGATGCCATCTGGGTGGTAGTGGAAAGGTTGACAAAATCGGCTCACATTCTGGCGATCAGGGAGTGGAGTGCTATGGATTCTTTGGCACGAACGTACGTGGATGAGGTATTGCAGTTGCATGGAGTTACGAGGTATATAGTCTCGGATAGGGATGCATGGTTTACCTCGCGGGTATGGAGAGGATTGCAACATGCATTTGGCACCCAGTTACGCCTTAGCACAGCTTTCCACTCCCAGACAAAGGGGCAAACGGAGTGCACCATCCAGACCTTGGAGGATATGCTGCGAGCATGTGTTCTGGACTCAGGAGGGTCATGGGTGCAATACTTGCCTCTGGTACAGTTTTCCTACATTAATAGATACCACTCTACCATCGGCATGGCCCTATTTAAGGCTTTGTACGGGAGGCCATGTCGTTCGCCTGTGTGTTGGACCGAAGTAGGAGAGGCAGTAATCCTTAGTCCGAAGGTGGTGCAGAACACGACAGAGAAGGTTCAACTCATACTGGAAAGGATGAGGGCAGCCCAGGACAGACAAAAGTCGTTTGCTGATACCAGGAGGAGGCCCTTGGAGTTTGAGGTTGGGGACCACATGTTCTTGAAGGTCTCCCCTCGGCGTGGGCAGCGGAGGTTCGGCAAGGGGAGTAAGCTTTCCCCTAGGTTTATCAGACCCTTCCATGTGTCGTGGCGGGTCGGCGAAGTGGCTTACCAGCTAGCATTGCCACCACCGCTATTAAGGATACATGATGTCTTTCATGTGTCCCAGCTCCGTCGGTATCTGCACGATGATTCGCACGTCCTTGATTGGGGTGAGCTAGACATTGAGGACGACGCGACCTTTGTGGTGAGACTAGTGATGATCGAGGATCACAAGGAAAATGTGCTTCATGGGAGAACCATTCCCTTGGTTCGCATGTTGTGGAGACATGGTGGGCTTGAGGAGAGTACGTGGGAAAGGGAAGCACATATGCGTACCCAGTACCCAGAGTTATTTTGAGTTTTTTTCCTTGTTGTACCTGGTGTGGTAGGACGTTTTGTCCATTGGCTATGAAATGTACTGGTTTCTTTCCTCTGATTGTGTGTGAAAACCCCCGGCTATAGGGAAGGAGATAACCCGACCCCTAATCAAGAAACATTAAGGTGGATGCGATTAAACCGGTGCGGACGAGTCAGTGCTGCCCAAAGAGGATAATATCATGACAAGGGGGAAGAGACTACCCAACGCACGTACCCGGGTAGTTTGGCATGGTATGTTACTAGGTTCGTGACAGGAAGATGTTCCTGGTTAGCGATGAGGTTCGCTCTTGAGAGGTATCTTTTGGGGTGGTTGTTCGGACTTTCCCTTCCCTTCTGGGTTATCTAAATTTTCGGGGACGAGAATAGTTTGAGAGGTATCTGATGTGATGACTCAGACACTCTTGGTCCTTACCTTTACCAAAATCCGGGTTCTAAAGGAGTGGCGTCTCGGTGAGACCGATCGGCGAGACCGATCGGTGAGACTGATCGGTGAGACTGATCGGCGAGGCCGATTGGTGAGACCAATCAGCGAGACCGATCGGCGTCACCCGACCTTGTCAAGTTGATTCCAGTAACGCTCCTTTGAATAAATAGGGTTTTAAACCCTATTCTGACTCGTTTAACCGTGTTTTAAGACCCGTAATTCCCATAAGTGTTTTAATTAAATGCTTCATCAATTCATCAGTCGGCTTAAAACCACCTGACCCTTTTGTGAAGAGTGGATCCGTGTGATCAACCCACGACCCCCGTGCCTTACTCGGATTTGCGTTTTCACCTCAACCGTCCCCGACTCCTATAAACTAAGGGATATCCATGGTTTCTCCTTTCCTCCATCGTGACTTTCACAAACAGCTTCTGGTGTGTCGGACCGGCCGCATCGTTATCCATAAATTTCCGCGCCCCCAACCTAAACGTCGATCATCTATCAACAAGTAGGGAATTTCACCTTTGCCTCTCTCTATGTGTATCATGCGGGGTGGGCATGCTTTTGTTTCTGTATAATTGGATAAACCAGACCTAATTATAGATAACAAATTAATTCTATAAAGAAAGAAGGCGGGGGGCTGTGATCGTTGATGTTATCTTATGTTTTGATGTTGTTTCTCTTCTGACCATCTTGTTGAGTTGTGTTGGCTTATGCCTCCTAAAAATCGAGGCCGTTGGTGGTCGTTGATTGTTCACTAATGAACCCATGCTAATGTTTTAAATAGCATGTTCTGGTTGTAAACTCCTGCTGTGAAAAGTGAATTTGGTTAATCACGTATATCCGGCCAAATAAATTGAGGCACCAGGATCTTTCCTTTTCTTTTAAAACCCTGGTTAAAACACAATGAATTTGAATCATAGAGTGTGTTAAGTCGTTTAAATCTGAAAATACATGCTAGGCCCTGCTTGTGTTGGTGGTGGTAGTTGGTTTTTTTCCCTTCGGGCCGATTGCTGGAGATGTGGGAGGGGATGGGATCCCCTGTTCTTTTATACTTTCGGTGGTTGTGAGTTTTAAATCCTGGTGGTTACTTGTTCATATCACAAATTGGGGTTGAATCCTTTGTTGTTGAGAACCAGGTGTGGACGTTTTGGTTGATGTTTGACTATTTACTTTTCTAGACTTATGCTTATTCCTACTAGATGCCCAGTGGTGCTTAACCCAAATATTGTTACTGAACATGAAACAATAATGGGATGATGGGTTGTTAGCGTGAGTCGTGACTCAGAGATGAGTGTTGTTGTGATCTATAGGCTATCCGAAGAAAAACCCAGTTTTGGGTGAGTGCATATTACCTATATCTATACTTGTAGTTTTGGGTTTCTTATTCGCGCCCCACCCAAGTTGAGCACCTAGTTCCGAACACCCCCATTTCATGGGGGAGGGCGTTTTCCCAACACTATTCTTAGTGGCTGGTTATCAGCTCCTTTTCTACTCCCTATTCCGGATATCCCAAGTATCTTCGGGCAGGATGTGATGGCCTGAAGTCCATTATTAGCCCAAGAACCTCCGGGCTGGGTAGTGTGGTGGTTGGCCAGGTGTGTGCGGTAGGTGGTTTCCCAAGTGTCTTCGGGATGAGGCCCAGGTGTCTTCGGGCGTGGTGGTGGTTGTTCTGGCCTAGGTGTTTGCAGGAATAGTTACGTGTGACAGTTGTGGCCCAAGTGTGTGCGGGCGGGATTCAGTAGTGGGACTGCGTGCGGTTGAGGCCCAGGTGTGTGCGGACGGGATTTCGGCAGTGAGACTGCGTGTGGTTGTGGCCCAAGTGTGTGTGGGCAGGTGTGGCAGTGGGACTGCGGTGAGAATGGTGGAATTGGTCTGATGCGTAGGATGTCTCAATAACCAGTGGGAAAGTGGCGCGAGGTACCCAAACATCGATGTGCTCTTTTTATATAAATTACTTGACTTGCGTTATTGGGGGAGGGTGCCTTGGTGAGGCCTGGGGTGGATAGTTTACCTTGATAGGTGTTTAGTTTACTCTTTTTTCACGGGACTTTGGTACGTTCCCCCACTTGTGCATGAGAGTCTTTGGTTTTCTCTAATGAGTGTACTTGTATGCTCACCCTACATATATAAAACTGCTTTCAGGTTTCCAGGAGGACTTCGGGGATTACGCAAGACCTTACTAGCTCGGGCTTTTGGATCAGTTGCAGTTGTTGTTTTACTTTTTGGTACTTACCTTGTAGTCACATTTTTTCACCTTGTGGCTTTTAAATTGAAACATGCATGTGGGAATGGTTTATATTTGGATTTACTTTTCTCTCTACCTTGGTGTTGATGGGTTTTCATATCCTTATCTCTCGATCCTATAAAATAAAAAGGGTAATGCCTTCCATTTGCGAGAGTTTTCCATACCCTTGGTGCTAGTCGCCACTCCGGGACCTATTAAAGTCGGGTTTCGGGGGTCATTATCTCTCCTTCAACTTAAAGAAGGAAGGGACTGGCAATCAGCTGACCCTTCCCTCCTTTTGGTGAAGGAGGGTCGTGATAGGGACTCATTTCCTGCAACTGGTAAACGATGATTGTCTGTCATTGCATTCAAGCCAAGATCATGAGGATTCACAATACACCACAAACTCAACACCCTCCTCTAGTTGTCTTGAGCATAGAGCGCTTGTCATCCTCTGCCTCAACTCATATAAGGCCCTCTTAAACTTCATAGACTAGGTAAATATATTTTCCTTTATGTCATAGTGGTCATAAGGGTTGTGATCCTGGAGAACTCTTCCAAAAATTTCTAGTAGTACCCAAGCAAACCAACTATGATGTGCATGTATAACTAAATCTTAGGTGGCTCCCATGAAATAAAAATCTAAATCATCTCAGGATAAATGATTATTCGTACTTCATAGATAAAATTTCCCCAAAAGTGAGCCTCATGTTTCCAGAACATAAAATTAGAGAGCTTTCTATAAAGCTAGTGCTCCCATTTTAGATCTAGGAAAAATTTCATGTACTTTGTGTGCTCATCTCGAATACTGTGTAAACGAGTAAGTCATCATTTAAGACAACAACAAACCAGCCTATGTTTGAATGGAAGACCAAGTTTATCATGTCCATGGAAATGGTAGGTGTTTTTTTCACAGCTAATGGAATCAATAGAAACTCATAAATCCCGTAGAGACATCAAAAGGCCAAAATTAGAATATCAGGCTCGCGATCCCATAGTTAGTGGTAGTCGGATATAAGATCGGTCTTGGAGAATCACATATAATCTCTAGAAGATTCAAATATGTCTCTAATTCTTGGTATGGGGTAGTTGTTCTTTATCATGGCTTGGTTCACGCAATGATAATCCACACAAAGCCATAACCTCCCATATTCCTTCATCCCGAACAGAAGTAGAGCTTACTTTGGGGGACCCACAATGTAAGATGAAACCCTTCTTGTGAAGGTCCTCTAGTTTTAAACGTATCTCCCAGATTTTGGTGGGTTGCATACGATATTCTGCGTAAGATATTGGTGCAGTCCAATGTTGTGAACCAATTAAAACCTCCAACTGTCACCTCTGAGGTAGTCCCATAAAGTCTTTTGGGATGACATCCAGGTAATCCACAATAATCTAAGGAACCATGTTTCAGGAAGAGTATACTTTAATAAGGGTTACTCTTGCTATCTAATGGTAAAAATGATTTAGTCCCTTGTTCAATTTTATCACCTACCCTGTAACGAGGCGTCATTCACTAACAATGTATATTTTAGTCTCATCGGTGTGCAGGAATTAGACTAGACTAGGAAAATAGTCAATCTTGGATTTATCAATGGAAATTAAATCCATGCCACAAATGATGCTCCATGACTCCATCATGATGACCAGTAGGTCCCATGTGAATATTTCACCCCCAAAAAATTCTTGCAATACAGAAAGATAAAAGATACCGAATAAGTTCTTCTTGTAAGAACTCAAAGATAAAGCTGTTGTTATAGTGCCTCTACTAAGAGATAAAACTCTCATAATAGGAGTAATGTGATAAAATAGTGAATGGAGTCTATGTCCAGTAATAAATAATCATGACGATAATAATCATAGTGATTACATGGATCGTCTCACGAGCTTTAAGATCACATGCCTCCATATCATGTACTCGCATGTGGCCTTTCAAAATATCTCAATGAGCCCTAAACGGTACGCCCAGTGGTAGTGGTGGGAGGACATCATAACATCATCCTCCACCACCTAGTAATCTAGTTCCTCCTCCTCTAACATCACCCCATACCTATGGACCACCCTGGTCACATTGCTTCCTTTGTCGTGCCGGTCCACCCACTACCTTCTTCGGTTTCTTTGCTCATCTAATCGGGAAATCTCATGCTAGGTGACCTCGCCCATCACAGGAATAGAATTCATCCCTCTTTGGGATGACAAAGTGCTATGTGCTTCCCCTCCTAAAATCTGACCATGTAGTTTAGCCTGATACAAGAATGGCCCCCTATGTCGTAGACCCACAATTTGACACCCCAATTTTTATGGACATCAATCCTCTAAAGTTACCACTGCCAGTACCCACCATCATAAATATCTCTGATCAGAAACACTTTGTAACAAGAGACCACTCAAACACACTATAACATTTAGGAATTTTCATGGGAACTATACTGGAAAAAATTACTCGTCTAAGACGCTGCTCGATCTTCATCACTCTGATGTAACTGTCACAGATAATATTATTTGATTAGGTTGTAGGGTCAATAAAAATAGCAGCGTACACAAATAATTCCAGGACTCCCTACATCAAAACTAGATGCCCCTGAATCTAGATGGAGCTCAAGCATGATGAGAAGTAATAATCATGTAAATGATGCTCCATTTCATCCCATTAGAGTGTTCACACAAAGTGAATATGGGTAACTAAATCCCACCAGCGCCAAGTTGATCCATGAACAAGGATGGATGAAAAATCCAACATCTATCATGTCGGTGTCTAAATCATCCTAAGAGGAAGACCACTGACTTCAACCAGTCTTATGAAAATTTTGGGTCTTGCTCAACCTGACACCTTGTTGTCCTATATAGATTGACTTCACCAAGCCCACATAGCCAACCATTGTCTTCGACATGTACTGTCAGTACTATTTGTTGATCCACAGATAGAGGTTCTACCACTGGATCACCCAGAGGACGGGAATCAGATGATGGGACATGTAATAAGGCCTCACCACTCACATGTTCTTCTTCATGAAATAGTGTGGGTAAGCTGTTTGACTGCCATCGTCGATGCATCCTAAAAATTATCATGTAGTAACATAATAAGGTGAGAATACATATATAAATATATCAATCCAAAACAACCACAAAGGGGAGCTAACTCAAAAAGGACAGTCAAAGACTCAATCCTATATTAGGCATGTACTAAATCCCCATGCAATAAAATGTCTTAGCATACCAAGTTGACATGTAGGTAATTATGGTCCTGGTGATATGTTAGGTTAGCTGATGCACCATCACTATAATCTATTTCTTCAGAGCCACTCATGATACACATTGATATTGTTTCATTAAACACAATGAAGTCCCTTTTTATAGAAGCGTCTGAACAATGTACCAATGGTGAAACCACCATTGAATCCGCATTGTCATGACCAGTCTGGCATAGGATATAAAGCCATAACTACCCTGAGATGTACTCCATAGGCCTGCTGTGATGAAAAGATTCAGAGGAACATAAAATGTGGGATTCCTTTTCATATGTTCTTTTACATAGATTCACATAGAACCAACTAGATGCAATGTGCATAGGGAATGTAGTAAAATATGAAACATGTTGTAAAATAAACCATACATACATGGACCACTAAACTGTATGAATACAGTAATGTATGCTGAAATGAAAAAGTTGAAAAATAAATACCCATCTGAAAATATTGTTTACCTGATAGAAATCAAAGAAACCATGGCTATCAAAGAAGCCCCACTCCTGCATCCTTAGTTGTGACCACCACACATGGTCTATGAACTCGTATCCTTGAACAAAGCAAGATTCATGATAAAACAAGTGCATCATCTGCATAAGGCATGATATGTTCAATAAAATTATTTACAGGGGTTACAATAAACATACTCATTAGGAAACCGCAAAATTAATGATGTAGAAGGAAGACATATAAGTGGAAAATATGTATAGAATATGGAACAATGTACACTAAAAGAGGGATGGTCAACCCAACATGGATGCAAAGTAAGATCATATAATCTTATAGAGATAGAGATGGTGATAATATGAACATCTTGTAGAGTATTCTACATATAGTAAGAAAATAGAATCATCAACCAAGATAAGCTAAACACAAAAATGTCAGGGAATACCCCGAATTTCATCACCTCTACAAAAAAGAGAGTAACCAAAACCTAATGAATAGACATTATAACTGTGTGTTAATATATATGTGCTCAGTAAATGAAACACAACAGAGAGATTAAGGGGATCACAATCTCAAAGCTCATCCCAAGAAAAGAGTCTTTAACTATACAAGACGTATCCACCAATGATACCCAATATTCCATAAATCTTCCCTAAACCACATGTCAAAAGGACTCAAACACAACACATCAATAGTATCCACATTGGGATGGTGTTTCACACAAACATAGTTTTAGGTCACGACATAAGGACACATCAAGGGAAAAGTAACCCTCTTAATAATGACTCCATGATTACACAAAAACATGCGTCTTAACAAATTCATCTAGAAACTCAACTACCTAGCCCCAATGAAGTGTGAAATGCTAGAGGATAATCCTGAAAAGTTAGATGGTATGTTCCAATTCCTTCATTGATAGATGATATTACTAGAAGAGTGGTCAATGACCACCACTACCCAACCTAGATGTAGGGAATTCTTGGAAAAAAAAACAGAGAACTTCAATACAAAACCCCACTGTATGGTATACTCAGAAGATTCATTTGTGAACTCCACTACAATGACCCACTGGATGGTATACCGGTACATCCTAATGATAATGAAAAAATCACATGGATCATTAACATAAATACCATCATCAAACACAACTATACAAGAATTAATATCAAAATACCTCGTTTCGTATGCCATAATTTTCAATAGAGGTCACCATCATGTTATACAAGGAAAAAGGATGAAGGATAGGCTATTTAGTTCTGAAAAATGGAAAAATGGTTAAAATGGATCTTTTCAACACAAGACACATGAACATGTGAATTTTTGGCCCACCCTCCAGCCCAAAACATCAAATAATAAAATTTATCTCAAAAGGGAAGTCTTGAAGAAAAGATCATGCCATTGTAGATGGAACATCAAAAAAATTCCCAATTAAAAAGATAAGGGTGATAGAAACATCAGAAGAAGGTCACAAGGTCGGTGGACAGACTCACTATTGATCCACCTACTATGGCATTCAACCAGCTGACTTAACCCTTTTTGAGATAGCATTCACTATGTTGGAACACCATAATCGACCTTCGGATAACTCGGTCACCTAGGCATTTGAATCGGGTTCGACTTATTTTGATATGTATGACATGTCAGGTGGATCATGGCCCAATTACATGGAATGAACAAATAAGGATGGGCTTGGTCCATTAGCCCGGCCCAGACCACTTCGGTTGGGACAGCTCGTTGGGTCCCGACCATCTTGCCGACATGGCCTTCATGGCTAACAAATGTGGTTCGTCATGTGATCTGTTAATTTGTAGTGTCAATATGGCCAGTCAATTGCATTACTAAAGATGGTGGTCTCCACCTAGGGCCTTACCATGTTACCCATATTAGCCAGCCTACCAGACTATGTTGACCACCTCCTTGAATCACCACTAGGCTATGGTGCTGACATCGCTCCACTGACCAACATGATCAATACGGTCAGCCGATCTTGATTTTGTAAGTGAATCGGAGACCCTTTCGATGATGGATTCACTATACCATCCTTTTCTTTCCGATATGTCGATGGATTTTTGCTCCCAAAAGTTACGACAGATTATTCGTGAAGAGCATACAATGAATGATTATTTAAACATAGATCGATGGCTTTTTCGTGAATCCATTGATGATATTATGATAGAAAAATTAACCTGAAAACATAAATTTACTATTCAATTTATAAATTGAATCAGAACTCAAGAAGAAGATAGATCCTACCATTATTTGGCTGCTCGTTGTAGGAGACACGTCCATGACACACCATCATCGATCCTCCAAGGTTTTAGTGGATATTTCTCCAAGATTCAGAGATGAATGAGGATTAATAGTCATTTGAAAAGATATTGATTGAATTTCATAGAGATATAAGGGTTTATACCTAAACCTAATCCCAAACATGTAAATTCAATTTACATGAGCTACACTTCATGTGGAATCTGAAACCACCGAGCATCATCATTTTATGTCTTTCCAAGGAAAGATTTCCTATTCTAAAATCAAATGAGGTACCTGATTTCCAATCATTGTAATCCAATGTATGTTATTTGTATTTTCATCAAATTTAAAAAAATTATGTTTAGTTTATTTAATTATGATTTTTCCAGTTGTTGTCTTTTCCTTAAAAGTTTTCTGCCAACGAATGTTATACCCTGTAAATGGTAAATGTCATGTTTCATACTCAACTATGGCATTAGATATCTAATCTGAGAAACCATTTTAGGTTTATACAATTTATGGCTTATTTATATTGTAAAATATACTTAATATTTTAATAAAATTAATTCCAGGAACCCCATGCCTCATAATTTCATGTTATCTCAGCGACAAACATTGAAAAAAATTGAAATATTTCAATGTATTATATGGTAAAAATTAGGAATGTACACTACGTGACCTTATCAAACTAATTAATGTAAAATATTTATCATAATGAAATATTATATGATATAATTATCAAATATGATATCCCGAACTCAATATCACTATGGATTATTAACGGTGAATTCCTTGAGCACTTGGGAACCATAATCTTATTCAAGGATGTGGTTTTCTTAGGATGGTACCAACATAGATCATAATTCATTTTGTATTCTATGATTTCCGATATAACACATTGGGATCCATCATGCAATGTTAAATAATTCCATGCGTACACTCCTTGGATCCATCATTGACAATTAGGTTCCATTGTTAAAGCCCATAGGGCCCAGTCACTTCATATCCACATTTTACCATGGATGATCACCTTGTATTTATTAAAAAAATTATTTGGGGAATGAATTTGAATATTCTACTTAAATAAAACTCTTACCATTATCAAGGATATAGTTATTACTGATTTGGAGACCTTTGGGTCTTCTTTTCCTTGGTTAATGCCTAGTACCATCATTATTGAATATCATTACAAGGTGAACCATCACTATTGTAAACATGTTACTTATTTATAAACTAGTAATAATCAATTAATGAACTAGTTATAATTTCAGACACCAATTAGATGTTGGATTAGGTATATGGATATTTAGTTACATTGTACTAAATTAAATTATATATGCATGCTTTCAAACTTTTTTAATTTCCATTACTTGTGGTGGATATTATCAACATCGTTGGTGGTGACCCAATGAAATTTATCTCACAACTTCCCCATTATCGGTTTAGTACCCGAAGAAGATTAAATGAATTCAAGAAATTATTTATAGAAGAATACAGCTTCAAACACTTGATTGCTTCGTATTGTGGATAGACCATGATAGTAGATGGCTGATCCAGAGATCCAGATTCATGGGATATTCTTTTGTTTTTTAAATAATTTTGTGGAACATGTTATATATGATTTCTTGTATCCATTTTTTCTAGTTTTATACTGACATAACATATAAACATCAGTTTTAGAATGATTTTACGTTATTTTATGTATTTATGCTACTATTATTATGGTCTTTATTTACTTATGTTCCCTTAGTTTACTTATATTTCTTATGTTGTTTACCTCTAATTATACTTATCCTTGGTTCTTCACATTGGTATTGATGGAATAGTATCCCAATAGACACACATTGTGCCCTCCATGCTAGTCGACTACGTCATGGATTTTGGGAGATGTGCTTGAGGAAATGTGTCCCACCAAGATCCAGAAACCTATGAAGTGGAATCTCGGTCTAGGACATCACAACATAGTATAATAGGACCTTATATTCTTGCCATACTATTTTGAGGTTAAATATTGGATATTGGGATGCTTAATAATTTTTCATAAGTCAGGATTGGGCATCACGTGCCAGGTTTTTAGGTAAAACACATGTTAGAGAGTGATATGAATTTTGTCTCTTATTCCTATTACGGTTCACATTATTTTATTGTTGGGTCAAACATAATCTATGTTGGGTTTTTAATTGTAATGATCTTTGAAATTCTATTATTTACTTGTCCCAATGATATTAGGAAAAGGATCATTGATACATTCATAATTACATGGACCTATAATTTGCATGTCATGTATATTGCCTTTCCATATTATTGAATTTCACTACATTTAAATACATTATATTTATGTGATTGTTTTTTATTCCAGGGAATGTTATATTACGCTTGTTTTATGTTGTTTGTGATTGAGTTATTTTTTATCACAATTGATGATTTGAAATTTCCCTCATGGTTAGGGATCATTTATTTATCTAGTCGAGCCATTATGATATAAATAATTGGGTGTCATGTTCATTGATAAGGTGTATGTGAATTCATTAAATTAAAATAACTATCCATTATAAATCGAATCATTTATTATAATATGATATATTTTCACATAGTTATCTAGAAATTTAATATTTTCGAATGTTAATGGAGTGGAAAAGGTATTTAAATATAAAAAGAAAATGATTCTTGTACTTGAGAACATTCCAATACATGGCTATTTGAGTGGGTAGTTGGGGTAGTATACCATGGGTAGTGAGTCCATCCATGTTTAGAATCCATTATTGGTGATATATACCATTTCAAATCTTATTCTAAGGTGTGAATATATAATTTCTAGACCAATTCGGACATGACATCCATATATCATATGCCACGATGGTGGCGACGATCATGCTTCAAACGTGGTGGTCCCTACTCTTCTAGTATTACCTATAAGAGTGCCACATGAGGCACCACCTATTATTCCTGAATTGATCATAGATTCCCAAGTTAGTGATAGTATCCTATGTCTAATGACGTGTATTCATGTTCAGCCACATATTCCACCTATGATGGCTGATCGATGTCATGAGTTCTAGAAGCATCATCTTCCTATATTCTTGGGGGATTGTTTTCCACAAGCTTCTAAGTTTTTTCTAGAGGTCGTCCTATCTATATTTGAGAATATCTACTCACCTCTAGTGTGTAGGGTCATGAGTTATACATACAAGATACATTATTCATAAAATTCTATGTGGGATGTGGTTACCCTGGTTGATTACTATGATGACATGAAATGTGGTTACTTATAATTTATGTCCTATGATATGTTCTTTACAAAAACTCTACGTACTAAAAAAACTAGAGTGTTAATGCATCTCGAATATGGTTCTATGAATTTTATGGAATATTCAACATTTTTCACTGATTTGTAGCAATTTTCACCGCTGCTATATGGGGATTAGATTTTGTGTGCAAGACACTTCGAAGACGTGTTCCAGTACCCAATCCGTACATAGTTAAATGTATGTATGCTACCTAGATTTAAGGAAATATTCAATCCAGACCATATCAAGGAGTGTAACTTGAGTGAATTAAATAATACCACATATATAAGATTAGTGTTGTAACAAATTAGTTATTATTGTGGTGGAAAGAAACACTCCATCGCGGATTCTCATCAGGTCAGTGGAAACCAGGGTTCCCATTTGAACATCTCTACAGTGTTTCATTAGTGTGGATGATAGGGGAACCTAAATCCTCATTATGGTAGAGACCCAATGGAGTACTGATATTGATGTTTAATGAGGCATGTTTAGAGGTTCTCTAGGACCATTCCATTAGTTTTTAGTTAATAAGAACTTGTGACATCTTCACCTTCAAGAGAAAATTATTTTGCGCCACATTAGGAAGGTAGTTAGAATAGAACTAGTAGTACTTGCGAGGAGGAGATCGTGGTCACAGTTTTTAAGACCATGATCACCATGAGTACCAATTGAGAAGTTATGATCGTTGTAGTATAGTTTTTGTACATGGTCATGGATATGGCCCATATCATTCAATGAAATTCAAACTCGAATATTAGACTATGACACCATCTATAATACAAGGTACTATACTAGTAGATTCCACATTATTTGATATATGTGTTTCATACTATTTTAACTTTTCATCTATTGTGGAATGTCTCAGACTTATGATACAATATTTTTATGGTGTAATGACCATAGATACATTGTTAGGAGGCTGGTAAGAGGGAATACACCAATGTAGGGACTACACTATTGAGGTTGGTAGTTACCATTTCTTATGTATCCTTTTCATTCGTGAGATTATAAGATTCAATTTCATTATTTGGATGGATTATTTGGTTCAATATCCTAATTTACTAGAATTATATCATTTTAGGGTATTTTTTACATCAATATATGGAAGAAGATATCTACAAAACGATGAGTGTGATGTCAATGACGGTTTAATGGGATAAGAGTATCATGGGAATGACAGATTTACCACCCAGATTGAAAATACATTAATGTAGGATCTGGGGTTACCAAAAGATGATTTCCCTATAGTAGTGGATGCTTTCATAGACTTATTTTCAGATGATTTATTTTGGATTACCTTCTATGTGAGAGTTAGAGATTTGAATGAAGATAGTTTTATGACTATCCCCATTGTGTATTCCTCTTTACAAGATATCTCCTATTGAATTTAAGAGATCATGTAGTAGTAAGAAGATTTAGATGAAAAAGTATTTATACGGCCCAATAAAACATCCTGGGGTTCGCACATGCATTTCACCAAGAAGGAAATAGAATAATTTTATCTATTCATGGAATAATGATGTTGTACTAGCTTACTGTCATGAACGGGTATCCACTTCTTCAAATAAATGATCTTTTCCACCAACTCTAAGGAGGTAAGGGCTTCTCTATGATCGACCTAGTATGAGGTAATCATCATGTGTGAGTAAGGCCTTTCGACACAACATGTTAAGGTTTTCATGGCATCTATGGTCATTATTTTTACCTCATTACGTCACACAATCATGATAATGTTCTGACCATTTACTATGATTTAATGATTATGTTTATCCATCAAAATATAGACTATTTTGTCATGCTCTTTTTGAATGAAATTATGGTGAAATATCATAATCATAATGACCATGTTTGATATCTGGATATAATTTTGATTACGATTATAGGGCATCAAAATTATGAAAATCATGCTAATTGCCACTTATAGATTGACAACGTTCACTTATTTAGTCATATTATCTTAGAATCAAGTGCATATTTATACCCTGAAAAGTTTAGTGTTCTACTTTCAAAGAAGAATATAATGAAATTGTATGAAATATAAATTTTCATGGGGATGGATGGATATTACGTGAATTTAATACAGTAATTCTCAAATCGTGATTCACTTCTTACTGGAATTACTAAGAAGAGTTTTAATTTTTTATAGTCAGAAGTGTGTGATAAATCCTTTAATGAGATAAAAGTGAGGAATCTCTCAGAACAGATTTTGATACTATGGTTTAAGGGTAGAGGTAATTTCATCTTATATGATTCATTAGGTATCGTCCTAAGAGAATTACTCATGTAGAAGGATAAATTCATTACATATGGATATCGATAGTTGAGGCCTCAGGAGTGAAATTACAAAACAGACGATGTTGTCCAATAAAAATTTGTAAATGCCTAATATTTCCAGATACACAATCTATTATTTGATCACATTATTCTATACTCAGACCACAAGAGCATAAAAAATAATTGTATATAGGTTGAGTTCAACATGATATAGTTGACATGGATCAAATATCTATAATCCATTGATTTTGAGATTTCCTATCTATATGTGAAGTGAAATTAAGTTAAAGATGTGATGATTCAAAAAAACTATAGATGGGGATATACATGATTAAAATAATAAATGTAGTTAATGACCCACATTTTTTAGTACAAATAGTGTTTCAAGACAGTCACAAGAAGTCTTGCCTATCATTTTTTACAATCATATAATACCTAATTGAGAAGGGAAAGGGTATAAATTTATTAGATATTAAGGGCTTATTTTTTTATCAATGTATATCCGGAGATGACCCAACTCCATTTTCATCTATGTATAAATACTAAAGCCTATGTACTCTAGGACGTGTCTGGGATACTATTGATATGAGAGAGGAGTTTATTCTTGAGTCCCACGCTTCTCAGTGGAATGTTCATCCCGACATCCCCAACATGTATCACGATATTTGATCCCAGTATTGGTGGACTAGGATGATACATCATATTGTATGCTTTATCACTAGATTTTTCTCCTGTCACTATGTGAAGGAGGATTCCAAAGACTTAATGTATTGTTACAGGAACCTCTAGTACGGGAATGGAAATGGGAAAATGATTACATGTACATTATAGTCCCCTTAAAGTTTTCGTCAAGGGGTTACAATGATATATGGGTAGTTGTTTACTGACTGATGATGGTATTCCAATTCATTATACTTTAAGAGATATTTTCAGTAGATGAGATGAGAAGATTTTATGTCCATGAAATCATACAAGAACATGGGGTCCCTCATACAATAACTTCATATAGGGATAATCATTTCATGTCACCATACTAGTCCTGATAGAATAATGATATGGGAATATAGATTCTCCTAATCACATAATTCAACCCTCATATTGATTTAAAATTAGAACATACAATAAATGTTCTAGTGGATATGATTCAAGAACGTGTTCGTGATTCCACCATTTCATGGGAAAAAATATCCTTCTTGTTGAGTTCTTATATAATATCATATTACAAGAAATAATTTAGATGGATCCTTTTTAAGCCCTTTATGGTTGGTCATTTCGTTAACCCCTATGCTTGTTAGAGGCCAGTGAGGAAGCAATACTAGGATCTTGTATCATTCAGGAGACTATGTTGTAGGATCGACTGATCTTAATGAATATGAATACTATAATGTCTAGACATAAGCTTAATCTGACTTCTATCATCAACCTATGGATTTAGAGATTGGGGACCATGTTTTACATCTGTAATCACTTAGGATATGACATAAATGGTTACAGAAGTATTTCACAATAAATACTGGTAATGCAGGGTCATTCAAGGTCCGGGAGAGAGCTAGGCCGATAGCCTATCAATTGGTATTACCTTAAAGGTACAATTCCATGCATGGAATCTTACATGTTTCAGAGGTTCTCCAATATCATGGAAACCTATCACATACCTTTGATCGTGTGGTTATTCAGATTGATTTCATGGCTACCATTTTGGAGTATCTAGTATGCATCATCGACTAGGGAAAGAAGGTTCCCTTACATACATCTATCCATCTAGTACGGGTGCTATGGATGTATTCCCTCATGGAGGATGAGACATGGGATTGAAGGGACATCATAGGTTCCTAGTGGATAGATTTATTCTCATAATGTATGTTTCCAACATTAGAATGTGAGAATGGTGACATGTTCTTTTAAGTGTGGAAGACTATAAGATTTGGGTTTTTCACTTTTGTATGGATATTTAAAATTTCAGTATAATTATTCATTTTGGACATAATTTGGATGCCTAATGAGTTTAAAATGTATCTGGGTTTTCTGTGTTGTTTTCGGAGCCTAAAACCCATATTTTTTGGTAAATAATTCTTGTGCGTGGTTAGAGAAAATTGTGTAGGTAGGCCACACTGTAATATCAATTTGTACAAATAGTCATCATTTTTAAAAAGTGCCATCTCCCATGGTTGGCACAGAGTTACCATACCTGTGTGGCCTAACCATGCTATTTACTCTCATCCCTAGGTACCCATGCATGTTTTCCACATAGTTTTTCAAACTATATAGACAAACCATGCAGAGTATAAATTTTGGGAAAGTTTAAAATTTTTACCCTTAATGACCTAATTAACACTATCATTTCTCCCTGATATGATTTCCCTCTAGATTAGCTTCCATTTCATCCATTGCGGATAAGTTTGATGGCATATGATAGGGATCAAGAGGTCTCCTTCATCTAGGAAGTGACCTGTCTTCTGTTCATCCCATTGTATGTACAACGACAAGTAATCTACCATGTTTAATCTGTTCCTCTTCTCCCTTGTTCATGACCTAGTTATCAAATTGTGTAGTTTTTTCCATTTTAATCATATTTACTCTATTATATGTTTAATATATGTCAAATATTAGAGGAGGAGAGTCGAATGACCTTAAGGTTGGTGTTTTATAACTCATCCCTCACATTCAACCATTTTGGAATTTTCGTGTGGGGCTTGCTGATTTCAGTGACAACAATTTTGAGATTATATATTTCATGATGATAATATTATGATCTTCATGGTTATGATAATTATAGATATGTGATATATTATTTTTGGTTATGCAAACAGCTCCAAACATAGAATTAAGGATTATAACTAAAATTATCATTTTTAATGTTTTTGACAAATTTGAGCCACCGTTTGAATGTTCTCCGGAGTGACTGCACTTATGGTTAGCCTCCTTCTATATAATATTTATTGTATCATTCTATATATTATGGTAAGTACTATTAAACTTCCACTAGACCCACCAATGGTTATTAATTCAAATTTATTAATTAAACATTAATGGGAAATTGGATATTATACTATGTATATGACTTCATGGAATTTAAATGCGAGTGAATAATATGAAGCATGATTAAAGAACCCCTTACCATTTCAATGGAAGGGAGTTTAGTGAACCTAAATTATTTAATATTCCTTTAATTTTATTTCAAAAACATTGGATTGTACTTATACATGTCGCACTAATAAAATGAATTTCTATAAAAAAGAGAATTTATTGATAAATTATGAATTGATTAAAAGGTATCATGGTAAAAGGAAATATCACAATAATGAATGGAATGCATTAAATAAAATGAAATATTATATGAATTGTGTATTTAATACGAGTTTCCTTACATGATCTCTCTATGATTCTTATCTTGTAATTCCTTGGGCACTGGAGAACACCATTCTGATTCAAGGATGCATCTTGCTTAGGTTGATACCCACCTAGATCATGATCCTTATCTATTACTGGATGCCTATTAGGACACAGTAGGATCCCTCGCATTGTATTAATGGATTACATGTATACACTCTTGGGATCCATCAGTTAGAAGTAGGTTCCATGGTTAAATCCCATAATCCATATTCACTACATAGCCCTATTTTACATTACATGATCAAAGTCATTCCAATATGCTTATTATTCTTGAATACCCTATAATAATATATATGTATTAAACTCATATCCATATCCAGGATACAATTTTTACTAAGTTTGATCCCCATGAATTCTACATTTCCTTGGTTATTATCTAGGAAATTCAATATTAAATATCATTATAGGTTTCCTTGTTTCATCATGGAACAGTAACTATGTTTTCTTGTGAGTTATTTATAGACTAGTTACAATAAATTAATGAACTAGACACATGTTCAGACACCAGCCAAGGGATAAATCATGTATGTGGGTACTTAGTTACATTGTACTGATTTACTTTATATATGTATGCTTTCACATTATTTCATTCAATTACATTGGAATTATGTTATAGGAACCAGTCGTGGTGAACTACTAAGATAAATTTCACACCCTCCTCAAGTTATATTTGGTACATAGGGAAGAATAAATGAATTTATGTGTTGCTAATGGTAATCATATAACTTCAAACACTTGAATTTTTACTATTTAGGATGGATCTTGATAGAAGATGAACGGTCAATATCATGGTATGATTGTGATAGTGTTTTTATTTTTGTTATACTTTTGTGCAACACATTATCCCTACATTCTCATATCTATGATTTCATGTTTTATTGTGAAATGACTTATTATAATAATATTTTCTTTTCTTTTATGTCATTTAATTTATTTCTGTTATTTTAGTGTTATCTCTATTATCAACTATGGCATATAGTAAATCATATTTATTCATTTATTTACCTCTGTTTATATTTATATGATATGATAATAATATGTATTTAGGTCATATATTCCATAAGAAATAAAATTATTCCCTCACTACTAGTCGACAAAATCTCGAGTTTGGGGATACGCACTTGAGGCCATGTGGCCCACCAGACTCAATACACATATTATGTCACATCCGGGACCGAGATGTCACAAATTATTACATATGGATTTTTTTCATCATATTGTAGTTTTTATTTTAATTCTCATCTTTTTTGTGTTGAAACTCATTATACACCACTATTTGGAAATATATATTCCAAATAAACATCATAGAATATTTGGTTGATCAGGAAATAGGTGGAGATAGATCTGAGTCATTAAAAATCATTTGGATATCATCATTGATGCTATTGTCTTTCTATGTGATTGATCATGTGTTCATAATGATATCTACAAGGATAGGGAATCATTATTTGGGAATACTGGGAATGTTTTATCATCATTACAAAGTCCCTTTTTTACATACATTAATGGGTTTGGTGAGGTGAATTATCTATAGTACTTTCCATAATGTTTAAGAGCTGTGAATAATGTGTTTCATAACGTAAATCCTGATCTTGTCCATGTGATTCGAAGGGATCACGTTGTCCTATACTTTGATTAATTATTATTTAATTTTCTAATATAAATTGTGGATAGGAAATAGATAACATTTCTTGGGAAAAGCATAGATATAGTTTGGGTTATTTAGAAACTTGGTCAGATATAGGAAGAAACATGAGAATGTGAGAAATAAATGATCGAAAAATATCCCAAACTCTATTGAAAAAATATTAGTTTTTTACATTCCAGTGATGGCAATTCCCAATGGTGTTTATAATTTATCAACCTCAATTTCATGTAAGTAACCTCCCATTAAATTATTATTTTTCTATAAAGAGTTTATTGTGGTGTTTGGGAGTTTTTGGAAGAAGTTTGGATTGTTTTAGGGTATTTTCTATATCTGCACGATTTGAGCATGGTTAGGGTAATCCATAAAATTCCTATATGAAAACTATCCACAATGAGACATAGGATTAGGGTAAGGCACACATGTATGTACATATTTTTTCCAAACCATGTGGTCACAAAAGAGAAACTCCATTATCTGGTATAATGTCTGGTTTCATGGTTAGTGCATGGTTTGTCAAAACTTACAAGCCAAAAATGTGAGATCCACCTTACAAATGAGAATGAATCAGGGATAATGCACCACTTTACTAAGTGTGTGAATAAACATACATGGATTAAAAATTATATCCACAAAAAGTGGATATAGGTAGTGAATTTATATTATTCCATTTGATTTCAATTATAATCCTAACTTCAGATATCTCCCTTAAAATGGATAAGGAAGCATTCCCCATCGATCTAGAGCAGATTTGATGACTTTTGTTTGTGTCCCTACAGACAAATATTTTGGAAAGACATCATTTATGGTGGTTCTATTGGGTTTTCATAGATCTACCTCTTAATATCTCTTAGTTTGGTAGATATTGTTTTTTATGTGGATATAACTATGGTTATGATTCTAATAAATTTTAGATTTGGCCTTGTTAATGATAGGTAAATAGATCTATGTCGCGTTTTAGGAGATTAAACCATGTATCATTTTCATTTTACAATAATTATTCATTTTTTCAATAAATCATGTGGTAGGTGTCTTCAATCATGAATCTTCCTATTAAGACATGAAGGCTTATTTTTAAATTAATTTTTTTTGTGAATTTTATTATGAATTTTTAATTCAACGTAATGATGGACATATTAATTAGTGATATGTTTTGGAATTTGTCAAAGTTGTGTGTTTTGGTGAAAATATTATTCGAAAAAATGATTTTATAATGGTTATTTTAATATGGTTATTTTATTTTTATGAATGAAGAGTTGTTTTCAATGAAAAGATGGTTTTATGTAGAAAAAAATCAATTGGATTATGATTGGATTAAATTATTTAGCATGTGTTGAAAGGGTTGTATATTAAACGTGATGTACCACCATCAATGGTATAAATTATGGATTTCATGTTTTATTGTCAAAGTTAACACCTGGAATTGATGTCTGAAAGAGTTTGTGTTGTGTTTATATGTTAAATAGAATGGGTTAGGAAAACATGGCAATTGTGAAACTGTAAAATGACATGTTTGGTTATATTCTTGGAAAATAGTTTTGGTATGATTCTTCTCACCTTTGATTAAATTATTTATATTTTTTTTTGATAAAATCATAGTTTATTCAAAATGGATAAAATGTAATATCCTTATGGGGTGTGTTGGGATGTAATTTAAGGAAGTCCTACAATGTTTCATTTGTCACCAATACATTTGATCTTTTATATTGTTGTAGATATTGTTCATCATGACATAGTTAAAGTAAAATCATCAGACATCCTTAGTGGTGCTTTGTGAGACATGGGTATGTAGTTGGAGTTGGATCATGGGGTTATTTTTTTGTAGTTATATGAGTTTCTTTTGGTATTATTTTCGTTGAATACTAGAATATTGGTAGTCATCCACTTTGGTAAATATTTCTAGTTAAAATTAATATAATTGTTATTATAATTATTTTTTTACGTTATTATCATGCATAATGTAGTGGTCTTTGGGGGGAATATTTATTTGGGTTGTTTATTTTGATAGGTAAAATTGTCCCAATAAGTTAATGAATCCATTGGCATTTAATTCTATCCTTTGGTGTATTGGGGGTAATTCAAATTTCCATGTAATGTCATACCACTTTATCATGACATTAATAAGGGATTAGATGTTACTATAGTCCCAATAAATACCCATTCACTAAAGTAAGTAATTAACACATTCTCCCAAAAAATGACACATCAACCATTGTCCGATCATATGGAAAATCTTAGATAAAATATGTAGAAAAATACCCTATCACTCATAGTTTTATGATAAAATACTCACTCTCTATGGGCATGACCACTATCCAGTCATGTCACTAAAAATATAACTACCCATAACATATTTTTATATTTTCTATACTATTTCCATAATTCACAATGTTATATTTACTACCACAATCTAATTGAATGACTGATCATACATCATGTTATGTATCACAACATAACATGGACTATACATATAACACATTTTGATAAAAATAAAAAAATTCTAATTCATGTTGATTTTATGAATAATGACATGAAAAATAGAAAACCCTATTTACATATTATATATTATATTTAAAAAATCATCAGTTTTAATGATAAATATAATAAGAATAAAGAACATGAAATAAATAAAATATTATATATTGTTTAACATTATCTGAATAAAATAACGTAAGAATAAAATTATCATAATGATTACCATTAAATTGTCCCCTATTAATAGTCTTGGTAAATTTCATTATGATTATTAATTATTAACAAAATTTCAAAAATAACGAAACAAGTAGTCTAAACTCAAATATTATAGCATTTTGTTTAAATCCAAGACTTTTCTCAAATAGGTCACTTGGGGACATTTATACCATAGGGGATAACCACAAAATAAATTATCAAACTATAAAATGTTTAATTTTAACTGATTAATTATTAATATTTATATCATTTATGGTCTATCTTGTTTCAATATTACTTCACCATGTTACTCTAATACAAATTTAAAATTTTCAATTGGAAATTAACTCAATGAAATGAAATGTTGAAAATAACCCAATTTTAAATCATGTTAACATGAATAATATTTCTCAAAAAGAATGTATCATCATGAAATAGATTGAACAAAGTAGTTAATAATAAATTGAATGAATATATCAAATAAAACATGCTTCTATATTTAGGGAACTTTGAGTAATGATGTAAAATAATAAATAAAATACAACAAATCCATTCTATTAGGTTATTATATACAATGTCAACTTATCATTAGAATGTATATTTATATTCAAACATATTATATCAAGAATAAAAATAGTAAATTTTCCAATTACATGAGAGATTACTCTATATAAACCAAACCGCAATTATGAAGTACCTAATGAAAACTATATGTTGAACTAATCCCATTAACAACTACAATCAATTTTCAAGATAAATAATTTTTAAATAGACTCTTCGAAATAAAAATTCTCTTTTACATTCCAATATTAATAACATTATACTAATTAAATGATATACAAAGAAACTAGAAAAAAATTTATACAGGGAAATAGTAATTAAGAAAAAAAAAACTATTGATATTTAATTTAATATTGAATCAATCCTATAATAATCTTTTTTAAAAACCAAAAAGGTCATCTAACATTCCATTTAGTTATGTATTATTTCTCAAAAAAGAAGATACATTCAAAAAATGAGTAATAGTAACAGTAATGTGATGAATATATATGAAATTTTTATGTAAACATACTTCTGCAAATATATTATCACATCATACTTCTTACCTTACATTACATTAAAAAATAATTACATCAGTTGTTGGTATGTTTCGAATACAACCTCTACGAAGCGATGGGAAATTTTTTTCATTTTAAATTTTAATGGATGGTATTATGGATTTTTTTATTAATACATATTAAATATATGACATAATAATGATTTTATAATAATGAGTTAATACTTATTTTCCTTTCCTTCCATCCATCTAGAAAAAAATTGAATCATCGTTCATGCATACATATTGTCTATGGTCTATATAAATGATTTAATGAAATTTAAATATATTTCATTAAATGATTATTATATATATACATTACATGAATATATATTATATTAGTACCATGGTTGAGATAATTGATATTATTTAACCACCATCAAACTAAATGGATTAGAATAAAACAATTAAAACATACATGAATAACAATGGACTTGTAACACAAAACAAATATTTTGACAAAGAATTGTTCATAAAAGGTTAATAAGATACAATAATGAAATATTATATGGTATGAATTATAATAATATGGTTATTTAATATAAATATAATAATTAAATTCTTTTAGAATAGGGCGTACATACATGTATATAGTAAAGTATACATCTAGTAAGTATTTCTTGTATCACCTTTAATTCCATGAGGCATACACAATATTTAAAACATAATCCTGTGTCTACTGTATATAATGATTCTTTTGATATGTTCTATCATGAATAATTTTATTTAATGAATTAAAGTTTTCATTTTATTTTATTTTTATTAAGGGTATTATGGTTCCAAAGTTACCAAATCTGTAAGGGTTTATTTCACAATTTCATCATTTTGTGGAATTGCATTTTGTAAGTCTCTGTTTGGGAGATTATATGATATTTATATTGTAAAATAAATTTATTTTCTTAATTTATGTGATTTAATGAGATTTTCTATGTAATATAAAAATTTATACACACTATGGTATATAAAATTATTGAGATGTTGGTATTCATATAAAATTTTACATCATTTCTCTTTTCAGTCAAAAAGAATTTTTCACAAAATAAATGATTGCTAAAAAATAAAAAAACATATTTTATTTTTCATATTAATTAATAAAATAATTTTCAATTTCTTCTAATTTTTATAATTTTTTAACGGAATTAAAATTTAAATTTAAGAAATGGATAGTTTTTCTTTAATTTTTAAATGTTTAATGAATCCATGTCCTAACATTGGTGGAATATATGGAATTTTATTCTTTCATGAACACTCATAATTTAAAATAATATTAAATACATATATCAAGGTTTTATTAAATAATAATATGAATCAAAATGTTATTTGAACTTTTTTGTTTTAAATGGTTATATTCAATGATAAAAAGATATTTTTCACTAGAATTTTTTAAAAAAATTTATGGTATTTCAATTAATTAATGGAAGTAATATTTTTTTAATTATTATTCAATGGGGATATGTTATAATGATATCATATGTATTCATTGTTTGGAGGGTTTATGATCTATTTGATTAGGATTTTTAATTTTATTACAATTCAACAGATTACTCTTGATGTTTTATGATTATCATTATTTTATTAGGGTATGTATTGAAATTTCAAATTATTTTTTCAATATGAATATTTATATTGATTATTTTTTACCACATTCATATGAGTAATTCATTAAATTTACTTTGTGATGGGTGGCTCCTAGTTATATCTATCCATATGATATATCTATTATTCACCTTAGAAAAATTACATAGAGAATTTAAAAAGTGTTCTACCCAAAAAGTTATATTGTTTTCTAAAACGTGTTTAAAGTATGTTTCAAATGTATGAAATTTTGAATTTTCTCATTATGAGAAATTTATTTATGTTCACGTGATATTTCAAATAGTCATAATATCAATTTAAATGATTCAATGATATGTGATTATTCATATTGATTTATTTGATTGTCAATTATTTATAGATTTTTTTTGCAAAGATTGTTCATTAAATGAAATGTGTTCTAGTTACATAACATTCTTAATTTTTTATTATTTATCATGGAATCATAAATTGAACATTTAACCATATTATAAATATTTTCTAACCCCATTAATATGATTTATTTTCCCTCAGAAATTATGACGTGTTTTTTTCGAAATACATGGATATTTTGCTATGAATAATAGATTTCTCTAAAAAACCACTCTTTTTAGTTTTTGTATTAAAAATTAATTCGAATTTCATTATTATATATAGATTAATAAGACTTATACATTATTAAGTCATTTAATATTCCATTCCTTTATTCTAGTTACAATATAATGAAGTATCCACAAGCTCTAATGTACTTGAGTTAGGTACTCTCTATACATGGAATCACCACCCTTATAGATAATACACTATCCACTATCTATTGATCAATATATACTACATGACGCCACATCCTATATATTAATTATAACTTAATATAAAAAATAATTTTATAAAACTTCTATTATAATGTTACTATCCTAACATGAAATATATCTCAATGTAATATATAAAGGCCATCGTCTTTATGTGCACCCACTAATATGGAATTACATGACTTCCCCAAAGAAAAATTTCATATTGTTATACATAGTGGGCATCATCAAAATGTGAATTCATATTTATGTTAGGAATTAAATATTAAAAGGTGTTATATAAGGGTATTCAACATGACATCACCCCCATTATGAAATTGTGACCCCCATACCATAATCTATAATCCTAGCATTTATTATGTGGTTCCATTTTTCTAGACTGATATCCCAAGTTATTCATCCTTTTTTCACTAAATAAAAATCGTTGTGTAGTGCGGGTCAAAAGACAATATAATTTCATTGAACAATATATCAGAACACAGTCTAGGAGAACATTTAATAGTACTTTTTCCTGGAAAAAATACATTAATTATAAAAAAATGATAAAATTTATTTTACCAATGAATATAAATTTGAAATATTTATTTATTTTTGAAATATTTCAATTAATTAGGTTATTAATTAAACAAAACAATAATACATATCATTATTAATAATCCAAAATGGTTAATCAATGATAAATATAGACAATCCTCATTCATCAATTATATATATGATCATCACACACTATCTCTGAATTATAATAGTGAGGAAACTATTATTTATTACACCCTATATTCTAGTGGAAACATTATGGTCATTCCAAGTATCATATAAGTCACTATTTAAATAGATTATAGACTCATTATCACCATTAGTAGAAAATAAGAGACATTTTATCAAGTGATAGTAAGGGATTCATACTCATCTATGAATTGGAAATAATTCCATATTTTGGAATCTCATGCATATATATTTGATATGTCTCCCAAGTAATTAGGTATAAAAACATGTGTTACCATAAAGTAAAATATATTTATTAAAAAATTAAATATAATATATCCATACTCATGGGTATTATAATGTATCTAACTAGACCCATGTAATTGGATACTTTATATTTTATAATTTTATATCCAAGAATCCTATATTTTACCATTACAACGTGAGTGTTTGGAATCCTATGATCGGTGAAAATTTTTGTAGTGATGTTTTTTTCATAAAAATGTTATGGGATTCCAAAAAATACATATATAAGTAATTAGAACCATTTTAATTAAATATTAATAAGGGAGGCAAATCAATTATTTTAATTTTATGGTTAATGTACCATTGAATATATTTTATTGTTATTTTTTCATGCCTTCTTCCATATAGTTTAGTGCGTTCTAAAGTTGACTACTAGTTTTTTGTTACCTAATTAGGGTAGTTTGAGCGATATGGGATGAGGGTTACCTTTACAGTTTAACCGGACAGATGAGTCTAGTATATATACTTTTAGAACAAATCATAGTACCTAAAATCATGGATTTTATAGAAACGATGTTGATAATCATGAATGAAGGGATAAAAGGAGTATAAGAACAATATCCTAACTATATGTATGTGATGAAACAATGTATTGTTTTATGAATCGAACAATGTTTGGAAACCATATAGTGTATTTCAGTTATTAAATATTAACGAATGAAAATATTTATAGTAAATGAAGTTAAATAAGGAAACCAACTGAATAATCTAGACTAATGGGATTCTCATAGATCATGGTTGGGGTCATTTTCATTTTAATATTGATTTTGATTAATAAAGTTAACATATTAATGGGTGTTAATATCTATATTTTATGGGGTTTAGTATAGGATGTTAAGGATCTATAATATGGAATGAAACTATATCCTTTCAATAATATCTATAGGCGGTGGAGGGGATTAAATATAATTATGATTTGCTGGGTTCTATTATTCAATAATTGATTGAATGTCTTTAATTTAGCAGAATTGTGCAATGGGGAACCAATATACTATTCAGGGGAAATGTGTATACACTAGGAAGGATAAATATGTGATTTTGAAACTAGGTATGACCTAAATTTTTTATTATAGAATATGAATGGGTTTTCACAGTGAATGGAATAAAATGTTTGTTTATTTATTATTTTTCTACAACTCATTAGTTTTTTACATTCGTTTTCTGGAAAATATATTTCTACATGTCAAGGTGGCAATATACAGGGTAGCTAAGGATAGATGTTGTATGTGACCATTTTTGGGAACTCATGTGGGGTAGCTTCCATGTGATGTAGATCATATATATAATGGGTCCAATATAAAAAAGTGATCAATCATTTCAGTAAATATGGAATTACTATAAGTAAAATTCATGCTATATGGAATATTATATATATTATTCTTAGCGTTTGATTCATATATCACGTGAAGGAGTTTTCTATGGGATGTTGTTTTTACATAGTTTTCATAATGGGTATAAAATTTGTTATTCGAAATACAATATGATGGGTTTACTAATTTGTAACCTCTAACATGGAATCTTCAATCATGATAGTAATTACTGGTAATCCTCCTTTTGTGTAATGAAATGTATCCTTACTGTGGTTGGATATAGTAAGGCATAGATATAGGTTCCATATGGAACATCATTTAGGAATCAGATGTAAGGAATCGAAAGTGTTGATACATTATAAAACCATGGCTATTAGTTGATGGGGGATCTATAATGTTGTAGGTTCTATAAAGAAGGGTACAAGATACAAGGAGGAAAATTTATGTGGCATGTCAAAGAATAATAACTTTATGGTGAAAGGGAAGAGGTTTTCAAGGTAGTCAATGAATGGTATATAATGATATAATGGTTGTATGCGGAGAAATTATTGAACATATAAATTTTATTTAAATTGGTGTGGACATTGAAAAATTAACTCAAATTGAAATAAAACTCCAGTCAACCATAATGTTTTATTTTGGATACCATATTTTGGCCCATGAAATTTCATATAAAATCTAGCAGAAAAATATATATATATACGACGAAATATTAAACCCATAGTTTATCAATTGATTATATATGATTTAAAGATAATTAAATAGAATACTAGAGCATCCATATCTCCAAAAATAGATGAAATCAATATAAGAAGGAAATTATGAGGCTCTGACCACCAAGTCATTGGATTTTAATATATTATGGATATGAATCCACCCCATTATATGTGATTCTTCATGGGACACATAATGATTTCAATGTTATATTTTTCATTAATTGTGACACCCCATTACCTTAAATAAAATTATTTTTATGATAATTAGGATCAAATTAAGTTCATCATGGAAAATTACATATCACACATCTTTTTAATTAAATATTTATGAATCTCTTACCACATTTAATACTTATTCACTAGAAGATATGAATATAACTCAGAAATAATTTTATAACACTATATGTTCTCTCTATCACCTCCTTGGTGTTTTATCACATTATGTTGCCAATTAAGACTCCCTGAACCTAACTCTAATTAACCATGAACTAATACAATAAATAATAACAAAAAATTGGTAAAATTATTTACCACACCCCATATTTTTTGGAATAAAAAATGAACAATTTATCTATATTAAATCTTATTTGTCTCCCACTATAATGATTACTACTATAGGGTGATTATTCCCTATAGTCCTCTACATACTATGAATATCTTCTAAAATTTAATTCATGTGGTGTAATTAAAAATATAACATCCTTTAATGTAAATTCATTCAAGATTAACATAAATATAAATCTATAATGATTTTCATATGAAAATAACCAATTATTTCCATCGAATATCAGATAAACACGCCACTAAACTACTTGGATAACTTATGATTATATATTAAATACCATGGAATCTAAATGTATTTATCCATTAATTGATTTTTATGGTAACCTAATAAACACACACACACACACTATCTATTCCCATCATGGATTCTATAAAAACACACTATCATGAAAATAATATAGTCAACCAATACACATTATAATATTAATTTAGTGGAAGAAAGTCAATATTGCTATCTTATTATTTTTAAATACAAATAAATCATTTTATGAAAATCAAAAGTTAACTAAGAGTGTAAAATTGTACAATGATTAATTTGGTTGTTAACTTAATCCTAAGACTTGAAATTCAATTTAATTAGATATTTACATTTTTGAGGACAAAGCCATGGTAAAACTATCATGAATCAATTTTTAAAAAACATTATACATAATTTTTCTATAAACATTGGAAGGAAAATGTATTTATATTAAATTAATAGATAAATAACATATCATATTGATTATTCTAATATATTGTTTTTCCTTATTGAAAATTGTTCCCTCAGAATCCATCAGTCCTGTAAAAAATTTCCGTGTGGAGATCAAAATATAAAAATCCATATTCCGTCAAAAAATATATTTAAACCCATATTTAAATAAAATTATAATGAATTATATTTCATAAATAATTTAATATATCAAAAATTACAATAATTTATAATTATTTTAGATTATGTAATATTTCATAAAATAATTCCCAATTGTGACCTTATCATTTCTTAATAATACATCAATCATGATACGTGAAAATTGTAACAAGAACATGGTTGAGGTCCATATATCAACATGATTCCCATCTGTACTACATCATGATTCATAGTAAAAACCTCAGTCATTATATTTTTCATAGTACTTTCATTGGATATACCATAAATATTTGTTTTTCAACAGATATTAGACTAATTTGTAATGATATCCATCTACAACTATTTTCTCATAAACCATATTCCACTAATAACTAATATTGGATCTTATGAAACCTACAATTTATTACAAAATTCGAATTCACTTTCCATGATCACATAAAAATTACCAGAGATGTGGATGGGGTAAATCCTCCAGTACACTAGTTAAGATGTAGGGTGCCACAATGAAATTTATGGGGGCTCAAATACTCATATAGAGGCAATAAAATCAAAATTATGGACATAATGACGTTCTATATTCTAAAAAAGTTCATTATAAAACATATTTATCAATAAATTTTGAGGAAATCAATTTCATAAAAACTGTAATCATGTGGACCCCCAAAATTGGAACATCATACAAAAATAATATAAATTAAAAATTCAATTAAATAGGCTTGTTGGAAAAAAACACCTAACCATTATATAAATTTAATATTGAAAAATTGTGATGTTTCCCAATACATGTAGTCATTCATGAAATTTTATTACCTCCCTATAATAGTATATATAAACCATGTTTCTAACACATGAAAATAAATTTTCTTAATTTAGAATACAAAATTATAGCCATGGACATTAAAAACCACTTCACGCACCTTACTAAGGGGTGAGTCTAATGAATGAGAATGAATATTAGTAACCACAACAATTTAAATTATACTATTATTATTATAATTATATAAACCACCAGAACTAAATCATAACATGACATAATACATAAAAAATGTTTCTAGTCATTGTTCATTGAGCAATATACCTTGACATATGACTATACATGCATTTTTAATAGATGATAATAAGTTTATCTAGTCAAAAGAAACAACCCACAAAACATCACTCATGGAAATAAACTAAAAACTAACTAGGATAATGAAAATATTACTAATTTTGTGTTCTCATACATTGTTTTTTTCTCATATATTGTCACATGCACAATTACATACATAAAAACACAATCTAATCGAAAGGCTTCAGACATAATCAAATTCATTGTCTATAACCAGAACTTTACCAATAAAATCACACATGGGTTGGTTTCAATTAAATCAATCCCAACCTATACAATACCCAATAACTAGATCATTACCTCATTACATTGAATATATCCTTCTAAAATGTTGGGTCTAACAAACATAATTAAAACCAATACCCAGTCACTCATAGATGTCACTACAAGAATCATATATTACAATCAATTTCATTAATATACCTAAAAACATGGTTTAATAAATATGAATAAAAATAATAAATCCTATATTATTTAAAACATTTTTTTGAAATTAGGTACGTTACATTACAATATAAATCATGGGTTCATCAACATCACTAAAAACATCCTTAAATTGCTCATAATATTCCATATTTCTCCAAACTCCATGGTATGACCTATGTAGAAACTGAAGAAAGGGGTTAGTTGTATGAATATAATTTTAATTAAAAATAATAACAAGAATAATGTATTATAAAATTGATTTTGGTAATTTCCATGAGGCAAAACAGTTGTATGAATTTTAAAGAAGAACGATGAGGAATTATATTTCATGATATCATAAATGAATCCTAGAAATGCGGAAACACAATTAAACATGGAATCATAAATATAGGTCAAGGGAAACATCCATGAAATAATTATATGGTGTAAATGGTCCCAAACTGGATTATTTTCACTCCAGTATCATATAAATGATGTCTCGTGGTACTAATACATTACCCACTGCATTGGAAAACTATATAAATATTAGCACATCTGTTTCATTCATATCATCTTCATTTATAAACGTGCCGCATTGGACATAAAACATAAATATTCCTTTCATAATTCTTAACCCCATGATCAAAACGTGTGTTCAAAATAAATTGATGCACCCAATAAATTAAGGATAGGTACATACGGTTGAATACAAATGAGTGAAAATGTGTATAAATTTTTACGACAAAACCATGTGGTATGAAAAAACCAATGTAATTTGGGATCCATGATGACATTAAAAAACAAATTCTAAAAAATTATAATGATAGAGAAAGTGTTATCTCATAATTAATTTATCAATAGGTTTGTAAGATGGATATGGAAAGTCAAATTAAATCATTATGAATTGGAACATAACATGCATTTCATAATTTGGGTTATTGATGTAGAGTAAATGAGGATCCCATTCATTAATAAGGTAACTATAAAACAAATTGGAGTATAGTAGAGATCATTTAGAACATATGATGACTCAAGGGGGGGTATGGGAGACTTTCAAATGGATTGGATAAGTTATCCACTGGGAAACAAGCAGTTTATATACATCTCATCGAAACATGACCTAAATAGTTGTTTAAATGTGAAGAAAGTTGGGTATCAAAATGAATAATTTTCCAATGACATACCATTGGGCTCACGTATCCCCATTTAGGTTTTGTATTGATAATTTTCATCATATATTCGAAAGAATCACATGACCTTTAACAAATTGGAATAACAAAATATTATCCTTTTGGTGTAGGATCACCCTTGTAATAAGTGAGCTCACGTACATTCTTATTCATGATATCTCGACTATTTTGTTTGCAAAATAAGTAATTAGAAATATTGAAAAGATCAATCCATATTTTATTTGGGACACCATTGAAGATGTGAAAAATCATTGGGATTAATTGAAGAGACTGGCATTATCCACACAGGCTGGAGGCAATAGCATGAATAATTTTCAAGATACTATTCATGGAATTCATGACTATCATTCATGGAATGTGAATGATGCTACCAGTATATGTGGTCATTCAATAGATGTTTTTGGGTGAGGGATGTAGGAACTGGGATGTTCTTTGTGTGATGTGGATGATCCTCACTTTTCAACACTCAAGGGGGAACAATCGATGGATTTTTTGTAGGGATGAGAAATCATTATGGTTTTAGATCAACGTGGAGATATGTTGGGGTTTCCCTACTATTCATCAAATTGAATTACCTTTAAGAATTATCTCTAGTAGCATATTTACATTATTAATATAGTTTTGGATGATGGCTACTGGACTTTTTATGATCTTATAGATGTTAATGATGATCATGATCAATATGTTATTGATGAATCTTCCCCAATAAATTTCTCAATAAAAGACTACCAAAAACTTTTCACTCCCTCACATTAGTTAGATCCATGGGGTGGCATCCTATGGTACAATTTGTTTCTAGAAATTTTCACTTTTCATATATATATTAGAATTAATCATTATTTATTATTGAATGATAATTTCTTGCAAATTGGTATTAATTTAACATACCTTTGTACATCGTGTGATAATCTATTGGAGGAAATCCCTGATCACTTATTCATTGATGGGGAATAGGAATACAACATTTGAAAATATTTGTTAATATTTATAGTATTCAATTGAAATTAACTCTTGAAAAGACCATTCTCCATAGGTGGATTAGTGAGAAAAACATGTATGCCTTAAAAATAATGCTAGCATTGTAGTTATCATTGGGGGTTTATGGATTTTGTGTCATGTGATAAATAATGTTGGGATTGAGGAAGGTGTCTACAAGGGGGAAAATTCGTTATTAGAAATAAAAACATGCTTCCAGATTTATCCTAGACTATGAGGAATAAAAAGGACCCCCACTATGAAATCATTTATTTATGGTATATCTCTTCGCCACTCCATTGCTGGTTCTCTATAGGGACACTAGGTATGCTAGAGTCTACAATTTTTATACTACAACAACAATATATATGGTTCTTTTTTTGTGACCTAATGTGTAAAAGGGGTGTGGAATGTAATCCCCCATGCAATTTTATTTTTTCCTTGTCACTATGTATTGGTGATGTTGACTCCCTCAAATATGAGGCACTATATATGCACTCATATATTCTAATCTTTAATCAGGGAGAGGTTATTCTAATAGCTGTTGAAACTGAATCTTCAATCCTATAAAATTTCATGAAGAATAATTGTGATACCCCCTAACCAATTTCCTATATTGTCCTTAGGTGTACCAGAATCATGTGAAACCAGGTGAATATTATACATAGCTGGTGAGAATCCAAAAAGGTGTAAAATATATTACCCACATATCCAATATTGGAGGTGACATTATTTTTTTTCACAATAAGTATGACCTTTTTATTGAGGGGGTGAAGTTGATATGAGGTGATGCCATAGGGCTTCAACATTCAGACCACCCCAATTAGGGATGTTCTTGTTTTATGATTCATTCTCATCCACTTGGTTTGGGTTCGGTAATTTTTTTGAAAAAATTAATTTTGATAATGGTATGTTTTCCATGGTTTTTACTGAATATAAATGGTATCATTTGTGGGATTTTGTAGGAATAGAGAGGTGAGTTGTTTATTATTTCCATAACAAATTTTTAGGACTCTTTATTATATAACATTAACAACCACAAAATATTACATTGGATTTCTGACGGTTTATATCAAATCAGAATAGTTTTATTTATTTTATATTCTCATGTTACATGAAAATAACATATTTACCTTATTGATGTCGATGTGAGTTATGTTCTCAAATAATTGATATTTGAAATATAAAATCTAATATATTTTTGGGGGATTTGTAAATTATTAATAATATTAATAAAATATAATCAAATAAAAATTATTTGAAGGGTAAAAAATTTATTTTCCATCTATACCCTTTATTCCATTTATTACATCAAATTTAGGTAATTGTGATATCATAATACACACAATTTATTTTTTACATTATTTAAATTTTAATGAAAAATTAAATTATCTATTTTTTATATAATATTGTATTGGTTAATTAAAACATTAGGAATAATAAAATAATTTTTATTTTATTAAAATAATATATTAAATATTTCAATTTTCACATTATGAAAATAATATACATTTATTGAAAAGTGATGGGTTTTTAGACAAATTTTTTTTTCAAACCATTATAAAAATTATATCTGACATCATAAAAATTATATTATCATTTATATATAACAAATTATATTGAATTTAATTAATTAATTACAATATTATCTATTTTAAAAATTAAAGAAATTATTTAAAGGAAATATCTTAATATAAATTTCCTATTAAAAAAATACAATTTGGGTTTTATCATATTAAAATAACAAAATTTATAACATAATTACAAATTACTAGTAAATATATTTATTATTATATATAATGTTTTTATTTATATTATTTAATTCATGCTAAATATACCTTTATTACAACATATAACACCCTTATCATTATGTGTGCAATGGCGAGGTTTTCATGGGGTTTTTTGGGGTACAAGGTTTGGGATGTGATCACAATGAGATTGATATTCTCACATTAATTGTTTTTATCATTATTTAGTTTTAGGATATTGTCTTGGTCTTCATAAAAGTAAAAACCTAGTGATGATATCTCCCATAGAATGTCTAATAAAAGGGAATCATGTGGTATGCACCTACTTGTTGAGCCCATCACATCTTTCATCTTTATCAATTTTGTTTATCAAAACTGTGTATTTATATTCATATGGTTTTAATGTGAAACATCATTATTATCAAAGGTGAAAATTCTTAATTGAATTTTATATTTCCGAACATATGATAAATTCAATGAATTTCATTTTTTAAATAAACATAATGTTATATTTAATTCAAACTCAAATGGAATTTTATTTATGAATGTTTAGGTCATTAAAATCACCCCCCATTAGAAATGATTTTGTAGAAATTATAAATTGAGATAATAAAAAAAGATGACAGTAGTTTGGAATCATCATCACATCTGGTTCCGATGTTACTTATTCAAAAAATGTAGTTCTCCATAGTACTTTGACCAAGTTAATTATCATATTTAATAGATCCTTATCTATGTGATATAATATTTTGAAAAATTTATCCACATGGGAAATATCATTCACCAATAGTAAAACCATTTTATTTAGAACATTTATGGTGTATGGTATGCACTTTATCAAAATGGATACATAGAACACATAATGTATTTAATATATCATTGGTCTGAGTTCTTGTCGATAGTTAACCACTCTGATGCGATAAACGATCTCAAAGGGACAAATGTATCATTGACCAATATTTCCTATCATCCGAAATGTCATAAATATATTCCATTGAGATATGAGGAGGACTAACATATCTCTATCCTCAAACTGTAGTCCCCATTTATGACTGTCAACATATACCTTCAATCGACATAGATAAGACCAGATGTTCAATAGAATAGTATTGACCTTTTAAACCATTTCAAAACCCATTTCTAGATCCATCTATTTGCATTTACCATATTTATCCTAGCATGTAGGTTTTTTGCACCACATCCCGTAAATGGAATCTCATGGATCAATTTGGAATCAATAGGGTAAAGTATTATTGCTTATGAAATTGACCAAGGGAATATGTTAATCCCATCCCACCATGAAGTCCATCGAGATTACTCTGAACACATTCTCATGTGTTCGGATAGTCCATTCAAATTGTCTATTAGTTTTATCATGATAACCCATACTAAAAAGAAAATCAATATTTCAATCATGTTATAGAATATCCCTATAAATAGAAGTAAATCCTATATCATGATATGATACAAAAAATAGTGGTGTTCAAAGAATCCTCTAAACTGTAGTAGTGTATATCTTTATAAGATGACAGGGAGAGACGTCTTATAGAATTTCAATTAAGAGATAATTCTTTGAATGATGATCCACTAAAACCCATATAGAATTATTTCCACTTTAATTCTTTATAAGACTAGTGAAAATATCAACGGTTATAATATCCCATTTAAAAATAGGTATAGCTAATGTTTTTAGAATCCTCTTTTATTTTGATAGTTCATCCTTCACTTGATTATATACAAGAAACATTGATATAAATGGCATAATATTATTCGTCATATAGTCCCTTCGATAGTTTTCTCAAAGTTCATGATATATCTCCATGAACTCTTGACAGTGTGAGAATTTTGATCTAGGTGAATCGTTCAACATATCAAAAATAAACTCATCATGGGATTTTCCTCATATTCACAACCCATACATTACAACACCTTCATTAATTTTCATCTCTGAGGATATCCCTTTGCTTATAGATTTCAATATTTTAATGAATATCCAAATCCTATATTTGAGATTACTTTATCTTATCTAGAAGGGATGGTTGAATTTTTGTTGAATGGATTTATGTTTTTACTCCATTAGGATTTCTATATCTATCATTTTCATGCCAATGAGGTTTAATTACATTTAATTTATCATCAATGATAAATGTTCTAGATCCTTTCAACGTAGAGAATATACGACATTATATTCATTAATAAGATGTCTGTTAATTGATAATTCATTGTCATTTATAAAATTATTCCAACTCTAAAAGATCATATTAATCTATTACTCGGTGAATATAAATATTATGCTCTTCAGATACATGTATATAGGACACTTCACCCGAATGAAATAATAACTCTATATTTTCAATGTTATGATTACTTCATCCAACCTAAATTAATGCATTTGATATTTATGTTAATGAGTATTCAATTTAAATTATGAAAATACTATTAGATTATCACTATCCATTATTACACATCCATATCCCTTTATATAAACATCAAAATGTACCATGGAATGTTCCCAACTTGTGGGTTTCATAACTATTGGTGCAATAATTAGTCTATTTTTCAACTATATTAATCTATCATTAAATTCATTATTCTAGAAAAAATAAACTCCATTTCAAGTTATATAGGTCAGAGGGTTTGAATATTTTGAGAATTTTATCAAAAAACATCCATAATACCTAACTAGTTCATGAAAACTACAGATATTTATCACATAATGTTTCATCAAAAATCTATAAATTAATTTATTTTTTCAAGGTTTAATTCACACCCCATTTAATTAGATAATGTTTTACATAAAATGATAAATAATTTGACCTGAATACACTTTTTTTAATATTTTAATTACTCTTATTATATTATCAGGACTTTATATAAGGACCCCAACTAAAACATTAAATATTTGAATTAAAAGAATAATTCAAATTAAGTATCTTTTCCGGTTTAATGATTTAGAGAATTAGGACATAACTATCACATCTATAAAGATTACAAAGTAGAAAATTCTACACAGTTTCCATTTTTTCATAAAATAAAAACTCTTGAAAGAAATAGTCATGTCTACATCCAGGTTTTAGACATCATGACTTTTCTGTGATCCCATCCTAGTCCCTCTTCATCCTTAAGTATTGTGAATACATTTCTAAAAATGGGTTTAGAATAAAAAGATCAATAAGTTTTATAAAACAAATAATGAAAACATTTGTTCCTAAATAAAAAAAACATGATCTCTTTTACTTACCTCATGAAATCATTAGATTTATGACGGACCCATAGAAATTATATATCATAAAGGTAACTTGTGTCATCCATAACATACATACATTGTAGCAATCATAGCTACATAGGGAGTTACTTTGGAATACCCATCAAAATATATTACCTAAATCTCTTAGGAGAAACATCAATGTTTACCTCCGTCACATTACCCAATGCATTGGATAGCTATCTCGGGCTCACCTTCCCTAGGTTTATCAAGGAACAACCCATATACATAAATAATTCCAAATAACCATAACATGATCATAACACAAAGCAATTGCATAGAGGAAAGATAACATTTCCACATTGCAATAACAAAATATGATTTCTAGATATTTAAATAATAAATCCATTATCAAAATCAATTTCAATACCAAATTACATAAAAAAGAGTGTATGGTATTTATTTTTCCATTTAAAAACATTCAATCTTGGTAAGGAAGCCAAAAATCAAATAATACTCGCGGCGGTGGAAAGGTCGTTGTCACCACATACGTAAAAAAACATTCCTTTTCGTCGTTTAGTAAAACAGTTCATATAAAAAATTACCTTTGAATGAAATGATAAGTCAAATGTGTTTATACACTGTATAAAATAATTTCGCCTATAAAACTAAATATGCCTCAATGAAAGGAGATTGAGATGAAGTCCCTTACCTCGTGTTCGACTTGACTCAGTCATTCTTTAATCTCCTAAATAATAAAATAATGTTAATTTCTACTTGCATAAGAACCATTTTCAAGTTTTTTATTTCTTTTATATCACATATTACCTTGTTATAAACATTATTTAATCATTTAATTAAATAATGTTTGTTTCGCCGATATTTGGTACTCTAGTAAAAAATGAACACCTTATATTTACACGTTGTCCATGTGGTTAATAGTCCATTATATACATAATGATATTCATGATTTAGATATCATATATATCATATATATCGAGTATATAAATTTATTTATAATAGTACATATCATTTGGAGGTAATAAATGAAATGCACCGTTTAGGGAGATGGTAAGTCGTACGTATGCATGAACGCTAATTTAATTTCTTTTTCTTATTTTAGTGGAATTAAAACATAATGATAAATGGGTATATTATAATTCTAGTAAAATTTCATATATAATATCATTAACTCCAGCCTTTATATGTCCCACATATGGAATTAACGAGTCATATCACTTTAAGGGTGTTGTAGTCCGCACTTCCTCTAATGAGATTATCGCGTTTACCCATAATGGAAACCATAAAGGCATGCTATAATTGGAAATTACAGAAGTGTAAAGAAATCATAAACATAATATTTATCATATATAAATATTGTTCTATCATAATGGAAACTATGAGAGGCAGTAGTAGATAATCGAAAAATCATCATTTCGTGAGGCGGTAGTTTTCCATCCACAGAAACATTATGTTCTTCTCCCATTAGATGGAGGCCTGTGTAACTGTAGTTATAATCCTTATCATAAAAAAATACTATTATATTTAGAATAATTTTTTTTGTTATTAAAGAAAGTAATGAAAATAGTTTAGGGGTTGGAGATGTAAAATAAAAGAAAACAATTTAATTTAAACTGTTATATTTAATTGTGATAACTCCCTTCGGATTGAATCAAATGACTTTTTGAAGTGCCTTATGCCTAAGGTAAGGCTTCTAGGAGGAGTAGAGGGATGTACGGAGATTAATTGGGAAGAGTTTGGTCGACCCAAAATTTTTGATATGTGCGTGGAATTTGTTAGAAGTGGTCTCCTTTTATAAGGAGAGGAGGGGCTCTTCAAGAAATCGTGAAAACATTATATTATTATAAACATATATTATGTTTAAAAAATCTATAAATCATTAAAGTAAACTTTTAGATTACTAAAATTCTAAATAAAATCATAAAACCATAATTGGCCATGTTTTGGATAATATTCGAATCATTATAATCTTATTTATTTAAATCATTTATTAATGATGTAATCACAGCATCATTATTGTGTCATAAATAATATAATTTATTTGTTATATAAAAATTATAAAAAATTACCATGATGTTGAAAGTATATTTATCATTCAAATTAATATTTATTGTCAAAATTACTACTTATAAAACATCATATAAATATTAATTTTCTAAAATATATTAATTTATGTCAGTTTTTCCTTTACATTAAATTAATTAATCTAAAGTGTCAATAACTTTTATAAGTAGCTTAATGTGGTCCCAAAATTGACCCAAACATTCCCATGGTCAGCCATGACTAATCCATTAGGTTTGGAGAATTGTTAAGGTAATTTTGAATTATTATAATATTCTTTATACCTTGAATTACCTTATTTACCTATAACTGTGGTAAATAAAAGTCAAAATTTACCATTCACCAAAAAATTATTTTCAACTTATTAAACCAAATTTTACTACCTAATAACAACCATGCACGACATATTTTTGAAATTCAATTTTTATATGTGGTAAAAATTTATTTAAATGGAAATTTTAGTTTATTTAACTACTACTAAGTTGTTTCACTATTTATCAAAGATTGAAGTTTTTCAGAAAAATACAAAAAATTCAACCTAAGATATATTTGATATTCCGAATTCAAAATTGATGTTTATTTTTCCAAATTCAAAACATAAAACTGTCATTAAATTATTTTAAAATTATTGTCTATTGTCAAAACTAATAGCGTGTTTTTAAGAAATAGTAATTGTCAAAATATTGACACATGTTTATGTCCAATTTCAAAATGAACACAATTACAATGATGAGCATTACATTGAATGGTAAAAATATATTATTATTACACTTTAAAACAAATTAAAAAGATAATCTATCCATATAAATAAATTATATTAAAAGGAACTGTAGAATTAAAATACAATAATTTCACTATTCATTAAAAATTAAATTTATCAGAAAAATACCAAAAATTTACAAAATGTAAAAATTGATATCCCCATTCTAAAGAAGATTTTTATTTGTTCAATTAGAATGTATTAATGTGGCCAAAAATATATTTAAAAATGGTTTTTCATAAAAATGTGATAAATTGGCCTTTTAATGTGAATTATGCTTAAAATTTGATTCATTCACATTTTAAGCATATATATTTTTATTGGATAAATGTAAATAAATATTAAAAACACTAATAATAATATTGTAGTTAGTATTTTTCATTCCTACCAATACAACGACTAGGAGTTAACTAATATTTAAAATAATAATATTATATTATTATTGTGCAATGCAAGATTCCAAAAAAAACGTTGTTGTGTGTTGGGTACGCTATCAAACATAGAAACCCCTTTAAAGAAAAATTAATATTTAATTCACAAATATTAATAAACATGAAATATATTATATTCTTCTTTAACTTATGATGTTACATCCTTCCCCCCCTTTTGAAATTATGTCCTCACAATTTTTATTCACTTATCAAAATAAGTGGTGGTATTTATCCCTCATAGAAATTTCATATTTCAACATTGTCTCTTCAACCATATGGTTTTTCCAAAAAACCATTACCTGGGGAATTAACTTATTCCACAACACTGGCTCTATACGGTCAAGAATCTGAACTGGTTTTTCATCATAAGAGAGACTCTCTTCCAACTGAACCACCTCTGGGTTCAAAAATGAGATGGATCTGGAATATACTTTCTCAACATAGAAACCTGAAAATCATTGTGTAAATGGGATAAAAATAGAGGTAATTCCACTTTGTACAAAACTGATCCAACATTCCCCATAATTTTATAAGGTCCAATGATCCTCAGACTAAACATTCCCTTCTTACCAAAACACATCACACATTTCCATGGAGAAACTATGAGAAAGAAATCATCCCTACCTCAAATGAATGATCCTTCCTCCGGTTATCTGCATAACTATTTTGACTACTCTGAGTTGTTCTCATGTGCTTCTGAAGCAAATGAACTTTCTCTACAACCTCTTCAACCAATTCTAGTCCCATCATCTTCCTTTATTCTACTTCATCCCAAAAAGCTGTAGTTTGACGATGCTTTCTATATAATGTCTCATATAGAGCCATATGTATACGGGAATGAAAACTATTATTATATGAAAATTCAACCAATGAAAGATATTGGTCCCAAAATCACCGATAATCTAGTGAACAAGCACGTAGCATGTCCTCCAAGGTTTGAATTGTTCGTTCTCACTAACCATCTCATTGAGGATGAAAAGTTGTAAAAAAATATAATTCAGTACCCAATGACTTATGAAGGCCTTTCCAAAAGATATAAGTAAACATGGGATCACAATCAGGTATAATGAAGAGGGGACCTCCATGCAACCTGACTATCTCTTTAACAAACAATCGAGAAAGTTGATCTACAAACAATTTATCCTGAATAGAAATGAAATGACCAGATTTAGTCAATCGATCAACAATAACACAGATTGCATTATTACCTCATGATGTCTTTGGTAATCACACATCCATGTACATTAAAATATTTTCCCATTTCCACTCTGGCATTGGTAATTGCAGAATCATCCCTTTAGGAAACTACCACTCTGCTTTAACCTGCTGACAAGTCAAATTCTTCATAGTAAAATCTGTAATATCTCTTTTCATTTCATCCCACGAGTTATACTCCCGACGATCTATATAAATCTTTGTAATACTAGGATGAACTGAAAACGGAGAACTATGAGCTTCCCATAACAACTCATTCTTAATTTGTGAATCACATGGAACACATAATCTCTTTTCAAATCTCAAAAAACAATCATTATCAACATTAAAATTAGGAAACATACCCTTCTGAACAAACACTACCCTTTTCTACAACTCACTATCTTCTATCTGCACTTGATTTATTCTGTCTAATAAAGATGATTTCACTGACACCTAAAACAAAATAAGTGAATTTACTATACCAACAACATCTATTCCAAAGTTTATCAAATCAAAAACCAAAGGCTCTTGTTCAAAACATAACATGGTTAATAAAGCTTTACATTTTGGACACAGAGAATCAACCACTTTATTTTCTTTTCCCTGCTAGTAATTGGTCGTGCAATCATGAACCTTGTTTAATTCTAGCCATCACCTCTATCACATGTTCAATTATAATTGATTGAATATATACTTCAAACTTTTGTGGTCAGTTTATATTTTAATTTTTTCTCCATATAAAACGATGCATCGAAATTTTTAAAGAAAAAACAACAATAGATAATTCCAAATCAACTGTAGGGTAATTTAACCAATGAGGTTTCAATTGACGTGAAGCATAAGAAATTACCTGATCATTCTGCATTATAACACTACCTGATCCATACAACGAATCATCATTATAGATAACAAACTCAGCATTTCTATATGGTTGTTCCAAAACAAGATCATTCACCGATCTCCTTTTCAATTCCTGAAAACAATCATCAAAATCTTTTGTCCAAATGAACTTAAAACCTTTTCATGTTAGAGTAGTCCTTGGAATAGATAACCATGAAAAATATTCAACAAACTACCAGTAATAACCTTCAAAATAATGAAATCTACGAATCTCGGTTATATTTGTGGGTCTTGGCCATTCATAAACAACTTTGTTTTAGCAAGATGAATAGTTATGCCATTTTTTCAAATAATGTGACCAAGGAAAGAAATTTGTTGTAACCAAAACTCACACTTGCAGAATTTCCCAAATAGTTTCAATTTTTTATGGTTTGCACAACAACCCTTAAATGAATTTAATGTTTCTCCTTACATTTGGAATAAACCAAAATATCATCAATGAACCCAAGCACAAACATATCCAAGAAGGCATATAAATTTCTATTCATAAGATCCATGATTATAGTAGGTTAATTGGTTATACAAATGTCATAACTATAATTTAATAATGGCCATATCTAGTAAGAAACACAGTCTTTTGAATGTCTTGTTCCTTTAAATTCAATGTATGGTACCCCAACCTCATGTCAATCTTCGCAAAATACTGAGCTCGCTAGAGTTGATCAAAAAAATCATCGATATGAGGCAAGGGGTACTTATTCTTAACAGTGATGTTATAAAATTCTCTATAATGAAGTAAAAGTATCATTGAACCATCTTAATTTTTAACAAAAAATACAAGAGCACCACATTGTGATGTGCTAGGTCGATTTAAAACATTATCTAATAACTCATGCAATAGATTATTTAACTCTAAAAGTTTATTTTGAACAATTCAATAATGTGGTTTTGAAATTGGATTAGCATCAGGAACTAAGTCAACAGTAAATTCAACTTCTCGATCATGTATAATACCAAAAAACTGAACAGGAAAAACATCAATGTGCACTTTTACCACTGGCACATCTTTAATTGAAACAGTTCCTTTATTTTCAACAATATGTGCAAGGTAAAATTCATTCCCATCTTTTACTATGTTCTTAGATTCCTGATATGTTATCAAAGTAAAGGGTTCATTCTTGTACACAAACTGGAAATAATTTTGAAAAGAAACCACTTTAGATCTGTATTCAATATTAGCATGATAAACAGAAAGCCAATCTATACCCAAAATAACATCAAAATATACTAGAGGAAAAACAACAAGGTTTGGTGGTATATTATTTCCGAACATAAGGACATGAATGTTCTTATGTTATATTCTTGTCTCAATATTTCATCTAGGTGTTTTTACCATAAGTTCAGTATTCAAATCTTGAGATAGAATTCCAAATATACTAGAAAACATCTCAGAAATGAAAGAGTGTGTAGACCCTAAATCAAACAACACATTGGTATAATCTGAACAAACAAACAATGTAACCGATACTACTTCATTCGATGGACCAACATCCACTGAAGTAGTTGCAGATGATTTCACCACCCCTTTCTGCATGTAGTCTGACTTCTTTCCTCCGGTTGAGTTTTTTTTTGGACACTCATTTGCATAATGACCCTTTTTAATGCACTTACATCATTTTACTGACTATAAATCAGATTTTGTCTTACCATTATCCTTATCATTTCTAGTGCAATTACAAGCCTTATGTCCAATTTTACCACATTAGTATCACTTACCATAATTCAAAACACATTCCCCAACATGCTTTTTACCACAATTTTCACAAATTATAAACTTATGTTTCTTAACATCAAACTTTTATGATGAGTTCTTCCCTTTATCCTGCCACCTCGACCTCTTATTCTATTGCATTCAATTACCTGATCATCGGAAAACTCCATATCCAACTTCTTCACACAACAAACTAGTTTTTCATAACTTTTGAACTCATGAGAAGCTAAATCCTTTCGATATTCTTGGATTTAATCCTGTGTAAAAACAGTTTATTTTATTATCAAGATATCGTATGAAATTTCGAGCATACCTTTCCAGTCGAGTGAATTTTTCATCATAAGCTTCCACTATGACATCCTCATGCCTAAAATTCCATGAATTGTATTTCCATCCTGACACAAACCACCATTGGAATATATTTCTCATGAAACATACCTTTGTATTCATCCCAATCAAGAGCATCAATATCCTCACCATCCATGTTATTTTTCACCATCGACCACCACTGATCACCTTCACCTTCAATGTGGTAAACAAAAAGACTACCCTTTTGTGTTCTGAACAACCCATGACATCAAAAATCTTTTCCAGTGCTTTAATCCAACCTTCTTCTAGCACCAGATCAGATGATCCTCTGAATTATGGGGGATGTTGCCTCATAAAATGCGCTACTACTGACATGTTCCTCTATGGTTGATCTGGCTAATCTCGTACATGGATAACATCGCCATTTATATCCTAAGTCAACTATTCCATCACTACAAAAAACCATTCAGTTCTGATTCCGACCCTCTTAGGATTCTGATTTGGAAGGCTGTCTTCCTCTTGATGTCGTGCCAACATAGCTGCCCTGTTATCTCTGTGGAAAATCATTTTGAACTTAGAAATATCTTAGGCGAAGCAACATGGTAAACTGTAAATGCAATATGATTTCAATAATAACATAAATTATTTTATAGATGTTAATTTAACAATACCCTAACACCTAATATTATCTAATCCGACCTCGGATACCAACTATAAAGACCCGACCATAAACATTACATTATAATGAATTAAATAAATAATTCACATTGAGGATCTTTTCAGTTTTATAGTTTTAGAGAATTAGGATATAACTATTACATCTCAAAAGATTGAAAAGTAGAAACATATACATAGTTTCAATTTTTTAAAAAAAAATAAAAGCACTAAAAAAAAGATTCATGTCTAGTTCCAGGTTTTAGACATCATGCTGTTTCCTTTATTCTATCCTTGATCATATTCATCTTTATGTCATGTGAATAAATTTTGATATGTGGGATGAGCATAAAAAGCTCATTAAGGGTTATAAAACAAATAATGAAAATATTTGTTCATAAATACATACACAACGTGAACTCTCTTACTTACCTCATTATATAATAACATTTATGAAATACACATAGAAATCATAAATCATAAAGGTAACTTGTGGCATCTATAACTTACTTACATGGTAGCTATCACCGCTACATTGGGAGTTACTTTGGAATACATATCACAGTATATTCCAGAAATCTCTTAGGATAAATTTCCATATTTACCTCTGTTATGTTTCCCAATGCATTGGAGAGTTAACTCTGGATCACCTACCCTGGGTTTATCACGGAACAACCCGTATAAATAAATAATGCCCATGAACCATATCATGATCATAACACATAAAATCAGCATAAAGGGAAGAAAACATTTCCACATTGCAATAACAAAATATCAATTCAAGATATTCAAATAATAAATCCATTATCAAAATCACATTCAATACAAAAATAGATAAAAGAGAGTATATGGAATCTATTTTTCCTCTTAAAAACATGTCAGCTTGTTAAGGAAGCCAAAGATCAAATAATACTCACGGTAGCAGAAAGGTCATTTTCACCGATTAAATAAAAAAACATTCCTTTTTGTCTTTCAGTAAAAATCTTTGTATAAAAACATTCACATTGAATGAAATGAATATTAAAACGGGTTTAGACACCGTATAAAATAAATTCTTGTATAAAAATTAAATATGATTCAATGAAAGGACATTGTGACGAAGTCCCTTACATCGTGTCCGACATGATTCGATCGTTCATTAATCTCCTGAAAAATAAACTAAAGTAAATGTATACATTATTAAGAACATTTTTCAAGTTTATTATTCCTTTTATATCACTTTCTACCATGTTATATACATTATGTAATCCTTTATGATAATAATGTTTGTTTCGTCGATATTTGGTACTTCAGTCAAAAATGAAAACCTTATTTTTACAAGTTGTCCATGTGGTTAATAGTACATTATATCCAGACTGATATTCATGATTTAGATATCATATATATCATATATATCTAGTATATACATGTATTTATAATAGTACATAACATTTGGAGGTGATAAATGAAATGCACTATTCATCGAGACGGTAAGCCATACGTACGGATGAACGCTACATCCATTCAGTTTCTTATTTTAATGGAATTAAAACCCAATGATACATAGGTATATTATAATTCCAGTATAATTTCATATATAATTTAATATATAATATCATTAAGTATATCCTTTATGCGTCCCTCAAATGGAATTATCGGGTCATATCACTTTGAGGGGACAGTAGTATGCACTTTCTCTAATGAGATTATTGCGTTTACCCGTAATGGAAACCATATACTCATGATATAAATGGAAATTTCAAAAGAATAATGAAAACGTAAACATAATATATATCATATACAAATATAGTGCCTTCATAAAGTCAACCATGAGATGCGGTAAGAGATAATCAAACAATCATCATTTCTTGAGGTGTTAGTTTTCCATCCACATAATCATTATGTTCTTCATCCATTAGATGGAGGTGTGTGTAAGTGTAGTTCTAATACTTATCATAAAAACATCCTATTAAATTTAGGATAATTTTGTTGTTATAAAAGAAAGGAATAAAAAGATTTTTGGTGATGGATATGTAATATAAAAGAAAACAATTTAAGAGAAGTTGTTACCTTTAATTTGGGTTACATCCATTGATTTGAAACAAAGAACTACTTAAAGTGACTTCTTTATAAGGTACGTCTACTAGGAGGAGTATAGGGATGTAAGGAGCTTAATTGGCCAGATTTGGGATGAGGAAAAAGGCTTTAGAGGTGTTTGGAATTGGTTATAAGTGGTCTCCTTTTATAAAGGTGAGGAAATGATTTTTAGGAAAGTGTGAAAACATTATTTTATTATAAACATATCATCAGTTTCAAAAGGTCCAAAAATCATTAGAGTTGATGAAAATATTATTAATATTTGAAATAAAATTATCCAATCAAAATTGGATAGGTTTTGGATAATATTTTTATCATTATAATCTTATTTATTTAAATCATTTATTAATGAGGTAAATATTGTATCATTATTGTGTCATAAATAATGTCATTTATATTATGTCTAATAATTATAAAAAAAATCCCATGATTTAGTAAATCATTTTATCTTTCCAATAAATATTTATTGAAAATACTATTACTTATATAATACCATATAAAAATTAATTTACTAAAATAGTTTTGTTTATGTCATTTTTTTCCTTTACATTAAATTAATTAATCTAAAGTGTCATTATCTTTAATAAGTGTCTCCATGGGGTCAAACAATCTAGCCATAGATTACCATGGTCAGACATGAATCATACAATAGGATTTGGACAATTTTTAATGTAATTTTGAATTATTATAATATTCTTTTTACCTTGAATTACCTTTTTTACCGTTAATCGCAGTAAATAAAAGGCAAAATTTACTATTCACCAAAAGTTATTTTCATTTTATAGAACCACATGTTACTACCTAATAGCAACCATGTATGTTGGATTTTTTATGTTTAATTCAAATAAGTGGTAAAATTTTATTTAAATGGAAAAGTTAGTTTTTTAACTACTACTAAGTGGTTTCATTATTCATCAAATGTTGAAATTTTCCATAAAAATACCAAAATATCAGCCTGAACTATATTTGATATTCCGATTTCAAAAATGATACTTATTTTTCATAATTCAAAACATAAAAGTGTAATTAATTATTTTTAAAATTAATTCTCATTTTTAAAACAAATAGCGTGTTTTTTAGAAACAAAAACAATCAAAAGATTGACAATTATTTATGTCCAATTTTAATGTGAAATTAATTCCAATGACCAAAATTAGATTTAATGGTAAATATATATTCTAATTACACTATAAAAACAATTAAAATGACAATCTAACCATATAAGTAAATTAGATTAAAAGGCAGTTTTGAATTAAAATACAATATTTTCACTATTCTTAATAAAGTGAACTTTTCGGAAAAATCCCAAAAGTTTACACAAAGTAAATATTTATTTCCCCATTCTAAATAAGGGTTTTATTTGGTCAATTAGAATTTTTTAATGTTACCAAAACTATATTTAAAAAGGGTTCTCCATTAAAAGGTGATAAATCGACCGTTTAATGTAAATTATGCGTAAAAATAGATTCATTCTAATTTGAAGCATCTAACGTTTTATTGGATAAATGTAAATACATTTAACAAACATTTATAATCATATTTTAGTTAGTTTTGTTTATTACCTCCAATAAAACTTCTAGGAGTTAACTACCATTTAAAATAATAATATTATATTATTATTTTGTAATGTAAGATTCCAAAAAAAATTGTTGTTATGTATTGGGTAAGATATCCAACATAGAAACCCCAAAAAAGTAAAATTAATTTTTAATTCACAAATATTAATAAATATGAAATATGTCTTATTCTTCATTTACTTGTGATGTTACACTTTAGAACATTGTTAAAATGTTCCTCATTATCCTCCCATATTTTGGGTTCTTTTAGACGATCATATATAAGGCTTATCAAAAACATTTATGGGTAAAGTATAAAGACTATATTAATCATTTATATAATGTGTTAAGTAGAAATATTGAGTCTGAATGGAATTTATATGAAATCACCGTGATTATAAAATATATAGATATTTGTCTTTGGGATATCCTCCTTAGTCACTATTACATGATAATACCCTGATTAATTACCTTTCGTGGAGAAGTAATGGGATCTAAATAAGAGAAATTATTCAAAATTTGAAAGAGGATACTTGATATATATTTTGATCTTATTGAGATCACAGTATTCAATTAAAAGGATCATTAACCCATCGATCATCTGGATGAAGAGGATTGGTGCACCCAAAAGTGATGAACATGGGTATATAAACCCTTTATCATTATTCTCCTCTAGTTCCATTCCCAAATAATATGTTTGAAAAACGTCCATTTTATAGGGGGTTTTTTATATTTTGGAAACCCCTTTTTATAACCTCAACTGATAATTAAATCTATCTCCTAGGAGGAAGAACATTAAATTCTATGACAAACACATCTGAATATTCCCTTATAATGAGAATTTATCCAATGATGATCCTTCGACTAGACACAATATTTTTATCCAGATGAGCTCCCTCTTAGAGAAATAACATCCATTCATGATTTTATGGTTATAGTAAAGATTATTCCTCCTCCCAAAATTGTATATAATCTGTGGATGATTCATGATACCAATATAAATTTCATTATTGAAGAAATTAATATTGGTTCTATGTATAGAAATAAAATTAATTTAATTAATTTAATTAAATTAAACTAATGGGGGTATGAAAATGTTCACAGGGAAGTCGAAAACATAAAATATTATAGGTATGGAGTTATATACATGATATGAAATAATTTCAGTATTTTCAATTTTCACATAAATCCCTAGTTCCATATTTTATGGCGGTATTTAAACAGTCCTACTGAACAAGTGTATTGTGAAGGAATTCATAAAACTAGAAACAAAAATTCATTTTTTCTATAATCAAATGAATAAAAAGAGTACCTTTATCCACATTATAGTATGGACTAACCTCATTGTTTGTGATTGAATATGGTCTCCTCATATTCCATGGAAGATATTGATGTTTATTATCTCAAAACAACCTTATGATGGTACATTGGTTTTCAAAGTGAATGTGTTACTTTATATTGGATGGTTAGATAATATGATATGGGATGAATTGTGAATTCATCACTTCTATAACATTGGTGTGTTTCTCCTATTATAAAAATATCTCTAGGTGACCATTCATTCTGCACAAACTTCATTTTCACGCCCCCTTTAGGATATTTTTCGGGTTCGAAAATCCATAATTTTGCATTGCTGGAAGATAAAATTTCATTCCACCATGTTATTTCTCCTTCACACAGGTAGAAATAAACCCCAATTTATACTTCTTATACATGTGAGACCATTGATATTTTTGATTTCCATTTCAAATTTGAGGAAACATTATACAATTTCCTTCTAGCTATAATGCTCTTGGATAACAAGTGGATTTTATAAAATTAGTTTTATCCATTCAAACTATTTGTAAAATATTCATTCATGCCTATGTAAATAGATAATGGTGAATCATGAATTTCATATGATGATTTCTTCAAATTCTCAAATGGTTTCATTATCTTTTTTCTTCATATCATGAAATTCCATTTCCATTTTAACATAGAGTGTGAATAAATGTATTTGGCAAAACAATAGTTTATGGAATTACATCCATCCCATCATTTCAATATCTTCCTCATGCATTGTATTCATCATCACTATCCACCACTTATAAGATCCCACCTCCATATAATAAACATCATGTTCAGCCCTCTATTTCACGAGACATTGAAGGATAAATAATATCAACTCAACGGAGTCAAACCATTTCCCCTCACTGGGTTTGAGACAAACAATTAAAATTTGGAGTACATTTATCAGAAAAAAGTCTCAATAAGATCTGGTTATTTCTTAGGCTAATTTTTCTAATTCTCCATATTCATTTTTTATTCAAAACCTAGTTCATCTTATAGGGTATTACACCAAATAATTTGATTCATGTTCTCATAAGGTTGGGTATCTCATTTGGTAAGTAATAACATTTCAATAGATATTGTCTATTTAATATGTCACTCCCCTTTCTAGAAATTGGATAGAATGAATGTAAAATTACATATCGGTTTTCTTAAATAATTAATTCCAAAAAAATGGAAACCAATAATATGTAATTTATATTTAATAATTGAATTATATCCATTTACTATTGAATTTATAAGAATGAATCTATGTTATCCAATATCAATTTCATAATATAAAATCATAATGGGATATTTTTGTTCCCTTAATTATTTTTCATAATGATATTTTGAATTTTCTAAAGAATATCCCATTGGAGTGTCAATCTAGGGTTGCAGAATGGTTCAATTTCGTGCAACTAGTGGTGGTCATGTCTATCTCAATGATATAGTTTCATGATTATTATCCCTATGTACCAGTGTTCTACTGCTAAATCCAGTGATGTATATATCCAAAAATTTATTTTATTTAGAAACCCATTACTCTATACACTAACAATATGTATGGATATTTTCTCATGTTTAGTATTATCACTACAACCTTTTCTTGAGTTCTATAATAAAAATAAAATAACTAAACATCCATTGGACAAAAAATATGAATGATGTGTTCTTTAATACACATCAAATCATGATTTATAACATTTCAATAAAAATAATACAACATTTATGATGAATAATCCTATTGTCGTTGGGTTATTAGATAAATTAAGTAACAACATAAAATAGGGATAATGATGGAATTGTTTAAAACAATGTTAAAATTCTCATAGTATTACATAATTTATAATATCAAAAGGGATTTCCTAGGGGAAAACATATAAAATGGTAGATCTATAAAAAATTATGGGATTAAAATATCCGTAAAATGAAAAATATATTACACGTTCAAAATTTGGAATTTACATAGGAATAATTTTTTTGAGAATTTTAAACATGAACAATGAGGCATGATTGGGATAGATAACATAATGGAATGATGGGAATGTTAGAAAAAACACCAAACATTCCATCTGAAAAATAATTTAAATTTAAAAACCCGGAAATGATAAAATGTAGGAAAAGTTCCATAATGAAAACGGATCACTCACTAATCCAATACAAGATTTATTTTGATACTAAACCATTATATAATGCATTAGTTCACTATAAAATTTCATACACACCCATCACTTTTATATTGTTTAGAAGCTTATGTTTTCCACATAGAATAAACAACATAAAGATGTATTTCTGGAAATATATCCCCACAATGGAAGAGTATGTGTTATATAAATTGAATTCCTCAAAGGGTAATAGGTTTTTTCATCTAGATGATTAATCATGTCATGAAATGCGTGTGGATAGTCAATAAAGTTTCTATTGTTATGAAAAATACTCATGAATTTTATGTAGGTTGACAGTAGTGTATGATAGATTAATAAAATGGCTTAATTAAAGTGTATAGGTATTTCAGTATTTGGATAATAAAATTAAAGAATGAGGGAAATGTATAGGAAGATACTGATATTATTAATTTTTAAAAATTAATTACATATATAATGTGCGATGAATATATGAGAGTGCAAGTTTCCCCTATGATGATATGGTGATTCCAAAAGCTTGGGAGGAGCTTCTATGAGAGATTGGGGGACACAAATAAAAGAAAATAGATTGGGAAGGAAAGAGTAAGGATGTTATTGAATGTTTTTTTTGTGATGTCGAATGGGAAATTTATTTGGTTTATATATGAAAAGACAACTGAGTTCATTATTTTTTACGAAAGAATTTTTTTGTACTGTATATAATAAAATAATAAAATGGAATACCATTTAATGGTCATTTAAATTGGTATTTTCCATAGTAGAGTGTTTTTATTTATTTTATAATTTCAAGGCTGTAAAATAATAAAATTTTACCCGAAGTTATGTGAAACTGAGTCATTTTTATAAAAAATTGGTATTACAACCATAAAATATAATATAGGTTTTGAACAATTCACAGAGTATTAGTGTAATTAATAAAATAACCATAAAATCATTTTTAAAATTATTATAATATATATTGTCTTGAATAATCTTCATAGAAAATATTACATCACATTATGGTAATTATAATTTCATAATTGAAACCATAAACATGTACCATATTCAATTTTTCTCGAAATGTTGATTGCCTTGGAAAATAAAAAAATATATTTTCAGATAATTTCACCATATTGACCCTAAAAATAGTTATTTTATAATAATTAATTTTTTAATTAGTTATTTTTCTCTTTTATAAAAGTAATCAACATTTATTGACAAATGAAGCTTTTTTTAATCATAACAATTTTTGAACCCTTTTAACAATTACTTTTTACATCATTGAAATTATAATATCAAATATATGTAATATATAGTAATTAGATGTATTATTATATTAATATACCATTATTTTCAAATTCATGAATTCATCAATAATTAATATATTAATTGTATTTACGACTTACTCAGAAAACAAAATTCATGTTTTATCGTACAAAAAACCAATTATAATGTAATGATAATAATAATAAAAAATATAAATTAATTTTGAAAATATATATTTTCATATTATTAAGGTCATGATACATATCCCTTTATTAAACCAGAAAATAGGCATCGGTTATGTTGTGTGATGGTGAAATTTTATATTGGGTGGTTCAGGGTATATTGATAGGGTTGTGATCTCGATTATATTGAATTTATTCCCTAAATATTTTCACATAGGGATTATTTGATGTATAAAGGCCTCAGAATGGTCAAGGTGAAATAATAGTTAAAATATCTCCCTATAAATCTCTGATAGTTTGGATTTCTATTGGATGAACCTATTATTTGAGGCCATCACATCATTTTTCTATGCCAATTACATTGATCAAAACCCAATAATTATACTAATCATATATGATACTCATAATATTTAATATTTTATAATATCAAAAGGTATTTGCTATGGGAAAACATATAAAATGTGAGATCCATAAAAATTTATTGGAATAAAATCTCCAAAACATGAAAAATATATTACACACTTGAAAATTGGAATTTAGTTGGGAATAATTTGTTGAGAATTTTAAACTTGAACAATGAGGCATGATAGAGATTGATAACATAATTTCATGAAGGGAATGATAGAAAAAACCTCAATGATGCCATCCGAAAAATAATTTAATTTTAAAAACCATGAAATCTTAAAATGTATATATTTTTTTATAATTCAATAGGATCTCTCACTAATCCAATACATGATTTATTTAAATACTAAACAATTATACTATGCTTTGGTTCACTATAAAATTTCAAACACACCTATCAATTGTATATTATGTAGTTTCATATGTTTTCCACATAGATTACACAACATAAATATGTATTTCTGGAAATATATCCCAACAATGGAAGTGTATGTGTTAAATACATTGAATTTCTCAAAGAGTGATTGTTTTTTTCATCTAGATGAATAATCTTGATACTAAATTGTTGTGTATAATCAATAAACAATCGATTGTTATGAAAAATCCCCATGAATTTTCTTTAGTTCGACAGTAGTGCATGAAAGATTAATAAAATGGATTAATTAATGTGTATAGGTATCTCAATATTTGGATAATAAAATAAAATATTGATGGACATGTATAGGAACATACTGATATTATTAATTTTAAAATATTAATTACATATATATTGTTCTTGAATATATGATAATGAAAGGATCCCTTACGTTGATAGGGTGATTCCAAAAGCATGGGAAAAGCTTCTTTGAGAGATTGGGGGACACGACTAGAAGAAACTAGATTGTAAATGCATGATTAACGAAGTTCTTGAATGTTTTTTTGTGATGTTTAATGAGAAATTTTGTGGGTTTATATATAAAAAGACATTGAGACAATTTTTTTACTATATATAATAAAATAATAAAATGGAAAACCATTAAATGATCATTTCAGTTTTTATGTTCCATAGTAGAGTTTTTTTTTATAATTTCAAGGCTGTAAAATAATAAAATTTTACCCATAGTTATGTAAAAGTGATTCATTTTTATAAATAATTGGTATTACAACCATAAAATATAATATAGGTTTTGGATGATTCACAGAGGTTTAGTGTAATTAATAAAATAACCATAAAAACATTTTTAGAATTATTATAATATATATGGTCTTGAATAATATTTATAGAACCTATTATAGCACATTAGGTTCATTATAATTTCATAATACAAACTATAAACTATTATCATATTTAATTTTTTCCTGAAATGTCGATTGCCTTGGAAATTTACAAAAATATATTATTGGATAATTTAAGAACATTTACCCAAAAAAATTAGTTATTTTATAATAATTAATTTTCTAAATTATTTATTTTTCTCTTATATAAAAATAATCATCATTTATTAAGAAATGATGCTTTTTTTAATTATAACATTTTTTAAACCCTTATATCAATTACTTTTTACATCATTAAAATTATAATATCAAATATATATAATATATAGTAATTATATGTATTATTATATTAGTATACCATTATTTTCAAATTCAGGAATTCATCAATAATAAATATCATAATTGAACTTACAACTTACTTAAAAAACAAAATTCATGTTTTAATGTACAAAAATCATTAATAATGTAATGATAATAAGAATAAAAAATATAAATTAATTAGAAAAATATAAATATTCATATTATAAAGGTTATGATACATATCATTTTGTTAATCTAGAAAATACACATAGGTTATGTTGTGTGATGGTGAAATTTTATATTGGGTGGTTTAGGGTACATGGATAGGGGAATCAACTTACTTAGAATGAATTTATCCCCTAAATGGTTTTACTAAGGGATTATTTGACTGATAAAGGCCTCAGAATAGTCAAGGTGAAATAATAGTTAAAATATCTTCAAATAAATCTCTGATAAGTGGGATTTCTATTGTATGAACCTATTAGTTGAGGCTATCACATCATTTTTTTGTGCCAATTAGATTTATCAAAACCCTATACTTATACTAATCATATAATCACAATTACAATGCAATAATAAAACAATTTCTTATTATTATCAATATTTTGAATTTAATAAGATATAATAAAACCAAAAAAGTGCATTTGTTTATATTAACATAGTAAGTAATTTAAATCAATCAAAAAAGTTTTATTATTTATAACTGTTCAGGTTATTACACTACCTCATAATGAACATGGACTAACATAATGTGATAAAATATTATATCGATGAGATTAATATATCTTATTTTATATACGTATTTATATTATATTTTTTTAAAATAAAATTATATTGTATTATAAGGATAAATATGAATAGTTTTATTAATCTAAAGAGACATTCCTTCTATTAAACTATTTTATATTGATGATAAATATTCTTATTTTACAAATTATTATTGATAAAATGAAATTAAACTTTTGAATAATCATATAATATATATTTAATGGTGAATATCATTGAAAATTCTAAAATGATTTATTTTTTGATGAATTTTAAAAAATATTATTTAGGAAAAAAATGATATATTTTCATGTTTTAAAAATACCCAATATATATTAAATTTGTATTGGTGAGAAAATATCCCTATTTAAAATAAAAAATCCTTTAAATTATATTATAATCATTAATATACATTATTTTGGTATAAAATCACTTTAAGTAATAACACATGATTTTATCTAAAAAATTATTATTGCGGCATGTGTATTTCTATTAAAGTTTATTTCTTCCGCATCTAGAAATATAATTTAGAAACTTTTGTATTTTTTTATCATGAGGGAAGTATTCATATTTAATTTCAATTTTATTTTTAGATATTTTTTATCATTACCAGGGTAAATATTTGATACCATGGTAAAGGGTAAAACGAGATAATTATGGGAAAACAATGTGATAAGGTGGAAGAATTTATTATTTCCATATTGGAATGATTTTTCCCACAATCAACTATATATATTGATGTGTGTGTTATTATATATTTATAGAGATATTGTCCATCAATAAGTCCTTATATTATTTTAAAATAATGAATAATTTCAAGCATGTCACTACCGTCATGTATAAAAGGTCACAATATAGCATAACATTTTCACACACATTAACCATTTAGATCAACATATATGTTTCTAAATAAATTAAAAATTTCCCATACCATTTATTATATGGCATAGTATATTAAAATTATAAACCTATAAGAAATTATGGTTAATAGAAATGTGGTTATCCAATGATGAGGTATAATATTTTAACAAAAGATTCATGCTTATATCTTCTTTTTCCTCCATGAAGAATTATTTAAACATAATGAAATATTAATATCAATATCTTAGATAATATTAAATGTAATTATCATTATAATACAACCCTTTTGATCTTCTATTTCAACTAATAGGAAGTGAAAACATTTCACATGCTTATATTTAAACTACAACCACCATGATGTGATGTATTTCATTATTCTTCACCAGATTATATGGATGTAAAAAACAGATGTATAAAGTGAATATATAAGAAATTTATGAAATATTAATAATAATTTAAAGATATGTTATTAGAAATAAACATTACATTTATAATAATATAATTTTATAATGTTTCACATGAATACTTATGTAATACCACCTCAATAATGTAATGGGATTCATATTCCATTTCTACATTATAAGGTTGGTTATAAAAATCTTTCATATAAGTAATTATGAATATTATTATAATTAATATATTAATGTTATTTAAAATTATAACAACTTTATTTCATTCCCACTTATTAGAATATCAAAAACCCCTATTCATACAAACGTATGTACTTCTGCATCTCGGAAACAATATGATTTGTTTTTTGGGCCATCATAGATGGATAGATTAAAAATATTATTTTATATTTTAAAATGATTATTATATAATTTTTAATATTTTATTGATAATAGAAATATAAACCCTTTCAACATAGTCAACACATTCGCATCAGTTTGAGGTTATAAACTAAAATACCCCAAAACAACAAATGTCTACATAAGCATTTATGAAACTAGTTAAAACATGGTAGTAAAATGGTTTAATGGAATTATAATAAAGAAATTAACTTTTAAAATTGAATTAATTAATTATAAAACTAATATAATTTCATTATTTATGTGTGCTAGGACTTATGATCAACTAAGGGAATTATGTTATTAAATTTGTTTATTGATTAATGATTTCAAACATATTATACTTTGTATATATATATATATATAATTTTTCAATTAGTATTAATATTGAAAAATTAATTATATTTTAATTTAATTTTATACATCATTTTAATTTCAATTAGAATTTTTAAAAAATAAAACATTCAATCGTTTATAGTATTAGTTATTAAAGATTTATCTAAACTAATTTACAAATAATTTTTTTAAAAAAAATTATATTGAAAAATCATTTTCCCTTTTTAGTTTATATTAATTTTCAAGATTCCTATATTTGTTTACAAATTTTTTATATTTAGAACATATCACCTATATGATTTGGATTTTTTCATTTAGAAGTGTTTTTAAATGATACTTTTGTTTCTTTATATGAAAATGAAGAAATGAATTATGATTTACATAGCGGATTAAATGTGTTTTTCTGTTTTTTTATTATTTAAAATGAAATATTATTCTTTTATCGATATAATGTATTAAAAAATATTTCTAGACTATGATAGGTAATTCTCATATACATTTTGACATTTTTTGAGAATTATATAGATAACCAATGAATTTACAATGATGTTTTCATTAATGTAGAAAATGATGGAGATAACAAGGCTTACTACTCCTTTGGAATTAACTGTGATTCATTTATTTTGACGTCTTTTAGTCATAAGGGAATATGTGTTTTGAATATGTTTCTCTAAGATAACCATATTATTTTTATTCAAAAATGTGTTTTTATAAGGACCTAGCCTTAAACATTACATAATATTGAATTAAATGAATAATTCACATTGAGGATCTTTTCAAGTTTAGAGTTTTTGGGAATTAGGACATAACTATTACATCTCAAAATATTATAAAGTAGGCACTTATACCCAGAATCCACTTTTTTTATAATATAAAAACTCTTTAAAAAAAATTCATGTCTAATTCCATGTTAAAGAGAGCATGGGTTTTCCTTGATCCCATCCTTGACCCTATTCATCTTTAAGTCCTGTGAAAAACATTTCAAAACAAGGGGATGATCATAAAAAGGATCAGAAAGGGTTATAAAACAGTGAATGAAAACATTTGGTCATAAATACATAAAAAACATGAACTCTTTTACTTACCTCATGAAATCATAAGATTTATGAAAGACACATAGAAATTATAAATCATAAAGGTAACTTGTGGCATCCATACCATACTTACATTGTAGCTATCGTAGCTACATAGGGAGTTACATTAGAATACCCATCATAGTATATTCCCTAAAACTCTTAGGATAAACATTAACGTTTACCTCTGTCACGTTACCCAATGAATTGGAAGGCAATCTCGGGCTCACTAACCCTAGGTTTATCACGGAACCACCCGTATGCGTAAATAATGCCCAAGAACCATAACATGATCTTAACACATAACATATGAATAAAGGAAAGATAACATTTCCACATTTCAATAATAAAATATCATTTCATGATAATGAAATAATAAATCCATTCTTAAAATCATTTTCAATAACAAAATATGTAAAAAGTGTATTTGATATTTATTTTTCCTTTTAAAAACATTCCGGCTTGTTAAGGAAACCAAAGATCAAATAATACTCGCGGCGGTGGAAATGTCATTGTCACCACTTACATTAAAGAAACATTCCTTTTTGTCGTTCAGTAAAACACATTGTATAGAAAATATTCCTTTTGAATAAAAGTCAAAGTCAAAGGGTTTTATACATCATATAAAAGAAAACTAAAAATGCCTCAATGAAAGGAGATTGAGACGAAGTCCCTTACCTCGTGTCTGACTTGACCCGTTCGTTCTTTAATCTCTTGAATATTAAACTAAAGATAATTTATACTTGCTTAAGAACCTTTTTCATGTTTATTATTCCTTTTATATCTCTTATTACCATGTTATAATCATTATGTAATCATTTCAGTTAATAACTTTCATTTTGTCGATATTTGGTACATGAGTCAAAAATGGACTTCTTGTAATTACATGTTGTTCACGTGGTAAAAGGTTCATTATATACATAATGACATTCATGATTTGTGTATCATATATATCATATATATCCATAATGTACATGTATTTATAATAGTACATAACATTTGGAGGTACGAAATGATATGCACAGTTCATGGAGACGGTAAGTCGTACGTACGCATGAACGCTACATTCATTCTATTTCCTATTTTAATGGAATTAAAACATAATGATACATAGGTATATTATAATTCCTGTATAATATCGTATACAATATCATCAGCTTATCCTTTATACATCCCACATAGGGCATTAACGAGTCACATCACTTTGAGGGGGCGGTAGTCTACACTTCCTCAAATGACATTATCGTATTTACCCACCATGGAAACCATAAAGGTTTGATATAATTGCGAATTACATAAGAATAATGAAATAATAAACATAATATATATCATATATAAATATTGTTTCATCATAATGGCCACCATGAGAGGCGGTAAGATGTAATTGAACAATCATCATTTCGTGAGGTGTTAGTTTGTCATCCACAGAAACATTATGTCCTTCATCCATTAGATGGATGTGTGAGTATGTGTAGTTATAATACTTATAATAACAACATCCTAGTATATTTAGGATACTGGTGTTGTTACAATAGAAAAGAAATAAAAAGTTTTTAGGGGTTGGAGAAGCAAAATTAAAGAAAACAATTTAAGAGAAACTGTTACCTTTAATTTAAGCAACATCCATTGGTTTAAACCAAAATGACTTCTTAAGTGCCTTCGGCCTAAGGTAGTCCTTCTAGGAGGAGGAGTGGGATGTATGGAGATTAATTGGGTAGAGTTTGGAAGATCCAAATGGCTTGAGAGGAGTGAGGAATTGTATCGAAGTGGTCACTTTTTATAAGGGAGAGGAGGGGCTCTTTAGGAAAGAGTGAAAATATTATTTTATAATATAATGATATTCGGTTTCTAATGGTCCAAAAATCATTATGGTCAAATATAAGATGACTCATAACCGAAATAAAATCATCCAATCAGTATTAGACATGTTTTGTATAATATTTTAATCATTATAATCTTATTTATTTTAATAATTTATTATTGAGGTAGATATTTCATCATTATTGTGTCATAAATAATTTATGTTATCTGATGTCTAAAAATTATATAAAAACTTCCATGATATAGGAAATCTCATTATCTTTCCAATGAATATTTATAGTCAAACACATAATTTATATAGCCCCTTCTAAAAAATAATTTACTAAAAGATATTTGCTTTTGTCATTTTTGTCTTTTCTTTAAGTTAATTATTCTAAATTGTCATTATCACACCCAAGTGGCTTAAAGGTGTCCAAAAATCTACCCAAAATAGAAAATGGTCATAAATGACTAAAAAAATAATATTTGGTCATGTGTTAAGGTAATATTTAATTATTATAATATTCTTTTAACCTTGAATTACCATATTTACCTTTAACCACAGTAAATAAATGTCAACAGTTACTATTCACCAAAAATTATTTTCATCTTATTGAACCACATTTTACTTCTTGATAACAAACATTTATATCATATTTTTGAAATTCAATTCACAGAAGTGGTAAAATTCCATTTAAATGAAAAAGTCAGTTTTTTAACAACCACTAAGTGGTGTCACTATTTATCAAAAATTGATGTTTTTCAGAAAAATACCAAAAATTCAGCCTATGCTATATATGATATTCCGAATTCAAAAATGATTTCTATTTTTTCAAATTCAAAAAATTGATATAGAATTAATTAATTTAAAAATTAATTCCCACTGTTAAAATAAATAGCGTGTTTTTAAGAAACAATAACTATCAAAAGATTGATACTTCTTTATGTCTAATTTCAAAGTAAAATCAAATACAATGACCAACATTGTAATAAATAGTAAAAATATATTTTAATTCCACTTTAAAACCAATTATAAAGACAATCTAACCATATAAATATATTATATTAAAAAGCACTTTTGAATTAAAATACAATATTTTTCACTATTCGTTAAAAATGAACTTTATCAGAAAAATACCAAAAACATACCCAAAGTAAAATTTGATGTCCCAATTATAAAGAATGATTTTATTTGGTCAATTAGAATGTATTAAAGTAACCAAAACATTATTTAATGAGGGTTCACCAATAAATGGCGATAAATCGGCCTTTTAATGTAAATTACGCTTAAAATTAGATTCATTCATATATTAAGCCTCTAAATTTTATTGGATAAATATAAATACATGTATAATAATATTATAGTTAGTTTTGTTCATTCCCATCAATACAACGGCTAGGAGTTACTACCATTTAAAATAATAATATTATATTATTAATGTGCAATGTAAGATTCCAAAGAAACCTGTTGTTGCGTATCGGGTACAGTATCGAACATAGGAACCCCTTTAAGCTAAAATTAATATTTAACTCAAAAAGATTAATAAATATGAAAATATCTTATTCTTTATTTAACTAGGATGTTATATCCTTCCCCCCTTTTGGAAATTGCATCCTCGCAATTTTTATCCACTTATCGAAATAAGTGGGGATATTTATCCCTCATAGCATTTTCATCTTCCCACGTTGCCTCTTCAACTATAGGGTTTTTAAACAAAACCTTTACCTGGTGAATTACATTATTCCGCAACACCTTCTCTCTATGGTCTAGAATCTGGATGGGTTGTTCTTCATAAGGGAGATTCTCTTCCAACTGAACTACCTTTGGGCTCAAAACATGAGATGGATCTGGCATATACTTTCTCAACATCGAAACATGAGAAACATTATATAACTGGGATAAACATGGAGGTAAAGCTAATCTAAACACAACTGATCCAAATTTCTACAGAATTTTATAAGGTCCAATGAACCTCGGACTCAACTTTCCCTTCCTACCAAAACACATCACACTTTTCCAAGGTGAAACTTTGAGAAAGACATGATCACCTACCTCAAAAGAAAGATCCTTCCTCCAGTTATCCGCATAACTTTTCTGTCTGCTCTGAGCTGTTCTCATGTGCTTATGAATCAATTGAACTTTCTCTGCCATATCTTCTACCAATTCTGGTCCAATCAGCTTTCTTTCACCTACTTCATCCCAAAAATATGGAGTTCGACAACTCTATACATACAATGCCTAAAATGGAGCCATCTCTATACTGAAATAAAAACTGTTCTTATAAGAAAATTTATCCAAAAAAATATGTTGGTCCCAACTTCCCTAGTAGTCCATCGAGCAAGCACGTAACATGTCCTCCAAGGTCGGAACTATTCGTTCTGACTTCCCATCTGATTGAGGATGAAAAGATGTACTAAATTTTAATTCAGTACCCAATGACTTCTGAAGGAGTTTCCAAAAGTTAGAAGTGAACCTGGGATCACGATCAGATACAATGGAGAGGGGAACTCCATGTAACCTGACTATCTCTTTACCATACAACCGAGCAAGTTGATCTAGAGAAAAAGTATCTCTAATAGGACAAAAATGATCAGATTTATTCAATCAGTCAACTATAACCCAGATTTCATTATTACCAAGAGATGTCTTTGGTAATCACACCACAAAGTCCATGGATATATTTTCCCATTTCCACTCTGGCACTGATAAAGGCTGAAGCATTCCTTTCAGTAGTTTTCTCTCTGGTTTAACCTACTGACGAGTCAAACACTTCATAGTAAAATCAGCAATATCTCTTTTCATTCCATCCCACCAGTAATACTCCCTATGATCATTGTACATCTTAGTACTGCTAGGATGAACTAAAAACGGAGAACTATGATCTTCACATAATAACTCACTCTTAAACTGTGGATCACAAGCACCCATAATCTCTTTCCAAACCACAAAACAAAATCATTATCAATGTTAAATTCAGGAAACGTACCATTCTGAACCAACTCTACCTTTTTCTGCAACTCACTGCCTTCCTTCTGTGCTTTCTTTATTCTGTCTGATAGAGATGATGTCACAGAAACCTAAAACAAAATAGAAAAATTTCATGCACCAACAACTTCTTTTCCAAATATCATTAAATCAAAAACCAAAGGATCTTGTCATAAACGTAGCATGGCTAATGAGAAATTACATTTCCGACTCAAAGCATCGACCACTTTATTTTCTTTACCTGGATGGTAATGGATCCTACAATCATAATCATTGATTAATTCCAACCATCTCCTTTGTCTCATGTTCAATTATTTCTGAGTGAATATATACTTCAAAATTTTGTGATCAGTATATATTTCAAATTTCACTCCATACAAATGATGTCTCTAAATTTTTAAAGAAAAAACAACCGCAGCTAATTTCAAATCATGTGTAGGGTAATTTAACTCATGTGTTTTCAAGTGACGTGAAGCATAAGCAATTACCTGATCATTTTTCATTAGGACGCAACCTATTCCTTTAAACGAAGAATCACTGTAGTTAACAAACTAACCATTTATGGAAGGTCGTGCCAAAACTGGAGAATTCACCAATATCCTTTTCAATTCCTGAAAAAAATCATCACATTCATTTGTCCAGATGAACATAACACATTCTCGAGTTAACTTAGTTATTGGACTAGATAACCATGGAATGTTTTGAAAAAACCTCTGGTAATAACCTGCCAAACCATGAAAACAACAAATCTCGGTTATATTTGTGGGTCTTGGCCATTCTTCAACAACTTTTGTTCATGCAGGATCAATAGTTATGCCATTTTTTGAAACAATGTGACCAAGGAAGTCAATTTTTTGTAACCAAAACACACACTTGCTGAATTTTCCATAAAGTTTATTTTATTTTAAGGTTTTTAAGAGAACCCTTAAATGACTTTCATGTTCTTCTTTACTTTTTTAATAACCCAAAATATCATCAATGAACACAACCATAAACTTATCCATGAACTCACAGAAAATTCTATTTATAAGATCCATGAATATAGCAGGTGCATTGGTTAAACCAAAAGGCATAACTACAAATTTATAATGGCCATATCTAGTATGAAAAGAGGTCTTCAAAACGTCATCTTATTTTACTTTCAACTGATGGTACCCTGACCTCAAGTCAATCTTTGAAAAATACTGAGCTCCCTGGAGCTGATCAAACAATTCATCGATATGAGGCAAAGGATACTTATTCTTAACAGTGATGTTATTCAACGATCTATAATAAATGCAAAGTTCCATTGAACCATCAATATTTTAAAAAAACATGACAGGATAACCCCAGGGTGATGTGATAGGTCAAATGAAACCTTTATCTAATAAATCCTGCAATTGCTTCTTTAACTCTAAATGTTCAATTTGATCCATTCGATAAGAGGGTTTTGAAACTGTCTTAGCATCATGAACTATGTCAACAATAAATTCAACTTCCCGATCAGGTATAATACCAGGAAACTCATCAGGAAAAACATAAAGTTACTCATTTACCATTGGCACATCATTAATCTGAATAGTTCCTTTGTTTTCAACAATATGTGCAAGGTAACATTCATTTCCTTCTCTTACCAGTTTTTCGACTTCCTGATATGTTATCAAAAGAAAAGGTTCATTCTTGTAAACAAACTGAAAGTCATTCTGAAAATAAACCTCTTTAGATCAGCAGTTAATCTTAGCATGATAAATAGAAAGCCAATCCATGCCCAATATAACATCAAACTCTACTAGAGGAAAAACAATAAGGTTTTCAGGTAGATTCATTCCACACACAAGGATAAGAATGTTCTTATGTTTTATTTTTGTCTCAACATTTACACCAGGTGTTTTACTGTAAGTTCTGTATTCATATAAGGAGATGGAATTCCCAATTTACTAGAAATCTTTTCAGAAATGAAAGAGTGTGTAGACCCTGAATCAAACAACAAATTGGCATAATCTGAAAAAACAAACAATGTACCTGATACAACTTTATTTGATGGCCCAACATCTGCTGAAGTAGTTGCAAAGGATTTCGACGCCCCTTTCTTCTCGTAGTCTTTCTTCTTTCCTTCGGTTGAGTTCCTTGTTGGACACTCATTTTCATAATGACCCATTTCATTTCACTTAAACCATTTTACTGACTGTAAATCAGATTTTTTCTTACTATTACCCTGATATTTTTCAGTGGAATTACGAGCCTTATCTCCCATTTTACCACATCGGTAGCACTTACTAGAATTCAAAAGAAATTCCCCAGCATGATTTTTACCACAATTTTCACAAACTGTAAACTTAAGATTCTTACCATCAGACTTTTTTGAAGAGTTCTTTCCTTTCACCTGCCACCTAGACCTCTTATTTTAATGTTTATCAAAGAATAATTGATCATCGGAAAACTCCATTTCCACCTTCTCCGCACAATGAACAAGTTTTTCATAACTTTTGAACTCACGAGAAGCTAAATCCCTTCGATAATTTGGAATTAATTTTGAGTAAAAATGGTTGATTTTACTATCAAGATCTAGTATGTAGTTTGGAGCATACCTTGATAGTCGAGTGAATTTTTCTTCATAAGCAGCCACTAAGTCATCCTCCTGCCTAAATTCCAGGAATTGTTTTTCCATCCTAAGATGAACCACCTTTGGAAAATATTTTTCCAGAAACATACCTTTGAATTCATCCCAATCAAGAGCATCAATCTCCTCACTGAACCTGATATTTTTCACAATCGGCCACCACTGATCAGCATCACCTTCAAAACGGTAAATAGTGAGAATATCTTTATGATGTTCTGAACAACCCATGACATCAAAAATCATTTCCTGTGCTTTAATCCACCCTTCAGCTAGCACCAGATCAGATGATCCTCTGAAATATGGGGAATGTTGCCTCATGAAATGCTCCACTACTGACATTTTCCTCAGTAGTTGATCTAGTGGATCTCGTACATGGATACCAACACCATTTATAGCCTGAGTCAACTGTGCCATCACTGCAACAAACTATTCAGTTCTGATTCCGACCATCTTAGTTTATTGATTTGGAAGGTTGTCTTCCTCTTGATTTCATCTAAACATTGCTGCCTTGTTTCCTCTATAGAAAACCATTCTAAACAATGAAATATCACAGGCGAAGCACCATAGAAATCTGGGAATGCTATATTATGTCAATATTAACATAAATTACTTTATGGATATTAATTTAGCAATATCCTAACTCTTAAATTTATCTAAAAAAACCTTGGTACCAACTATAAGGACCTGTCCTTAAACATTACATAATATTGAATTAAATGAATAATTCACATTGAGGATCTTTTTTGGTTTAGAGTTTTAGGTAATTAGGACATAACTATTACATCTCAAAATATTACAAAGTCGGAACATCTACCCAGAATCCACTTTTTTTTATAAAATAACAACTCTTGAAAAAAAATTCACGTCTAATTCCCTGTTAAAGAGAGCATGGCTTTTCCTTGATCCCATACTTGACCCTATTCATCTTTAAGTCATGTGAAAAACATTTCAAAACTTGGGATGTGCATAAAAAGGCTCAATAAGGGTTATAAAACAATGAATGAAAACATTTGTTCATAAATACATACAAAACCTGAACTATTTTACTTACCTCATGAAATCATACGATTTATGAAAGACACATAGAAATCATAAATCATAAAGGTAACTTGCAGCATCCATACCATACATACATTGTAGCTATCACAACTACATAGGGAGTTACTTTGGAATACCCATCACAGTATATTACCTAAATCTCTTAGGAGAAACATTCATGTTTACCTCCATCACGTTACCCAGTGAATTAGAGAGCTATCTCGGGCTCACCAGCCCTAGTTATATCACGGAACCACCCATATGCAAAAATAATGCCCAAGAACCATAACATGATCTTGAAACATAACATAAGCATAAAGGAAAGATAACATTTCGACATTGCAAGAATAAAATATCATTTCAAGATATTGAAATAATAAATCAATTCTCAAAATCATTTTCAATACAAAAATACGTAAAAAGAGTATTTGGTATTTATTTTTCCTTTTAAAAACATTTTGGCTTTCTTAAGGAAGCCAATGATCAAATAATACTCGCGGCGATGGAAAGGTCGTTGTAACCGCTTACATTAAAGAAACATTACTTTTTGTCGTTTAGTAAAACACTTTGTAGAGAAATGATTCCTTTTGAATAGAAGTAAAATAAAAAGGGTTTTATACATCGTATAAAATAAAACTAAAAATGCCTCAATGAAAGGAGATTGAGACGAAGTCCCTTACCTCGTGTCCAACTTGACCCGTTCGTTCTTTAATATCCTAAATAATAAACTAAAGTTAATTTCTACTTGATTAAGAACATTTTTCATGTTATTTATTCCTTTTATATCACTTATTACCATTTATAATCATTATGTAATCATTTAAGTTAATAACGTTCATTTTGTCGATATTTGGTACTTGAGTCAAAAATGGACTTCTTATAATTACATGTTGTTCATGTGGTAAAAGGTTCATTATATCCATAATGATATTCATGATTTGGGTATCATATATATCATATATATCCATCATGTACATGTATTTATAATAGTACATAACATTTGTAGGTACGAAATGAAATGCACTATTCATGGAGACGGTAAGTCGTACGTACTCATGAACGCTACTTTCATTTCTATTTCTTATTTTATTGGAATTAAAATATAATGATACATAGGAATATTATAATTCAAGTATAATATCATATACAATATCATTAACTCTATCCTTTATACATCCCACATAGGGAATTAACGAGTCACGTCACTTTGAGGGGGCGGTAGTCCGCACTTCCTCAAATGAGATTATCCTATTTACCCACCCTGGAAACCATAATGGTTTGATATAATTGTGAATAATAGAAGCATAAAGAAATAATAAAAATAATATATATCATATATAAATACAATTACATCATAATTTCCACTATGAGAGGCGGTAAAATGTAATTGATCAATCATCGTTTCATGAGGCATTAGTTTTCCATCCACAGAAATATTATGTTCTTCATACATTAGATGGAGGTTTCTGTAAGTGTATTTTGAATCCTTATAATAACAACATGCTAGTATATTTTGGATACTGTTGTTGTTACAAAAGAAAATAAATAAAAAGAGTTTAGGGGTTGGAGAATCAAAATTAAAGAAAACAATTTTTGAGAAACCGTTACCTTTAATTTAGGAAACATCCTTTGGTTTAAACCAAAAGGACTTCTTAAGTGCCTTATGCCTAAGGTAAACATTCTAGGATGTGGATATAAAAGTAGGGAGCTTAATTGGGATGAGTTTGGAAGATTCAAATGGATTTAGAGGTGTGAGGAATTGCATAGAATTGGTCTCTTTTTATAAGGGAGAGGAGGGTCTCTTTAGGAAAGAGTGAAAATATTATTTTATAATATAATGATATTCGGTTTCTAATGGTCCAAAAATCATTATGGTCAAAGATAAGATGACTCATAACCGAAATAAAATCATCCAATCAGATTTGGACATGTTATGGATAATATTTTATTGATTATAATCTTATTTATTTTAATCATTTATTAATGGGGTAAATAATGCATCATTATTGTGTCATAAATAATTTAAGTTATTTGATGTCTACAAATTATAAAAAATATACCATGATGTATGAAATATTTTTAGCATTCCGATGAATATTTTTAGCTGAAAAGATCATTTATATTACCCCTTCTAAAATTAATTTACTAAAAGATATTTGCTTTTGTCATTTTGTCTTTTCTTTAAGTCAATTATTCTAAATTGTCATTATCACACCCACATGGCTTAAATGGGTCCCAAAATCCACCCAAAAATGATAATGGTAGTAAATGACTCAACCAATAATATTTGGATAAGTGTTAATGTAATTTTTAATTATTATGATATTCTTTTAACCTTGAATTACCCTTTTTACCTTTAACCAAGGTAAATAAAAGTCAAAAGTAACTATTCCCCAAAAAAAAATTCATCTTATTGAACCATTTTTTACTTCTTGATAACAACCATGTATGTGATATTTTTGAAATTAAATTCATAGAAGTGGTAAAATTCCATTTAAATGAAAAAGTCAGTTTTTTAACTACCACTAAGTGGTGTCAGTATTCATCAGAAATTGATGTTTTTCAGACAAATACCAAAAATTCAGCCTAAGCTATATTTGATATTCCAAATTCAAAAATGATGTATATTTTTTCCAAATTAAAAACATATAAGTGGAAATAATTAATTTAAAAATTAATTCCCATTGTTAAAACAAATAGCATGTTTTTAAGAAACAATAACTATCAAAAGATTGATACTTGTTTATGTCTAATTTCAAAGTGAAATTAAATCCAATGACCAACATTGGATTAAATAGTAAAAATATATTTTAATTCCAATTTAAAACCAATTAAAAACATAATCTAAACATATAAATAAATTAGATTAAAAATAACATTTGAATTAAAATACAATATTTTTGACAATTCATTAAAAAATGAACTTTATCCGAAAAATACCAAAAATTTACCCAAAGTAAAATTTGATCTCCCTGTTCTAAATAAGGATTTTATTTGGTCAATTAGAATGTATTAATGTAACAAAAACTATATTTAATGAGGATTCTCCCTTAAAAGGTGATAAATCGACCTTTTAATGTAAATTACGCTTAAAATTAGATTCATTCATATATTAAGACTATAACTTTTATTGGATAATCATAAATACATTTATAATCATATTATAGTTATTTTTGTTCATTTCCACCAATACAACGGCTAGTAGTTAAATACCATTTAAAATAATAATATTATATTATTAGTGTGCAACGTAAGATTTCAAAGAAACTCGTTGTTGCGTATCAGGTACGCTATCGAACATACCAACCCCTTTAAGCTAAAATTAATATTTAATTCACAAATATTAATAAATATGAAAATCTATTATTCTTCATTTACCTTGGATGTTATAGTTTTTTATAGAAATACTCTAATTTAATGATATGACTAATGTTTAATGTTGAATGGTTTATGTTTAAAAGTAATGATTTCACATGTTCCTATATTCCTTTTAATTCATTCATGGTTTTCCTAGTTTTGATAAATGGTATTAAATTTATAATTTTTGGGATATATTTTCACCTCAATAAAACATTAATTTATATGATCCATTTTTTGTGAAGAAAGGTATACAAAATCATGGGATTTTATATTTTTTCATACACTAATATGATTGAATTGTTTTAATAACCCTTAATAAGAACATATTTTATCATCGTACAGTCATAATTTATTTTTAATATATAAAAGGATGGTGATAAATTTTATCATGGCCATGATTTACACTATAGAGGATTATCCTAAATGAGTGGAAAACATGTTATGTGATTTCATTGTGAAAGGATATATATTTTATTACAATCTGTTAAAGTTTCAATAACATTATGTAACATTTTACCTATTTATGTAACAGAATCTATAATTTTCTAATATACCACAAATTTTATAAATCGTGTAACTATAGGTTAATTATTGTGTGGGTTGTTTTATTTTTTAAAATATGAACAATTTGAATATTTTTAGAGGCTAGGAGAATGATAATAAATATTTTAAATATGTTGTATGTTAATGTTATTTTATAGTAAGATATAATTTTTGAATTTATAAAATGTTTCTTTTGATCCATGTGTTAAATGATTTGATTTATGATCAAGAAATTTAGTAGTTGATGTATTATAGAACATATAGGATAATGAAAATATTAATAAAAAATATTGATATGATGGAATCATTTTTTTTGTAAATGATTTGTCAGCAGATAGAGGATTTTAATTATGGAACCCAATAAAAAATGTTTTTTCTATATATATAAATATGTATATAGTTTAACATTTCATGAATAAATAACCACCTACATTTGGTGGATCTTCATAACTAGTGAATGATAATGAATATATAAATGAATTAGAGAATAAATTTCAAATTTTGGGATGTATTTAAAATTCAAATGTAACTCCTACTTATCCTTTTAAATGTTATGTTGTTAGATTATTGTATTTTATTATTAATAACGAGGAAATGGATTAGATTTATTCTGTTGAGTAGATAATATGTAATGTTGTTCTTTTGATATATATTAGCTTAAAGATCATATTTATTTAATTAAATGATAAATTGTGAAATAGAATGAAATAGGAGAGGAATGAATTTCTGCATACGATGAAAATTTTAAAATGTTGGAAACTTATTCACAAAATTATTGTTCGTATAATTAATGTGAAATTGAATGATTTCATAAAAACTAGAAACTATTTTAATGAAGATAATTCCTATCTCAGGAAGAAAAAATCAATTTTGATGTTATTCATTATAATGATAATGTTGAGTTATAATTTTCTATTAACCATTTATATCATTACATAAGGGTAATAAGTGGTTAATTTGGATGGAAATTAGGAATTATTTAACCAATAAATATAGAGTTTATCCCTCCAAAAGATCCATATTTGATAAAATAAAAAAATGGATTTTTTATTTTTTCCACGAAGATTTACCAATGTTGTGGGTTAGGATATTTGCATCTTGTATCTAAATAAATAGGTTATCGTATGAAAAATAGTAAGAAAACTAACAATAATATACAACTAAATGTGTTTAATTGAAATAATTCGGTAATTTATGTTGAAATATGTTTATATTTAATTACTAATGGTGTGTTTTAACATTAAAAAGATAGAATGGTGTGAGAATTAAATCTTCTACAGCCATGGGAGATCAGAAATCCTCAAATGTACTAGAGCAATGTACTATTGTTTTTTTCATATTTTTCCTTTTTATTTTGTTATTAGGGAACAATGATTTCGTTTTTATAAGAGACATTTGATTGTATAATAGAAATAGTTTTCATTGAATGGTAGTTAAAACAAATGGTGAAAATTCCAAGTTTTACTATAATGGAAATAATAATTTATAGAAATAAAACTATTAACATATATTGAATGGGTTTTCATTGAATCATTTTAATCATTCCACTTATATTGTTTTATGGGAATAAGGGTAAGTAATGGATTAATTTTTATATAGTTATAAAATAATATATAGATTAACAATATATTATTTAGAATATGTCATTGTAAAAATAAATGAAATAATTAAATCCTTTGATAAAAATAAGATATTTTGATAAAATAATAAATTTTTAATGTCAATTTATTGATAAAGATATTATTGAATCAAATTTAACTATTCAATTAATTGATGTGGAAGTGATAAATTATTATTTAAAAGTATTACCAGATCATTTTCTAATTATTTTCTCAAAATTGGGATGATGATTTTTTACTATGTATAGGATGGCAATCCAATTTCCAAATCTCTATATGAAATGGATATGATATACCTTTTTTAATATAAAAAAGAAATTCCATATGTTTCATGAATTTTTTTTCATATTGTACTAGACTTCTCAGCCCATTAGAATGGGAAATTCAGGTAGTACTACTAACCTTTGGTGATGTACCCATGACACTAAAGTCATGTAATAAATTCCAATATCTTGGTCAAGAAGAGGGATTATTTTCCCCTAATAGTAATAATAAAAATAAAAATCATAACAAAAAAACAACTAACCATTTGATTCTCATTATAAACAATATTATTAAAATCAAAATATTAATAAAATTAATATTATATTTTTATTGATATGGTATGATAACATGAAAAAGGAAAACAAAAATACATTCATATGTTGTAAATTGATTTTAGATTATCTAAAATTACTCTGAAAGTGAGATAATATTATCAAAATAATCATTGAAACACTTACTTAATCCTTCTCCACTAATGATTAATTATAAATTTTCAAAACATATTGCATGAAGAATAATCTATTCGTATGACCGAAATTTCATATTAAAGGGGTGGAAAACCATATGAGTTATGATTTCAGCTAGATATATCCAAAATAATGTAATTATTTGTCATCCTAAGGTAGTGCAGAGGTGAAAAAATGGTTTCAAAAATTTAATTTTATGTAGTTTAACATCCATCCAACATTACCAAACAATGTATTAATAAGTGGGGGAGAACCAAAAATGTCACAGAGGTCTAAAATAATGAATCCCAAGTGAATAATACCTATCATGGCCAACACATTCTGAGGGAAGGGGATTTATCATCCTGATTATGTTGCAATTTCTATGTTCTTTTTTATGATAGTTTGCCATTGTATGAATATTCTATTTATAAATTTTGGGTATCCCACTAAATCATAATATTATATAATATATTAAAAAATATTTTTGGTGTAGAGGGTTATAATGTCAAAATAGTTTACATTTAGAAAAAATATTAATCTAAACAAATGATTTAAATCAAATTGTTATTTTTTTTTCTACGTGTTATACTGATCCATGTATTAAAATCACACACACATGCATTCTAAATTAAAAAAAAATTCTCACAATTTTGATCCATCCTTGACCAAGCTATCAAGAGTTGACCATCTAATGTGACATTCTAATATGGCATCGAGAAAAATTATTTTTTTAATAAGGAATTGTAATATAAAAAATGATCAAATGTAGCTATGTTTTCCAATACATAATTCCATTATTTATTTTATAATTAAAATTATTGAAAACAAAATTGAAATAAAATATTCATTCTGAAAAAATTAAAAACATGGCTTCCTTAATGGTCGAGAAAATTTCATGTGTTAAAATCATTAAAAAAAATAATCATTAATTTATTACATCCATTAAAATCATACATTTCTGACAGATAATACCAATGTATGTTATTTAAAAAGAACAACAAGATGGTATATAAAATAATGATGTCTTATATCTAAAATAATCTATTGAGAGAGAAGACACTTACTTGAAACAAAACTCACAAAAAATTAGGATAGGTGGAGAGAGAGATAGAGAAATGGGTTGAGAGAGATAAATTTGAAAACTATAGCACATAAGTACGATTCTTGAGGTATTCCAAAATAGAGTAGTAGATATTCATCCAAAATATTTCACTAAAATTCACTACCAAAAACATGTAGAAAATGACAGAATACATTGTTTATAAGGTTAAATTATGGAATAAAATATCATTAAAACACTTACAAGAGGAAAATATGTGGATTTATATATCTTATTCGATATGGAAACATATCGAACAATTCAAAAATCTTTTGACTGCAACAATGATACAGTTGGGCTAGGGCATTCATGGTAAATTTGAATTGGTAAAAAATAATCAAGATGGCATGACCATCCAACTTGTCCTGGTTTATAGACCCCCGTGAATTTTTTCACACCTCGACCTTGACCATCATGTGGTGAGGCCTCCCTTTCTATATTATTTATTAAAACCCAAATGGAACCACAATCTCTACTATATGTAAAATCTAGGGCTTATTTCGACTAGCATTTCATAGGACATTCCCAGTAAAGCATGCCTAAAATAAAGGTTAACATCTTTTCATGGTTTACATATATCATTTCAATAACACCCAAACCCCCCTGTATCTCATTTAATCTCCATGAATATAATTAAAAACATAAAAATGTTTTGGAAAAAACTAGAAAATTATAAAATCCCACAATCATGTGGTTTTAAATTCTCTCTGATATTGGTATTTCCATTCACAAAAATAAAGATAGAGGCATTGATTTAGAAGCGATCATTATATTTTTTAGTATTTAATTATCACATTCCATATATACTTTATAATCAATCAATATTTCCTAAAAATATAAAAAATATATACAAATTCCATATAACACATTCTATTATATATATATAATATCTATCAATACATAAAAAAATTCCCCCTCAAGTGACAGCTCAATGTGGTCACATCAAATCACATTGTTAGGATTAAGACATGAGTTCATTACATGTGAAACCTAAAATACATCACGTGTAAAGAGAAATTTTATAAGTAAAGGAAACTGATAATTCAAATAAAATATGTATTCCATTATTTCAATTGGGATGAGGTATCATTGTGTCAAATTTTTATACATACCAATGTCCCAATATACAATCCCCAGAGAGACTATTAAGAAAACATATTATCTGACTTCAAATTATAATAGGTGATGAAAATAAAATATACATGTTTTATGACACCACTATTACGTATCCATCGATTTTAAATTCATATCATTTATTTCAATAATCATCATGAAGAGGCTATGTTTCAATAGTAACATTTCAATACTCTCTACACAATTTTTTTAGAGGTAAAAAAATATGAAAAAAAATTATTAGGAGACATGTGTACAATGAAATGATAGTTTTTATTATGTAGGGACTTCATTAATGGAATATAATCCCCTCATATTCCATTGAATTCTATATAAACTGTTTGGTGGATGTATTTTATCATTTATATTGTATATTTTGAGTTTCTATTTGGTCAATGATAATAAAATGGTCTCATGGTCAACAAGGTAACAAAATATTACTAAAAATAACACCATATCCATCAAATAAAATGATGTTCTCTGTCATAGATTATTGAAAATATTTACAAATAAACATTATTATTTCATGAATGTAGTTTTTTGTTATGCCCTCTATCATTTTGGATTCAAAAACATGGATAATTTGAGTTATCCTTGTTTTTTGATCCATTATATTCCATATGGTATCAATTTTCCAAGGAGTCTTTTTTTTGAATTTTTACCAAAACCATAGGTATGTTATCCAAATTCTAGATGTTTATTGAAAAATAATTAAACATACCAATACGTTATATTTTCGCAGTCATAACCTGTTAAAATCTTTCCCAAATTGAGAAATACTCTGCCACATTCCTTTTCATTGTATACCACAAAAAATGAGTTAAAAAAAATCCTATTCATCTTATGAATTCTAGACTGAACATTCAATTTTACTTAATGAAGGAAATAATTGAGATTTTCATTAAAATATTTTTGATCAAAAATTTGAATATAAAAAATTATCGCAATGTTCAAATATTGTATAAATACTTAAATGGTCTCTCTATCACAGATTCATGAATTAATTTGAAGAAAACAAGAACCCATTATTTGAGTATCCTTTAATATTTCAACAATGTAAGGAAAAATATTATATAAATATAATATTTAAAAAAAATCTACTCAACCTAATACATGTTCTTATCCATTATCATATCCATCGATTTAAACTTATCACATGTTTCACTGGCTTATTTTATTAATGACATTGGTCATTAATCATGTTCCACTGAGTTTCCATTTATTGGTTAGTAAACCATGATGAATTCAACCTTTTTTATGATAAAACATATAAGTGATATGATATGTATCAAAATTTATTGAAAAAATACCACATTAAATTTATCTCTAAATATAAAAGGGCACCATGTCTTTAGATAGTGGAATAATATAAAAATTCAAACCAAGTGGTTCAATTAATTTTTAGTAGTATTAAAATATTTTTCTCTATAATCTACCATATGATATCCTTATGTGATAACACAACTAATTGAAAATCAATATATGTCATGAAAAACAACATAACCCATCATATTATAATAAAAAAATAAGACCTTATGGGAATAAGATTAATTTTTATGCTTAAAAAAATGTTATGGACAATACTGACATAATGAAAAGAATTTCACATTCTTGTGATACCATTAATCAGATATATGATATGTCCGAACTTTTAAGAAAGGGATTATATTAACATAATAATCCCAAAGGTCATAATATAATAAAATCATTTTATTATTTTTTCAATTAGACACTATCCTTTATATTTTATGGGTATACATACACACCTATCATAGAATTTCTATTATCAATATAATTTTCATGTCCATTTCAGGTTAATTTTTTTTTGTAAATTTTAGTTTGTAATTCATGAAACAAATCCATTGTAGTTGTTATATTTGAAGTGTCAATAATTTTATTACACTAATGTTGACTAATTCAATATTATTAGATTTAGATTAAAAATTAGTGATAAAATCGGTCTTATTTTATCCTAAACATCTCAATATACCTTAAAAAATATTAAAAATACCATTTCATGAGGTAAATTATACTTGGTGCACCTAAATATTGATATAGTCCTTGAAAGGATATATTCAGCCAATTTATACAATCATTTCCAATAATCAACAACAGAAATATCCAAATAAAATATGGGGACAATGATAGTTATAGAAAATGATGAAAATTTCAATCTTGTACACTCTCATTGCATGAGATATATATAAGTAATCATAACATCTGTCATCATCTCACAATTAATACCAATTAAATCAATGAAACATGATATTTTAAAATAATGTGACAATACAATATCAATCTAAAGAATAATATGCTATTACATAAGAATGATAATACCTCATATAGTAAATTCAATTATTAGTTATTACATGATAAAATTCTTATATCTATACAACTACTAACTCATTAACAATTATTCACTAATTCCATTCTATAATTGCACTGTATATGTTTCACAACCTTCCTTCACTAAGATGAGGGAGGAGACAAAAAAATACTAGAACCTTCCTTCTTCTTGTATAAAGAGAGATAATGACTTCCAAATCCTGCCTTCAATAGGACCGAGAGTTTAGGCTATCACCAAGGGTATAGAATCTTACATAACATGGAAAAAAGTACACATTTTATTGAACAAGATCGAAGATAATATAGTAATTCCAAAACAACTCAAAAAATTGAACGTCAATGTAAAGATAAATGAAATCCATTCCTCAATACTTTTCCATGTAAAATGAAACGAAGTACAAGAAAAATATGGTGAAAAGTAACAGACAAAGGAAAAAACAATGAAAACCCCCAATGTCGGAGGTATTATGGCATGGCGTGGACCTCAAAGTCCTCCTGTAAAACTGAATGAAGTGTTATATAAGTAGGGTTAGTGTACAGGTATACTCAACAAGAATAACCAAATGCTCTCGAACACTAGTGGGGATACAATATAATACCCCATGACAAATAGAGATATCCAAATCACCTATAAAAGAAACTATCCCCCCAGACTCACCAGCATAAACTCCCCAAATAACGCAAGTTACGTAAATTAATAGTATCATAACATCGATATTTGGGTACCCCACAGAGCTTTACCACTAGTTATTTAGGTCATCATACATATCAGACCTCCCCCACAAACCCCATTCGAGTCCCAATGCCTCCCACAACAACAACTATATGGTCCATCACAACTGAAAATCATGTCCAAAAACAACTGGGAAACCACAACTATAGATAACCATTCATACAGAAACCTTCCCCACAACAACCACTAATATTCCCGAAGACACATGGTCTATAAAAATGCTACCACGCTCGATGAAACTTGATCCTCATCCAAAAGATATGTGGGAAACAATCATTCCCAAACACACCTAGGCCAACCACCACAACTCACGCTGTCTGAAGAGTGTTTATACATAATAAACCTGAAGACATCACATCCTGCCCGAAGATTCATTGGTTACCTGGTAGAGGGATAATAAATGAGATAATAACTAGCCACTAATAAGAATGCTGGAAAAAACACCTTGCCCAATGAAATGGGGGTGTTCAGTACAATGTCCTTACTATGGGAGGGATGCATATAAGAAGAAAAAGTAAATATTATACATATAGTTAATCATGAACTAATCACATTCTAATGGTTACAAAATAGATAACCATCCCACACACAACCACACTCACTTCAATCCTACATGAAAAAATACACAACATCCACAACCATAACACAACACATTTCTTGAAAACAAATCCCCCATTGTAAATGTTCTCATTATCATGTTCATGTGATTCATTTAAAACATTCATCCAATACTGGGATACTAATAAGAATAAAAAAAATCCAAAAAAACTACATAAGGAAAAATGACCAAGTATGATTCTAATCATTCACACCTGGTTCCCCTATAAATTGACAACAACAAAATGGATAAGTGGTATCCCTTGAAGTGATGGTACCAAACCAAGACCTATCATACCAGATCAACATAAACTCCAATTCACGAACCAACAACTGGAAAACCAGATGTCCCATCCCAATTCACCTCATCGCACACATCATCAGACATAAAAACCATACATATCACCAGAATGAATCCTGAAGTTTCAAAAATTATCCAACACCATTTAATAGGCACATTATTTATATTTGGTTAACTGATGTGATCAAACAAGGACTTATCTTCATTGATCATCCATTTAATCAACTAAGATCACGTGATTAATCATTTTTGATGTAATATTTATTCAAACACAAGATTTTGTAGGAAATAGAGCTTAATTAGTATGCAATAAAAGACCTCTGATGGCCATGATTTTCATTTTTCATAAGCCTGTAGAATTCAAAACATAAAGATGAAGGTAAAACACAACGTACATCATCATCATTTCCACCCATTTATTCTTAAACAGTTTGTTTAGAATATTTTTTAAATATTGGTTTCATCTATGTACATTGGGAAACATTATAACGCCCACCTCACTTGATGCACATAAATTAGAGATTAAGGAAGAACCTCTACCTAGATGTTTAAAGATCAATGTTTTCTCCTAGCACCAAGAACTGGGGATTCCTGACTTGAAAAGGAAGAACTCCAAGGAATCCAAGGCAGATTATGAATGGATCCCACAATGGAGAATGATTCATCAATAAAAGAGAGACTCCAAGGGCACCAGAGAAATAAAATGGACAAAGGATGAAGAAGTTCTCGTTGTGTTAAAAGGGTTGATCCTAGAGTTACTGGATGTGCAGTCTTGAAGTGTATAAAAACCAGATCATGGTTTGACTATTATGTTTGTTGGATTTAGATTTTAGAATTAATCAGTATTTAGTATTTCTCTTCGGATATATTAAGTATAGTCTAGTGTATGAATCTGAGATGATACACATACATTAAATGGAGAAATCATGTAACCTGGTCCAAACTAGAAACAAAGAGAAGGTTTCCTACAGGTAAATAGATGGGCACAATGTTTGTGTATGTAAATGGTCTCCACACTCTTGGAGGATTTAAATAAAAGTTATAGGCTTAAAAACCGCCTTAAATCTCTTCAAAATAGATGTTGAGACTAAAACAGGGGGGTAATAGAAGACTGTGAAAAAACCCTGACATCCCTATGTGGCACCATTTGGGTGCAGTATCGATCGATGGCACTGATAGGTGACACCGTGGTGACTCCCCACCACTGACACTGACACCCTCCTGACTCATACTAGTAATCTAGGACACCCCATGAACAAATATTATACAATGTAATGGACATGTAATTTATAGGCCATTACATCAGATACCACTCAGACTTTTCTAATCATCAATAATTAATAATAAACCCGAAATAAGGATATGGTTATGAACAATGACCTCATAATATTACATTAAATAAGAAACCAAACTGTGTTTTAACAAACCTTGAAAAAAACCTCATCATCTAGGAACACCTCTCCCTCATCTATCTCATGAAAAACTACAGATACACTATCAACCCTCTCCCCCATGTAACCATAAAAACACACAATGCTCATCTTTTCTAGTCTCACTGATTAGAGAGTCCCCTTCGCAATGTCAATATATTATCTGCTTCGGTGGGAACTGACATTCCCACACAAGTTTAATCACATCCAACATAATGCATCTTGATTATGGATTAGGTCCTCCACTTCCCATTGTTGGTACTTCTCCCACAAATTCATATAATAAGGAAAATTACCCACCACATAGAAAACATGGTAAAGTATTACACCTTAAAAAATACAAAAAAACACAACATTAAATCTCAAATAATCATTGGGTACTTCACACGTATCTGGGATTCCTACTCCCAGTTACTCTTCTACTTCCCACCTTGCCACAAAAACACATGAACCATGTGTGTGTTCATCCCACAAATATCCTTCTCCATACAATCCTCAATTCACCACCAGTTTCTCCACCAATGTCACATCATCATTGTTATCAAGTTCTCCCATACTAAAGACATGGGACACATAATGTAGATACATATGGAGATAAGATACATCGAAGTCATTGTGGACCCTTTCTAGCGATTGTGGTATCGCCGGCTGATATTCCACTAAACCCACTCGTTGAAACACATCGAAGGGTTCGAAGAAACTAGTAAAAATATTACACCCTCTATAGAACATTTTTCTTCCCATGTTGAAGGGAGACCTTTAAGAATACATGGTATCCAACATCGAACTCATAGGTTCAATTCCTATGATCGGAATATGAATTCTTCCTGTCCCGAACTTCCTTCATCATCTCACGCACAAGTTAGAACTTATCTGTCATGCCCTGCACTACATTCAGTCCATGAATACCAACTCCCCATCCTCTATCCAGCTCATGGATTAATGAAACATTCTCCCATACAAGGATTCAAATGGTACAATGTAAATGGTAGATTGGTATCTATTATTGTAGGAATACTATACTATATGGATGTGTCATACACATTATCCTATGATGTCCAAAACTCATACTCATAGCATATCCTCTGATGTATGAATGGTCCGCTTTGTCTGCCCATTTTTCTTGGGGGAGGAAAGTGGTTATAAGAGGTATCTGGGTGCGAAAATAATGATTTAATCCCCTCCAGACTCATGAGGAACACCATGGATCCTCATGTGAGACTATGGACCTTGGAACACCATGAAACTCCATGACCTCATCCACGTATATATGTGTTAAGGCATCTACCACACTTGACTCATTGACTGCTAAGAAGTGAGCCGATTTCTTCATGATATCCACTAATACCCATATGATATTACAAATTCTATCAAATATGGGTATTAATCTAACGAAATACATTGATAATTCATCCCACTTCCACTTGGTAATGTCTAAGGGATGCAACAAACCACCCGAAATATGGCACTCATCCTTCACCTGCTGACACATGAGGCTATTTTCCACAAACATCACCACTTCCAACTTCACCCCGGTCCACAAAAATTAACCTTTCAATCCTCGGTAAATCGTGTAAAATCCTTGGTTTACCTCCAAGGTTGATTTATCGAACTCATGGAGAAATCACTCACACATTATCTATGGGACAAACAACATCCTACTGAAAAGTATCTGATTCTGACCATCCTCCGACCACCCTTCAGGAGCATCACCCTCTCCAACACGATCACGCATCACATCATACTCTAAGTATTCCTACTAAGACTACACGACCTACCATCACATATATAACTATATTGTCACTTGAAACCTACATCCTCTACCACTATCCATCCTAATTCAAAGATGTAAGCCAACCAACACATCAATTTTTTCCAAGATTATTCTTACTCTCTAACCACATCCTTATATGACATACTACTCAAGTAATTGGCCACAAAACTCCCCTTAAATTTAGCTTAGTAGATCAAAAAGTCGTAGTCATGATGAAACATTACCCACCATCATTGTATCATGTTCAGATCCTATTGGGTAAAGATATTCCATAGACTCTTGAGACCTGTGAATACCAAAAAAGTGCTCCCTGATGTGGTAATGCTACAACAACATCAATATAAACACTACAGCTACAAATTCAATGTCATGGGTTCCATAGTTATGCTCAAGGGGATATAACATCCTATACCCATAATATATTACTCCCTACTTCTCCATTTGCACACACCACAATCCATGACTAAAATCACCACAAAACAACTCAAACAACACCCCTTAATCTAAAAACCTGAGCAATAGAGCACTTACCATCCTTTACTTTAAGTAGCTGAATGATTCCCGAAACTTCTCACTCCTCATGAAGGCATGGTCTTTTCTCGTCAAGGCTGTCATAGGTGTTGCAACTCGAGAGAATTTGGGAATGGACATATGTTTGCAACCTTCCAGTCTCAAGAAACTATAGTCCTCTACCATGTTATTGGGTGCGGCCAATGAAACATCCACTTCGACCTACAATGGGTCAACTATTATTACCAGCTAGTAAATCACATGCCTAATAAAGTGTACCTCTAGTGTATAGAACATGAACATGGAAAATTCCCATAGATATGGTGGTGTCGAAGGATCTACAAGACCATCCTGAGGTGCTCAATATACTTCTCCTCTAATCGTGATTAGATCAGGAATTCATCAATAAGAAAAATGTAGAATTAGTCCCTAACCTCATGGAAAATAGAGTTCATGATCCCCATGAACACATCAGGTGCGTTTATAACACCGAACAATGTGACTACAATCTTGATGTTCCCAAACATTAACATGAATGTTGTCTTCATGATATCACTATCTTTCACCCTTAATTAGTGATAACCAAAACACAAATTGATCTTAGAGAACCAAAAATCTCCCCTAAACATGCCAAAGATATTATATTTCATATGTAGGGGGTAAAATTTCTTGAATGCAACCAGATTTGGTCTTCAATAGTCTACAAACAGCCTGAGACCACCATCTACCTTCGTTGTGAACAAGACTGGAAAACCCCATCGTGACGTTATCGATTGGATTAAACCATTCTTCATTAGGTCATCGGCCTAAATCCTCATCTCCTGCAACTCATAAGTCTCCATATGATAGGGATCTATCAAAATCTTATGGGAAACGGGTTATACGTCTATCAAGAACACAACATCTCGTTTAGTGGGTATGTTCACAACTTATTAAAGGAATAAATCCATGATCTTATTGATAATACATGAAACTCTAACAGTGTATGTGTCTTCTGACTACACTTAAATATCATCTAACAATGAGGGGTTCCACTTGTCATACGCCAACTAAGACACCCCCCTCACCATAAAAAACTACAGAATGGACACACATATCTGTGAATGAGACCCTTATCTGGTAGAAATCGATAATACGGTGCATATAAAACAGCCAGATTATGTCTGGGATGACATTTTATGGATGAATTTATATCACAAGAAGATCTCCCATTGATCAATATAGCCCAAACATTAGTAGACATCATCGATAGACATCAAACAGGTTGTCCTGACCACCAACTGGTGTACTCAACAACAGAGGTGTGGAGAGTATTTCTACTTCAAGACCTATGTAATGGGATAGACTGGGTGAAAAAAGTATTGTGAGGCTCTGGAATCAATCATGGTAACTGAATGTTTAATAAAAAAACTGATCGTACCTTGAATGACCTCCATCCTTGCTTGGACATCTAAATATGCAGCATGAAATTTACCATGACTAGGTCGTATAACCTTTGGTTGTTGGCCTCCTACTTGATCATGTCCATGTATAGGTCCTTAAGTAGATCCATGAGGCCAGCCTCCTCCTACAACATCTGGTACCAGTAGAGTGGGAGCTTGCTTCCCCTGCTGGTGTTGAAAAGGTCTACCTTGAAACTATTGATGTTGTGGTGGGAGCTGATCCTGTCCACCCCTAATGTACTGCACTTGTTCTATGAACTAATTTTAAAGGTGATAATGGCTACCAAAAAAATATAATCTCATACCTAGGCCCATTGATAAGGGGAGAGGACCGAGAGATCGAAACATGAACTCATGAGGCTTGCTCCCCGCTGGCCGAAACATGGAAGGCCCTGATGCTGGATTTCTACTACTATAAACCTTCTACTTTGACAAAACCATATGGATCCCCTCTCAAGGTTAACCACCCAGTGGGTGCATCATCACTATTACCTCTACCTCCTTCTGAACCTCTATGTACGTTGGTAGAGTGAAGGAAGTAACAATATACTAAAGGGGAGGTCAGAGTGCCTTCTCAAAATATATCATCTGAGACTCCACATATGGAAAGAGTTCAGGAGTGAAGTGAAGGAGATCCAAGAACATGATACCAACATCTATTATCAACATTCTCACGTGATTTTGGGATATAATATCATTACTTATATATTCCTTCATTGTAGAAGAACAAAATTTATCTCACAATTCCTTCTCGATGTCATCCCCTGAAACCTCAACCTACATCATCTCTTCAAAGTATAGCATCCACTACTAAAATGGTTATCCCTTCATATGAATAACTATCAATAGTTCACAATAAACTCATAGAGCATGAATCAATGTAATGGTGATCGCCAGCTTCTCAAGATTTCCCTCTATCTCTATGTCTAAATTACCACCCTTGTACTTCCCAACGTCTATAGCTAGAAAGAACGTAGAGTCTTCTACAACGTGTCTTCCTCTTCCTCTCAGTCAATCCTCCATTGATCGACCATATCAGCCTGTTGGGCCTCAGCTACACACACTACTTATAGACATCATCTAGGTTCCATTTTTTAAGGTATACAAGGAATGGATATTCGCATGGGGTTGAAGGTTATTTTTAAATTTTGTTAATCATTTTTTTATTTGAAATTCACAAAACACCCAATAAACACAAGAACCCAATTCATTATGATGCATGTTCCTTTCATAGTGTTTCTACCCAATAATCATTGTATCCACACTTGGTTTTTCATTGGGTATAGAGTTATTGCATCAAATCATTGGGGGGGGGGGGGCTAAAATCCCATGTCCTAGCCGGTCTTCCCTGGCCAGTTTCATGCCCCACGATTTCCTAACAATATTTCCCAATATCCCATGCAATCATCATAGTGTCTAACACCAAACTCTATATTATATCTCAACAATCACTTTTGATACCATTCTGTCACGACTCTCCTTCACCAAGATGAGTGAGGGGACAACAAACATTTATACCCTATGTTATTAAATATGAAAGAGGGATAATGACCCACGAGTCCCGCCTTCAATAGGCCCCAGAGTAGAGAGTAGACCAAGGGTATAAAATCATACATAATATGTATGTAAATAACCTTTTTATAGAGAAATATTAGACATAAGTAGGTAAACACAAATGACTCAAAAAAGTAAAAGTAAAAGTAAATCCAAAATAAATCCATTCAAATATGTATGTTCAAATAAAATGAATCAATGTAAATGAAAACTCTAATGATGAGTACCAAGGAACTGAAAAATAGCAATTAAAACTACCAACACACGAGCTTGTAAGGTCTGGAACAGTCCTAAGTCATCCTGGAAACATGAAAGTAGTTTTATATTAATAGGGTTATTATACATGTATACTCAGTAGGGAAAACTAAAAGCTCTCATACACAAGTGCGGAGATATTCTAATGCCCCATGAGAAAATAGAGATAACCAACTCACCTTGCTATGAAACTATCCACCCGACCACACTAAGGAACACACCCCAAATAACACAATTCAAGTAAACTAATATTAATAGAAAATCTATATTTTGGTAAATCGGACTACTTTTCCTCTGGTTATTTTGGATATCCTATGAATCATACCTCTACCACAAATCCCACTGCAATCCCACTCCCACCCCATAAAACATCCATATGGAACATCCCAATCTCACATCCTTCCCGTAGACATCTGGGCCACCACCACCACACATAACTATGGTCCTAGTCACCTGGGCCACAAAAACCACCATAAAACACTAATACACTTGGGCCAGAACATCCAATTCCATGCCAGATGACACCTGGGCCTCATCTCGAAGATACTAGGGAAACAAAACTTCCTTCATACACCTTGGACAACAACCAAAAAATACCCATCATAAAGAGTCATGGTCCATAATTAATATTAGGTTGTCATATCCTACCCGAAGAGTCTTGGGCGACCTAGGAGAGGGAGAATAAATGAGCTAATAACCATCCACTACACATAATATTTGGAAAACACCCTCCCCTGTGAAATGGGGGTGTTCGACATGATGCGATCATCATGGGTAAGATGCGTATAATAATTCAAGGATCTAAATATTTTATATATATATGTTTGTAATCAAGCACTAATCCCAATAAAAGGGTTCTAAAATATATAACTAGACCGCATAGAACAACTCTCATTGTTATCCCTACATGCACTAATACACAGTGACCAATACCAGAACACAACCCATTTTTAAAAAACAGATCCCCCATTGTACCCGTTCTCGTTATCATGTTCATGTCATTAATTTTAGACATTCCTCCACTAATTTTCTACTAAAAAGAATAACCACAATAGAAAATAACAACAGATTGAAAACTAGCCAAGCATGATTTTAAGCATTCACACTCGGTTCTCCTGTAAAGTGACAACAACAAAAGGGATCTGTGAGTCCCTCGAAGTACATGAACCAAACCAAACCCCAAAATACCATCTCTATATAGAATCATGATTCAATAACCAACTATAGCACAACCATATGTTCAATCCACATTCATTTCACCCCAAAAAGAATCAGGCTGAGTAACCATACATTTAACAAGAACAATGAAAGAAGTGTCCAAAATTAGTCCACACCATTTTTTAAGTAACTTTTTTCTGTTTTATCAACCGGGGTGATGACACAAAAAAATTTCAGCAGTATTCCATTTAATCAACTAAGGTTATTTGATTAATAAATTCTCATGTTACAGCCGTTCAACCATAAAATTATCAGAAAACGTGGCATCGTTAGTGCAAATGAAAGGACATATAATGAAAACAATTTTTATTGGAAAAAATCACATAAAATTCACAATATGAAGATGATGGTAAATCTCAATGAATATAATCATCTTTTCCAACCCTTTATTATTTAATAGTCCATTAATTATATGTTTTAATGTTTGGATTCATCTACATATATAATGAATCATTACCACACCCACCCCATATGAGGAAGAATAGAGAGAGATAATGGACGAAACCAAACCTATATGATCAAGGTTAAATATTTTCACCTGGAACCAAAAACATGGGATGCAATACATGAAGTGAAACAACTCTGAGGACTGCATGGATGAGCAAGAATGGATCCCACACAAGTGCATGATTCATCTTCAAAAGAGGGAATCCAAGAACACCCAAAAGAAGAATGGTACTATGGATAAAGAATATATTAGTGTGTTAAAAGTCCCATTTCTAGAGTTACAAGATGTGAAATCTCGATGTGATTAAAAACTATATCATGGAATGACCTTGCGAATAGGCGGCTGCACATGATTGAATTAATTCATATATAATAATTCTCCTCAGATATGGTGAAGATTGAGTAGTGGACATCAGTGTTTTCATATATATACCTTAAATAGTGAACACATGTAACATGAGGCCAACTAGAAACGTAGCAAAGGTGTTACACCAGTAAAGAAAAGGACACACAGTTTTGGTGTGTCAAGGGTCGCCCAACTCTTGGGGGATTTAAATATCATTTTTAGGATTAAAAATAATCTTTAAATCTCTACAAAAAAGGTGTTAAGATATCAACAGGGGGTTACTAAAACACTTGGATAAGAAACCCTGACATCCCTATATGGAACCGTTTGAGTGTGGCACTAATCAGTCCGACCGATCTGTGGCACCAATAGGTGACACCACGCTGCCAACACTGATGCCCTACTTACTCACCCTAGGCATCTAGGACACCCCATGCACAAAAATTAGGCAATGTAATTGACCAATAATTTTAGGGAAATTGAATTCGATAAATCTCATACTTTTGTTATCCAAGATAATTAAGATTATTCCAGATGGATGTAGTGGGGTCTGAACAACAACATCATAAGATACCTCAGAAGGAAAAACCACACCATGTTGATTTAATGCGCGAAAAAACCTCAACTTATAAGAACACATCTTACACATATATATCCTGAACAACTACAGATACACTACCACCCCTCTCCCGCCAGTAACCATACAAATAATTAAAGGTTACACTATCCGGACCCACAGATCAGGGGGTCCCCTTTACCATGAAAAGACATTATCGTCTTTGGGAGGAACTGAATCACCCACATGGTTGTAATCACATATAAGAAAAAAATCTTGATTAGGGTTCAGGTTCTACACATCCAATTGTTGGATATTTTCACACACTTTCACTGAATATGGAAAACAACCCATCTCATAACAAACATGGTGAAGCATTACACCACATAAAATCACAAGGAAACAAAATATAAAAACTCGATATAGATCTGGGAACATGACACGCATGTGGTATTACCATTACAAGGTACTTTCCTTAAGAACAATATGCCTCTAAAACACACGAACCATGGGAATGGTCTGCTACTGATGCACCTTATCCTTACGATCCTCGGTTTACACCGGCTGCTACACGAACGTCATGTTGTTCACAACATCTATCTCTCCCTATTCCAGGAAGTATGAGTCATAATTTATATTCCAATGAAGCTATGATACATGAATGACAATGTGGACTCAATCTAGATGCGGTGGTAGCACCAGCTGATAAGCCCCTTCACTGACTCGTCGCAACAGCTTGATGGGTCCGACAGACATGAGTGAAAACATACTCCTCCTGTCCAACCATTACAGCCCACTCTGAGGGGAGGACTTTATAAACATATGGTCCCCAAACATGAAATCCAAGGGTCTCCTACTATGATCAACAAATGAATTTTGTTGGTCCTAAGTTGCCTTCATCCTCTCATGCACATGCGGCACCTCCTCCATCATTCTATCCACTACCTCAAGTCCATGAACATTTGCCTCCCCATCCTCTTCCCATCACACGAGTGAACGTCATGGTGAAACCACCACACCGACATCGACGCATTCATGACATACCCCTAGCATGAAGAACACACCAAGAAGTAGAATTGAACAAATAAATACACCATGAATTTTTTGGCCATTACAATAAGGGGTTGTGGTGTTCTAGAAATCACTGTATATTGATCTATTCTAAGGAAACGAACTGCATTTGAATGATATTCTGACTAAAGTATAATATTTCAAAGAGTTTTTTTATTTATTTCATATAAAGGACATTGGTAACCATAAATATGTCACCATAGATTCCATGTATTATAAATATTTTGACAATACATTGGTGTTATCATATAAACTCAATCTAAATGATTAAATGAAACATAAATATAACTACGAAGAATGATATTTTCTTGTGAATAGAAATTTTATAATTTACTAGTTTATGTATGATATTCTATTCCACATAGGGTTATGGTGTCTCTATTTCCCTAAATCCAAATATTTTAGGCACCACCTATTATCATTGAGATAAATGTGTTTCATCTAGAGAAAATTCCGTTGGTTTTATTTTCTATCAAAACATCATTAGTAATAATCTCAATCAAATTAGTAATATGTTGGTTGAATATCATATAATATATTTTTGGTTTCATTCATAAACATAGCAATATATTCCTTCAGTGATATACTACTCTCCACATCCAAATAAAAATGAAAAATTTTCATATTCAATGTTTTGTACACCATCATCGATAGATTCTCTGTATTTATGCTGATGAAATATTTTATTCTGAAAATCATGAAGGTGTGGGGTAGAATTATATGTCATAATATTCATCAAAATTTTCCCACATAATTCTATCATCATTTCAATTGATGATTGTTAAATACCACAATTTATGTGAAAGATCCTACATCATATAGACTGTTCATATGACAATTAGATTAGCATGATATTGTAAAAAATTGAAGATTCAGTCCATAATTCCAATCCAAAGATTCATATTTTCATAATCTGAATCCACCTAATCATGAAGGGGATAATTTTTCAGATTCATTATATAATTGTGTTCACATAGTTGATCATTTTAATTTACTTTTCAATAATATTATTCGCATGAACAATTCTATAACTGAGTATTTTATTTACATGTTGATGATGTGTAACCATAGTTTTATTATAATACAATTCTCTCTTTGTATGTAATCTAACATATAACATTTCCCTACTAATTAAACCAACATAAATATTTCATAATTCACATAAATCTATAGGATTAGAATAATTCAAATATTCAAAAATAGTTATCATTAAAACCAATTTCAACAAATCATAAAATATAATGTGAAAATAGGCGTCTTTCTAGGAATTAAAACTAATAACTAATGATAAAGTACAACAATAGACTAAACCCATGATAATGTGATGAAAATACACCTATAAGCGTATAAATTAAATTTTGTACCCTAAATACCTAGATAAATTTTCATTTATCATTATTTGATCAGATTAATAATTTTGTGTTATTAATTTATTTTTCTAATATTCATTTCACCAATTTGAAGTCAAATGAAGATGCATCGACTAAGAGTGAAACCATTAGATAAATCCATGTAAACCCCATTTTCATGGGCTAGGTTAGAGGTGCTGTTAACATGTGTTGAAATATCCAATACACTAATTCCTATGAATAAATTTCATGATCTTATGAAATCATTCAGATTAGATTCACATGAATAAAAAAACAACCTAACAAGATGAAATATAAACAGAAAAAAACCATATGATTCATTACAATGGAAAATAAAACTTCAATCGAATCTGTTAAAACAATAATATCAATGTTTCATTTTACATGTATAGTAATTTTATTATAGAGTATGAAAATGAATCTTGATGTAGCTAAAAAATATATAATCACACAAGTCACTATATAATAGAAATTATATTCTCCAACCATATCATGATGCATCACTAGAAATTAAATATACCATTACATTACCTATTTCAGACATAATATCATATCCAAACACACCAATGTTCTTCTGTATGGTTGATTAAAAACGCACAATAGCCATTCTTTAGGTGTCTTCCAAATGCACACGACATGGAAAAGAATCTATATTGATAAAATTTTTTATATAAAATCTGGGAATATAAAAACAATAACTTAATATTACTATTTGGTCAAAATAATTGAACTATGTATCAGTCATCATTATTTAATTACACTTATAAATCCCATAATTGATTCACATTGATAGACACCAACATTCTAGAAATAAAGTCCATTTCAAGGGAGCAGTGATCCCTCATTCACTAGGCCCTCACTAGTTAAAATTTCCATGTGCCTCTCTAATAGAGAAATAGACACAAAGATTACTAGAAAAATATATCAATCAATGAAATATTAAATAACCAACATATTTATGAAAAGGATATTTTCCATTATTTGTTTTACTAAAAGAATCAATTTTTATTTTTGAAAAATAATATTAAAAAACAATAATTTCCATTATATAATTATAATAGCATCAAATTGGTTAATTAACATTTATAAGAGGAATACACATTAATAAAAAATAAATATGGAATTTATAAATCAATGGTAACTAGGGCTTTCGTGATGGTAATTAACCAATGATTTTATTTTAAAAATTTGAAATTTTTTAGTGGCCAAAAAATTCCAATTTAATTAAATAATGATATAGAATCCACATGCATTAGAAAAAAACCACATGAAAAAAAGAGTTATAGAATAACCAAAAAACCAAAAATTTTCTTCACAATGAACTATATAAAAGTTTAGTAGTGATTAATTCAATGGGATGTTTTAAAATTATAGATCTGATATACATAGATGTGGTTAATTTATAAGGGATAAAAGAGGGAAATTCCTTTCATAGAACTCAATAAAAATATTTAATGAATGAAAAATAAATATCTATACACCTAAGAAAATATTTCTATTAATATAAGTTGTTTAAAAAATGGGTTTAATACCACTATGACCAATTGGTTGAAATTTGTTGTGGCCCCATTTAATGGACATGAGCATGAGGTGAGCCATGGATAGTCAACATGACATGTTGTATAAACATAGGTCAATTATGGCTCACAATGACTTGGACCATAGTTTTGTGTGTCCTATCTAGTCATTTTTCAGTATGAGAAACATAGGTTGGAACATGCCTGACCATTCCCAGATGAAAAATGTTTTTAACTTTTAGTGTTTAATCGGGTCACTATCAACACAAGATTCCCAAAAATAGGGTGAGTTCCTTCCCACAACAGACCCAGAACATTCAAAACACTTTGATGATTAGATAATACCATTAAAACAATGAAATTGGATATAAAAAACAAGTTGATAAGGACATAACTAAAACTTGGGGTGTTACATATCATCCCTATTAAGTAAACGTTTAGTTATCATATTCATTTTTTTTTAAAACAAAGAATGTTCCATTAGACATTTCATTGATTATAGATCACTAAATCACATAACGACAAATATTAAGTATCATTTCCATCATAATTATGACTTTTTATATTCTCCATGGTGATTAATAGATATTAAATATTGTTATATTCTATGGGAATCATCAAATTAAGTTAAATTATGATTCAATTATCAGTACAACGATCCATCTTACGTATATTCATTATGATTTTTTATTATTTCATTTTAGCTTGATGAATTTACATATTACATTTAAATATAATTTGAATTTATTTTCCATAATTAATTGGGGGAATTTTATTAATATTATTTTTATTATAGTTTATATAAAATTTCAGTGGGAACATTATAAACACCTATAAATTTTTTACAGATTTTTAAAAAGATTACATTTTGGGGAAGTAAAATAAATTCAATTTTTTTAAAATATAATTAATTCCATGGACATATTTATTTTAATTATTTCATACATGTTGATTCAAAATAAATATAGTGTTAAACAAGTTGGAATTTCATATAAACATCCCCATGATATTATGGTTTCTCTTTTTAATAGGATACTAGTGACCCCAAATTTATATCATTAATAATTTCCCTATCATAATTACTATATTTAAAAGAAGTAATAGTACAATATACATGGACTGAGGAATATGGTGAATGTTTTAGTTGATTAAAAATAGGATTTATTAGTTATCCACTAATTTCATTTGAAACATAAAAAAATTAATTGTTTATATATAGTGAGGATTTTAAAAATTGCCATGGATGTGTCATGAAAAAAATAAAAATTTAATATTCTATTTTTCATGATAATTTATATAAATTTATTGAATTTACCTATACATGATCATACACTTGTAGTAGTTTATTTTTCATAAAAAATTTACTTCCTATATTATATAGAAGAATATATGAAATTGATTTTTGTAATGATTAATGTATATATTAACATAAGTAAGAGTTGAATATAAGTTATAAAAGATTTTTGAAATTGATAATGTATTATGATTGATGAGTTTACTATAATTCGCGTAATGAGAAAATGTATTTTATTTGTTCATATGAAATGATGATGTATCAAAATGATATGTGACATTTTGAATATTATCCATTCATTATAAATTTGAAGAATCATGGACAATTAAATTTTCATTAATGATCGATATATTTATTTATTAAGTTATACATAAAATTATCATTTTCCAATAGAATTAATTATATAAAAAGGATTTTCTTCATGTGAATGAAATATTTTTTTCATCCAAGAGGGGTACGTTTTTAGAATTATAAATCCTAAAATAAGGTGTAATGAGAATTGTTAAGGGGATATACGAGTCACATTATTCATAGTTATAAATTAATTATTAAATTAATATCATAGCCATATATATTCCATTCATCATACTATCTTTTTGATGTAATGGAAATATTCCAAATGTAATTTTTTTGTCAAATGAAGAATGATATTACTTTTTTTACAATGAAATAGTTTATATACTAAAAAAATAATGTTGGGAGACAACTACAAGAGGGTATGACTCATCCTCCTTCACTTAATTATTGGAAGTGGTAAAATATATTTGTAATTTTTTCGATACTATTACCAAGAATATTTATAGGTAATTATGAAATTTAGATTATTACTGATCATTTGGATGTGTATGTATATTTTTTTCTTTTTCATGAAACTATTTCATCATATCAAACTTATATATTTTATAATAAAGAAATTTTTATACTAAATGGAATAAATCCCACTGTTTAATCAAATAATGATCCAATATTTATATCATTATTTAGGAAATCATTTCACAAGTATTCGGGTATTGAATTAAGTAAACATATATTCTATAATCCTTAATGTGATGGAATATATTCATGAAAAATTCACTCATTAAGTGTAATTATTATTTAATTCGCCAAATATTATCAAAGAATTTAGAATAGTTAACTATTATTTGAATATTATTTTTACATAATTTATTCAATTATACTCAATGATTATTCTAAATAATTTAAAAGAAGAGGTTTTAAAATCCATAATTATAGGATAAAGTCTATAAAATGATGGGTTCTAGACTATAATATATAGAATACAAGACTGATATGGAAAAAATGAATCATCACAAATTGGGGAATGAGATGAGTACATATATAATTTATGAACATAAATATAAGAAAGGCTATTTGTCACGACCCGTCCCCCAGGGCCAATATTGTGACTACCCCAAGCCCGCCTTCTATAGGCCAGGGGTTAGAGACTAGCACCATGGTGTATCTCCCTAAAATCTGGGATGGCATTTCCATTATAAAATGTAAACACACACAACCATAGTGCAAGGGGGAGAAAACACTACGTAAAGCAGTAACAAGAGTGCTGAAAGTAGAAAGGGGCCAGAAACACAAGCCCAATGGAAAGGTACAGCTATAACTGAAACAAAGTACAATAGAAAAGACAAATAGCTGAGTAGTGATGAAGCTCTGGGATCGTCCTCCAGGTTCCTACCTGAAGGGTAGGTATAGATGACCTCATCAGCACTTCACGTCTAATGGTCCGCTCCTTATGTCATCACGCCGAGTGTCCACCTCTAGGTATCGTCTTGTCCTCGTACACTCTGCCTCGATCAGCGATGTTCGTCGTCTACATCCAACACAATGAGGTGTGGGCATATCCCATGCAGGGGTGAGTATAACGATAATCAGTATGGACCTTGTGACCCTCAAGGTCTCACTAGATCTAACAAGGATAAACCACAAAGAAATATCTCAACAGATAACTTTTTCTTAGGTATATGCCGATACATATAGCTATGTTTTCAAGTAACCCACCTCAATCATGAAGAAAAACACAATGGTCATTGACTCAGCTCAAACCAGGATTTTATTCATGATGTCGAAACCACGGCTGCTGGAGAACTCCTCCTCTATCGAGTACAGTGAGCCTGCCACTACAACCAAGCGCTTCCCACTAACCTTGGACTTCTGAAGTACATTACATGTCGAGTACTATAGGCCTACGTCTACAACCAAGTTCTTCCTGCCATGGGTATGCCTCTACAACCAAGCACACCCTCTCATAGCCTACTCAGGTACTCCTTCAATCATATACCATGGGTTTTCCGCTACAACCAAGCGCTCCTCCACCGTGGGACTACTGCTACAACCAAGCAGACCCCACTAGGCCATATGAAAATCTCTGAATTGATCGATCAGCAGTCGTCATGTCTTATTCATCTACTAGGTCTCTACAATCCGTACGCTCATCTTCAAGAGAGTCCGCTCCACGAGCTACTTGTCGATACTTCTATATGTCACATAATCTCTCGTGGAAGTATCTCATGGGACCACATCATCGTAGGGGTCTCAACGCTATAGACGACGCATCAATCGAACGCCTGGTCTGTGAGTTATTAGAATTTCTGTTCCAGGGGCCCGGTTGGTTTCGTGTACGGACCATACCGACCATATCTGAACTGTACCCCGAACTACCATGGGGTATACTCAATGAAACCATTTCTCAACTAGATTAATAACTCCGCTCATAGTTCATCAAACTGACGTTCGGTCAGAGAGTTATTGGTTTTTTCATTGCTGGGGCCCATTTGGTTTTTAAGCTAAAACCAACCTGACCATACTCCAACGACGTCAAATCCTCATGTGAAGTATGCCAAAAAAAATTCTCATCAAGTGAAATCCAACGTAGTTAACGACACGTGAATCGGACGTCCGATCCTTATGTTATAAGTGTTTCCACACAGAGGGCCCAATTGGTTTCAGGTTTGAACCAACCCGGCAATACCCAAAAATCACCGAAACTTTTACTATAATATATCGAAACTACTTTCTCGATCCAATGAATACTACTCAACTGACGGTTCTTCAATCGGAGGTCCATAGATCATGTAATGAGCATTTAAATGTATCTGGTCTGAAGACGGGGGTCTAGGCCCGGACCGACCCGGCCCAACCCATCCTGGGATGGCCCGAACCGGCTCGACCTGACCTGGGTCCAGGTCCAGCCCGGTAGGGAGCGTCCCGTCCTGGCTTGCGGCGCATGGCTAGGTGGGACTCGGCTCGGCCAACGTGGCGACTTGGTCTTCGTGACACGGGGGCCCAACCACGTGGCTGGAGCAGTGAAGCCAGCCTGGTCATGCTGACAAGGCGGTGGCGCTGCCCAGTGGGGCTCGCTATAATCAATAAAGGGGTCAGTTTTCACCCCCTTGTCTCCCGTAACAGAACTGGAAAGCATCTATTACTTCTCCACGGAACACCCCAGGTTCCATCCTGGTACCCCCTCGCCGGCGGCAGGCTCAGCCGGCCGCCCTGCTGCCTAACCACCACGGATTCCCTTCTGGCACGGCACGACGACGCCACCCCTTCTCCGACCACCGTGGCCCGCATCTCTGCGGCCCTCCAACCATGCGACATAACGACGCCATACTTTCCTCCAGCATTCATGACCCTCCTCCACCTCTAGCATGGTGCCATGGCACCACTCCCCTTATGCATTGTCGTGGCCCGTGCTGTCCGCGACCCCATTCTTCGCACAACTCCGGCAACCCTGTGACAAATTCGTTGTCGGTTTCTTCTATGGTACTCTCTACCGGTGGCGCCATTGCACCACTGCCATCATCAATCATTCAAGAACCATTGAAGGGACATCAGGTCATGTTTGTTCATCCATTTCCCTTCGCTTTATATGATAACATTTGGAAAACCATGTACCACAATTAAAAGATGAGGTACGAGTATTTAAAATTAATCAAGAAGGTGGAACAATTTTTATTCAGACAAAAATTGTTCTTCACCCTCTACCTCGAATATGGTTCGTGGTTGACAAGCATAGTGGATGACGGTGTTGTTTCCGTCGTTGTATTAGTGTACCCAAAAAAGAATTAGCATCTCCACTCTTGTCATGGAGAATAGAAAAGAAGGAACTTCATCGTCATTTTCGAAAGAGAGTGTCGTTATTGGTCGGAAGGTTGATGTTCTTCAACAAAATAGAAACTCTCTTCTTATATCAAAAGATCTCTCTCTCAAATATTTCTCCCAACACAACATGTGTCAACCAAATTAAAATAATGCTACCCCTTATTATAATTAAACGTGCCAAGCATTAAAAATTTAAAGCCCTTCATAAAAAAAATTGAAGAGTTTGATTGCATTGATAAACATGTGTTGGAAAATAATAAAGAGGGAGAGAGGGAGAGGAAGAGTTTACACAATTTAGGCGGAGTTTACAAATTAAATAGGGGGTTTATATTGTATAACGGAAGGTGAAAGTTTGGGTCTTGTCTGGGCCCCACCTTTCAAATATCCACACATTGGAAGTTAGATAGTTGTGCGCCCCAACAAAAACTTCTCATGGGAGGTATTAACATCAAATGTTATAAAATAAAACTGTTCTTTCAATTTTATTTTTTTAAACTAATTCCCCAATTATTAATTCTCAACCCCCATAAAATGCAACTGGGATAAATGTCCCCTTATGTAATTTCTGGCGCTACGAGTTCATCGGTTCCATCAGATTTCAATTTCGAGCAACGGTTCAAAAGATAGAAACACACGCTAGTTCATTTACTGAGCTTACCTGAGCTAAACATCAGAAATTGATTCCAGGAACACCGAGCCTCGGAATCAAGTGCCGTTAGAATCCACAGACTCGTAAAATTCTGAATAATTTAGGAAAAAAATTTCCTTCAAATTTCAAGGTCTTTACATTACCCCCACATTTGGGATTTACATATCAATAAACCTACAACATAATCTATGGAAACAAATGAGGTTATTGAGAACTCATCTGAGCCTCCCGCTCCAATGTGCTTTCATGGAGGTTCCTGTGATGCAAACAAATGTGCACCAGAGGAATTGACCATCCACATAGGACCCTCTATCATCGATCCTCGATCTTCAATGAGACCTCTGCGAATGTCGCCTTGTCATTGATGTCCAGCACCCCGTAATTGATGATGTGGGACAGATCATGCACGTATCTCCCCAGCAGAGATACATAGAAGATGTCGTGAACCTAGTGCAATTGAGGTGGAAGGACCAGTTGGTAGGCCACCTCGCCTACTCTACTGAGGACCTAGAAAGATCTGACGAATCATGGAGATAACATGCCACCCCGACCAAATCTCCATAAACCACGACAAGGTGAGACCTGTAAGAAAATGTGGTCATCACCCTGGAACTCCAATTGTCTTGTCTCCTATCAGCCTAGGACTTCTGTCTACTCTATGCAGTCTTCATCCGATCCTGGATGATCTACACATTCTCCTTTGTATCATGAACCATCTATGGTTCTACAAGTGCAGACTCCATAAATATCCACAAAGTTTATTTAAAATGCAGCCATATGTTGTCTCGCTTCTCCTAACAACTGAATTCATGATCTCCTGTTGAGCGCATCTGCTACTATATTCCCCTTCCCAGGAGTATGGACTATCGTGAAGTCATAGTTCTGGAGGAATTCAAGCCATCACTGTTGTCTCATGTTCATCTCCTTATGAGAGAAGATACACCTGAGACTATTGAGTTGGATCGAACCGTAAACCATTCACTCAACGAACAATGGGTGAGACTTGCCAATTGTAAGAACTAATCTTCACCCTTCTTCGCCTACGTTCTACAAGAGCTTCTGAGTGTTCCCCTTTGATGAAATAAGATATATGTTCTCATCCCCTGGATGATCCACATTCATTACCTAATACAGTCATTCCTGACATGAATCGTACAATTCATGCCATTGATGACGTCATAGGGCCTCGACTCTACTACAAAGAGATCCAACCATTACTCTCGCCTCTAAGGGTCGAGTCAAACTGTAGGCATCAGTGTGTGGTCACTGGGTCTCCTCCAATAGGAACCATGAATGTGAGGGTTAAGTCAAATGTTTTAAACTGAAACCTCTTAGTATTAACCACACATAAGGCAAGAATGAAAACGTCACAATGAAATGTGCCTTTTATTAATGCATCTAAAAGTACAAAGGCACATTAAAACCATAAAAACAACATTGAAACTAGAAGAACCAAGAACAAAGGCCTCCATGCCTGGAACTTGTCCCGCTCCTTTCAACCTACTTCCGGAGCTCCATAGTCGTAAGCTTATTCAGCCTGAAGCTATGCTCTTCCATGTCCACATGCTCCCTTCGATCGGGGTGGACCTCCTGGTGGTGGTGGTGACAGCACCACAATGCATCGTCCACCACCAACTACATGGCCACCTCCTCTTCCTCGGTCTCTTGCTCATTGTGGTATGCCTCTATCGAACCTCTTCCTCTGCCTGGGAGGTCTTACATCCATCTTCTGATAATCTGTATATCGGGTTGGACAGTCACGTGCCATGTGACCACGCCCGCCACAGTAGTTACAATGTCCACTCCTGGTAAGTCATTCACCACCTCGGGTGCCTCAGACACACGATCCTATGTCATGTGGTCAACCACCTATTGATCTGGTCCTCTTGGACCTCTGCTTCATATATATACAACCAGCTGTAGAAGACTCTGCCACATTCGGGCTAGTGGTGGGTCCTACTGCTGGAAACTGCTCAGCAAGGAAACTCTCCACTAAGAGGGCTCGCTCCAACACCCCCATCTGCGTCGAGAAGCTGTGGGAGACAACTGATGCTCTAATCAATCTCCTGATTCCCTGCTCAAAGGTCTGGGCCCTGATGAATGGGTCCCGTGCCATATAAGTGGAGTAGTGCGAGAGGTCAGTTATCCTCGCTGAGTACTGTGCCAATGTCATGCTACCATGATGAAGATGTAGTAGCTTCTGTATTCACACTGCTCGAAGGGTGGATGGTACAAACTATGCCAATAAAATGCTTTCTAAGTCTTCTTAGAGATGTGTTGCCTCGTCATGCATCTGGAGCATCATGCTCCACCATCTGCCTGCTGCTTCCAGACGGAGGCTGGCAGCAAGGATCACCATAATGTCTTCTGGCATCCCTACTAGCCTGATGACTCTCACCACAACCTCCATCCAATCCTCATCCACCTGTGGGTCTGTCTCTACCCTGAACCTGGGTGGACTCTGGAACTGGAACTCGTGCAGTGCGCTCAATAGGTGTGAATCGCCTAGTACAGGGGCTGGAGGCATCGGTGGTCCAACGGGTGGTAGTACTGCTGGTGCCTCCGCAGGTGCCTCAACTGGAAGAGGGCCCTGTACTGAGGCCTCATCAATCAACAAGCTATTAGTATATACAACTCTCCAGGATCTAGCTAGTCATCCATGCGGAGGAATCCTTAATGAAACAGATGCGACACAGTCAAAAGACTACACCTGGTGAGCTGACCTTGTTTTGAGAATACTTAATGGAAAACTTTTGAAAACACACACGCAATAAGTTTTCTCATGAACTGAGTCGGAAATCATATGTCAATGTCCTGGTGTATGGATTCTTCGGTCGCCCGAAGCAACACTGGACTCCCTGAACTGAAGACCACACATAGTACCATTAACAATATTTTTTCACAGAAAAGAAATATTAGAGTCCTATTTTCTATAGTAGAACCACCTCCTCTTATAAAAATTTGTCACGAAACGTCCCCCAGGGTCCGTATCGTGACTACCCCAAGCCCTCCATCCATATGACACGGGTTGGTGACTACCACCAATGGCGTATCTCCCTAAAAACCGGGAAGGCATTGCCTTTATAAAATGTAAACACACACAACTAGATTGAAAGCGATAGCAAACAGTAATTAAAGAAGTAAAAGAGTTATGAATGTACAAAGGTGCCGGAAATACAAGCCCAACAGAATGGTACATCTACAACTGAAACAAACTACAACTTAAAAGAAAAATAGCTGAGTAGTGAAGTAGCTCCTGGATCGTCCTCCGGGTTCCAACCAGAATAATAGGTACAGATGTCCTCCTTATCACTCCGCGCCTATCGGTCTACTCCGTGTGTCGTCACACCGAATGTCCACCTCTGGGTACCATCTAGTCCTCATACACTCTTCCTCATTCAGTGATGTACGTCGTCTTCATCCGGCACAACGAGGTGAGAGCATAGCTCGTGCTGGGGTGAGTTTAAAGTTACTCAGTAGGGACCCCGATACCCTCAAGGTATCACAAAATTAAATAAGGATAAACCACAAAGAAATATCTCAATAGATAAAATTTACTTAGGTTTATTACCATACATATACCTATGTTATCAAGTAACAAATCTCAATCATGAGGAAAAACACCAATTTCATTGACTCACCTCAAACCAGGATTTTATTCATAATATCGAAATTACAGAAACTGGATAACTTCTCCTATGTCGAGTACATTTGTCCTACCACTACAACCAAGAACTTACCACTAACCTTGGACTACTGAATTACTCTACCTGTCGAGTACAGTGGGTCTGCTGCAACAACCATGCGCTTCCCACCATGGGTCTGCCGCTACAACCAAGCGCACCACCTCACAGCCTACAGAGGTACTCCTTCTGTCGAGTACTGCAGGCCTACCACTACAACCAAATGCTCCTCCTCCATGGGTCTGCTTCTACACCTATCACACCCCACTGGGCCATACGAATCACTCCGAGTCGATCGATCAGTAGTCTTCAAGTCTCAGCCAGCTACTAGTTCTCTACACACCGTACGCTTGTCTATGGGAAGGTCCCCTCCAAGAGATATTGTTCAATACTTCCAAGTGTCACGTAATTTCTCGTGGAATTAGTTCATTGGACCACCTTGTCATAGGGGTCACGACGCAATAGACGGCGCGTCAATCGGATGCCCGATCTGTGAGTTATTAGCATTTTCGTTCAAGGGGCCCAATTGATTTTGTGTATTAACCAACTTGACCATATCTCAAATGTACCCTGAACTCCCATGTTATATACAAAAAGTAACCAATTATCAATGAGATTACCAATGCGGCTAACGGTACATCAAATGAACGTTCGGTCTGAGAGTTATTGGCTTTTCCGTTCTAGGAGCCCAGTTGGTTTTTAGGCAAAAACCAACCCGACCATTATCAAACTACATCGAAACGTTATGTGTAGTATGAAAAAAGAACCATATCATCAAGAGGGATCCAACGTAGTTGACGACACGTCAATCGGACGTCCGGTCCTTATGTTATAAGTGTTTCCGCTCAGAGGGCCTGGTCGGTTTTAGGTTCAATCGAACCCGGACATAAACAGTAATCAATTAAACCTTTAGATTAATATACCTAAATGTCCGTCTTGATTAATGGAATCCTACAAAACTGATAGTGTGTCGATCAGAGGTCCGTAGCTCATGTAATGAGCGTTTAAATGAATCTGGTTTGAAAAAGGGGGTCTGGGCCCGTCCCAAACTGGGTCGACACAACCCAGGTCTAGGTCTGGCCCGGGTGGGCGTGGCCCGGCCCAGTCGGCGCGGCGACCCAGTCCTTGTGATGTGGTGGCCTAGCTACATGGTTGGGGCGGTGATTCCCGCCTGGTCAAGCTGACCATATAGCGGCAGTGCCCTATGGGGCCCCTCTATAATCAATCAAGGGGGCGGTTTTTCCCCCCTTGTCTCCCCTAACGGAACAAAAATGCATCAGTTCCTTCTCCAAGGAACCCACCGGGTTCCGCCCTGGCGCCCCATTGCCGGCGGCCGGCTCAGCCGACCGCCCTTCTGCCTAACTGCCGCAGCATAGCGGCGGCTTCTCTTATGGCGCGGCACGACGGCGCCACACCGTCTTCGACCGTCGCGACCCACATGGTCGCATCCCTTCTACCACATAGTGCGACGACACTTCTCTTTCCTCCGATAGTGTCTTCCCTCATCCTCCTCTGGCACGGTGCACCGACACCGCACCCCTTCGGCATTGTCGCAGCCCATGGTGGTTACGGCCCCATTCTTCACACAACTCCAGTGACCCGGTGACAAATTCACTGCCGGTTTCTTCTGCCGTACTCTATACATGTGGCATTGTTGCGCTACCGCCATCATCAATTATTCTAGAACCATTAGAGGGACTTCGGGCGATATTTGTTTGGCTCGTGCCCTCTGCATTAGATGATAAGAATCAGCAAACCATGTACCACAATTAAAATATGAAGTTCGAGGATTTAAAATTAATCAAGAATGAGGCACAATTTTTTAAAAAAAATTTATTCTTAACCCCCTACCTCGAATATGGTTCTCGGTTGACAATAGTCATGGATGACGGTGTTGTTTCCATCATTGTAGGAGTTCACCTGAAGAATAATTGGCGTCTACTCATTTTTCGTGGAGAATAGAAAATAAGGATCGTCGTTGTTTTTTCGGGAAGAGATTGTAGTTCTTCGTCATAAGGATGATGTTCTTCAAAAAAGGAGAGACTCTCTTATTCTTTCACAAGAGCTCTCTCTCAAATATTTCCCCCAACACAACATGTGTCATCCAAATTAAAATAAGTCTACCCATTATTTTAATTATAATTTCCGAGCATTCAAAATTCAAATCCCTTAATTAAATTATTGAAGAGTTTGAATGCATTGATTAACTTATGTTTTCAAATAATAAAGAGGGAGATAGGGAGAGGAATAATTTACAAAATTTTTGGGGAGTATAAAAATTAAAGAAAAGGGGTTTAATGAGTTTAGGGGAAGGTGAAAGGTTGGGGATCGTGTGGGACCCAACATTCAAATATCCCCACATGGTAATTTAGATAGTTGTGGGCCCCACCAACAACTTCCCATGTCAAGGAATAACTTCCAAAGTTATTAATTCTCAACCTGATCAAAACACAACTGCGGTAGAGGTCCCCATAAGCAATTACTGGCACTGCGAGTTCATTGGTTCCCTTACATTTCAATTCCGAGAATCGGATCAAAAAATAGAAAAACCCACTCATTTGTTTATTAAACGTACATAAGGTAAACACTGGAAATTGATTTTGGGCACACTGGGACTCGGAATCAAGTGCCGTTAAAAGCCACAGATAAGTAAAATCCAAAGATTTTACGAAAAAATGGTCCTTGAAATTTCAGTGTCTTTACACTATTCAATTGATGTAGGTTATTTTTTTTATTTCAGTATCTACACAAAAGAGTGTCATGTGTTTTGATAAAAATATAATATTATGCCCATGGATCATTAGAAACTAAAAAATTCTATAGAATGTGCATAAATTTGTTTATAAGAAATCATTACCTCAATATATTTCTTATAAGAACAATGTGTTTCATGTTACTTTTTCAAAAAAGTATGTGTGTGCTAGAAATCATTATTTTATATCTATGGTTGAAATGTCTAAAGAATAACATTCTTATGCTGAATATAAAAATATTATTTTTAATTGATGAAATTTGGTACTAATAAATATAGTTCTCCACTAGTAAAATGGTTTATAGAAGAATCACATGATTGTGGGACTAACAAGGTAATAAGAAAATTCAATGATGAAAAAATATCAAAACATTTTTTTATATTTAATGAAATTATGTTGATGACATTTTTTATTAGAGGAATCATGTTTAAAAAGTTGTATTAAAATATATAAATCAGTGATAAAATTTTTTATTGTTCATTTTTTGTTCTTCGTGTCAACAAATTTAAAAAAAAAACTACCTATGATTTTTCAATCAAAAATGAATAAATATATTTTACATAATAATTATACCATATATTAAATTATTAGCTATTATATATATATTATTACATTAATAATTTAATTATATAATATTTTTTTAATTTTTAGTTTAATTATATCAAATATATTATGTTGTTTTATTGATTTTTCTAAATATAATGAATTCTGGGTGAATAATTTAAATATTGATTTTCAATCAAATTTTTATTTATATTCATGTATTAAAAAAATCAGATTACATATTGGATTTGTAAAAATGGAATATTAGTCACCGTTGACAAAGTATTTTCCCATCAATTCCATATTAATTTAATTATACATTATTTATTTTATAAATTCAATATTTTTAAGGGAATTTTTTAAAATATCATCCTCATTGTTGTTTTCCAATTTTTATTAAAATTAAATTCAATATAAAAAAACTAATCACCCTATTGAATTTAATATTTTTAATAACTTTTTTTGTGTTCTTAATATACTAAATTTATATATTAGTAATTTTTTATATTTACCATAGAAAAAATTACATAACACGGTAAAGGGTGAAGCGTGTTAATTAAAAAGAACCAACTTATAAAGTTAAAAAATCATATAATATTTCGTTTTTGATATTATGATTGGAATCCTTGTGAACATTAATTTGATAATAGATGGTTTTATATCCAATTTAACATAAAAATAATTTCTATTATTTAAAACAAATTTATAATTATAAGTGCATCACTTACCTCACATATAAAGGAAAAATCCACTAATAAATACCTCACTTATAATTATAAGTGCATCACTTTTAGAAATTTATAATGACCCATCACTATAATATTAACATAAAAAAATACCTCCTAACATCATAGAGATTCGTCCCTAACCCAAATACTAATATATTATGTTTTATGGTGTAATCCAATGGTTGTTTTTATATGAACTAGTCTTATTATTATCCATGACTATCATGTTTATTTATTTTTGAACATCACTAAAATAATCCCTAACATGAGGAAATAAATAAAATCCATATATTCCATATTCTAAAATTTTATTATTATTATGGTACAACTCTAATGGATATCCATTACTAGGATTTGGGAAATGAATTGTTTTATTCTTTTTACATGTGCACATCCATCTCCATAAATTGAAAATTTTAAATTTTATTCAACACATTATATGGATTGTTAAAATAATTTTCAAAATATTGGTTTTTGATATATATTTAATATTATCAATTTACCAATGATAACATATTACTTACCTGCATTTATTTTTGGATGATTGAAATTGAAAATTTCAATCATTTGTATGTGTGGAATACATCCTTCAAAAAATTATATGATTAATTTTTCATTTCCATCATAGAATAATGGTAAGAAGGATTTATATAATCTATATACTAAATAGTTATATTATATTTATTATAAAAAAATTAATATACTATAAAATTTATTTTTTTCACTTTGTAGAAAAAATGAAAACTTCATTCATGAGTATGTACTTATTTTCCTATCCATGAAATGATGTGATTTGTTTTTCATGATAATAATACATGTATCGTTTTGAAATATTATTCAATTATTAAATATTATAAATAGATAATTTTCATAATTCTATATATAATGTAACAAATACCCCCTTTGAAAACTATAGAGACCCCACTTTTTCCCTCATTACTAATAAATCATTATGAAGAAACACAACAAAATATTTTTACGTTTGAGGATTGAATGGTTTTAATATCATTGTATAGTTAAGATCATACATCACTTATAAATAATAAATCATTAAAAAATTATTTATATACATCTTCTTGATCCCTATGGAAAATCACATTCTCCAAAATAACACATAGTCCCATGGGGAAAAACATCATAGATTTGGGTCATCTAATAGCCCAGTAGGATGAGGATTAAGGGTCATGAATAAATATAACATATGAATGACTAGTTTTCACTATCAAATCATAATAATAATATCTCAATCAAAATAATGAGTGAAATATTTTATAATTTAATTAATAGTTTTCAAAGAAGAATCATGAACTTCTGTGAATTTGTAAAGGAACATGGGTGGATTGAAAATATGAAAAGATATTGAATTTTCATAATAGTTTGTGTTTTATATATATAAAGTGAGATAATTCCATCATAGAATAACATTGAATTCCACTAAGGTAAGAATTTTGAGATATTATGGAATAATATCCCCCCATATGCTAATAAGAGAAGATTCCAACATTTGGGTAATAACAATTAAACCTCATTAAATTTTTACAAATATCAAAATATCATGGTTTCGGGTAATAAATTAAATTCATCTATAAAACATTCATTTTTTAAAGAAATTCATATAAGTTTAATCATTTAAGTTTATTTATATTAATGATTGAATATCAATTATACCTTATATGACTTCATTTTGATTCTCCACTTCAGAAGTTGGGATGTAGTTTGATTTCCCTAGAACCATGGGCTTTAGGGACTTAAAATATTGATTACCCTCTATGACCCATGGTTTAGTTCACAAGATTTTAAGTTTAAATTTCGAACTACTGATGACGCATTGAAATGTGGGTGGTGTATCATGAGGTTATTTCTTTCTATCGATGATTTTATCAAGGATATTCATGTCTCTTTGAAATTCCACAGCATGGTGGACTTCTCGACCACACATGAATCATCTACTATTTATTTTTTAATAATTACAATAATATTTCTTCACAAATTTTTTACAAGTGGAATGTGGTAACATCATACCTACTTTATCATTTAACCCACCATATTTCAAATTTACTATTCAATTATTATATCCATAACCACGTTACCATTCTCAAAACTGCATCTCTATATTGGTAGGAAATCAATAATGCTTAATCATAACTAATTATGCCTTTTACATATAGGGCCTTTCCAAGGAGTGGTTTGAAAACACATAATAATCTATATATTTTTCTATAATTATTTATAAATAAACCATGCGAATAAGGAAATCCTTAAAATGTTATTCAAAAAATTCATGAAAGATTCAACTTCCTTTTTATTCCACACTAGGAATTATATCAGAAGGTATATTTTTAAACAAATCATGGGAAATACTTGTTAGAAAATATTTTTCTATAATATTCATACTCAATCTCTAATATTTCTTATTTTGGGTTATTTTCATCATCAATGAAAAACTTTGATCGAAATCCCAATTGAATTAATATATTGATAGAGTCACCTTCTCTATCCCATAATGATATATAATATAAAATATCATCTTATATTAGTAATACCACTATACCTCAATAGGAGTATAAGAATTTCCACTAAATATTAGTGGTCATTTCTATATAAATGAATAAATTATTAGTTTTTCTATCTGTTGGGATGTAATATGTTCAACGTGGTTTAGTTTATTTATCAATCCTAATATAGTTGGTTCATAATCTATAAAATGTTTTTTATTGTAGATCTGTTGGCTTTGGAAATTTCATATAGATAATCATTTTATTTTATGTCACAAGGGTTGTGGTCTTGTTATCTCCTAGTTTGTAGAATTTTATAAAATAGAAAACTATTGAATAAAATATAATTCATCAAATCATCAATAAAATAATATTTTTCAACTAAATTTAAAATAATATTTAATGGGACCAATATGTTTAATTTTTTTTAAAAAATTGTTGTTTGATGATTTAATATAATGAGCCTTTTCAAAAGGGTTATCACTACTATTTATTAATTGTTATATTAACTATGATATACCTCTTGTACCAAATATAGTTACCCTAATTATTCATAAATGACTATTAAATTATTGAAATTATAAAAATAATAGTTCTATATTTTAGGATCAAAAGAATTAATATCAATGAAAAATTAAGAACATACATAACATATACATAATAAATAATAAATTTATATTTAAATAATATTTCATTACAAATATTGAAGGTCATGTTATCCTTAGTACATGTAGTCATATGAGGATTTATATAATCTGAGGGGTGAAACAAAAGACCAGTAAGAGTGTGAATGATATTTATAAACTAATATAACAGGATTGTTATTAATTACATCATCACATTTTAAGAATAATATCATCCTAATGATAATTAAGGCAATGTATTATAGTGGTATATGTTGTGGTATTACATAAAAATAAAACCACATATCCAGTTCATCATATACCTCACATAGATGTATAAAAATATATCACTGTTTTCATGCATAACATATGTGAATAATAGTAATGTCATTATTATGATAAAATATATCATCATTTTCATCTATAATACACATTATACTATGAGGTACATCACAATTCAAAATTAATTTGTGGGATATAAAATTATAGGTGCACATGTCACGTCTTAATATTGATATAATTATGAATTCTACATTGAACATTTAATAAGTTTAGTTATGAAATAACTCATGGAATGTCTTGGGTTTCATAAATATTTCACAAATTAATCATTCATGTATAATTTTTTTCCCAAATTAATAGTGGAAATATTTTTTTGGTATAAAATAACATTTTTCATTTTATATGAATAAAAAAATTATGAGTTTTTGTTTTTCAGAATGAAAATTATTTTTTGGAATTAATAGTATTTGGATTAAAAATTAATTTGGAAAACATTTACGTATAATATATAAATGGGAAGACCAATTAAAATATAGTTATTTAAAATTAAAGGAACTCTATAAAAAATTTTATGTGAAATTCAGAAACACCGTATCAAAGGATTTAGATTTGAGAATCCCCTTACTCAATCCCCAATTTATTTCATAACATTTTCAACTCTATAAAAATAAATATAATTGTTAAAAAATAGTTCTCGAAGTGAATTTTGTTCATTTTTTACGCATTTTATACATTAATATTAGTATATTAAATTTAATAAAACTCTTTGATAAATTCGAATTGTTTTGATATCATATTTTCATTAAATTATCCAATTTTGGTTTTATCTTGTTAATTTTACTCAAAGTCATTATAAATGTGTAGAATTAATTCTAGAATATCATAATACATGTAATTTCATGTTTTTATATTAAATATAATTGATAATATTTATATAATGGTAATCTTTATAAGGGTTTACATGGAAATATTTCAATAGTTTGTTCACCAGTATTTTATTGGACATTGACTGGATGGATGGGAAAGGGATTCATGAAATTTATATTCATTATAAATGTTTTTCATAAATTATGTGAAAATATTTTATATAATTTTAAATTACCTCCAAAAAGTTATTTATGTTTTTTCTTTAAATGATTTTTTAAGAAAAAGAAATAGTATAAGTAAAAATGAAAGATTTAATCAAATAATATTTAATCGTGGTTGTAGATTCTCTAGTATAACACTAAGTTTACCTTCATGATTATAGTTAGATTACTCCAAAACATACCAATGTATTATATGGGACAAGAGATGATTCATTAGGTTGGAGGTATGATTTTTTTAAATGAGGTAGAAATGGGTTTCCAATGGGTGGGTATTGAGATATTTATTCTATGGGAGAGGGGTATTTTTTTGAATAAATTTTTAAATAAAATAATATATCAAAGTTAAAACTAGAAATTATGATTTTTGGATGATATGAATCATATTTAATAAAATATACTTTTTTTAGGGCTCCAACAACAGTTTATAATTCAACTTAATTATTTAATGGAATAGACATTGTAATGAAATAAAAAATTATTATTTCAAGGGACCATATTAGACATTCAGTTATGGAAAATGAGTTTTTCTAGAATATTAGTTTTTCTTATTTTAATGAAACATTTATTAAATTAAATAATTTTTTTAACATAAAATTCTATAAATATTTATGAAATTATTACATCATGAATGATTTAATTTCAGATATACAGGTTATCATTAAAAATATATTTGTACTACTCAACTGGAAATTAAAGTATTTCATAAAATTTAAAAAAAAAAAATTGGAAAATTATGACATGATGATTTAAAAATGACTATAATTTTATCTTATGAAATAAAAATAACTGAATATTTTAATTTTCAATAAAAAAATTATGATTTTAGGAAAAAAATCAAAAATTATTTCATAAAAAATATTCTTTTAACTTATATGTGTTCATTAATGATTATTTTATATAATTAAAATATATATATTTAGCTAAAGGACAAAAGGATTAATATTTTATATCACAATTTATTATTTTGAGCTAATTTTACTATATCAATTGTTAGGTTACTATTACATACTTTTAGGTTACTATTCATAATGGTTATGTTAGTATTTCAATGACCATGCTACTATTAAAATAGTTACAATTCCATTATAATAGTCCCATTTTATCCTAAAAATAATAGTTTATTATTTCACTCAATATTCACTACAACCGCCCCCATGGTTATATATTTTCATTTTCTAAGATATCAACTGTTTTTCAAATATTATATTTTTTTTCTATATTATCAGAAGTTGGGGAGATTATTCTTTATGATTGGGGATATCAATATATTCAAATTTTATTTTCTATATTTTATATTTTCATTCAAATTTCATTTTTTTCATTTTGATAGGATTTATATAGGATTAATAAAACGATATATATTAACGAAACAACTTTTTTTCCTCATTCATTATATTTATAATAATATATAGTATATTATATCACAGAGTGTTTTATAAATAAAATTATTATATTTAATCTACAGTTTCTTAAAAATAAAATAAATTGACTGACACCATTTTTATGTTAAGAAACAAACCACCCTATGATACCCAATATGAACTTAACTGTTTGATAAACATAAGATAACAAATAGAAAAGTGAATTGGAATAAATCATAAAAATTAAAGAAATGAATAAAAAACATATTTTCAATTCTGTAATATATTATAATCTTATGGTTTATTTTTTTGATGTTTTATAAATCTAGTTGAAACATTATTTATGAATTTTTTTACAACCAAATCATAAAACGTTTTAGAATCCTCTTACTTCATATATATTTTATTTAAAATGTTCAAAATTCATTCATACTTATATTGAAAATATTATTAAATCTCACTTTTCACTAATAGTGTTATTCACTGTAATTCATTAATAAATAATGTACAAAAAATTACAGTATGTTTCATTTTTACATTCTTCAAAAAAGTGAAAAAATGGATTTTAAGGAATATAAATTTAACTCCATTTCATGACTACATAAGAATGATTAAAAATCAATATCCATCTACATGTTTTTCAATTATATTCAAAATATAACAAATTCTTACTCATTGGAGAATTATCCTTTACTATAGTTCATATGAGAAAAATCAATTTCTATTTAATGATTATGAAAAAATTTAATGTTTTTTCATAAGGGATTAAATTATCTTTTTTTCAGGATATAATGATTAATGGATAATATCATAATTTTTTTAATTAATGATATTGAACTTCTTCAATATAGATTATTGTGGGAGATCATGATATAGTCAATGAAGATGTGTTATCAAGATAAATATACTCAATGTATTTTGTAGTGATCATGTTTTAAATGTGAAATGCCGGATATAGTTCGGTAGGTTTCTCTTATATGATTAATTATGTTTTAGTTATCTTAAAAAATATTAAACATTAGTGATCATTGGTTCAGAATAATATTTTTTATTATATTTATATTATTATTTAAAAACATTATTTTTGTATATATTTACATTTCATGATGTAACAATTTATATTGGTGCATTAATTATTTTTCATGTGAATGATATCATGACTACCCCGTGCCTCGTGATGAGTCCATGGGTTGTAAAATTTATAATAATTTATTTTATTTTATTTACTCTAGATATTTTTTTACATTTTTAAATGATTGATATATGTGCTTATAAGGCCCTGGACTTAAACCTTACATAATATTGTATTAAATGAATAATTCACATTGAGGATCTTTTTAGGTTTAGAGTTTTAGAGAATTAGAACATATCTATTACATCTCAAAAGATTTACAAAGTAGACACTACTACCAAGTTTTCATAGAATAAAAAAACTTATAAAAAAACATGTCTAGTTCCATGTTTTATATAGCATGACTATCCCTTGATCCCATCCTTGACCCTATTCAACATTAAGTCCTGTGAAAAACATTTCAAAAAAAACTTGGGGTGAGCATAAAAATCTCAGTAAGGGATACACAAAGAATAAAAACATTTAGTTTATCAAAACAAAAAGTAAAACAGGTATACTTTATCAAAGTAATACTTTTCACCTTTATGAAGTAGTAAAAACTCTTCACTGAATAATATATCATTACATACCCTTTTGTAACCAAAATATTACCATAAAATCCATATAAAGAACACATAACATATAAAGGTAACTTGGGACATAAACATACATAAGTGGAATAACCATACGGTCTACTTCCACACATATCACTTAATGAAATAGCATTACGGCCAAATTCCATACATACTTAATGGAATAGCCATACGGCCGAATTCCATACCCAATGCATTGGAGGTTATAACTTAACCACCCTTCCTGGTATTCACGGCACCACCCGTCATATGGTTTATCACGTAACCACCCGTCAAATATCCAAGTACCAATATAAAATCATAAAACAAATATAATGGAAAGAAAACATTTCCACACTTTGATCAGAATATATCACATAAATATTTTGACATAACAAATCCAGTATAAAAACCAGTTTCAATACTAAAATACATAAAAGAGTATATGTTATTTATTTCAGTTTAAAAACATTACGACTTGTTGAGGAAGCCAATGACCAAATAATACTCGCGGCGGTGGAAAAGGTCATTGTCACCATGTACGTTAAAAAAACATTCCTTTTTGTCATTTTGTAAAATGCTTCATTGAAATAGATTCCTTTTGTATAAAATTAAAAGTCAAAGGGTTTTATACGAAAGTTGTGTATAAAACGAAATATTCTTCAATGAAAGGAGATTGAGATGAAGTCCCTTACCTCGGGTCCGACTTGACTCGATCATTCTTTAACATCCTGAATAATAAACTTGAGTTAATTTCTACTTGATTAAGAAACTTTTTCAAGTTCATTATTCCTTTTATATCACTTATTACCATGTTATGAACATTATGTATTCATTTAAGTTGATAACGGTTGTTTTTCGATATTTGGTACTTGAGTCCAAAGTGAACTTCTTACAATTACATGTTGTTCGTGTGGTCAAAGGTTCATTATATCCAGAATGATATTCATGATTTGGATATCATATATTTCATATATATCTAGCATATTCATGTATTTATAATATTACTTAATCATTTAGATGTAAGAAATGAAATGCACCGTTCATGGAGACGGTAAGTCGTACTTACGCATGAACGCTACTTTCATTTATTTGTCATATTAATGAAATTAAAACTAAATGAGAGGTATGTATATTTTAATTCCAGAATTATATTCATCATTTATATGTAACATACATTATATATATCCATTATAAATATGTACATATAATAGTACATTACATTTGGGGATAAGAAATGAAATGAACCGTTCATGGAGACGGTAAGCCGTACGTAAGCATGAACGCTACTTTCATTTATATCTCATACATTAATGGAAAGAAAAAATAATGATATAGAGGTATATTATAATTACAGTAAAACATAATATATAATAACTTTAAATCCATCCTTTATATGTCCCACATATGGCATTAACGAATCACATCACTTTGAGGCGGCCTTAGTCTGCACTTCCTAAAATGAAATTATCGTGTTTACCCACAATGGAAACCATAAAGGGAAACCACAAATGAAAAATAAATCAGCATAAGGAAAACATAAACATAAAATATATCATATATAAATATAGATACATATTAATGTCCACCATTAAAGGTGTTTAAAAGAAGATTGAACAATCATCGTTTCGTGAGGCAGAAATTCACCAACCACAGAAACAGTATGTTCATTAACCATTAGATGTAGATGTGTGTAAGTGTAGCTCGAAATGTTCTTATAAGAACATCCTAGAATATTGAAGAAACTGTAGTTGTTACAAAATAAATGAATAAAAATAGTTTAGGGGGTTGGAGAAGCAAAATAAAACAATAGAACACAAGTGAAGACATCACCTTAAAATCGGGTAACTCTCTTAGATTTGGGCTCGAAGGCTTCCTTGGGAAGACTTCTTCTCAATGTGAGGCTTCAAGTAGTAATATAGGGATGTGTAGAGACATAATGGGAAGGTTTTGGCTGAGCCAAAGGCTTTTGATGTGTGGGTATGGTGGTAGATTTGGGGGCCTTTTATAAGAGGAGAGGAGGGGCACTCTTGGAAAGTAAAGAAATGTTACTTTATTTTAGAAAGAGTTTCGGATTTTAATGGTACCACATTGATTTTTTTCGAGGCTAAGGTGATAAGGGTTCGAAATCCACCCATCCAATAGGTTTTGGACATGTGCATGTCATAGATTTTACATTATCATTTCATTTTATTTAAATCCCATATTAATGAGGTAATCGCTGCATCATCATGATGTCATAAATAATATAATTTATTTAATTTCTAAGAATTATAAAAAAAATATCATGATGTAGGAAAACTTTTCAACTTTCTAAGGAATATTTATAGAAAAAAATATGATGTTTATAACCCCATGTAAAAATTGTTTTAGTAAAACAACTCATGTTTGTTACATTTTTATTTTAACTTTAAATAAAAAGATATTAATGTCATTTTCCAACCAAAGTGGCTTCATTGGGTCCCCAAGTCGACCCATGGATTTTTATGGTCGTCCATGACACATACAATGAGGTTAGTACATGTTTCAAGTTCATTTCATATTATTAAAACAATATTTTTACCTTAAACTACACATATTACCTCTAATCGCGATTAAAACTTAATAAGTTACTATTCACCAAAAAATTATTCTAATCCCATTGAACCACATTTTACTTCTTAAGGACAACCATGTATTTTGGATTTTTGAAATTCAAAACACAGAGGTGGTAAAATTTCATTTAAACGAAAAATCAGTTTTTTAAGTACTACTTAGTGGTTTCACTATTCATCAAAAATTGAAGTTTTTCAGAAAAATACCAAAACAGCACCCTAATCTATATTTGATATTCCAAATTCAAAAATGAAGTCCATTTTACAAAATTTAAAAAATATAAGTTGCATTAATTAATTTAATAATTAATTCCCGCTGTCAGAGCAAATAGCGTGTTTTTATGAAACAATAAGTATCAAAAGATTAACACTAGTTTTTGTCTGATTTCAAAGTGAAATTAATTCCAAAAACCACTATTGGATTTAATGATAAAAATATATTATGATTTTAATTTAAAATCAATTCAAAAGATAATCTAATCATATAAATAAAATATATTAAAAAGAGGTTATGAATTAAAATACAACATTTACACTATTCATTAAAAAAATAAACTTTATCGGAAAAATACCAAAAAATTACACAAAGTAAATTTTGATGCCCTAATTCTAAAGAAGAGTTTTATTTGGTCCAATATAATGTATAAAACTAAACAATGCTATATTTAATAATGGTTCACCATCAAAAGGCGATAAGTGAACCTTTAGTGAAAATTGGGGCATATATGCCTAAAATTGAATTCTTTCTGTATTTTAAGCCTTTATCTTTTATTAGATAAAAGTAAAAACATTTAAAAAACATATATAATCATATTTTAGTCATTTCTATCCATTCCCACCAATATAACGGCTATGTGTTAACTACCATTTAAAAAAATATTATTTTATTACTAGTGTGCAACGTAAGATTTCAATGATACTCTTTGTTGCGCATCGGGTACGCTATCAAACATAGAAACCCCATTCAAGTAAAATTAATATTTAATTCGTAAATATTAATAAATATGAAAATGTTTTATTCATTATTTACCTGGGATGTTACATCCTTCCCCCCTTTTGGGAATTGCGTCCTCGCAATTTTATTCACTTATCAAAATAAGTGGGGGTATTTATTCCTCATTGCATTTTCATATTGCCACGTTTCCTCTTCAACTATATGATTTTTCTAAAAAACCATTACCTGGTGAATTACCTTATTTCGCAACACTTGCTCTCTTCGGTCATGAATCTAGACTGGTTGTTCTTCATAAGATAGGTTCTCTTCCAGCTGAACTACCTCTGGACTCAAAACATGAGATGGATCTGGCATATACTTCCTCAACAACGAAACATGAAAAGCATTGTGTACCTGATATAAAATCAGAGGTAAAGCCACTCGGTAAGCAAATGATCCAACTCTCTCCAGAATTTCATATGGTCCAATGAACCTTGGACTCATCTTTCCTTTCTTACCAAATCTCATCATACTTTTCCATGGAGAAACCTTGAGAATAACATGATCACCTACCTCTAAAGATAGATCCTTCCTCCGGTTATCCGCATAACACTTCTGCCTGCTCTGAGATGTTCTCATGTGTTTCTGAATCAACTGAACTTTTTCTGCCATCTCTTCTACCTATTCTGGTCCCATCAACTTCCTTTCACCCACTTCATCCTAGAAAGCTGCAGTTCGACAACACTTCCCATATAATTCCTCAAATGATGCCATCTGTATACTGAAATGAAAACTGTTATTGTAAGAAAACTCAACCAATGAATGATGTTGGTCCCAACTTCCCTGACAATCCATCGAACAAGCTCTTAGCATATCCTCCATGGTCTGAATTGTTCGTTATGACTGCCCATCTGATTGAGGATGAAAAGCTGAACTAAATTTTAATTCAGTACCCAACGACTTCTAAAGGCCATTCTAAAAGTTATAAGTGAACCTGGGATCACAGTCAGATACAATGGAGAGGGGAACTCCATGTAACCTGACTATCTCTTTAAGATACTAACGGGAAAGTTGATCTAGGGAATAATTATCTCTTATTGAAAGGAAGTGAGCAGATTTAGTCCAGCGATCAACAATAACCCAGATTGCATTATTACCTCTAGATGACTTCGTTAATCCCACGACAAAGTCCATGGATATATTTTCCCATTTCAACTCTGGCACTGGTAAAGGCTGAAGAATCCCTTTTGGTAACAGCCGCTCTGCTTTAACCTGCTGACAAGTCAAACACTTCACAGTAAAATCAGCAATATCTCTTTTCATTCCATCCCACCAGTAATACTCCTGCAGATCTCTGTACATCTTAGTACTGCCAGGATGAACTGAAAATGGGGAACTATGAGCCTCACATAACAACTCATTTTTCAACTGTGAATCACAAGGCACACATAATCTTTTCCCGAACCTCAAAACACAATCATTATCAATGTTGAATTCAGGCAATTACACTTCTGAACCAGCTCTACCTTTTTCTGCAACTCACTATCTTGCTTCTGTGCTTGCTTGATTCTGTCTAATAGAGAAGATTTCACTGATACCTGAAACAAAATAGAAGAACATCATGCACCAAAAACTTCTATTCCAAATTTCATCAAATTAATAACCAAAGGATGTCATTCCAAACGCAACATTGTTAACGAAACATTACTTTTTCAACTCAAAGCATTAGCCACTTTATTTGATTTTCTCGGATGGTAATAAATTGTACATTCATAATCCATGATTAATTCCAGCCATCTCCTCTATCTCATGTTGAATTCTTTCTGAGAGAATATATACTTTAAACTTTTGTGGTCAGTATATATTTCACACTTTAATCCATACAAATGATGCCTACAAATTTTTAGAGAAAAAACAACAGCAGCTACTTCCAAATCATGTGTAGGGTAATTTACCTAATTAGTTTTCAACTGACGTGAAGCATATGCAATTACCTGATCATTCTGCATAAGGACACAACCAATTCCCTTCAACAAATCATCATTGTCTATAACAAACTCACAATTCGTGGAAGGATGTGCCAAAACTGGAGCATTCACCAATCTTATTTTCAACTCCTGAAAACAATCATCACATTCTTTTGTTCAGATGAACATAACTCCCTTTTGAGTTAGCTTAGTCATTGGACAAGATAACCGTGAAAAATTTTCAACCAAGCTTCTGTAGTTACCTGCCAAACCAAGAAAACTATGGATCTCAATTATATTTGATGGTCTTGGCCATTCTTCAACAACTTTTGTTTTAGAAGGATCAAAAGTTATTCCATATTTTGATACAATATGACAAAGGAAAGAAACTTGTTGCAACCAAATCTCACACTTGCTGAATTTTCCACACAATTTAATTTCTTTTAAGGTTTTCAAAATAACCCTTAAATGTCTTTCATTCTCCTCTTTACTTTTAGAAAACAACAAAATATCATCAATAAACACAACCATCATTTATCACCTTATTCAAATGATCCATCAGTGTAGTAAACTACTCAATTATGATTCCGACCATCTCTGGTTGCTGATTCGAAAGGCCATTATACTCTGTATGCATTAATAGAAAATCTGGTATGTTTCCTCTATGGAAAACCATTTTTATCACCAAAATATCTTAGGTGAAGCAACATGGTAATCTTTAAATGCTATATCATTTTAGTTATACCATAAATTAACTTATAATTTTACACTTTCTAACTCCTAAATTTGTCTAAACCGACCTCTGATACCAACTATAGGGCCCCGACCTTAAACCTTTCTTAATATTGAATTAAATGAATAATTCAGATTGAGGATCTTTTCAGGTTGAGAGTTTTAGAGAATTAGAACATAACTATTACATCTCAAAATATTTACAAAGAAGACACTGCTACAAAGTTTCCATTGAATAAAAAAAACTCTTAAAAAGACACATGTCTAGTTCCATGTTTTATATTGAATGACATTACCTTGATCCCATCCTTGAACCTATTCCACATTATGTACTGTGAAAAACATTTCAAAAAAAACATGGGGTGAGCATAAAAAGCTCAGTAGGGGATACACAAAGAATAAAAACTGTTAGTTTATCAAAACAAAAAGTAAACCATGTATACTTTATCAAAGTAATACTTTTCACATTTATGAAGTAGTAAAAACTCTTCACCGAATAAAAGATCATTACATACCCTTTTGTAACCAAAATATTACCATAAAACCCATATAAAGAATACATACCATATAAAGGTAACTTGGGACATAAACTTATTTAAGTGGAATAAACATATGGTCGACTTGAACACATATCACTTAATGGAATAGCCATACAGCCAACTTCCATACATACATAATTGAATAGCCATACGGCTGACTTCTATACCCAATGCATTGGAGGTTATAACGTAACCACCCTTCCTGGTATTCACGACACCACCAGTCATATGGTTTATTACGTAACCACCCATCAAATGTCCAAGTACCAATATAAAATCATAAAACAAATATAATGGAAAGAAAACATTTCCACACTATGATCACAATATATCACATAAATATACTGACATAAAAAATCCATTATAAAAACCATTTTCAATACCAAAATACATAAAAGAGTATATGTTATTTATTTCATTTTAAAAACATTACGACTTGTTGAGGAATCCAATGACCAAATAATACTCGCGGCGGCGGAAAAGCTTGTTGTCACCACATACGTTAAAAGAAACATTCCTTTTTGTCATTTTGTAAAACGCTTCGTAGAAAAAGATTCCTTTTGTATAAAAGTAAATTTCAAATTGTTTTATACGAATGTTGTGTATAAAACGAAATATGCCTCAATGAAAGGAGATTGGGACGAAGTCCCTTACCTCGGGTCCGACTTGACTCGATCGTTCTTTAACATCCTGAATATTAAACTTGTGTTAATTTATACTTTATTATGAACCCTTTTCATGTTCATTATTCCATTTATATCACTTATTACTATGTTATGAACATTATGTAGACATTTAAGTTGATAACGGATGTTTGTCGATATTTGGTAATTGAGTCAAAAGTGAACTTTCACAATTACATGTTGTTTGTGTGGTCAAAGGTTCATTATATCCAGAATGATATTCATGATTTAGATATCATATATATCATATATATCTAGAATATACATGTATTTATAATATTAGGGAATCATTTAGAGGCAATAAATGAAATGCACCGTTCATGGAGACGGTAAGCCGTACGTACGCATGAACGCTACTTTCATTTCTTTGTCATATTGATAGAATTAAAACTAAATGCGTGGTTTGTATATTTTAATTCCAGAGTTATATTCATCATTTATATGTAACATACATTATATATATACATTATAAATATTTACTTATAATAGTACATTACATTTGGGGATAAGAAATGAAATGCATGTGGAGATGGTAAGCCGTATGTACGCATGAACGCTACTTTCATTTCTATCTCTTACACTAATGGAAAGAAATAACAATGATATAGAGGTATATTATAATTCCAGTATAACATCATATATAATAACTTTAAATCCATCGTTTATACATCCCACATATGGCATTAACAAATCACATCACTTTGAGGGGACAGTAGTCTGCACTTCCTAAAATGAAATTATCGTGTTTACCCACAATGGAAACCACAAAGGTAAATGACAAATGAAAAATAATGAGGTATAAGGAAAACATAAACATAATATATATCATATATAAATAGAGTAACATCTTAATGGCCACCATTATAGGTGTTTAAAAGAAGATTGAACAATCATCGTTTCATGAGGCAAAAATTCGCCAACCATAGAAACAGTATGATCTTTAACCATTAGATGTAGATTTGTGTAAGTGTTGCACTAAATATTCTTATAAAAATATCCTACTATATTGAAGATATTGGAGTTGTTACAAAGGAAATGAATAAATAGAGTTTAGGGGGTTGGAGAAGCAAAATAAAACAAAAGAACACAAGTGAAGACATCACCTTAAAATCTGGTAACTATATTAGATTTGAGCTCAAAGGATTCCTTGGGAAGACTTATGCCCAAAGTTAGGCTTCAAGGAGTAATAGAGGGATGTTCAGAGACAAACTGGGCAGGGGTTGGCTGATACAAAGGCTTTGGAAATGTGGGTAAGGTGGTAGAGGTGGGGGCCTTTTATAAGAGGAGAGGAGGGGTACTCTTGGAAGGTAAGGAAATGTCACTTTATTTTAGAATGAGTTTCGGATTTTAATGGTCCCATATTGATGTTTTTCGAGGCTAAGGTGGTAAGGGTTCTAAATCCACCCATCCAATTGGTTTTGGACATGTGTAGGTCATATATTTTACATTATCATTTCATTGTATTTAAATCTTTTATTAATGATGTAATCGTTGCATCATCATTATGTCATAAATAATTTAATTTATTTAATGTCTAAGAATTATAAAAAAAATCTCATGATGTATTAAATCTATTTATATTTCTAATTAATATTTATAGCCAAAAATCGGATTTGTATAACCCCATGTAAAAATTGTTTTATTAAAACAACTCAGGTTTGTGACATTATTATTTTAACTTTAAATAAAAAGATATTAATGTCATTTTCCAACCAAAGTTGCTTCATGGGGTCCCCAAGTTTACCCATGGATTCTCTTGGTCGGCCATGACACATCCAATGATGTTAGGACATGTTTCAAGTTCATTTCATATTATTGAAACATTATTTTTACCTTAAACTACACTAATTACCTCTAATCGTGATTAAAACTTAATAAGTTACTATTCACCAAACAATTATTTTAATCCCATTAAACCACATTTTACTTCATAATGACAACCATGTATGTCGGATTTGTGAAATTCAAATCACAGAGGTGGTAAAAATTCGTTTAAACGAGAAATCTGTTTTTTAAGTACCACTTAGTGGTTTCACTATTCATCAGAAATTGATGTTTTTCATATAAATACCAAAACATCACCCTAATCTATATTTGATATTACAAATTAAAAAATGAAGTACATTTTACAAAATTTAAAACATATAAGTTTCATTAATTAATTTAATTATTAATTCCCACTGTCAGAGCAAATAGCGGGTTTTTATGAAACAATAAGTATCAAAAGATTGACACTAGTTTAAATCTGATTTCAATGTGAAATTAATTCCAACGACCACTATTGGATTTAATGGTAAAAATATATTCTAATTTTACTTTAAAACCAATTCAAAAGATAATATAATTATATAAAAAAATTATATTAAAAAGAGGTTTTGAATTAAAATACAACATTTTACACTATTCATTAAAAAAATGAACTTTATCGGAAAAATACGAAAAATTTACACAACGTAAATTTTGATGTTCCAATTATTAATAAGAGTTTTATTTGGTCCAATAGAATTTATAAGAGTGAAGAAAATATATTTAATGGCGGTTCGCCATCAAAAGGCGATAAGTGAACCTTTAGTGAAAATTGGGGCATATTCGCAAAAAATTGAATTCATTCTGTATTTTAAGCCTTTATCTTTTATTAGATAAAAGTAAAAACATTTAAAAAAACATATATAATCATATTTTAGTTATTTCTATCCATTCCCTCTAATAAAACGGCTATGTGTTAACTACCATTTAAAATAATATTATTTTATTACTAGTGTGCAACGTAAGATTTCAAAGAAACAATTTGTTGCGCATCAGGTACGCTATCGAACATAGTACCCCCTTTAAAGTAAAATTAATATTTAATAAATAAATATTAATAAATATGAAAAAAATTTATTCATTATTTACCCAGGATGTTACAGTGCTAATGGTTTATTGTGAAATGGTAAAATCCCTCATAAGTAATCTTGTCATTTAATATCCTAATATTAACCTTTACTTAAATATCCCATTTAAAGTATAATTTTTCCATAATCACACTTTTATTTTTTAAATGATAAAAGGATTTATTTAAATTTTCTCACTGTTATTATTATTTTTTGGTTTACTAATTATAAATTATAAAAAATGTCTTTAAAAAATATAGGTTAAATCATAATACTAATTTTTTTTAAAATTTACCATATGTGAAATTTTGACCATTTTAATGTTTTAGTTTACAAAATTAACTAACTATAATGACATAATGTTTTATCAATGAAAATACACTTCTTATAATTATGTTATATAATTACATGAATTTACAACACAATGAACTACTAAGTATAGTGTTAGCCTTAAACATAACACTATCACTTTTGTGATTACAATTTCAAAAATCTGATATACACTGTTGAGTTCAGTAAGATATTTGGAGTCTGATAAGGCCAATATAATTTTTTGGTGAATAGTATCATATACATATGAATAGTAACCAACACTTATGAATATTAATATTACCCTTATGAATATTAAATCATCCAAATGAATGAAACCTTACACATGAATGCATAAATAAAATTTAGGCATTTCATAAGTTATAATATGACCATATTAGAAGTATTTTTATTTTTGTAAGTGATAGATAATGAATTAATATAATATAAAATTTATTTTCCTAAAACGTTTTCATAAATTTACATTTTTTTCTTCATGTTTTAATATAATTTTATAAGTCCTTTTGTAATTTTTGGAAGTATTATAAAATCATATATAGGTTTAAAATCTATACTCTTAAAATAAATTATTATTTTTAAATATATTTAATCATTTTTAAAAAATTAGTTTTGAAAAATGGATTTCATTTTTTTGATTCTACAAATAAAAAATGTTTAGTATAAATTTTGATGATTTTTTAGAAATACAAAAATTTTCTACGAATAGTAACATTTGAAATTTTACAAAACAATATTAATACATTAATTACATAGTAATGGGTGATATTCTTCTGAAGTAAGAACCTTGAATTCATACTCACATACAAATATTTCTATTTTTCGTCATGGAATGATCATTATTTTTTATCTTATGAGAAAATAATAAACTAATTATTAAAATATAAAGAAAACTGTACTCCCCTCCACTATAAAAACCACACACACTCCCCTCTTCTCTTTACAACTCGCATGCCTTGTGTTGTCTCTAAATTATTTGAAAATCTCTCCCCAATATACTCTCTCATGACCAGAGCCCCATGGTCTCCTAAAAATACCAAATCCTATCCCATTATGAGGCTCTCAAAGACAACTAAATCTAGAGGATAATTCCTCTTTTCTTTTTAGTCATTTTTTTCCTGTTCATTTATTTTATATTCATTCCTAACCTCTCATTGTCCAAATGGAATGTAACTCTAGTACCATATAGTTACTGGAATTTGTTTATTCTAATGGGACAATTCATTATGATCTCTTCTTTCCCATACTTTTATACAAAATCAATGAAAACAAAATCCGAGATGTGAAAAGTCATCACATTCAATGATGAGAGGTTATCAATTTCTATTACCATCTTAATTTAGGGTAATAAATCCATTTTTATAATTAAAGTAGATTATTAAAAAAAAATCTTAATGTATGTTCACTAATCCTTTTTCACACATCTTGTAAATTAATAACACAAAACAAGTTATGATTCACCTTCACTACAAAGAACCAAATGAATTTTATAACCTTTTAATCTTTTGTATGTCCAGTAATTTCATATAACAAAAATTATGGACAACCATTTCCATACATGTTTATCCAAACATAAATATATTTTAATTAATCATTAAAACCAAGGAAGAAAACGCACTCAAATAATGAAATTGATATTATTAACTCATCATTAAAGACATGAATGAACATAATAAGGTTATAATAAATCAATAAAATTTTGCGGTTGTAGTGGAATTGTTAATTAATGAACCAAATTAGATTATTTATTTCATTAAGATCAAGTAAAGAACACCCTCAGGCTTATTGTAAGGGGTCCACTCTTTCTCGCATTTGTTCAACAATATACCATATGTTATGTCCATTTATTCATAATTCATAATGTTGGGGTATGAATTAGAACCTTCCCCATACTACCATCGTGATGTTTAAATGTTTTGAAACACTTTTCATTATTATTATGCCCTCCTTAGTACACCTGACACAATGCCAATATTCTGTAACGAATTCATCAAAAACAATCCTTTATTCCTTAGGGGTTCCCTATCTTTCATTATACCCAAATGATGTTATCTATTATATTTATTTACATCTTGTAAATTATTTTTATTATTTCCAAACACATATATAGATATTTATTAAACATTCTCTTTCAAGGATATTCTTATTTTCAAAGGATTCCCTCCACAATATGTCTCAATAACATATCACGTTTTTAGGGAACATCCCAAATACATACCCAATTTCTATTGCACTCTATCATATGTTTTAAGCCATTATTATTTTATTAAACCCCATGTTTTTATTTTTAGAACCTTCTTCGATCACTTATGGGTTTTAAGAAAATATTATTCCCTTATATACTGTTCATTCTTCTTATTTCTTTCCTCAAACCGCATAACAAATTTTAATTCTAAAAATTATTAAAGACTCTTTTCACATGTTGTCACTAGTGTTTGTCATAAAATACCATTATATATGCATATTTTCCCATATTAATGTCCATGTAAGTTCTAATTCCTTTCTTTCATGGAAAATGTTATGATACACCCATTAATTATGCATTATGACATGATTATGATAACCATTTCATTACATGGGTGTCTTTTGTTTATAAATTTTGATGCATGCTTATATATGGGTCAAGAATATTCATGATCATGTTATGATGGGTTCACCAAGATAGTACACCAATTCATCGGTTAATTCTTAGTCTCATGGGAGGTTATGTGCAATGATCTTGGCAGTTAGCCTTGACCCATGCTACCATGTGCAACAGTCTTGGTGGATAACCTTGAATTTCACTTCTCTAGTGAAATGAGATTTGAATCATAAAAAAATTATGATTTATGTTGGTTCAACATTAATATGTATACCTGTTTATTTGATCACTTATTTATGTGTAATAAATCTAGGTGTTCTATTCCTTTTATTTTAATTAAGACATGCCTTCTGAATTATGGGTTAATATTTTATTACAATTTTTTCCATTAATGGGATTTAGCTCATCCCGGCATTATTGTGATCCCAAGGGTTCCCCTTACAAGTTTTAGAGATCAAGGAGATATTATGATATCTTTATGAAGATTGAATATAGAAGTGTTTTTTAGTCCCATGTATTCAATTTTATGTACATAAACATCATATACAGTAGACATAACGATCCCTAGACTGTTTTCTAATGTATAATTATGTATAAATCATGTCATGTTATGCATTAAAGGACATGGTTTATGAAATCCCCACTAAATTTTGGTAAATTTAGAGTAAGTGGTTTATCAAGAAACTACATCCATGTATAGATAAAAACAGGTTGAGGTGGATCTGGCATAGATGTATTAAGGGTATACCCCTAAAACAACGATGTGAGCTAGTCTCAAATGTGAACTGGTGAAAAAAAATTGGCCTTTCATCACTATTGTTTTGAAACTCACAGGGGATATACATTGGTAAATTAATGAGAATGGTACAAAAAATTATTAGGGTAATGTAAAAATACCATAATACTATATATTATGAAATACATCATGGATGACATAGATTGAATCATATAGAATCAAAAGTTAGAATATACTTCTCTTTTAGAATTTTATCCTCTTATGTTCAATGATTACTTTTTATTATAAATAGATATTTATTCAAGACCTCTAGTTATACACACTTTTTCGTAGTTAATAGGGGAAATTGAAGAACACCTTCAAAAAATCAATGTGATAGAGTGTGTGAATATTTCACTAAAGATATGCCTGGTATGAGGGGAATAGGTGCTTAACACATCATTATGATTCTTTATAAGATGGCTCATATTATGAATAATTACATGAATATTGTGTAACAACACCCTCCACCAAAGAAAGATCATGTATCCATTGATTCCTCAATGTGGTAAAGGCCTCTCATGTTTAGTGAACTTATAATCCAATAATCGCATAATTGTAAATTAACTACTTTTAATAGATATTCTATGACTTCTAGTGATCAGATGAAGAGAATTTCATATTATTGGTAAATTATATTAAAGGGGACGTTGATATGTGGTGGATGTAGATAAATAATATGAAGCCCTATTAGGGAATTGATTACTTGGATTTTGAAAAATATAATAGAATTTGTTTCAACAAATATTTTCTATGAACACTTCATCTAAAGATGGAATGAAAATTTATCAGACCCATGAAGAAGGATGATGAGTCAATCATGGCATATAAAGAAAATCTTACAAGGATTTCAAGGGTCACCTCTGGCATTTCCATAAACACCAAAAGAAAGGTGGATCTCTTTATTATAGGACTGAATATGATTCTATAAAAATCATTAGTGATTCGAGACTTTTCCAGCTATGAGAATATTATCTGTTATCCCCATAATGTTGAAATAGTGATCATAGACTTATAGTGATATTGAGGGACCAATGATAATATGAAGAAAATGGAATTCAATATGGGTGGTTCAGAATATATAATCCATGATGGAAAGAATCATAATCATTCCTTGTGTAAAAATTGTGGGAAGAAGCATCCTGTGAATTTTTTTAAGGGAACTAATAATGGTTTCAAATGTATAATTTTATGGAATCTGTCTAAAATCATTCTATTGTATATGAAAAATAATACTAATGTGGAAGAAGAATGGAAGGATCAGATCAATACGCAATATGTAGTGTATTCTAACAACTTACATGAAGCATGGTCATTATGCGAACAATTCCCCTATGATGAGGGTTGTCAAAGGTAATCAACACCATCCAATGAGGAAATAAGTAATGGGTTATGCTATCATTACTTCTGATGTGGATGCAGATAATGATGTGTTAATAGGTAATCTAGTAACTCATTCATGAATTTCAAATTTACTATTTTATTATTTTTCAACTCAATCCTTCATATAATTCATGTTTATTAAAAGTATTAAAACACCACCATAAGATATGGAGGATAAGATGCCTATGATAATATCTAATGGGGAAATTATTGCTTATATTCTTTATAACACTTCCCAATTAAAATTTTTGGACAGAAACTCTCAGAAAGTATTGTCATACTACCTTTATTGGAAACCGATGCTATCTTGCATGGAATGGCTATCTTTATACAAATATGACATTAAATTTCGGGAAGGTGAAATCTCTATTTACATCTCGAAACAACCACCAAATCCTTCAATGTGTAAGGATAATGATGAATATCATTTTTAATAATTGTCCCAGGTGTGGATATTAATTAATTATGAGAAATCATGTAGAGATAAAATGATTGAGAAAAAGTATAGAATCATGCTTGAATCCTTGCCCATCATGAGGGATTAAACTAATTTATTCCCTAAAGAGTTTCCCAGTATTCCTCATGATATAGATATTGAGTTCTCAGTTTAACTTAGTCCTCGATATCTTCTTATATCACGTAAACCATATTGAATGGACACCATAGAGATAGAGGAGATGAAGAATTAGTTGGAGGATAATCCGGAGAAGGGTTTTATACACTTGAGTGCTTCACAATAGGGTAAGCCAGTCATATTTGTCAATAAGGATGGACCAACAAGACACTACAATGATTTTTTTGAGATCAATAAAATAACGATAAAGAACAAATATCCCCTTAAAGTGATATATGACTTTTTTGATCAACTTCATGGGGCAATATATTCATCTACGGTGGAAATTAGGTCATGATTTCAACAATTAAAGTTGTTGAAGGAAGATATTCCCAAAACTGCCTTTTGAATAAGTAATGGAAACTATGTGTTCCTAGAGATGAACATTAGACTCACTAAATCTCTAAATATTTTCATGGAATTAATGAATAGATTCTTTAGAAATTACCTTAGTAAATTTGTGTTAGTCATTATTGATAATATTCTCATATACTCCAAGAGGAAGGAGAAACATGAGGATCATTTCAATACCATTTTAATGATATTAATAATGGATAATATGTGTCCAATGTAAATTAAATGTGTGTTCTGGATGGAGTATTCATCATTCATGGGGTATGTAATCATTAGTAATGGGATATTTGTAGACCCTTCCAGGACAAAGGCGATTTAAGTGTGGACCATGAAATTTTTTTTAACCAAGATCTATAGACATCTAGGTGTAGCTGGGTATTATGTAAGAATTTTGAAGAACATTTCATGATTGTAAAACATGATGACAATGCTGACACTAAAGGGAGTAATGTTTCTATGTACTAAAGAATGTAAAGACTGTTTTAAGGAGTGGAGAAAAAGACTACTAATTATAACAATACACACACTCCTAACATGTGTAGACCTCTATTTAGTGTAATTTTATGATTAAAATAAAATCATAGGAAATGTGTTTATGAAAAATGATAAATTACTAGTCTATTCCTCAAGGAATCTGAAAGTCCAGTAGAAACACTAGGAAACACATAATCTATAGTTGATGGTAGTGATCATTGTGTCAAAAAATATGGCCGCATTATCTCTATGAGGAGAAGTGTGAGATATATAATAATAATAAGAGAATCAAATATATACTCACAAAAAAGTGATTAATATGTTCTAGAAAATATGGATATGTCTCAACAACGATTGTGAATGCTAAATCCAGTACCATGCCGATAAGGAAAAAATATGGTGGCTGTTCTGAGTAGAAATTATTTGGAATATTTATCAATGATGAGAGTTGAAAATGATTTTATCTTATTAGATTTTGAGAAGAGGTATATGAAAATAATTAATGGAGGAACATCATTAATCATTTTTTGAAATTATATCTCAACCATCCATCATGAATAAAAGAGTTGATGCTCAAAGAAAATGTTTGGAAATGTAGAAAAGGGTTAAATCCATTAAAAATGGGAAATCCTCTAAGTTCATTATTGATGAGGATATAGTTGTATGATTTGGATCACAATTATGGGTACCATCCAATATAGATATAAATAAGGTAATTTTTAATTCCGCGCATAGCTCAACCTTATCTATTCATCTAGGGATCATAAAGATGTATCGAGATCTCTGAGATAATTTTAGTGGGACAATGTGATGAAGGTGATATTTGAGTATAAATAAAATTCTCTAGTATGTGTAGAAGTGAAAAGATGAGAATAATTCTATTTGATGACAAATCAGAAATTGAATCCAAGAGACCTGAGGTGAAATATGGGTGGAGAAATATTTTCAATTTACTGTAGCAGTACTGTAGAATGTATTTCTTGGAACTATAGCAGCTGATCCTATTCATCCATATGGGACGTTGGCCAACAGGTTTGGTCCTCGGGTCCTAAAAGGTGTTCAGTCCACCCAAGGCCTTTGTTCAATTTGTCTCTCAAGGACATCATGCCAGCTCAAGGCCTCCGAGCCTTCCCCATACCTTCGGCCCACATGGATTTGAAGATGTACCAGTCAGACTATAAGGGAAAATTCATTAGATGAGGATTCAGAGTAGAAACATTCACTAGAGAAAAGCTAACATGAATTGGAAGAATGAGAGGGCATGGATTTTCCATTAGTTACCAGGCATGTGCAGCTCTGCATATGATATCTATCCGACTAGCCATGTAATGGTGGACTGCTGATATCATGACTTATGCTGGGGAAAGAGTAGTTTTATGTTTTTTCATTTGGTATTTCCTCTATGACATACATGATTTGTAATTTTTTCAAAACCTTGAGGCCATGTAAGGGTTCTTCTTGATCCCTTTAATGGTGCATTATCAAAAATACTAAAAAATGAAGGTATTTTGGACATTTAGTCAACTACTAATGGATAAAAGACAGATGCCTAAGTGGATGATGCAACCACTACCTATACCAACATGAAGTGGGATAACATCACCATGGAATTTCCCACTAGACTATTAGGGACCTCTAGAGAAAAAATTAATATATGGGTAATTCATGATAATATAATAAGGAATGATCACTTTATCTCAATTTCAGTGGACTTATTATGGGATAAAACTTCATCGATATGTATCAATGTGGTGGTAATGATAGATGGAGTACCACTATTTGTTTTATCTAATATAGATCTGAGTTACACCTTGATGTTCTGAAGAAGAATCCATCATGGTTTACGCACTGAATAGAACATTAATACAGACTATCATCCTCAAAATGATATCCATTCTAAGTGAAAAGTTCATAAACTAGAAGATATATTGAGAGAAAGATCTATGTGCTTCATAGAAGGATGGGACCAACATATTCCATTAAACTAATTACCCTAAAACAATAGTTTCCACTCAAGCATCTGAATGGAACCAGATAAAGCTCTTTATGGGAAAAGGTACAGAAAACCGTTGTGATGCAATGAAGTCAATGAGATTAAGTTACTAGGATGAGAAATGGTCGATGAAATATTGGTGAAGGTGAAAACTGTTCACCAGCTCAACAAGACAAGCCAATGTCGACAAAATATTAATGTATACAATCATCGATGAGACCATGAGTTCAATATTGGCGACACATTATTTCTATGTATATTTCAATGGAAGACGTTCATGAGGTCTGGGAAGAAAAGAATATTTTTACCCTGGTACATAGACCCCTTTCAGATCCTTGATCATGTCATGGTTGTGGCCTATTGACTAGAACTTCCACCTACCATGTCCAAAGTACATGATGCCTTTCATTTATCCCTCGGAATGAAATCCAGACTATATCCTTCGCATGTACTGTATCAGAGGTGGTATAGTTGAAGAATGATCTTTTATATGAGTAGAATATAGTAAAGATCTTGGATCGTAGAATTAATATTATATGTAACAATACTACTCACCAAATCAATGTACTACAGTGGAACTATAATTATGAATATGGAATATGGGAACTGGAGGAGGAAATGATGTAAATTTACCCACATATTTTTATGGATAATAATGGAAAATTAAATTTCGATGGAGAAGTTTCATTAGTGGGAAATAATGTAACGACCTAATGTTTTATCAATGTAATTGTCCTTATTATAAATATGTCATATAATTACATGAAATCACAACACAATGAACTACAGAGTGCTATGTTACCATTAAATATAATATGAACACTTCTTGTGATTTGAATATCAAAAATCGGAAATATGTGGTTGCGATCAGAATGTTATTTGGAGTCTGATAAGAAATTTTTTTTTGTGAATAGTAACCTAATCTTATAAATAGTAGCATGACCCATATGAAGTGTAAGTCCTTGAAATGAATAGTCACCTCGGCTTTGAATATATAAATAAAATTTAGGCATCTTATAGGTGATATTATGAAAAGAGTAAAAGTACTGGTATTTTTTTATGTTGTAAATAATAAATTATAATTAATTAATTAATTTAAGATAAAATTTATTTTTCAAAAAATGTGTTTATAAATTAAAAATATTATGTCTTTTAGTTTTAATTTTACTTTATAAGACCTTATGTAATTTATTAAAGCATTATAAAATCAGTTATTTTTTAAAATATTTATTTTTTCATGTGAATTATGAATTTAATTAAAAAATGTATTAATCATGTTTAGATTTTTGTTTTGAAAAATGTTTTTCATTTTTCGATTCTATAAATAGAATAATGGTTATGGAGTTTGGTTTAATGAAATACATGAATTTTTTATGAATATTGAAATATGTAATTAAAAAAATAAGCTAAGTACATTAAATTCTGAATCATGGATGATGTTATGCTGATGTAAGAACCATGGGATCAATCATAAATGCACATATTATGATTTTGGGTCAATTAACACCCACTAGTTATTTTCTTATGTAAAAATAATATACTAAAGAAAAAATCTTAAGATAACCCTCCTCCCCTCAAATATAAAAACCACCTGCACTCCCCTATTATCTTCATTCTTCTGAAGCCTTGATACAAAACTAGCTTATTCCCAAATACCCCCCTAGGCTCCTCCCCCACATCCAGTTGCCCTTGGTCTCTTCAAAAGTCCAAATCCAATCACATCAAGAGGCTCTCAGGGAATATTAATCCAAGATTTAAATTTCCCATTTCTATTCTGTCATTTTAATTTCATGTTCCTTTGTTCTCTTTTAATTCAAAAATCTTATTCATGAAAATCAATTGAAAAATCCAGAACCATACATATAATTTAAAGTTGTTAATCTAATGGGATAATGAAATATAATCTCTTGTTTCCCCTCCATTTCTATGAAATGAATGAAAACATAGTCTGAGATGTGTTAATTTATCACATTCAAGGACACTATGTTATCAATATCTATTACCATTTTCAATTCTAGTCATGATACCATTTTAACGGTTCAACTAGACTATTAAAAATTTATTTTATCTTATATGATTTTATTTAATCATTTTTCATTCATTTTGTATAATATTAATAAAAAACAAGTTAATCGATAGAAAAATAACCAAATTAATCCAAGGGTTTACCATTAATGTTTTATATAATGATCCCTTCACTCAAAATAAAAAATGAATTTTATAACCAGGTAATATTCTATATGCTTGTTAATGTATTTTAACTTCAATATTGGAAAATAATTTATATCATAGATTTTTATCCAATCATAAATATAAGTGAACTGATCATTAAAACCAAGGAAGCAAATGCTACCAATCAATGAAATTTAACCTCTTAAGTCATAATAATGGAAATTAAAGAACTTAATAAGGTTATAATATATCAGTAACATGTAGTGTAGGTTTTGATATTATTATTTAATGATCCTAATTTCATTATTCATGTAATTAAGGTCAAGCAAAGAACACCATTAGGCTTATGTTAATGTATCCTCTCTTTCTCACATTTATTTAGAATCTCCCTAATGTAATGTCATTTTTTAGTAATTATTAATGTTTGGGTATTATTTCTCACCTTCCACATACTTCCCTCATGATTTTTAAATATTAGAAACCCCTTTTCTTTCTCATTAAGTGCTCTTATTTACACCTGATACCATGCCATTACTCTGTAAAGGATTCTCCCCAAACAACCTTTACTCATTCTGGTGTCCATATCATTCTTTATACCAAATTTTATTTATCTATTCTATTTGTGTAAATATATAAATTTTGTATATAATCTAAAAATTAATGTATCATGTTCCATTAATAATTATTCATTATGTGTATACATGTTTTTGAGTATTTCCCAAATCAAAACATCCCTATAAGGAATCCCATTTTAAGGGAACTTCCCGAATCCATACCAAATTTTTTGTTCACTCTAAAATATGTTTTAAGACATCATTGTATTTATAGAAAAAGTTTTATTGTGAAATACTTATTTAACCAATTTTATTTTTTCACAAAATATTATTTCCTTTCTATTTTATTTTTTTAGTTTTTCCCTTAATAGTGCACTAAAATATTTTGATGATAAAAGTTATTAAATAATTTTACACATGATTTCACTTCTGTTTGACTTCACTTAACACTATATATTATTATTTTTCCTAATGAAAGTTCATATATAATTTAATTTCATTAATCTGTGGACACTTTTACGATACACCCATACATTGTTCTTTATAACATGACTATGGTAACCATTTTTTCTATAGGTGACCTTATTGTTATGATTTTTAATGTATTATTCTATATTTGGAATGAATATTCATTAACAAGGTATGATGGGTGAACCCAGATACCACTCCAATGTATTGGATAAAATTCTAGTATCATGAGATGTTATCTGCAACAGTCATGGAGGGATAACCTTGACTCGTGCTACCATGTGAAAAGGTCATGGTGGTAATCCTTGAGCTGTGATCCTCAATGAGAAACAAGCATTGAATAATTTTAAATCTATGATTTATGTTTCTTCTTCATTATCATGAATTTATGACTATATGACACAATGTTTATGTGTTATTATTCCTTGTGTTAAATGCCATTTATTTTTATTATGCCACACCTTCTAACCCATGTGTTAATGTTAAATTAAAATGTTTATCCCTTACTGAGATTTTAGATCATTCATTCATTCTTGTGGTCCCCAGGGTACACGTTGAGGATATAAGGGCTAAAAGGAAGTTATGAGTTCTTTATTATGAATAATTAATGAATTATTTTAGTCCCATGTATTCAATATTAGGTACATAGTCTTCAATAACACTAGACTTCAATATCCTTAGCATGTTTTATATTATATAATTATACATAAAATCATGTAATGTTTTGTGTAAATTGCATTGGTCACTATACTAAATATATATATAAACAAATTCCATGTAAATTAATGAAATATCACCCCTTTATCTAAATAATGTAATTAAGGGTTTTTTATGTTATTTTTATCTATAAATCCTATAACATCCTCAACAAAGACATAAAATTTCCCAAATAAAAAAATACATTTTTGATTCCCTCTTAGTCATAGGGACCATGATATAATATTCCCAGATAAGGTGGGAATTTTTTTTCTATTATATTAAAAAACAAATAAATAGAAAATTATCACTCATAAAAGTCCATTAAAACAACTTCAAATTCATCGTGAGGCTATGAATTTTGTTCCTCAATATTTTAAAACATTACATCCTCTACGAGTAGAATATAACAAAAAAATTATATCAAAATTAAAATAGAATAGTGAAATTGAAAAATAATAAATAATAATTTTATGGTGGTCCACTAGTATCCATGAGTCACCAAACCGATATTTCTAACTGTTGTGAAAAATTACATATATTAATTAATTTTTCGATACAAAGTGATATAACTCAAAAGTTAAATTTTTATATTTTTTAAATTATAAAATATATTTTCAAATAAAAAAATTGTCCAAGAAAATAATTTTAATTTTACATTGAATAATTATGTATAAATATTATTTTTTATTATTTCATTATCATATATAACAAGGAATCACTATGAAAGAATTACCTATATGTATAATCCATAATATAATTCCATGTGGGAAATGGAATCATAAGAAATAGTTCTAGAAAACTCGGACTAAGAGACAACAATATCAATATTTTATTAATTTTAAGACATTAACATTATGGAACCATAATCATGGGTGAAGTAGAAAAAAATTAGAGTTCACCATATAGTTGGATAAAAGGTATATAACAAAAGTGATTAAAAACATTCCAATGAATAACTCTTTAGAAATATGAGGTAATAATCATGATCCATGTATAATAACACATGAATATGTTGAAATAAAATAAAATAATTATTATAAAATGAAATCATATCATAATGAAAATTATGGAATAGATGACATTTTTTTATAATGCAATGGTCATCAGATTCATTTTATGTAAAAAATATTGAATGTGACCTAAAGATGATATTTTCTTTGTTAAAATATGAGTTTCTATGATTTTTTATTAGAATAAATTAAATTAAATTAGTATATTTCATTACACAAATCATAAATTGGATCTTGTGTTAAACAAAACATTTTGTTATCTTGCAATATATTCAACAATTAGTTATCTTTCATGACAAATTATAGTGTGTCTTAGAAAAAACACTCCACATTATTTATCAAATCATTCAAACTCCACCATTATATAATTTAAATTATTATTAGAAAAAATGAGTAGTTAACAAAAAGTATATAAATTAATAATATTTTTGACATAAATAAATAATATTTAAAAATAAATACACAATTTTGGTATATCATTTTTATGACTGAAAATACTATTTACTTGGAGAAATGTTTTTATTGATTTTTTGTAAAATAATAAAATTAATTTTGGAAAATTAAATATTAAAAATTTTGAAAAATAAAATAGAATAATAAACTCTAAATTTAAAAATTAGATTTGGTTGAATTTTCAGGATTCTACTGAAAAGTTTCATTTTGTCATGAATATTGGTAGATAATGAGTTTTGATTCAAAACTATAATATTTATTAATTTATTTTATTTTTAATTATATTTTAATTCTATTTTAATGATTAATTAGTATTAATATATATATATATATATATATTCCATTTAGTTTGTTGGAATCAATTTCATATTGATATTTATTATAAAACCAAGTTTAAAATTACCTTATTTTCAATTTAAATCCTATATTTTTAATCACATCTAAGATATTCAATTTCAATTTTATTTTTAAAACTTTTGTTGTATGAGTTTGAAAAAATTTATTCCTTATTTATACAAAGAAACAATTATAATTTATAATATGTTCAATTAATTTTTTTACCAAATTTATAAGTTATGGTAAGTCATATTACTTACTGCGATTATGTTGAAAAATTTTACGTGGTGTTTTATCATAGATTATAAGGTGTAAAATGGGCCAAAATTATTTAAAAACATTTATTATTTCCATAAACAAACTTTATGAATTATAGTAATGTAAATAGTTCATTATTGGGTCTTGGATAAAAAATAAATTTGGGTGGAAGTCATTTTTTTCAACATAACATGTGTGCAAATCACCTTGTTTATAAAATGAGACCCCCTCTTCCTCTCTATTCATAAAATAAAAACAAATTTCTTCATAAATTATTAACCAAATAATTATGAAAATCAATAATATCATCCTACATTCCTTACATTGTGTGTAAATCCATCCAAATAATTCCTTCGGTGGAAACAAGAAGGAGTTACACAACGAAGAGGTAACATTCACCAATGAATGTTTTTTTATTTTTCCTCAAACCCCAAAAAAATTTTAATATCATTTTTATATAAAAAAATAAATATAATATATATCCTTAAATATTTTTATGCTAAGGTTAATACAATAAAACACACAAATTTCCATCAAATGGGTCATGAACTCATCGTTCATGTGGACGTACAACAAAGGCCTCACGAACCGGTGGCCTTTGTTTTTCTATTACCACTATTTAGTGTTGGTAATAATGATGTTCAATCTATTTATATGAGATTTATACTATAATTATGAATTTTTATTATCTATTAAATTTTGAATATACACATACCTTCATTCATTATATTTTATTGAAATACGATAATTTCACACGTCTATATGAAAACTAGAAATTTGAAATGTGATTTTATTTTTTCACATTATACATTAGATATATTAATGATGTGTTTAATAAAAATTTGTGATATATACGACATTAAAATTATTCTGATATGAATATATATATAAATATATAATTTTTTTCATTCCTTCAATATTATATGAAAATTTAATCATTTGTTTTATGTACGTACAACCTATTATCTCCTTGAATGGAGTATAACATTTCCAATCACCAATATTTATGAATTTTGTTAAATACATATGTACTAAATATATATGATATTTATATTATCCTATAAATTATTGAAATTATTATATCATTTTCTAAATATGAGGATAAAAAATATAACAATGTAAAACTAATATTAAAAACATAGCAGTTATCACCCAAATCGTAACATTAAGATTGATTTTTTAATAAAAGGGTAATAATAAGTAATAAAGAAATCATTTACGGATTAATATATATGGAAATAGTTAAATTATATATATATATATAATAAACTACAATTTATTATAATGTACATCTGAATAAGTCTAATAGAAATCAAGACTTATAGTAAGGGCATTTCTAGTATCACTATTATTTGTGAGAGTCTTATTATTTACATTGAACATGTTTCTTTTGAGTTTTGTACATACTTCCCTATGACACGATATATGATTAATATAACTTATTTCATGACAACTTATTTTTCCATTGATGATATTTTTTCATGGGGAATACGGTTCAAAACATACTCAAGAAATAATGTTTTTTTCTCAATTTTTTATCATTGAGAATTACATTAGGTTATGAAGCTATATTATAACACAGTTTATATATATATCCCCCATGACATGGAATATCAAGAATTTATAAATCCTTGTTATATTTCATGATTCATTTTATCTGCTTCCTTCATGGGTATTATGTTTCACATTTACCAATTTAGAAATGATCATACCTTACAATCTCATCCTTTATCAGGAGTATTTATGATCATGAATACAATATTGAAATATGATGATTACATATAAATAATTGTAATGAATTTTATTTTCATATGAATAATCCTAATATTATCAAGTAACACTTACATTTTCTATAAGATTAGTACTTAAATTTATTAATGTAATGTTTGTTAGAAAAAATTTCTTTATTTAACTCTTCAGTTGAAATTTTTTTTCATAAAAATTTAAGTTCTCCAAAAAAATGTATCCAAAAATTATTTATTTCTATCTAATTATTTCTTAAAATCCAATTTTCCAATTTATTAGTCATTCCAAATATATTTTTAATGAAATGTAAATTTAATTCATCATAATGATGGCTAACTAGATATTACCAAAAATGCGAATGGATCATTAATTTTAGCATGTATAATAGCATAACATTTTTAAAACATCATGCTTTTTTATGATTCCATTATATATTTTCATATTTATTTTTATTTAAAATGGATTTTATAATGTATTATGTTTTATAATTATATTCTCAAATGGGAAAATAAAATTTCTTGTTGAAATTTTTTAAATGACGTTTCAAAGTTATTTTAATCTAAGATAACATCAATTGTTGTTATATATGACTTACTATGTGGTATGATCCTTGGATACCACTCATAATAATTATCTAAATTTTTTATAATTTTATGGAATTATTTTTTTCTAACCTATTTGTCTTCCATAGGTTAAACCATGATCGATAGCTTATGAAACCCATTAGTTTTCATGATTTATTCTATTATTATGTGATTATGAATACTATAAATTTTATATTTGTTTACGATATGATGAAATGTTTGTGACACAATTTTCAATTCCGGGGTAATGATATGATGAATTTTTAGGATACTGTGGAACATATCTATATTATTTATTTCTATAATAGTTGAGAACTTTATCTTCCCCAACACATGAACTTTCTATTTTTTTATCTGCTGACATAGAAAAGACAAAATTACAAAGTCATTCCAACAATTTATGACATGATTGGAATCATGATTCAACTCAGTATGGTAATATAAGACTACAATGATGAGTTAACTTGATACAGTAATGGAATTCTTCCACTAAAATGTCCATGATAGTGATCCATGACCAGTACACAAATTATTTTCTATGATTGTATAAATTCCAAAAAATCTATTCCTTATGTCAATTATATGATCTTATATCTCATTCCCTTTTATTATCTTATGTTCCATTCTCTTGAACATAAAATCATTATTCCTTGACTCATTTGTCTTTTCATTACTATATATACAATGGTTTTCAAACATTATTCTCATGTTCTAATACCATTTGGGTTATGATATGATTTCATATATCCCATGTGTACCCATACTAATAATATGATCTAAACCATTCATATACTTCCTTTCCCCATGATATAAATATTTTTATTATGTATGTATTGTCTATTAAGGGTTATAGTTGTGGGGAATGTAGTGTTCGATGAAAAAATCCCATATGGAGGACGGTTTATAATGTAATGAATATTAATAAAAAATGATTTAGTTTTTAATTAAGTTAATCCAATGTTGCAATAGTTGGTATAAAATGATATGATTAATCATCATTTAGAAACTATATTGATAGATTATTTGTGAGATATATGAGTATATTTCTAAATATAAGTCCATGGACGAGTTAATGTAAAGGAAAATGTGTTATAATTTTTGAAAAGGAGAGAGTGAGTGGTTTTCAAAAAATTTCATAGTTTCTAAGATACTACAAGTAGATATTGATCATGAATGCATTTAAACTAAGGTAAAAACCATGAAAACAACAAATTTATATGCGATAAGTCATGAAATGGTGCACAATAATAGACATTGCTAGACACATGGTTTTACACTCTTTTGGGATAATTTTTCGAAACTAAAAAACACATTATGAACCAACTTGAAGTATTTGAACATAATATAACAATGAGTGTCCAAGGATAAAAAATGTTTTCATAGATAGTTAATGGGGTTATTATTTATATAATCTACATATTCTTTATTATAATTATTTGGTTCATGAGTAGGATTAGTTTTCATTTACTATGATTTTTGGTTTTAGTCATTGGTTGGAACCTAAAGGAACCCAATAATTCTATGTGTAAGGGATAATGAAATTATTTTCCTCATATAAATGAAAATGTTATAGGATATGGAATGATAAATTAATTTTTTATAATAAGATATCTTTTTGATGTTATGAATCTTATGGAACATACAAATATGCAATGTAGGGTGTCATGACTCACCTTCACCAAAAGGAGGGAAGGGACAACAGATTGCTAGGCCCTTCCTTCTTTAAATTTAAGTAAAGATAATGACCCCCAAAACCCGCCTTCAATAGGTCTTGGAGTGGCGACCAACACCATGGGTATATATTCTCACACAAAATGGAAGGCATTACCCTTTTTTATAGGATCGAGAGATAAGGTAGCAAACCCAGCAATACCAAATATTAATGTAAAGGTAAAGATAAAAGTAACCCACTCCCATATGCATTTTCAACATTAAATGTTAAAAGCCACAAAAACTCCAAAGGTAAGTACCAAGAAAAATTAAAATGACAACAAAAACTACTGCTAGGTCCAAGCTAGTATGGTCATACATGATCCCTAACGTCCTACTGGAAACCTAAAAGCTGTTTTATATATGTAGGGTGAGCATGCAAGTATACTTTGTATGGAAAAACAAAAGCGCTCTTGCACAAATTGGAGAGGAATTCTAATGCCCTGTGAGAAAAGAGAAACCAAAGCACCTTGCTAGGAAATTTATCCACCCAAGCCTCATAAAAGAACACTCCAAAAAAAACCACAAGGCAAGTAAAGTACAGTAATAGCACATCGATATTTGGGTACCCCGCGCCACCTTCCCACTGGTTATTGATGACAACATAGGCATCGAACCAATCCCATCATTCTCACCGTAGTCCACCTACCAAACCCCACCCGCACACACCTTATCCATAACCTCACCATAGTCCCACTGCAAAACCTCGCCTGCACACACCTGGGCCATAACTGCTATCCTGCCCGCAGAGACTTGGGACACAACCACCACACGTAACCACACCGGCAAAAAACTGGGTCAGAAAAACTACTACCACTCCCGAAGACACCTAGTCCTCATCCCGAAGACACTTGGGTAACAACCAGCCCACAAAAACCTAGACCAACCACCAAAACTACCATAACCGAAGATTCTTGGGCAAATAATTTACATCAGTTCATCAGAGCCTTCCCGAAGAGTCTTGGGCTATTCAGGAAAGGTAGAAGAAATTTGTTAATAACCATCTACTCATAAAAGTGTTGGAAAAAACACCCTCCCCATGAAATGGGGTGTTCGGCACTAAGTGATCAACTTGGGTGGGGCGTGAATAAGAAAAATAACAAATACATTATATGTATACGTAATATGAACTCATCCCATCACAGGGGATCCAAAACATAAGAACAAACACACTCATTACTATTCATTCATAATGAAAAGCACAACACTCACGGCCACGTCACAACTCATCCCCAAAAACCAATTCACCATTTAAACCATTCTTGTTTTCAAGTTAAAGTGATCCAGTATGGATGAAAACAAAACCAATGGGAAAATAAAAGGCATAACCACAAGCCAGAGAAGAGAAAAACCCCAACAACAATTTAAGCATTCACACCCGGTTCTCCTGTAATGTTACAAAAACGAAAAGTGGATTAGTGAGATATCTCAATGTAAGGCAACCAATAAAAACCTCAAAAAAGAGATAAGTGAGATCCCTCAAAGTACTGGAAATAAAGAAAACCCCGATACATAGCCCCATATCCCCAAATCCCGGAACTAACAATTTCACAACAATAGAAGATTTCACCTGAGTTCGTGTCACAGAAGAGAAAACACAAAGCTTCAAATTCACAACTAACAACTATACCACAATGGAGGATCCCATCCTATCCAACATTCCCCAATAATCATCGAACAGAACAACACCCACTACCAAAAAAGAGTAGGAAAAATTCTAGGTTCAAGCACATAATTTATTATTTTCTCCTTTCTATTTGTTAGACGGAGTGACCACACAAGTTTTTAACTTCAATAGGAATCCATTTAATCCACAGAGCGTACATGATTATCCACTTTCCATGTTATTGCCATTTAATCTTCACAGAAGACAAGAGTTTATTAGTGCACAATTAAAGACCACAAATAGACATGATTTTCTTGTAGGCATATACCCTCACAATTTATAAAATAATCATCAAGGAAGACGAGAGAACTAAACAACCACCTATCGATTACACCGCTCCCATTTATTCTTTAAAAATCGGTTTGTTATCTATTTTAAGGTTTGGTTTCATCAATCCTTTCAGAAAAAAAGCATACCCACCCCATATGATTCAATGTAAGGAGTGAAGAAGGAAAAACCTTACGTGGTTGATCAAGGATCGATGTTTTTCTCCACGTTCTATGAACAAGGGACGCATGACTTACAGGGGAGGAATTCCATGGACTCCAACAGGTGCAGAAAGCTCTTGTAGAGGCGCACCACAAACCACGGGAAGAGAGGAACTCAAGGAGTAGCAGGGTTAAGAAATAAATCCAGTCGAGAAGAAAAAAATAAAATCTCGCGGGAGGTATAAAGAGAAGATCCTACAGTTACGGGATATGGAATTTTGAATGCCTTAAAAGTCTGATCAACTTTTTCTACTCTGGTGGGAAGTTACACACAATGATATTAAGGTGTTATTTAATATCCCCCATCAAGGTGGTTCCTTGGGATTTTTCAGGAATTAGTTATGGGATTTAAATGAAAATAATAAAAATTAAAAGAATTAATTTACATAAAATAAATGTCACAGATACAGGACTAGAAAATTAAAATGGAGTGTTGGGTGAGGACGCGGTTCCACTGTTACGGTGTCACCCTTACGGTGCCACCATCACAGTGCCACTATTTTGGTGGAGCATTATTTTGGAAATGTAATTGGCTTGAAGGGTATGTGACATTACATGGGGAATGATTTTCTCTTGATGTCATCATGAGGAAACATTCACCTTGCTTCGATTGAATCACTGATGTACTAATTTATAAATAGTGGATAAGTTCAAATGAAAAGATATATTCCTTTTTCCAGTTAATGTAACCCAAAAAATAATATAATATATCTACTGTATAGAGGATTAATACTATCAATGGTTGTCTTGAATCAATAATTCCAGGAAATAAGATGAAATTGAATCCATTTATAGTGAAGAATTCATGACCTAATTATTAAATAAGTGCTTTCCTCTTGTTCTTTATTTTATGATTAATAAGGTGTTCGCTGGGTTAAATAAAAAGGATGCAAAAATATTTTTATACCAATAAGGGCACTTTTATAATAATAATGAGGTATTCTACAGAAAATATCATCCATCCATAATCTATGGATGATTGATTATTCCATCGATTAATTATATTTCTATGAAGGGAGTTATACATAATATACATAATTAGATATTAATATATTTGTTTATGTGTTATCAAGTTGGAAATGGATTTTATATTTACATATAAATCTCAAGTATTGAACAAGAAAAGGAAGACGGAGTTTGAATGATAATATAAAATCCATCGATATGAGATGAAGAAATTATATTAATTAATAATGAGTAGGAATAATCAGAGAGGAAATAATATTAAATGGATTATTAAAGTTTTCATGAGTGGAAGGTAATGTATTAGGATAATGGATTTCCAATGTTATGGGAAGATGTTAGCTAGACAATAGAATATAGAAAAAATAGTAAATAATCAACCAACCCAACTTATTTTATTCATCTGTTAGGAGAATGAAAATTATGCCAACAAATAATCAATCTTAAGGGTTAATTAAAAATATAATTTTCAGAATGCATTTATTTCAATGGGACGTGGAAAATAACTGGTAATCAGTATTTATGATGAGTCGTGTGATAACAATTTTGTGAAATGTATATTACCATCCTCCAAAAAACTGGTAATTATTTTTGACTTGTATAAATTAATTATTTCATATATATATTAATAAATTTTAGAGTATAATTATTAAACCCATAAAATTTGATATAGAAGTAGTATTTAAAACCCATAAATGTATGATGATCGTATCTGTTGAATATGATTCCTCGCAGGTTAACATTTTTCAGAATGTGGTTCTTAAAAATTATCTAATTCTTCCTCTGTTTGAATTTTATTTGATCTTAGGAAAGGATTGGTTATATATACGTAAATACCACAACAATTTTCATGTAATGAATTCATATTGGAAAATAAAAACAACCCCATGATCATTACAAAAGTGAAGATACATACATGATTTTAATAGAGATCATATCAATTATATAGGGTTAAATTCTCATTTATATGGGTAATTTATCTCCAATGGTTTGGTAGAAAAATGGCGTTGGTGATATTCTTATTGTCTATGATTTTTTAATTTATTTTTGAAATATTTTCCACTATTACACAAAAAAAATGTGGTTTTATATTGAATAACTCATACATGGTACTACACCAATTTATAAGACTCCCTATAGAATGATGTAATTGAGTTACATGAATTAAAGAAGAAATTACATGAAAATCATTATAGGGAATCAATTCTTCGAAGCGTGTCACCTTGGGGTGAACCTATTCAATTTTTTAGATATATAGATGGATTGATGCGACTCTGCATTTAGTATATAAATTGAATAATATTATAATTATGAAAAAGAATCATCATCTACGTATTGATGAATTTTATGATAAATTGTGTCAGTCTAAATACATTACAATGATTTACCATGTTATGGATATCATTAATTGAGGGTTATGGGGGTTGATATACAAAAAATGGAATTTCATACAATGTGTGTAAATTATGAATATATATTGATTACATTCAATATAACTAATTCAGCTGCATTCTACATGTATTTAATGAAGAAATTCAATATATATTACCTTGATCCTTTTTTGATGTATCTATAGGTGAAATTCATAACTATATAATGAGAATGGAAGAGCATGAAGACAATTAGTGAATTGTACTATGTAATGTGGGGTTGTAAAAAATATAAGGAAAATTATAAAATTATATTTTTGGATAAATCATTTAATTTTTTTGTATTATAATCTAATGATATGGTATATTAGTAGTTCCATCAAAGACAATGGCTACTGAATGATATCTCATTCAGCCCATGGTGAATATGATCTATATTATTATTTGTTAATATTGATACTAATATAGGTTTCTAGAGAATCATTCACGAATATCTAATAATTTGAGAAAGTTAAATCAAAATGGGATCACTGTTTATCTCGATAGATGAATGTGAGAAAAACTACAAGGAACTAAATAGATGATTTTTCAGTGTTTCTATAGATAAATTTATCTATAGTATTGAAGGGTTATTAATCTCTATTTATGTATTGAATTTGGAATTTTTATGTGTTCTTATACCTAATTACAATATTATACCATATTACACTTGAAAATTTACGATTCATCAGTATAATTACCCTAATAATTATAAAAAGTTATCAGTGGTATTTATTTCATTAATGGTATATATGAATTCATTTCACAGTGATATTCATAATATATATATAGATTATAATATTTTATGTATATATTCACAAAATATGAGTTGAGTATTCACTAGAGAAAAAGGTTAGAAATAATTATTAATTCTTACTCTGTAATTCATTACAACCCCGAGAAAGAGAACAAGGTGGATGATTCATTGATTCATGATGATCATGTTATCATATCAAAAAAGAGGACAACAAAATATCGTATATTTTTGGATTTTCAAAGAATGAATACGGAAATACTGATGGAAGGTGAAAAATATGATTTGTCTTAAGTTAATTTGAAATCATATTTGTATGAGAACATTAAAGAGGCATAAATAAATTTTATAAAGAAGTAAAATAATTTAGAATTGTTAATTATTTTAAACCTGATTTTGATGTAGTGATATGGTTCATGAACTATATTTGTGTTTCATCTATACCATATTTCAAGAAAGTTATTTTAGTGGATTAAAATATTTCTTCATTATATATTTATCTGATATGTTTGAAGATGTGTCGATATTTGAATGAATACTTCTTATGGGATTTCAAGATGGGAGTTATCATCGATATATTATATTGGTTCTTGATAAGACAACCTATCATGGTTGAAAGGAAAAATTCAATGGTGATATTTCATCTATTAACCATATCAAAATCGATATGGAAAAACCAACCATGCTTTTTTAATAAAAAACAAACCAAATGACTAAAGGGAATAATTATATATATATCATAGTTCATTATCATAATATATTATAAATTTTAATCCCTATCAAATAATTGATAGCATTGAATCATTTTTCTAAGATTTATTTAATGGAAATATTGAGGTTATATATAGTACAACATTTTATTGTATATGATAGGTAACTGAGATTCCCCACAATGTTCTGAAGTTTATTTAGAACTTTTTTGATGCAATTTTGATTATCAGAGATTAATATCGTTATTAGAAATATTTTTGTTATTAATGATCCATTAAACCCCTATATGATATATTGAGATATTTTTATATAGATTTCATTAATTGTTGGGATCAACACCATCCTATAGTAGGTATTTCCTAAAATAATAAATTTTCACAATAATCTCATTGTATAATTATGAACCTCCCTATATAATTAAACATAGATATAAAATGTGACCAAATGATGGTGGATAAATAAATATTTTGGTACATTATATCATTAATGTAATGAAATAGATTGTCAAATATATTCATTAAAACATCAAGCCATCTCAAAGATGGCAGAAATGTTATGAAGATAATTATTAATAGGTCTATAATTGAATGTTTTTGAAAAAATTTGTATAAGAATTTATCCATGATGGAATATTATTATTTTCTAGAATAATATAAAACAAATCCTTCATTATATCAGTAGTTTCGAAAACATGATATTATTGAGACTGTAGGTTATTGCATGGTGCATCCTCTAAAGAAATTTCAAGTAAAAGATGTGTTCAATGTATATCTATTAGGGATGTATATACCTAACACATCATATATAAGGAATTCCTAAGTCATACCAATTATGAATTATAATTCCTATGAGGAACAACTTGTGGACATTCTGAATCATAGGGAAAATGATGAATAAAACAATACCAATCACATAATTAATGTTTTACAGTGAGTCAACTAGTTTGAGTATAAGATCACTGTTTATATATCTTGGATAGATAATTTTTTTTTTGGTCTAAATATTTATTTTTTTATGAATAAAATGCTTAATGTGATCACAAATGTTCTTGGGCTGTCAAAGGCTTGTTCAGAGCTCAAAATGTTAGCCGATGAGATATGGACTAGGTTTCACGATTAGAATAAAAAATATATTACAACCATCATGGTTTCATGTATCTATATGAGGTGTTTCATAGGTTTCTGTAGGGACACCCATATTTATTATACCATTCTCTCAGTGTTGTATGTTGTTGTGGGTGGATTGAAAATTTTTAACAGAGCCAAAAAGCATGGATAGAACCCATTTTATAAAAATATGAGGCCTAACCATATAGGGTCCTCTCATTTAGTTAGTGGTAGATGTTTGGTGAAATGTTTGGAAAACATTTCAAGCAAATGATACACCCCTAATTTTAATCAGGGAAATGATGAAAATGTAATTAATGACTTAATATCATAACGTTACGTCATATTTTCTTATTTAGAGAGTCGAGGATCTCCTTGTTCTTCGATAATAATCACTGAGTCCCATTTCATAGTTTCTTTTTAATATTCCATCATATGATTTTCGATTCAATTTTGATTATTCAAGATGGACATGCATTAATAGGTGTATGCATCTATCAGATCAGTTCATCATTTTCCATTCAGTTGATTACACAAATTTGATGATGAAATTTATTCCCTATTTTCAGGGTGTTGATATGTTTTTCAGATATCTCCCAATCAATGTCGAACTAATGACAATTAATGGATGAGGATAAAATTATATGTATCAGGTAGGTAGTCTATGAATTATCCCTCAAGTATCACCTTTCTATATACATTCATCATTCTGATCATGATGATTTCATCTAAAAATGGTTTTTAAAATTAATATTCCTTGATTATAGTCATTAGAACAATATTATAATACCCATTATATATATTCATCACATAAATTAGTGGCTATCACCTAAAAAATGACCACCCAAGTAATTTTCATCCATGTTTATGCCTTTAGTATATTTTTATCACTATCTATGCAGTCGTTCAGGTGTGTTATGATGTTAACATAATAATGAAATGTTTTTAAATTAAATGAATGAAATGATATTTGATATAACATGTATATAACACATGAATTGTATTACTATGAGAATATGGGAATTTATTTTTTTTCCAAGAAAACTAAATCTATTGATATTTTCACTTTATGTTACACTAAAGATATATTTTTATATAATATCATTGTGTTTATGATTTTTTTTATAATCAACACTACGGCCATCTTGCACTACAAGAAACACCAACATGGCTTCTGTTACATGTAACATAGAGTTTCTATGAAACAACGCATTAATATTATAATTATTTAAATAAGATGGTTATAACCTAGCTGTTAAACCAGAAATATGAATCGTAATAACTACTTTGTACTTATATTTTATAATGGATTTAATAATGAAAAATATAATTTTTTGGTAAGGTCATTATATGTTTAGAACAACTATTTTCACAAATGATACTCTTTTCATGAAAAAAATATAATTATCTTTATACAATCATAGAAATTTATTTTGTTAAAGTAAGAATTATTTCGGAATTTTAATTATCAAAATTACCTAAAGGTGAATGTTTGGAATTTTCTGAAACGATTAAATTTTAGATTAATAGTGAAAAATACTTCATTATATTTAAAAACAGACTTATTGATTTAAATAATTATTTTAATTTTAATTTATTTTTATTTCACAATAGATAAATTATAAATATATGAACCCAATTTAGGTTATTGAGTTAATTTTTATAATATAATTACATATAAAAAAAATTAGTGATCTTTTGAAAGTATCTTTTACCCAACTTCTAGCCACATTTTCGATATTTTCATGAAACATAATTTTACTACATTTGTGAATTGTGTTTGTAAACATGGATATACGTGGTTTTAATCAGTTTTAAAAATGTGTCTTAAAAGGATAAAAATATTTTTTGGTGAATAATAACTTGTGAATTTTATTTAACATGGTTAAAGATAGACTTGGTGAATACATGTAAAAATAATAATATAATAATATAAAATTACCCTAACACTTTTCCTAATTTCATTGAATACATAATTTTGACCAATTAAACATTTTTTGTATAATATAATCTATATATTCCACTTGTGTTTGATTAAGATGTTTAATGTAATTTTTTTAAATAATAGATAAAAATTTAACATTCATGGTTTTATAACTAAATAATTTTTAATATAGGGATATAAATAAGAAATAATGAACTATAAATATTAATAAAAAGTCTAGGGTATTTATCTACATCTTGATTATTTATTTTTAATTTATATAAATAAAATAATTTAATGTAATTGTCAAGGTATTATAATGTAGTAATAGATTTTTTAATGCAATAATAAAATAAATTATATTAATAACATTAAAATAAAACCTATATGAGATATTTGATACCATAAATAACTTTTTTAAATTAAAGTTTTATGTTAGGGATTATTTAATGCAATTTGTTATGGAATAATGTGGTTTAGATTTTAGAAAAATTCATGTAATAAATAGTTTCAATATTGAAATAAAATGTGATTATAAAATAAATAAATATTTATTAAATAAAAAAAAAACCAAAAAAATATATATTTATACCAAATAACTAGGGTAATGATAAATATTTCTAAAATTATCCAAATGGTATTCGTTTTTAATTTTATAGTAAATATATTTACCGTATATTTTTTAAAAAGACAAGTTTCCATGATAAGAGATAAATTGATTAACATAGGTTTAATTCCAAGCAATAAGGTTAACATTGTGAGATTAAAATGTTTAAAATTCAATATTTCAGGGTATATAGTCCCATACTCACCAAAACCTAGAAATAAATAACTTTTTAGATTTTTTTAAATACAAATTAAATTTATAATAAAATAATAGTTTTGGAGTTTTCTAATGTTCTCATCCCATATTATAAATGGGAAACTATCCTTCTTTTTTATTCACACATATAAATGATATTTTATAAAAAAATCATGCCCATATCTCCTACTATATTCCAAAAATTCATCCTAGAGTCTTTCTGTTGGGATGATGTAAAATCATCTAATCCTTTTTGGACAAACCAAAAGGATTTACCAGATTATGAAGTAACATTTTCTCTCAAACTCCTTTCCTTTATTTTCCTTATAAACACCAAAGAAACTCATTATTACATTCAATTATGAAAAAAAATAATACTCAATAATGTGGTTTTTTTATGATAAGTATTATACCTTAACATACACACACCTCCATCTATTGGATATCAAACATATAGTTTCTGTGTACGGTGAAGTACTGCATCACGAAACGATGATTGTTTATTTTTCCATTACCACCCATCATAGAGGAAATTATTATGGACACTATTTATATATATGTTATATATAATAATTTTTTAATTAATAATATTTATTCCTTCTTACATCATGTTCCTTTTTTACTTTCATGTTGTTGTTAATATGATATTATCTTTTGAGGAAATGTGGACTATCTCCCATATAAAGCGATGTGATTCGTTCAAAAAATACATAAATATATTGATGATGTGTTTAGTTTACATACATGATATATATGATTTGATAACGATAATATAATAATTAAATATATATATATATATATTTCATTTAAATTCTCTTTTTAATATGACAATTAAAATTGAAAAATCGTTTATTCATATGTACGGCTAACTGTCTGTAGAAATAATGTATTCCATTTATTACTTTATTATGCTATATATTATTATAATATAAAAAATTGTATATATATTATATTTATATAAATATTTACATTCTTGAATCATGATATATCTATAAGGACCAACGATATTAAAAATTATGACACATGCGAAGAACAAGGTGAATATTTTCCATAGTGAAACCACTACATAGGATAGTTAACAAGAAGGTAGTATATGGTCATAATAAAACAATATGTCTATGATATTTAATAATATTCTTTTTAAATTCATGTATAATAATCATATATTTTTTATATATGATGGTTTTTCAAGTATGAATAGTTTTATGGCACAAGGTAAGGGATTTATGTATCACCATTATTACATTGAGAAACATGTCTTATACACTACAAGTTTATTTTAAATGGTGTATATACTGACAAAGAATGTATTTTGTGAGTATTATCCATAATATTATAATATTTCCAAAATTCATATAATTTTCATTCTTACATGGGGCCTAAAATTCAATTCATTATAAAGTGATGATTATTTATTTTACAATCTCTTGCATATATGTGGTAGTTTCTTTTTGTGTTTTTATTGAGAAATATTTATCATCCATGTCCCTATTTTTTGACTTCATTTGATAAAATGTTACTCTATTCACATATGGATGTCAATGTTCATATGTTCACATTTTTTTATTTTTTTACATCATATTTTTAATGGAATATTTCTTTCATTTTTGAAAGTATGTACTTTTATAATTTTCCAAAAAAATTATAGAATAATGGTTTTCAAATTATACATAATAAATGTATTTTTATGATTTTATGATTCCCTATTACATTTATTCATCTCGTACAATATTATAAGGTTATTTTCAAATAAAATTCATTATTTTAAAAAAATCGTAATTTATTGAAAAAACTATCTCAATGAAGAAAGGAAATTTTCCTCAAGAATTGTTTAACTGATTTTCATCATTCCTTTATGTGTTTTCAATGTGATTTAAAAGAAATGGGATTTGAGAATATTTTATGTTTTAAAAATTAATTTTTTAGTAAAATTAATGTCTCATGTGATCTTTAAAAGTCCATCCCCACATATGATCATATACATTGATATAGTTGATGAATTACATAAATCATATTCCTCTAAATGGTTTTAGTTTTCATGTAATGATTTTTAAGAAAATCACTTCTTTCATGGGTTATGATTTTGATGATATTATTATGAAACATTTATCTTTTCCAAAGGATAGGATAAGATTAAACATTTATGACTCCCATTGACTTTTAGGGGTTATGATATGTCTATTTATGCTCTTTCGTCACATGTATGAATGATTCCATTAAGAGATGGGTGAGACCTATATTTACCTATGATGCATTTTATAATGATTTATACCTAATTAGATAGGATATAGTGGTCTTCGTAATTATCTTTGTCTACAATGATGGCCATTGGAGTAAACCATGATTACTAAGATGACATGTGGAGTGAAATCATGATACTTAGATGGACATAAGAGTAAGCCATGACTACCAAGATAGTATGAGGCATGAACTATCTCTAATATGATGTATAGGGTAGTTAAAAATTACTGCCATGATGGTATGGGGGGGAACCCATACAACAAATATGGTCTTATCAGTGGTACCTTGGATACTACCGAAATAATATTTTATGTTTATGTGTCTGCCACTTTTCCGTGTTTTTTTCCTATGTTATAATTTCTATCCAATGTTCTTCATTTCATTCTGATTAATTTCATATGGAATAATATAATTTATTAGATTATTCATGTATATGATCATTGATATGAAATGTATGTTCTCATATTTTCATTATCATGTTCTAATACCCGTATATTCATGATTGTGATAAATGTTTCATACACTATGTTTTTTGGATTTAATCAATTGAAGGAACATAAACATATTTTGTAAATAGTGAATCTAATAGAAATATTTGGGACTATGATCAAAAAAATTGGGTAATTAAGGGATAAAAAGATATTGTGATTATTCTAAATTAGTTATCACGATATATGATTAACAAGGTGAAACTTCATAGTATTCCCAAATCATAAAATAAGATGATGATAGACATTTATGTACATTCATAGGGAATGTTACATAGAGGAAAATAGATTTATCATCCTTTCTGTAAAGAATATTGGAATAGTAACATTACAAAATACCTCATGTATAGGGTAATATGTTATTTATGTTAGAAAATGGGTTATAGAGCGATATATTTTCGTGGATTTCAATGTATAATCTATGGATAACATGATCATTCTCCAACTCAATTACCTAACCTACTAATATAAATCTAAAAAACAGAAGAAATATTCCATACCATTTAGTAAAGATATTGGATATAAGTGTTTAGGTAATTGTATTCAAGAAATAAGGAATATATAAGAGTTGTTCAGTTTATGTGTTTTTTGATAAGGATTCCCATGAAAATGTTGATTGGTTCTAATGGACAATATAAGTGATTCTAAAATATTTATTAATGGAAAGATAACCCTTTTTATGTTCTTTATGTTAGGATAATGTTGTTTTTATACTGATATGTTTTATACGAATAAGTAAAATGGATGTTACTAATTTCCTTGGGCTAATTAAGGATTTAATAACATATTGACAATGTTATAATTAATGATGTTTCCATATTTTTGTGTCAAAATAATTAAGAAACAAGTTTGTTTTCAATAAAAATGTATTATAAATCAGGGTTTTACAATTTTCTAGTGAATACCTGATTAAGGTATTCCCATGTTGGTATTGTGGAAATCCAGAAATACAATATGATATATAGTGGCTAAATGTTAATCCAAGATTAGTGAACATCATTCTAATGTTTTGTATTTTCAGCTATAATAAAGATTGCAAGGTTATTAATTTATGGATTTTTTATGTAAAATGTCATATAATCTTGTGAGATTATACTATTATCTAACTATATCTAAATTTATACATATTTGTTAACTTTTTCTAACCATTTTCTAAAGATAGATGGAATGACCAATCAATCTTCTCATACTTTTCTAATAATTCTCTAATGAGAAATTCAAATACATCTTATGAAATAGTATATGAATTTTATATTGAACATGGAACAAAAAAATGGTGATGTTATGCTAAAATTAATTAAGTATATCAAATATTAAAAATTATTCAATATTTGGGAAAGGAATCGTGATGTAAAATATTATCCTATTATCATCATTTTAATGATATCAATGAAATCATTAATGATTATTTATGTTATTAATATATTATTGTTTTCATTATCTAGATCTTCAACTTTTTTATGATTTATGAAATTCATCGATCTCTATTTATGCTTTTCCCCCTTACTTATATCTTTAACTATGTTCGCCTACAAAGAGACCTTGTTATGATTTACATTTGGTAACTATTATTTTTCATCATTTCCTTATTAAAAGGTATATATATAGAATTTATATTTATCATGTGGTTTTATAAGAAAAATACGTTCATGTATTAATCCTTTTATTACATAGAAAATTTTTGGGGGAAAATCATTTCATTTTGGGTAGAATATAACACCCAGATAATTTGTGAATTTATTTTATTCAAATTAATGTAATAATTTTATATTTATACTTCAAGAGAGACTTAACATAGAATTTTATATAATATCTATGTGTTTTGGATTATATTATTTTCAATACCAAGGGATTTTGGCACTACACACAAGACCAACTTGTCTTTTGTTACACGGAATGTTGATTTTATGTGAAACAACACATTACTCTCATAATTATTTAAATAAGAGAGTTATAAATGTGTTGTTTTACGTGAAACATGAATTGTAATAGATAGTTTTTAGATATTAGTTATAATGGTATTAATAATGAAAAATTAAAACGTTGGTAAGGTTTTATTTATGATTTAAACTGGTATTTTATCAAATGAACTACTTTTCATAAAATATAATAAAATTAATTTTTGATAATTATTGAAAGTGATTTTGATAAAAAAATGATTCCTGAATTTTAATTATCAAAATTTTCATATGAATAATTATTTTTTCTAAAAAGATACAATTTTTGTTGAATAGTGAAAAATAATTCATTGTTGTTAAAGATTGACATTTTCATTTAGATACTTAATTTTATTTTAATTAATTTTGAAGTAATAATAGAAAAAGAATAAATTTATTAATACAATTTAGGTCATTGGATTCAATTTTATAATCGAATTAGATATATCAAATTCAGGATCTTCTGAATGTCTTTTTTACCCACCTTCTAGCCACATTTACAAGATTAGTATTTAACCTAATATTATGGCTTCTCTGAATTAAATTGTGAAAAATCATAAATGGTTTTAATTATTATAAACGACATGGTATAATAGGATCCAAATTATTATTTTCAAAATAGTAAATTTTGAATTTTACTTAACAACGTTAATGTTAAATAGGTTAATTAAATGTAAAAAATAATATATTAAACAAATAAACTTACTCTAACATTTTTCCAAATTTCATTAGATAAGTGTTTGTAGACACAAATAAAAATTATTTGGAAAATTTGTTCATTTTAAATCTAGTTTATTAAGAATATGAATTTTATTATATTTTATATAATGAATAATTAAAAATATAATTTTCAATTTTTACTAAATATATATTTTTTAACTTAGAGTTATACATAAAAAAATTCAACAATAAATATTCATCCATCTATTCCTCTAGGTCACCGGTATGGTCTCGAAGTCCTGCATGGATTTCAGGCCACCCAAGGCCTTCAGGTCAGTTGTCCCTCAAGGCCTTAGGTCCTTCCCAAGGCCTTCAGGCCATATGGTTGTGCAAATGTACCATCTAGACTACAAGGAACAAGGAGTAATATGAGGATATGGAATGTGTATTCAGTAGAATAAAGCTAACTATAATTGGAAGAATGCGGGGGTGTTGCATTTCCATTGGTACTGGGCTTGTGCTGCATTGCATAGGATAGCTAGATGACCAACCCTATGAAGGTGGAGTGATGATATCATGACATAAGATGGGGAGGAGAATTTTTATGTTGAATTTTATGGTTGATTCCCTCAAAGACCTATGGATCATGTAACTGTATTTAAGCCTTAGATCCTTGTAAGGGTTTCACCTCACCCCATGAACGTGGGTTATCAAAATAATATTACAATGAAGTCCTTCAGGCCATTCTGACCGATATTAATAACAATAAAATAAATATTATCTGAGATATTTCTACCATACACAAAATTTATGGATGACTATGACATGTTATGTATGAATTAATAATTTTTTATTGAATAATTTTGAGAGGTATTCAAAAAAAATTAAATAATAAATAGTTTTAAAATTGCCATAAATGTAATTTTAAAATTAATAATATTTTTTTAAAAGAAAAAAATGTAAAAAAATACATATTCCATCAAAATAACTATAATATTGTTATATATTCCATAAATTATTCAATTGGAGATGTTTTGGTATTTTATAGTAACTATATTAATCCTATATTTTAAAAATTCAAGTTGTTATGGTGAGAGTTCAATTGTTTAAATAAGGCTAAATTCCATAAGATAAGGCTAATTTTCTGAGATAAAGATTTCTAAAATTCCACGTTTTAGGGTATTTATACCCATTATCATCTCAACAAAGAAATAACTCACATTGGAGCTATTTTAAATCAAAAAATTATTTATAATTAATTAATAGTTTCAAATTTTCATAAAGTGCACCTCACCCCTCTTATAAAAGTCCAAATATCCTATTTTATTCTCACCAACAATGACTTTTTGATCGACCATAACCTATCCATTTCTCCTCCTAGATTACCTCACTTCTTCCTAGAATCCGCCTGTTGGGCCGAATGATACACAAGTAAACCTTTTGGCACAACAAAATTGATTTAACTGACTAAGAGGAAACCTCTTCTCTCAAACTCCTTTCCTTTATCTTCCTTCTCAACCACATACATTCTCTTTATTAAAATACATTTTGAAAACAACAATATCCTTGATATAATAGGATTTTTTATGATGATTTTTATACATGCACTTACCCACAACTTATTTTAATGTATATCGATTATACTATTTCTATGTATCAAAAACTATGGCCCAATGAAACTATGATTATTTATTTTTCCTTTACCACCAATATTGGTGGAAGTTATGATAATATATATATATATATATATATGTGGTATAAAATATTTATTATTTCCTTAATATATTTTATTCCTTTTTAAAACTCATATTTTTCTTACGTACCATTTGGTGTTAATATGATAATCCTTTTTGGGGAAGTGTGGACTACAACCCCTTCAAAGTGATGTGATTCATTCATACATGACCTATAATGTATTAAGCATTGTATTAGTAAAATAAAAATATGTGTATAATATATTCATGATAAATAAATAATTATATATACACATACATATATATACATATTTCATTTACACACTTTCTTCAAATACAAAAATTAAAACGAAAACAATATATAGAAATATTTACAACTTACCCTCACCATGAATAGTGTATTATTCTTCTTAATTGCTTATTATATATATTATTACAATATAAATTTAATGGATTTATATGATATTTATATAATTTTTAACATTTTGAAATCATCATATAATTATAAGGACCAATGATTTAATGAATTAAGACTCATGCGAAGAACACATCAAATATTACCCAAAGTGAAACCTTAACATATGATCGTTAACAAGAGTGTAATATATAATCAAAATAACAAAAAAAGTGGTATTATATATAATAATATTATTAATTAATGGATATATAACAAAATTATATTAGTTAAAACAATCTTATTCAATTATTATGGGAATCAAGACACACTTATTGGGATTTATGTCTCATTATTATTATTGTAAGACACATGTCTTATAATGTACATTTTCTTATATGTAGTTTATATAATTACCATGAATTTATTTTATTAGTCCTATCTAGAATATTAATATATTTACATAATCTTATTATTTTGTTTATTAAAAGGGGCATATGATTCTATTGATTATAAAAAAATGTTTATTGATTTTACAATATCTTCCATATTTGGGATTTTTTTGTTTTAAGTATCCTTTAGGGAATAATTATCATCATTGTAAATGTATTCTAAAAATGTTTTCATAATAAAATTTTCTCTTCTCCCGTGTATGTTATACATAATTTTTTATGTTTTTTGACTTTCTTACTCCAATGTTTTAAAGGAATGTTTCCTTCATTTTTCTAAAAAGGTATTTTTAAATTTATCTGGAAAAATTATAAGAAGAATGTTTTTTAAATTATATGGATGATATGGATTTTAAAATTTTTATGATTACATTTTTCCTTGAAAATTATCCTAAAATAATAAAATGTTTTTCTCAAATATTTTTTTTTAAATTACGTAGGAAATTAAGAATAGAATGCTATTTTAACAATGAAAGGACATTTTCCTCTAGAATAGTTTTAAATAATATTCACGATACCTTTATATGTTTCTAATGTGGTTTCAATGAAATGAATTTGATAATGTATTATTTTATTAAAATTTTATTTTTAAGGTAAATTCATTTTCTAAGGGATATTCGAAATTCCATTCGCACAAGATACATCATAATTTGTTACATTTCAAGAATACATATAATATTCATTCTCTGATAGGATTACATTTTGATAGAATGATGTTAAAAAATAAACTAATTTTCATGGGATCTTCATTTGATTAAATTATTGTAAAACTTGTATGTTTTACACATGTTATTATATGTCGACATATTTATGATTACCATTTCATTTCATTGGTAATGATATGTTTATGTATGATATTTTGTAACTTGAATGTATGATTTCATTAAGAGATGGGTGGGAAATATTTTTCCCTCAAATACATTGGGTAAAGATTTATATCTCATGAGATAGACTAATATGGTGTTAAGAATAAACAATGACTACTACGATGGCCATGGTAGTGAAGCATGACTAACAAGATGTTATGAGTAGTGAAATCATGCTTCTACGAAGTCCATGAGAGTGAACCATGGATACTAATATGTTAAGATAAGTGATCTCGTGCTACTAAGATTTCCATGGGAGTGAACCATGACTACCATGATTGTCTGGGGTGGTGAACCAATACTACAAAGATGGTTGTGGAAGTGATTCCTATGATACTATGGAAATCCTATTATATTATTATGTGTCAACCACAATTCCATGTTTTTTTCCTACGTTGTTCTTTCTTTGCCTATGTTATTAATTTCCATATGATACATGTATTAATAAATTCCATTATTTATTTCATGATTCATGTATTTTATTATTGATATGCAGGGTGTGATCTTCAATTTTCATAATCATCATCTCATACAATTATTCTCATGATTATGCTTTAATATCTCATCCATTTACCCTTACTAAACATTTGATCTCAATATTTTTGTTATGTTTCATTTCCCCCAAGTTATGATGAATGATTTATTGGTAGAAGTACTAAAAGTGGAGATCTTTATGGGAGATGTGGCAGATCATTCACTAGGATAAGTAATAACTGTTTCCATGTTTCAAATGAAACTAAATTAATATGACCCATGAACATGTATTGTTGTAATGTATAGAATACTATTATAAAATTATGTAATATCCATGTTTATTAATCCTAGGTCACTATATGACAATAATATGCGAATTATTTTATATTATCATATAAGAAAGTAAAATATAATTGGATTTTATATTATTAGATATCATGTGGCCTAAGCAGATATAATTGATTACATATGGTTTCACATCCTTTTCCCACCTATCATGATTATTAAAGGTAAATGAGAGTTTTATATAATTAATTAATAAATTAACTAAATAAATGCTTTCATGTCCTAATATCATTATCACATGGTATAAAATAAAATGGTCTGAACCTTTTAAACTATATAAATTTAATGAGTATTACATGGACTAATTAAATGGTGTTATAATTTATAGGTTCTTATTGAATAAGAACCATTTCAACATCACTAGATAGCATTTTCTTGATCCAACATTGGAATCTCGAGGGAATGAATTTAGCATGCATAGGATTCTATTTAGATACTGAAGCTTGTTTCCAATGGATATACACATCTTGGAACTTGGTCCATGTTTAAAAGTTGATTCCTAGAATGATTCCATTGGATCCCTTCACTATTCTCCTAATATTATGATTCCTTGTATACACATATTAGATATATCTTTAAATATTCATACATATAGTGCCATGTGTTAACCCCATTCAATCTAATCATTTTTAGCCTCTTTTACCATTGACACAATCCTTATACCTGAATATAATTATACATATTGGAATGTATTGGTTGATTCCCCTTGGATTACACTCATACATTTTTAGTTAGGATTCTTGTTATTTCCAAGTTGGCTCGCTCCCTGAGTTCATGGATACCTAGGTTATTACATTGTATCCTCTTCATTATAATCATTATCACGAATTCCCTAGTTATTCCAATTGATCCCCTATTATAATTTTTATTACCGGAAACTATGATCATAACATGGATACTCATTTCCTAACATATTATAAGCATGAACATAAATAATTAAATCATAACATGTTTAAACATAATCCGAGGATAAATTATATATTGCGGTATTTACATTACCATATTTAATTTATATATATTTATATATACCTACAATCTATTTTAGTTTACATTCATATACAATGTGGAAAATATTCTATTGATGGTTTCCTATATAGATTTATTTCAGGCCCTATCTAGGCTACCTATGGAACCTGAGAAGATTATATATATTTTTATTTTTATAAGGGGAAGCATCCCTCTTCGACATGTGAACTTGAATTCTTCTACAATGATGGAGGTATGTAGAATATAATCAGGCTAGTGCTTATGATTCATGGATATATTTTTGTATTAACTTATCAATTTTGTATGTCATGCATTTTATACGGCCATCTGTACATGTTCCCCTATTTTCTAGAAACATGACAAGCCAATGTCATAAATTTCAAATGATTTAGTTTTTATAATATTATTAACAAAATATTTTTTCTAGTTATTAATTGATGTTTTACATCAGATATATATGGTTATTGGTCCTATTTTAATTTGTTCAGGATTCTTCTAAGACACATCTTTAAATAATCAATGACTATTTATATGTTATTCTGTATCCATTACTCTCCACTCTTACATGAGTGAATAGATTCCCCATATAATAAAAAAAAGTCCATTGATGGTAATAGACTACCCTTTATATATGAGGTGTACTTTTTTTTGGAAAAGGCATGTGACATTAATGAAAATGTTTAGTAGAAGTATATGTCCAAATCCATGAAGGGAAATTGTCCAACCAGAACTGGTTAGAATCGAAAGGGCATGAGGCCGCAAGATTATGGGCCACGTTGTTTCCTTCCCTTTGGTGAATGAGAAGGTACAAAATGAGAAGAATTGGAGAAGTGAGAGAATTCTCCGGATGATGATTCCAAAAGACTGGAGGCCATCATCATTGTGATTAATGGCAACGATCACTATCGGACAGTCAGACACTATGATGGTATCACCCTAGCCACATTCCAAGGCGAGCATCAAACCAGCAATGATTGTCGTGGCCTCTGCAACTGCCGGTTCCCAGAATGCCTGATGTGGTTCTTTTTTAGCTACAAGGATCTACCCATGATGATTTCAGGCAAGGAGGTCGAGGGAAAAAGCCCATTGTTCAGAAGAGACATGTCCACATTAATCTTGAGGATCCCTTCTGTTGGGGGATTCCAGTGAGCAGGATGGGAGGGGGGGCAAATGGCATAGAATGTTCGTTGTGGCCTTTCCAAACATCAATCCAAGAAGTGGACCACTCATTCTATACTTTGGTGGGACTGTGAGTTTGATTAAAAACAACATCATTACGCCATACCCAAATAATTAATTCCAAGGTGAAAAGTGAGCCCACATCTACCGAAGAGAGAGAAGAGCACCAACGTGTCAGCATATCGGGAAGGTAAGATGCCAATGCTAGTGAAGAAACTGAAACTGTGCCCCATTGATACCAAATATCCTTCGCTCCTAGGAAGTAAACAATAGTGTGCAGAGGAGTTTCAGGAGTGTTCGAGCAGAAAGGGAAATACCTGTAATAGCCATATGTTCGTAAACAAGATGGCTCATCATTGGGAGAGTGCCCGTGCAAACCAGCCACCAAAATTGAAAAAAAAATTTGGGGACATTGAGCTTCAAAATCGATTACCAAGGTCCCCCATCTCGGCCAACTGAGTGGATTCCAAGAGCTAGTCTGTAACGGGATTTCACCATGTATTCTCCCGAGGAGTCATTGTTCTAGTAGAGATGGTCAGGGCCTGCGTCTGGTACCCATGGAATGCTAAGGATAATTCATTGATCTCTATCGTTAAACCAATCAAGGATATTTTCCAAACCCCACCTTGTCCCTGGTCGGAAATGAGGAAGCTGACAGTGGAATATTCAATATTTCGTTGGGTGGGGGATGTAGCCCATAGACCATCATTATCAATGAGCCATGGATCACTCATGATTCTTACAGATGATCCATTTCAAATCCTCCATCCCAATTCTTAATACAGAAGCTTTTTAACCCCCCAAAGGCTTCTCTAGAGGAAGCTAGGGTGGGGACCAAGAGAGGAGGCATGAAATTCCGTGTGCGGAAAGTACATTGCTCGTAGAACTCGCGCACAAAGAGATGAGGTGAGGATAATAAGGCACCATACATACTTTTCAAAAATCACGTCATTGAGGAGAGGAAGATTCTGAAACCCCATCCCATCCTCTAATTTGGGTTTGCAGAGGTTCTCCCAGGCCATCCAGTGAGGTCGATTCCTACCATCATTCTTTCCCCACCAGAAATTGGCAGTACATGTGTGGATCTGGTAAATGATGGCTGCCAGGATTTTAAAAATTGACATAAAGTAGCTTGGCCCACCATGTTCAAGGATCATTTCTGTAGCACCCGACTAGAGATAGAACAATGTGGCATCAGATAGATATTCTTTTTGTTTTATCTTATTATTTTTCAAATTTCAATAAGTTAATGTAACACCCCAAGCCCAGTTACCCAGAGTTGGTGCATTATTTTAATACATTGGGATGATACAAGGATTCATGTCCCAAAAGAGCGAACATTTTAGTATTATTGGAAATAAGATACATACATAAGTTTAGAATTTAAACATAAAAGAAAAATTAACACTATTTATTCTATTAGAAACATCCTAGCCTCTTAGATTATGCATTCATGTCACTTATAACTTAATTTTTTAATATCCTGGGAAAATGAAACATAATAAAGGGGTAAGCTCAAATGCTTAGTATGAGTAAGCAATACAGTGGAAGATAACATAAATATTAGGCATGGTGAAAAATTGAAAACACAAACCTTTACCAATAATAAACATGATCATTTTATGGAATGAATATGAGATAATTAAATTATACCATAATAAAACATAATAATGGGTATTGTACTAGTCAAATAACCAGATGATCCATCAATATTATTTCCATAATGAGGTAATGTACAATTCCGGTAATTTTGAGACATCTTGTCAAGGCCTTGGCCAAGACATCTAAACATGAATTAGGCTTCATCCAAAACCATATATCAAAATGGGAAAGGCCTCAACCAATTGCACATCTAAATGTCCCATGAGAGCTACTGACCCACCAAGGAGCAATTCTAGGCTCTACCCATCTCATATTATGTCCAATATATTCTTCATATGAAATGGTTGAAACATAACATAAACATTCTTATTAAAACAAGAAAATTAAATGTAAATACATTAAACATAGATCATGAATAGTATAAAAATAACACATCCACATGAAATCATATCACAAAACTGAAATAAAATACGGAATATTTATTTCAAAATAAATCAATTTCAAAAAAGTGTAAAATTTATCCAAGGATGTTAAAATAAATTAAATCAAAACTATTGGAGTGAAATATCTCTTTCTATTTTGAAATCAAATATGAGTCACTTAATTATAAAAGAAAACATTTATTTTTAAAATATTATTATATGAATGTAAGGGATGCATCAACAATGTTAAAAGGCAGAAAATAGATGCACCCACCATATAAGTTAAAAATAATTCTTAACTTAATTTTGTCAAAAAGGTCATAAAGTACCTTGTTTAGTAAATGACGGAAAGATTCCTTTCAAATCATATAAGGTCAAATAAGTGTATAAATGACTTTACCACATACTATAGTAAATTGTAAAAATATTTTGAAATACATTATAATGAGAACACACATGTGGATGATAAAGTGGTCCCAATAGAAACGTACATAAAAAAATCTCAGATATTAATGAGATTGTAAAATTTACCCTTACCTTGTAATTTTCCATGGTCGAGGGTATGTTAACCTATTCTTCATTGGGTTCTTCATTTTGATTTGATAAAAAGTGCTATAAAGGATGGCTCTAGGTCTAAAGGAATTCTTCTAGGATGATGGGAGGATAGTTTAGATGATATTTGGGCAGGGGATCACTGAGGCAAGTGGATTTGGTGGAGTGAATTACAAAGAAGGGAATGTTCCCTTTTACAAAAGAGGGGAGGGGAACCTTAGGGAATGATTGAAATATTAATTTATAGTAAAATAATTTTCAGGTTATAATGGCTCCAAAATTATTTATTTCAACGCTATGGTGGGGATCGGTCGAAAAAAAAATCAAAATATAGGTTATAAATAGGCTTGGGTTACCATATTAACATTATATTTTAGATTTTACTCTTAGTTGAATAGTTTAACTTTTACCATGTATTGTTCTATTATTATAGTAATTGGTTAAGAAAATTACATTAAAACGCAAAAAGAAAATAAAGTTTCAAATTAATGAATTTATATTCATTATATATGTCCTTTGGCCAAACCTTAGTTTTTCATATATATTGTATCAATTAATATCATAATATATGTTTTAAAAACCCGTTAATGTCAGTTTTGACACTATTTGGAATTTTGTTTTTATTAAAGTCATAAAAACATGATTAATTCAAAAAAATCATTGAATCAACCCTAACATGTCATATTAACCTAGAATATTATTGGAATTTATCAAAATCCTCAAATTACATTTATTTGTATATTTATAATATCAATTATCATAATCATTGATTAATATGATAATTACTGCATCATATTTGTGTCATAAATAAATTTAATTATTTAATTTATAAGAATTAATAACAAAATACCATTATGTAGGAATTATTTTTATCTTTAGAATAAATATCTATAGTCGAATTTATCTTCTGTGTAACCCTATATTAAAAAAGTTTTAGTTCTCAAACATTGAATTTAACACTTTTAAATCTTCTTTAAATAAAATAATAATAATTAACCTAATCAAATCCAAGTGGTAAAAAAGGATCATATTTTATTCCTATTGTTTTTTGTTTGAATTACACTTATACAATAGAATTAGGACATGTGTTAGGGTAATTATAATTTATTATTTTCCTTTAATCACCCTATTTATTTTTAACATTGGTAAATAAAAGTCAGAAGTTATTATTAACCAAATATTATTTTCATCTTATTAAAGCATGTTTTACATATTGATGTCAACCATGTCTCTAGGATTTTTTAAACTCAATTCACAGAAGTGGTAAAATTATGTTTTATTCAATTTTGCAAATTCTCATAGGAGATCGGTTAAAGACGGTAAATAGTTCAACAAAATTTTTATATATCCTAATTTATTATAAAATGACTCCAATTAATTAAATAGATCTTATATAGGTATTATGTATCTATTTTTACCTAATACAAATATAAATAAAATAAATAATTATTTAAATAAAAATTCAGTTTTAAACAATAACGTGGTGTTTTTAACTTTTAATCAAAAATTGAATGTTTTTAGAAAAATACCAATAATTCACTTGAAGCTAATTTTGATATTTTGAATCCAAAAATGGAGCCCATTTTGAATTATTAAATTTATAAAATTTCAAAAGTTGGGTATTACTATTCATAATAGTTAGTTTGATTGGTTGTGGTGTGTTAAATCTCCAAGTTGTGTACAATGCAAGCTACTTCATTTTTCAATAGGAAATGTACCTTAGAAGCTTGGGATGTTACATTCTCTCCTACATAAAATAATTTCATCATAGAAATTTCTAGAATATTACTAAATAAAAAGATTTAGATGGTTCTTCATCATAAGTTCCTTGGGTTCCCACATCACCTCTTCCATATTATGATTTCTCCATAGATATTTTACCAGGTGAGTCGTCCGATTTCTCATCAGATGTTCTCTTGAATAAAAAATCTCAAAAGGATCTTCACAATAAGGGATATCGGGTTCCATTTCATTTTCCTCCAAGGTGAGTACATTTGTTGGGTAAGGCATGTATATTTTCAATAGTCATATGTGGAACACATCATGTACATTGGAGAGACTTGGTTGTATTTATAAACGGTAAGCTACAACCCCAATTCCATATCGAATTTTGAGAGGTTCAACGAACTTGGGAATTAATTTACCCTTCATACGTAATCTTATAACTCCCTTCCATGGATATTACTTCAAGAAAACATGATCTCCTACCTGAAATTCCAAATACTTATATCATTTATCAGCATAACTCTTTTTCAAAATTTGAGATGCTTTGATGTGGGTTTGGATAACCATCACATTTTCCATGGATTCCTCAAGACTTTATGGGCCTACAACTTTTATTTCACAAACATCATCCCAAAAAGAAGGTGTGTGACATCTCATCCAATATAAAGCTTCATATGGAGACTTCTAAATACTTGAATGAAAGGAATTGTTATAGGAAAATTCAACGACACGTAAATACTGATCCCAAATACCTTGAAAATAAAGTGAGAAAAATCTCAACATGTCTTCTAAGGTTGTAATATTCCATTATAATTTTCCATATGTTTCAGGGTGGTAGGCTGTTCTCAAACGAAGTTCAGTATCCAGAGATTTCTATAGAGTATTTCATAATCTTGATGTGAATCGGGGATCATGATCCGAAACAATAGATTGGGGTACTCCATGAAGTCATACAACTTCTATAATATAGATACATTGCTAAACGTTCAAGTAGTAAATCATCTCTTATAGAAAGAAAATGTGCAAACTTGGTATGACGTTCAACAATAACCCATATTACATTAATTATTATAGGATTCATTGTATGTCCCGTGAACAATACCATTGTAATATCATCACATTTCCACATAGGTATGGGAAGAGGTTTCATGACTCCCCTATGATGTTTTGTTATAGCATTAATTTGTTGAAAAACCATATATCAAGGAACAAAATCCGAAAACTCTCTCTTCATGTTATCCCACCAAAAATGTTCTTTCAAATCTCTATGAATCTTAGTGCTACTAGTGTGTATAAAGAAATTGGAGCTATGAGATTCATCCAATAATTCCCTTTTCCGATCAGGTATATCGGGAACACAAAGTCTCTTCGCAAATTTCAAAATCCCATCTTCATATACGTTGTCGATCAATCACTCATCGTTCACCGCATTAATTTTCATTTGAAATTCCTCAAAAACAATCTGAGAAAATTTTATACATTCTAATAAAGTTTGTTTGCCATACATTTGTAAAAGCATTGATGTTTCACCTTCCATGTTAATTACCATATCCATCATAGCTAGATCCTTGAAAATTGGGTCCCTTTCAACTCTCTTATTGTTCAAAACTTCAAGATCCTTTCAGCTCAAAGCATCTGCCTCCATATTTTTCTTCACTGGTTGATAGTGTATTCTGCAATAATAATCCATTAGTAGTTCAATACATTGCCTTTGCCTCATGTTGAGTTATTTTATTGATAAATTATTCTTCAAACTAATTTTATGGGTATAAATATATAACTTTTCACTATTTAAATAGTGTCTCCATATCTTAAGAACAATGATTAGAGTTACTAACTCAAGATCATGAATGGTATTGTTTTTCTCCTGAATTTTTAGCTGTCATGAAGAATATACAATAACTATATCATTCTGCATATGGACATAACCATTTTCATTATATTATGAATCACTATAAATAACATTCAAATCATTCCCCGATGGTTGATTAAATATAAGATAATTGACTAATCTTCTCTTCAGTTCTTCAAAACATTCTCGACACTCTATTGTCCAAAAAGATTTAACCCCTTTACGTGTATAGAAACCAACCTTTTCATACATTACAATTACATTATTCTAAAGATAAACAACATAATATTATTAGACAAATAGGATCTAATGTTTTAGTGTCTTTGGAAAACTAGGACCAGACATAACAAATACAACATCAAGCATAATGATTTATTTAATTTCTTCTTCTTTATCTTCTTATTAGCACTTTTCCTCTCCATAGTACATGTATCCACCTGACGATATACATAAAAAGGGGTGATCTAGACTCCCATTAAGAGGATAGATAATAACACTTTATCATGTGGTGAGCATAATCATAACATGGTAAGAAGATCATGAATATGAGAGGAAGCCTAAATATAATACTTGAAATGTGGCAATTCATAAAAATGAAACATCATGTCATAGTGGTTAACTACCACACATAATTGTGAACCAAGATATAATATTTTCAACAAATCATTTATCATTTACAAATTAGATTCATCACTTTAACCAATGCATTGGAGTGCTGTATAATTCTGGGCACACCCATCACATTGGAACATTCATATTGCGCAATATAATTCTTGGCGCACCCGTCACATCATAACCTTATCATTATCATGCTTTCCAAAAAAAAACACAAATAAAAAAATTACATTACTAACCCATTGAATGGAATGGGATTCATCTCATAATATCACATTCATATGGTTTGATTTCCCAAAAGTAAGAGGTAATAACATACATGTTACAAGAACCATCCACTTTGAGTGAGAAGTAAAGGGGGTGTTCTTAAAAGAGGAGTTATTTAAGAAAACATTTTTTTGACATAAACACTAGTGAAAAACATGTATATCCCAGAAAATTAAATACAATGATGAAAAAATTATCTTTAAGGAGTAACCATATAAAAAATGGAGTGAAAGAGGGAGAACCCGAAGGAAGAAAATTGGGTTCGATATTTCCCCTAACCTTGTATCAGAATGCTTCCTTCTCCTTAATGTCCTGTATAATTACATTATATTATTTTATAAGAAATATAGATCTGTGTGTTTATTAATATGGTTCATTTTGGTTTCATTATGTTATTTTATGGGCCTTTGTATGAGTTATACAATTTTAAAACATTGTTTGAGAATGTTTGTTTTCATGGTTTTCTTGTGTGGTTCACATGTATTCTTAAATTGATATCTAGGTAGAACATGATTTAACATCCTGAAAAGATATTACATGTTATTAATGATATTAAATGAGTTTTAATGATCTTATAAGGAATAAAATTAGATTGATGTGGATGAATCATTAGATAAGAATTAAATGATGAATATTTGGGTTAATTTGGACGTTTTTTCGATCACATCGAACTTGTTTTAACTTATCACTTAGTAATATGGTCATAAGTTAGTTCCAGAACTTTAAATAGGAGAAAATACTTATAAAATGTTATGGTTCAACCATAAAAATGGATTCATGACCATATCTGATTGAATAAATTGAAGAAGAATGCATGTCGTTCTTGAAGACGGAAAATTAACACCTCATGAAAAAAGTTCTCCATAATAAAATAAAAGGAAGAGGGAAAGGGGGTTTGATGATATAATATCCCCTTATCATCATAAAATTACATTAGATTTATAATAATTGAGTCACAATTCCATGTGGATGATGATAGGTTGAAAGAGATCTAGTAATGAACTTGAACTTGATAGAAAATTAAAGGACAAGAGGGGGAGAAATTACCTCTTGGGTTCTCCTCATGAGATCTTCCTTAAGGGCCTAAGCATGGTTTTTTAATGAGAACAGAAGCTTTTGGAAGTGGGAGGGGAGATAGGGAGAATTTTTGGGCAGAGTATAGTGATGGATTGGAGCTTGAGAGGTGTTAGGAAATGATTGTGTGAAGGGTGTTATTTATATTGGAGGGGAGATGGGTTTCATAAAAATAAAATTCATTAGTTTATTATCTCATCACGTGAAAAGGAATAGTGGGTATTCCATGACCAAGAATAGTAATTGTATCATGTGGTCCTGAAACAAGTGGGATTACTTCAGCAGAATATCATTGATGACTCAATTAGTCCATTATTTAGCATTTATTGTGAATTATCAGATTCTACTATTCATAATAAAATTCAAGTATTTCTGAAAATTCCTCAAAATTTACCCCTACCATTTTTAGATTTTTAGAATCAAAAAATGAATTCCATTTTTCAAAAATATGTTTCTAAATATTATTAATTTAATATTTAATTAAAATCATAATTTACATAAAAAATTGTTTTTAAAAACTACAACTAATTTTATAGTGCTATAAAAAATTATGTAGGGTTTTATAAAATTATCTAAAAACTATAAAAAATTGATTTGATAATTAATGAACACATTTTAAGAAAATATTTTTTTTCCCTTTAAATTTATTAGTTAATTAAAATTAATTATTTATGACTCACAAAATATGATAACATTTACTAAGGTCAAATTGACACTTTTTAAGTTGTCTAAATTTTATTTAATTATTCATGGGTAAGGTTACTCTTATGTTGGATAATTTACTATTTATAAAATTCATATTACTATTCATAAGGGTATGTTACTATACATAAGGGTAGGTTACTATTCACCAAAAATTATTATTTTTTATTAGGCTCAAAATATCATCTTGAACACAACCATGTATGTCATATTTTCAAAATCCCAATCATATTACAGAAAAACTTATGTTTAATAGTCACTTATCACTTATTAGTTCATTATGTTTTGTATTCATGTTATTTTATGACATAATTATTAGAAGGGAATTTCCATTGAAAATATTTGGGTCATTACATTCTTACCCCTTAAGAAATTTCTACCCCGAAATTTCACATTACACAAGCAGGTGAGTGTACTTCTCCTTCATTGCCTTTTCGGGTTCCCAAGTTGCTTCCTAAAACATATTGTTCCTCCACAACACTTTGAAAAGATGCGTTTTCTTGTTGCGTATAACCTTATATATCCTATCCATAATCTTTACTGGTTGCTTCTCAAAGGAGAGATCATCTTCTAGCTGCACCACCTCTGAGTTTTGTACATGTGAGGGGTCTGGTATGTTCTTCCTCAGTAGTGATACATGAAACACATCATGAAGGTGATCCATATTCAGTGGAAGTGCAAGACGATACGCCCCAACTCTTATGAAGTTAATGATTTTAAAGGGGACAATATACCTTGGGATTATCTTTCCCTTCGACCAGAATCACATGAATCTCTTCCATGGATATATTCAAAGGAATACATTATCACCAACGTCGATCTCCAAGTCCCTTCGACGGTTGTTAGAATAGATCTTTTCCTAAAGTTGAGCAGCTTTATATGTTTCTAGAAGACTTGAACCTTCTCTATCATCTCTTAAGATTAGGTCTAGGTAGCTTTCTTTCTCCTGCTTCATCTCAACATGTTAGAGTTTTACATCGCTTTCCATAAAGATCTTCATACGGAGCCATCTAAATATTCTAGTGGAAGCTATTGTTGTATGAGAACTAAACTAATGGGAGATGCTGATCCCATCCATCTTTGAATTCTAGAAAAAATTATCTTAGCATATCTTAAAGCGTCTGAATAGTTCTTTCAGACTGGACATCAGTTTGGGGGTGATAGGCCGTGATAAAATTTTATTCAGTACTCAAAGCATGTTGAACGATCCTCCAGAATTTATATGTGATCCTTCGATCTCGGTTAGAGACAATTTAGAGTGGAACAACATGTAGTCTCACCACATCCTTCAGATACATCGTTGCAAGTTGTTCAAGAGATATATCTTTTCGAATAGCGATAAAATGGGCAGTCTTGTTGAGTCGGTCAACAACAACCCATATCACAATATTTACCGTCGACGTAATTGGGAGACCAATTACAAAGTACACTGTAACATTTTTTCATTTCCACATGGGTATTGGGAATGGCTACATCATACCTTTGGGCTTTTTTCGCTTATCTTTAACTTGATGACATACCAAGAACCTTGATATATATTCCGCAATCTCCTTATTTATGTTATCCCAACAGAAGTGTTCCCAGAGATCAAGGTAAATCATGGTACTCCCAGGATGGATATTGAAATTTGAACTATGTGAGTTGTCCAATAGCTCCTTATTTATTCCAGGAGATGAAGTCACACAAATCCACATTCCAAACAAAATCACACCATCATCGTAAATATGGAACTCTTGCAGCTTACCTTCCTTTACTGCAATCACCCTCTTTTGTATCTCCACATAATCCCTTTGTGCTTACTTAATCATCTCCTACATGAATGTTTGCACACTCATTTGGGCAAGGTAGGATGTATCCCCTGCCCTTAGGATTTCCAAATACATTCATTCCATATCAAAGAAGATATGGTCTTTCTAAATCTGCAACATGGATATAGTAGCATGTTCTTTTATACTTAGAACATCACCTACCGTGTTCGCCTTTCTAGGATGATAGTGAATAGAGAAATGATAGTCCTTGAATAGCTTTAAAAATATCCTTAGACGCATGTTGAGATCCTTTTGTGTGAATATATTCTTTAGGATCTTGTTGTTGGTGTATATGTCACACTTATCACCATAAATGTAGTGCCTCTAGATTTTGAAGGCAAAAATTAGGGCTGCTAGCTGTAGATCATGCGTCGAGTAGTTATTCTCATGGATCTTCAACTATCGTGAGTATTAGGCTATCACATTGTCATTTTGTATGAGTACACAAACCTAGCCTTTCATTGAAGTATCACTGTATATCAAAAATATTTGTCTACTTTTCTTTAGTGCGAGTACATGTGAAGTAATGAACCTTTTCTTTATCTCCATGAAGCTTCTCTCACATTCTTCTATCCATCTTGTTAACATAGTTAGCGGGCGTGAAAATAGGGAAAATTTTCTCCCAAGACATCAGTAGTACCCAACTAATCCAAGAAAACTATGGATTTCTGTGACATTAGAGGCCCTAGGCCATTCCTCGATCGCCCTTGTTTTTGATGGATCAATAGAAATTCCCTCACTTGTGATCACATGTCCCAAGAACGTGACTTGTTTCATCCAAAAGACACACTTGATAAACATGTCGTACTACTTCTCCTTTCTCAATGTCTCCATTACAAGTCTTAGATGTTCTTCATGATTCTACTTTATCATGGAGTAGATGAAAATATCCCCAATAATCACTAGAATTTATTTTTGAGGTAATGTCTAAAGTCTTTATACATAAAATTCATGAAAATTGCATGAGAATTATTCAGTCTAAAGAGAATAAACAAAACTCATAGTGCCCATACCATGTACGGAAGGCCATTTTCTGAATATCATCCTTCTTCATCATTACCTGATTATATCCCAAATGAAGATCAACCATTGAGAAGTATTGAGCTCCTCTTAACTGGTCAAACAAGTTATCAATCCATTGGAGATGATACTTGTTCTTTATGGTGGTCTTGATGAGTTCCCAATAATCGATACACAGTCGCATTGTTTCATCCTTCTTCCTCAAAAAGATCACTAATGTACCCCAAGGTGATGCACTAGGTCGTATGAACCCTTCGTCCAGATGCTCTTACAGCTGCTTCTTTAACTCCTCTAGTTTTATAAGAGCCATCCTATAGGGAAACATCGAGATAGGAGTAGCTCCAGGTATGAGTTCAATTGAGAACTCTAACTCATGATCCAGGGGAATTACAGGTAACTCATTAGGAAATACATCGATGTATCCCCTCACGATGGGAATTTATTCATTGTTGGCACTTTCCTTCGACTCAACCATTTGGGCAAGGAATGATTCGTCATAGGGAATCAACACCCACACCATTGATGGATTTTTTAAAGGATATTCATGATCTTCCTTGCATTTGTAGAGGAGCATGGGATGGTTCGGAATATGAAATGATATTTTCTTTTCCCAACATTTGATATGTAATAAATATAACAAGAGCCAATCCATTCCCATTATATAATCGAATTCCACCAAGGGAAGTATTACGAGATTTTCTAGAAGAATCTTCCCACATACGCCAATAGGGGAAGAGTCGAACACTTGGGTTGAAATTATTGCACCAATTGATGTTTTTATAGATATATCTACCATAAGTTTTCAAGGCTTCGATTCAATAGTTTTATCTATCTTGCAAGACATAAATAAATGCATAGGACCAGAATCAAATAAGACTTTTTCCATTCTTGAGTGAATAAGAAGTGTACCTTGTATGACCTCATTTTCATGATTCACCTCCGCTGTAGTGATGGCATAAGACATCACATATTCATTTGGCTATGGTGGTTGCTAACACTGATTACCCTCAAGAACTATAGGTTTACTGCACTAGTTTGCATAGTTCACTTGCTCCCTAGAGTTGTAGCATTGAACCATTAGTGGTTATCTCCTTTCATCAGTTACATTCTCCTTCCTTTTCGTGTCTTTTCAACACTCTTGAGCATGGTGTCCTTTTTTCCCACACTGGAAGAACTTCCCAATCCCTTTGACGCAGTTCCCATGGTGAAACATCGCACATTTTTGTCAGTTGGGTCGTTGATTTTTCATCCTAATTTTTTCATTAGATCCACCAGCTTGAAACTCCATCATTATATTCTTATCACCATAGCCATGAGACCATTATCCAACCTCCATATCCACTTTTAGAGAACATCAAACAACATCATCATAACTCCCAACATCTTGAATTTCAAGATCATTTTGAAGGTGTGGTTTTAATCCACTGTTGAATCTATAAATTTTTCTATCAATGTTAATAACAAAACCCAAAAAATACAATGAATGCCTTGTGAAATTCTCTTCATAGTTTGTGACAGATTCTCATTTTTTATATTGATCTCTATGAATTATATCCCCATCTTTGTATGAAGATTTCGGGGGACATAGTCTTCCCATTTCATCTCTTCAATTTCCTCCATTAGATTAGCGTTCTTAATCAAATCCCACCATTGAACAGCTTCTCCATATAGATGATAAATGGATAGACTCACCATCTCCATCTCAAAACAGTGAAGAACAAAAACGATCTTCTCCATGGAGTTGACCCACTATTACACATATAGTGGATCAGAAGATCCACTAAACATCGATGGTCATTGCCGCATAGAACATTCGATAGCTAGTTTCTCCCTCTTTGGTGAAAGTTGACGTCCCCCATTATTATGGTTATTGTTCATAACCTATAATAATTGGTTAAGAATCACCATTATGTTCTGAACTATACCACCCAAATCATTGGGGATGTCGTTTGGGCATTCGTTGCATTTTCCATTGATTGAGTTGTTCACCTGATTTCTCCTGGTTCCCACCATTTTCATAAATAGAAAAGGTTAGAACCAAACATAATTAAACAATTCATGAATAACTTATTCATTTAAAAAATTTATACAAAAAGCACAAAATATGGGATCCCTATGTAAATATTCATGTGTGCATATTTTTACTTAATCTCATGCTACATGTTTTCTCTAGGGTTCAGTAATCCTAATTCCCAAATTAACTAAACCTTTCCTCTGATACCAACTATTGCAACCCAACCTTTTATTACATTACTATTACATAATTATAAAGATAAACAACATAATATATTACATATAGAGGATCCAAATGATTATTGTCCTGGGAAAACTAGGACCACACATAACAAATAAAACATCAAGTATAATCATTTATTTAATTTCTAATTCCCTAGATTCGTATTGGCACTTGTTCTATCCTTAGTACATGTATCCACGTGAGGATATAAATCAAAAGGGGTGAGCTATAATCCCAGTAAGAGGATAGAGTAGAAAAATATACCATGGGGTGAACATAATCATAACATTGTAAAAAGATCATGAATATTGGAGGAAGCATAAATATAATACTTGAAATGTGGCAATGCATAAAAATTAAACAACATGTCTTAGTGGTTAACTACCACACATACTTGTGAACCAATATAGAATCTTGATCACACATCTTTTCACATTAACTCGTGAGATTAATCACTTTACCCAATGCATTGGAGCCCCGTATAATTTTGGGCGTACCCGTCACATTGAAACATTCATATTGTTGTATATAATTTAGAGCACACCCGTCACATCATAACATTATCATCATCATGCTGGACACAAAGAAAACATATAAAAATTGTAAATAATCAACCCTTGTAATGGAATTGGTTACATCTCATAATAACACATTCATAAGCTTTGGGTTCCCAAAAGTAAGAGGGAATATCATACACGTTACAATAATCATCCACTTTGTGTAAAAAGTAAAGGGGGTGTTCTTAAAAGATGAGTTCTTTTGGAAAACAATTGGTTTGACATAAAACCCAGTGAAAAAATGTATATCCCAAAAACATATTCACAATGATGAACAAAATTTCTTTACGCAGTAACCATATCAAAAATTGCGTGAAAGAGGGAGAACTTGAAGGATGAAAATTGAGTTCGAGATTTCCCCTTACCTTGTATCTGAATGCTTCCTTTTCATTAGTGTCCAATATAATGACATTGTATTCATTAATTAGAAATCCATAGCCTTGTGTATATTAATATAGTTCATTATGGTTTCATTATGTTATTTCATGGTCCTTTGAATGAGTTATATAGTCTTAAAACATCGATTGAGAATGTTTGTTTTCACGGTTTTCTTGAGTGGTTCAATTGTATTCTTAAATTGATGTTTGGGTAGAACATGAGTAAACATCCAGAAATTATATTAAAATTTATTATTGATATTAAAAGAGTTTAAATTATATTATAATGAATCAAATTATATCCATGTATATGAATCATTAGATAAGAATTAAATAATGATCATTTGGGTTAATTTGGAAGCTTTTTCGATCACAACAAACTTGTTTTAACATATCATTTAGTAATATGTTCATAAGTTAGTTCCAGAACATTAAATAGGAGATAATAAATATAAAATGTTCTGGTTAAACCATAAAAATGGTTTCATGACCAAATATGAAGGTATAAATGGATGAATAAATCATGTCGTTCTTGATGGTGAAAAATTAACATCTCATGAACAACATTCTCCTTAATAAAATAAAAGGAAGAGGGAAAGAGGGTTGGATGATATAATAACCCATTATCATAATAAAATTACAGTATATTTATAGTAATGGATTTATAATTCCATGTGGATGATGATAGGTGGGGAGAGATCAATAAATGAACTTGATCATGAAAGGAAAATAAGGGAGAAGAGGGAGAGAAATTGCCTCTTGAGTCCTCCTCTTAAGATCCACCTTAATGAACATAAGAATGGTCTTTTGATGAGACAAGATGCTCTTTGATGTGGGATAGGGCCTAAGGAGAATTTTTGGGTAGATTTTAGAGATGGATTAGATCTTGAGAGGTTTGAGGAAATGAGGTTTTGAATGGTGGTATTTATAGTGGAGGGGAGATGGGTTTCCTTAATATAAAAGTCATTAGTTTATTATTTATTCACAAGACAAGGAATAGTGACTATTTCATGACCAATAATAGTAGTTTTATCATATGATCCCGAACCTAATGGGCATAAAACAGAAAAACATCATTTATGACTAAATCAATCAATTATTTAGCATATATTGTGAATTATCGGATTCTACTATTCATAAAAATTCAAGTATTTCAGAAAAATTCCAAAAATTTACCCCTACAATTATTCAATGTGTAGAATCCAAAAATCAAGTCCATTTTTAAAAAATAATTTCCTAAATATTATTAATTTAATATTTAATTAAAATCATAATTTACTTAAATAACTGTTTTTAAAACTAAAATTGATTTTATAGTGATTTCAAAAATTATGTAGGGTATTATAAAATTATCAAAAAACAATAAGACATTGATTTGATAATTAATGAATAAATTTAAAGAAAATTCTTTTTTATCCTTTAAATTAATTAATTAATTAAAATTATTTATTTTTGTCTTACAAATTACCAAAATGGTTACTATGGTCAAATTGTCACATTCTAGGATGTCTAAATTTTATTTCATTAGTCATGGGTAACGTTACTCTTATGTTTGATAATTTACTATCTATAATAGTAAAATTACTATACATAATGGTATGTTTCTATTCATAAGGGAATGTTACTATTCACGAAAAATTATTTTTGTTTTATTAGTCTCCAAAAATCATCTTGAACACAACTGTGTATGTAATATTATCAAAATTCCAAACACTGTAGTGACAAAGTTTTTTTTAAAGGTCACTTATCACTTAGTAGTTCATTAGGATGTGTATTAATGTTATTTTATGACATAATTATAGGAAGGTAATTTCCTTTGAAAAAATTTGGGTTGTTAAAACATGTGAGATTTGTTAATGGGTTAACCAATCTGGAAAATTTATGGACAAAGTGCCGATAATAACTAGCTAAACCAACAAAATTGCATTCCTCAGTCATTATCGTCCATGTTTTCTATTCATGGATTTTCTTAGTCTTTGAAGGATCAATATATATTACATCCTTGAAGACAATATGTCTATGAAAAGAAATCTCCTGAAGCCATAATTCACACTTTCTAAACATCCCATATAATTCATTTCTTCTAAGAGTCATTAGAATAACGCACAATTGATTTTCTTGATCTTCGTAGATTTTGGAGTATACCGAAATATAATTAATAAATAAAACTTCAATGTCATCATGATATTCCATGAAAACTCTATTCATTAGATCCCAGTAGATAGAGGATTTATTATTCAATCCAAAATGAATTACTTTAAACTCGTAATGCCCGTACCAGGTTCAAAATGTTGTTTTCGGAATATCTTTTTTCTTTACACACAACTGATGATATCCAAATAGTAGGTCAATATTTTAAAAATATTGAGCTCCCGGAAGTTTTTCAAATAAATCAACAATGTGATGTAGGGGACACTTGTTCTTTATTGTTTTATCATCGATCTCCCAGTAGTCGACGCACAAACTCATATATCCATATTTATTCTTAACAAAGATAACATGCAATCCCCATAGAGAAACACTAGGTAGTATAAATCCTTTTTTACTCAACACCTCTAGTTGTTTTTTTAGTTCCACTAATTCCACAGTGGCCATTCTATAAGGTGTAATTGATATAGGGATTGAACCAGTAATTACGTTACTAGAAAACCCAATTTATCATTCTGGAGGATGTCTAGGTTAATCCTTTGGGAACACATGAACATATACATTCACAATAGGTACATCCTCTATTTGAACATTCCTCTCCTAACAAACATTTATTTCAATATCTTCCTCCACAACAATGGAACATAGTAGAGAAACTAGAAGTGTGTCTCGAAAAGAATCAGATGGTGATGTTTCTACACTATAGATATGTTACTCCTTATCAACATCGAGAATTGTAACTTTCTTCTTCTTACAATAAATTCTTGAATCATGGTCTGAAATCCAATCCATAAATAAGATTATATCAAATTAAATCATGGTTATGATGATGATATCAGCTTATAAATATCATTTATATGCCTTAATGTGGATTGATTTTTAAAAAATTTATGAAATTATACATCCCTTAAGAGTTTTCACTAAATACTCCCTTGTTAAATAAAATTGGAAATATCTAATTTTCATAGAAAACTAGGAAGATATGAAACAATGAAATGATCCCTAATCAAATAAATCATAGGATAAACATGAGGATACCATTGAATTACCTACCACACATATTTCAGAGCTTCAAACACAGCAGTGGTGATCTCATAAGATTTCCTTGATCCATTGTCTGTTTATAATGTTGGTTTCCCTAAAAATAAATACATTCATTTGAATAATGTCCCATCCCTCTAAAATTGTAGCATTGAAAATTGGTAGCTTCATTATTCCTCATACAATCACTAGGGAGATGTAATTTCTATCCACAATTTTAGCATACTCATTTTCCATTTAGACAGTCACCAGGGTGCTTCCATCAACAATTATCACATGGTAGAAATTAAACTCTTCCCTTCTTCCCTATTTCCTTATTACCTTTTGCTGAGTGCTTAGTAGATATCTTCTTCTCTTTCTTTTAATTAATGTTGTAAGACATGGGGATTTCCTTTTCTATCTTGATATCACATGAGACAATATCTTCATACAATTTGAAGGATTGTGAGACTAATGATCGACGAATAAATGGTTTTAACCTATAAGAGAATAAATCTATCATACTCATTGGGTTACGTGTATAATATAATGTATTCCTTGCTATCCTTGTAATGATAGCAACATACATTGAAAAATTATCACCCTCCTACTGCTTTGGATTGCAAAATTGTCTTTCAATATCTTATCAACGGTCATGAGGAATGTATTTTTCTATGAATAGTTCTTTAAACTCCCTCAATTCCATATGTTATACTTTGTCACCATATTTTGTGTTCTGAATCAATGAGCAACAATTATCTTCATCTCCCATGAGGTGATAAACTTCCATGAAAACATCTTAACTTTCTCTACTCCCCAAATGATGACATATTTTTTCTCTAAGGAACTTATCCAATGTTAAAATAAAAATGGATTTCTAGTCTAATTGAATGTTGGTGGTTGTTTCTTTATAAAGTAGTCTAACATTTATCTGCCATGTTGTAGATAAGGATGCTCCATATAGGTAAGGATATTATTCATATCCAGTGTGAGTTTTCCCAGTATGGTGATAAGATGATCAACACCAGTTTCATCACAAACTCCGCTATAATTATCTTTATTGGGAGGGTAATCCCTACATGGGTTACATGCATAGATTCAATTTCCATTCGTTCCCCTAAACACATTTACTAAACAATATCATACACTATATTAGTTTTTTAATCACAATACATAATTCCAAACATATAAAAAACATAACATAAATTGAACAGTTTATGGATATAATCCATAATCACAAAAATGTTTTCCTTGAGGAGGTATATAATCATAAATCCTTCAAACTGTCTTGTAAAAAAATGTGAATTATCCCAAGAATATCCCTCGGGAGAGTCGTAAGAAATAGTAAAGCAAGGACCATTGTCATGTACCAGGATACCCAGGGTCAAGCCTGAAACTCGTTGTTGGATTTTTCACTCCTAGGTAAATTTGTGAGAGAGCCACCTCTACCTGCTCGTATCCCGATAGGGATTTATTGCTCAGAAAATACACAAAATATCTACATTACCAAAATTCGATGAAGTTCATCAATACTAATCCTCAAATTCTATCTTAGGGTAATGTTCTCGAATAAGAGTTTATCTAAATCGAGCATCTATTGTGTGTACTTAACTTCTTCTAATACCAACTGTAACGACCGAACCCCAGTTACCCAGAGTCGGTGCATTATTTTAATACATTGACATGATATAAGGAATAATATCCTGAAAGACCGATTAGTTTAGTATTATTGGAAACACGATACATACATAATTTTGACATTACAACTTAAAAAGAGAAACATCACTAATTATTCCATTATAAAAACCCATGGCTACTAGATTACGTCTGCAAGTCACTAATAACTAATTTCTTCACATCTTGGGAAAATGAAACATAAGATATGGGTGACCTCAAATGCTTAGTAAGAGTAATAAATATAGTGGAAGATGAGATAAATATTATGCAAGGTGAATAATTGAAAACACATGACATTACACAAACTTTACATGAACAAATTATGGTAGGAATGTGAGCATAGTAAATAATTCCATAATAAAACATAATCATGGGTATTCAACTAGTCGAATAACCACATGAACCATCAATATTATTTTCATAATGACAGAATGTATAATTTTGGACCTTATGAAACATATTTTCAAGGCCTCAACCTAGATATATAAACACTATTTATGCCTTTCCCAAAACAAGATATCAAATTGGGAAAGTCCTCGACCAATTCCACGTCTAATTATCTCATGAGACCAACTAGTGCTCTGAGTAGCTATAGCGGGATCAACCCATCACATAGCAAGTCCAATACAACACTCATATGAAATGGTTAAAATATAACATAAACATTCATATTAAAACTAGAAAATAAATTGTAAATACATTAACCATAGCCCATGAATGTTATAAAAATAACACATCGACAGTAAAACAATAACTAAACCATAAATACAATATAAAATATTGGTATCATAATAAAAAAAATGTGTAAAATTTATCAATGGATATTGACATAGATGAAATCAAAAAATTTTGAGTGAAATTTATCTTTCTATTTTGAATTCATTTAAGAGTCACATAATTAGAAAAGAAGACATTTCTTTAGAAAATATTCTTATAATCTTGTATGTGATGCTTTGACGATGTCATAATGGTGAAAAATAGTTGCGCCCACCGTATATGTTAAAAGAAATTTATTACCTTAATTTTTGCTAAAATATCATAAAGTACCTTGTTTGAAAAATGACAGAAAGATTCTGTTCAAAACATATAATTTAAAATATTGGTATAAATAGCGTTAACCCATAGTCTATTAAATAAGAATTTTTTTTGAAATACCTTTTTAAGAAAACATGAATATGGATTATAAAAAGGTATCGATATATACTTATGTATATACTACCTTGGACAATAAAAATATTTTGAAATTAACCATTACCCGGTACTTTTACTAGGTAGATGGTAAGTTAAACTCCTCTTTTTCATGTTATTCCTTTTGATTTGATAAAAATTCCTCCATAGGTTAGCTTTATGACCAAAGTAAGGCCACTAGGATGAAGGGAGGATAGTTGATAAGATATTTGGGTAGGGTTTGGCAGAGTAAAATGGCTCTGGAGGAGTTAATTTGAGGGAAGGGAATGCGCCCTTTTATAATAGAGGTGAGGGGGACCTTTGGGAAATACTGAAATATTATTTTATAATAAAATCATTTTCGGGTTATAATGGTTAAAAAATGATTTATATAGAGGAAAAGCATGGGATGGGTCGAAAACATCTCAACCAATAGGTTTTAAACAGGTTTGTGTTACCATATTAACCATATCTTTTATATTTAACTCATAGATAAATAATTTAACTTTATAGTGTATTCTTGTATTATAATAATAATTGGTTGATAAACATACTATAAAAAGAAAAACAAATCTAAAGTGGTTCATTAATGATATGTGAATCATTATATATGTAATTTTCCTGAATCTTATATATTTACGATTATTATATCAATTATAAATAAAATATTTGTTTTAAAAATCCTTTTATGTCAATTTGGACACTATTTGGTTTTCTGTTTTTGTTAATGTCATAACATCATGATTACTTAGAAAACAATTAATTAAATAAACCCTAACATGTAATGTTAACCTTGAAAATGAGTGTGATTCATCAAAAGTAAAAAATCACATTTATTTGGATATTTATAATATCAATTATTTTAATCTTTCATTACTAAGGTAATTACTGCATCACCATTATGTAATAAATAAATTTAATTATTTAATATCTAAAAATTATAAATAATATAAAATTATGTATGAAATCATTTTATCATTATAATTGAAATTTATAGTCGAATTTATATTTTTTTAAAGGTTGGGGCCGAAGCCTCATTTATTATTTAAATCAAATCAATGACCTCTTTTAACTGGGTTGAGGGAGACCCATTAAATAACCCGAAGGCCCAGTGGGAATTTAGACCATTACATGGACCATATGCCCAAATTTTTGGCCTAAGGATCATTCTTTGAATTGTACTACTACAGTACTACGCCTTCTATAGTACTGCACAGTATCAGTCGTTGCTATAGTTCCCTCCTGCCACTACAGTTACCTGTCACCGCTACAATGCTTGTCATTGCTATAATGACACCTCTACTATTGTACACAATAGCATTGCTACAGCAACCTGTGCCCAATGGGTTTTGAACCCCCATTATTTATATCGTATTAAGGGTTTGTTAACACTAAGCCAAAACCCTACTACATTTTAGAATTTATCATGTCTGTAACCATATATTAAAAATGGTTTAGTTATGAAACATTGAATTTAACACTTTTCACTCTTTTTTAAATAAAATAATAATAAATGTCATAATCTAATATAATTGATCCCAACAGATAATATTTTATTCATAAGTATGTTTTTGGTCAAATTACACTTATCCAATATAATTAGGACATGTGTTAGGGTAATTATTATATCATTTTTACCTTTAATTACATTATTTACTTTTTAATGTGGTAAATAAATTTCAATTGTTATGATTCACCAAAAATTATTTTCATCTTATTGAACCATGTTTTACATACTGATTTCAACCATGTCTCTTGGATTTTTTAAATTCAATTGACATAAGTGGAAAAATTATGTTTTATGCAAATATGCAAATGCTCTTGGGAGGTGGGTAAAAAAACGTAAAATGATAAATAAAATTTTTATATATCTAAATATATTATAAAATGACTATAATGAATTAAATTGAACTTATATAAGAATTATTTATATATTTTTACCTAAAATAAATTTATATAAAATAAAAAATTATTTAAATAAAAAGTCGATTTTAAACAATAACGCAATGTTTTTCACAATTCATCAAGAATTGAATGTTTTCAAATAAATATCAAAAATTCACTCTATGATAATTTCGATATTCATAATCCAAAAATGAAGTCCATTTTTAATGATAAAATTTATAAAATTTCAAAAAGTGGGTATTACTATTCATGAAGGATAGTTTTATTTGTTGTGGTGTGTTAAAAATCCATGTTGCGTACAAAGAAAACTTCTTCACTATTAAAAGGGAAGCACACCATAGAAGTATGGGGTGTTACAGTTAATATAAAAGTAGTGGAACTTGTTTATAATCCATTTTTGGGTGTATCTATCCAATGTTTGGGGTAAATTATCTATTTCACAGGAATGTGAAATCCATGTTATGTATTACTCTTGTCAAATTTGATATACATTCACCGTTAGTTGAGACACATGATATGTGACAGTTATTTACATTATTTCGACAAAGAATTTGATTTTATTATAGCATGGTGAGATATAGGAAATTGAAAATAACACATGAATCATTATAGGAACCTACGAATCACATTCCATTCATATTTTAGGCTCTATATGTGCATTTGTATTCGTTAATTTCCTATGTTTCATGAGATTTCATAGTGATCCGTGGTTGATTAAATGTATTTAAAGGATTCTAACATCTTTTATAGGGTAAGGAGTTAGTTATTTAAATATTAAAAATCAATACATATAGTGTTTTTATATATCGGTTTGTGATTTCATCTTCAATGGATACTTTATACACATGTATGTTATATGACACTTGGTACATGAGCCTCCCTTTTGTCGTGATTGAGTAAATTATAGATTTAATTCATGAGGTTTATGGGACCTTATTGATTAGAATGTGTAATCTACCATGTAAATTAATCATATATGACATGCTACATTATGAGACCTGATGTAGATGGTGTTGAATTAAAATTAAATGGTTGTTTTTTTCAACGATATGGTGTATGGGCCCTCAATCAATGGGAATCGTTGTCCATTATAATCGATCCTTCACATATATTTACATGTAAATGTTAAATAACAAATTATAATAAAATAATTTTAAAATGAAATGTTTTCCCACAAATTAAGAGGCAAAATATAATTGAACCTTAACCTAATGAATTCACTATAATCAAACACAAACACTTACCAATACACTAGCCATTTATGTAGTATTTTGGGGAAATATTCATTGTGTGGTGAGCCCTTCTTCTATGATCCTTGTCATACAATGCTTCTATATGTTTCCAAATCATTTTTAGGTTTTTTGGTGACATTTTTAGTGGTATTCAAGCATGAAAACTGTGAGTCGTGTGCTAGGAAGTTGCAAATGACCATGATCTAGAGATTGTGGGCCCTGAGTAGCGAGTCTTTCTTAATGGAGTTCCCCTTGAGTCACCAACTAGGAAAAATAAACTAGTAACTGATTCATAGAAACATGGGGGTATCTAGAAATTCATACAGACCGTGGGGGGTGCTCCAAGACCTAAGAATTTTATGTAAAATATGATTGGTGAGTTATAGTATGAAACATCCTCCAATATTTTTTGGGGATGGTGGCCCAAAGGTTTTTCATTCATGATTGGAGTCCTATCTATATATTTTCAGGCATTTTGATACTCCTCCATATAGTAGGTTCAAACATTCCACCAATATTATATTTTATCCAGGAAAACTAGTTGGATGTGATTACCACAGTTGGTCATCATCATGGTATGGTTTTAGTGTACATGAAAACTTCCTTCTATGATTACCTGATTCCACAGATGATGATAAGAACATAAGAAAGATATTTAATTAATCAACAGTCGGGTGATATGTCTTTTATGAAAGATTAAGCATGTTTTAATAGGATTGACCTTTGTTCACTTCTTCTATTAGGTGATGAGTTGTCATATGCTACATGCATCCAGGACTGGCTAAGTTAAATCATTCATATTTTGCATAATTCCATTCGAACACCTAATTATTTATGTATCATATAAAATTCCCTTATTACTATGATAAAACTAAGGGAATGTGATAGTTATAGGCACAAAGGTTCTGTATTGTGAGATGGAAGTAGTTCTTCTGGTAGCAATGTGACAATGTAGACCCCAATATCCCATTGTTAGAAATTATTTTATTAAAATGGAATATATAATTATATATATATATAGAAGATAAAATTTCCACATGTTGATCAGTTGAGTAGTCTTGAATATCGTTATATGTACATATTCCCCTTATTACATTTCAAATTAAAAATATAACAATGAAGAGGAAACATAATATATTCCTTGATATTTTTTCAATGAAATAATCATCATAACCTATGTAAGGAAAAAAATAAAAGGGTGAGATGAATTGATAATTATGGGTTATATACAGTTGAAAAAATATCAATAATTATTTAATAATAATTAGTAAGTGATATTAAATTTATCATGGTAAATAAATTAAAACACCATCCCATTAGTTACACAACTAAGAATGAAATTGAATCTATATATTTTTTAAAAGTGAAAATTAGATTTATAAGAATAAATGAATACAAAATGAGGTGAATTCATAATTATTGGACATCATTTATCTAAAACATAAACTCCTGCCATCGAGAACGTTCAAAGGGAGATTTATGTTTATGGGTAGAAACCCATCCAATTCTTCTTAAAAAAACATGAAGGGTCTCTCAAAATCTATTTTTTCTCATGAGACATGTTGATGAATCAACGTGATATATAAAATTAGAACCCACCCATCACTACATGTAGAAAGAATTATTTAAACATATAATTAATTCATGAACAAAATACCAAATCGATATATAATTATTGAGTAGAGGATTTATATTTATCAATATTTCCAACTATCAAAAAAAATTACAAGTAAAGAATATATATAAAAATAATATATTGATTAGAAAATAATCTTATAGATTATAAAATAAATATGGAAATATAATGAATCTATGAATTAATTATGATAATAAATAAATGGTTTAGTATATGAAGGATATAAGTGATGAATATGGCATACGTCCCAAAGAACTAATCTGAGACGAAAACTCCATACCATCTATCTGAATGTGTTTTTCACATGTACATATTAAAATAGATAATAAAATTAGATTCAATAATTACTATATTTATAACTACTTATAAAATTTATTTTATTATTATCAATCTATTAAGTTAATTAATGGGTATTTCAATGAGTTATAATGTTTAATTTCAATTTTCTGGGACCATTTGACTCATTCTTTTATGGATGCTTCCCATGGCTATATTTATGGGTTTTATTTTCTTGTGGAAGGAAGACAGTAGAAGTAAAATTATATAGTTTTAATGACTTATATAATATTAAATGGTCTAATATATTATATAGTTATTTGGTGAGATCATTATACATTATAAAAAATTGATGAAAATATTTTCATTAAATTTTACAGTTTTTAATACCATCATAACTTGTATTATTTTATTTAATGTTTTGTATATATGTTTGTTAGAGAACATGACATACCTTATAATTTTTATATTAAAATATTATTTGATTAGAATAATTGTTTTCTCAGAATCATTGATGGTGGTAATGGAAATTGAAAAATCATCATCTAAGAAGGGGTTAAAAGACTCATGGCAAATGATGATTTAATTTTTAGAATAAAAGGAATAGATAAGAGATTGGATGATGCATATTCCACTAAGACAATAATATTATAATATATATGAAATAAAAATAGGTAATCATTATTATCACGGATAATGGTATGTGGGGAGAGGGTCAAGAAAGAGAATAAAATAAAAGAGAAAGAAAGATAATTTTACCTCTTGAATATTATCTTATTGGGAACATCATTGTGAAAATTGGATTTGGACTTTTGGAAAGACCATAGGTTCCTAAACCAATGGAAGATAACTATGAATGAAATTTTGAATAATTTAGAAAATTTTAATAGCTAAAAATGTCCGAGGAAAAGGGATGATTATGGGTGTTATTTATAGGTGTAGAAGAAGAGTGTTTTCTTATTATTTTATTCATTAGATTATTATTTTGTTTCAATACTATCAATAGTGTTGTTAAAAATGATTAAAAATAGTAAAAAGATAACAATTTTTGAAAATAACTACTTATAAAATCATCCATATATCATCCATGACACAAAAATTTATTTGTTTAGTGTTAAATAATGTAAAATACTATATTTAACTATTCATAAAAAAATCATCACTTTTATACAAACCATAGTAATAAAATATACCCATTGTTCGATGGGAAAATTTAAAACATGAAAACCTTTTTAAGAAATTTTTTTGAAATGTTTATGTTCATTATTTAATTAATATTAAATAATTTTGTAAAAATAACTATTTTAAAATTAAATATAATTTTTTCAAACACAAAGAAATAAAATATGGCCTAATAAAATTTTATTATAATTATTATAAAAAAAAATTATTTATGAATATAATTTAGGAAAATAATTTTTCATTTAAATAATTATATTAATTATAAAAAATTAAATTATCATTTACATTTATCAATATAACCAACACTAAATATAAAATTTCTAGAAAAATTATTTACCTATTCCATATTATAATATATCTTATTTTCACTTATGATATAAGTAAAATTAATTTATAATAACATAATATGGGACAATATTCTAATAGAAATAACACTATTTCTAATGACCACATTATGTTTCTAACATTCAAGTTAAAATAATAATAGTTAATAGTATATAAAATTTCATTTGACCACAATGTTGCATGAAACATATACTATCAAATAAATTGAATTCATTTTAAATGATAGATACCATAATGTCATGGGGTTTTATATTAATCCCTCCAATAAAAGATTAATGCATGAAATTTTTCATAAATAATACCCTATTAACATATGAGGGTGGTTTTTCTTCATAACATTAACAGATTCCCGCATTTATTCTTCCATTTATGGTTTCTAAATAGATCTTTTACCAATCACATCATCTAATTTCTCAATCCTTTCTCTATACATACTTAAATCTCGATGGGGTATTTATAGTAAGAAAAATTAGGTTAGTTTTATATTTCCACATAAGTGGGTATATGTGGTCGGTCTATTATCTAATTCCTTAACAAAGATATTTGGAACACATATTAGACCTTTGACATACATGGTGGAATTTATAAACGATTAGCTATGTATACTATTTATTGAAGATATTTGAATAGTCTGATGTACCAATTTATCAGTTTCCCTTTATTACTAATCTTTATTACTCTTTTCCATAAGGATTCATTCATATAGACATGATCTCTCAATTGAAATTAAAAATAACTTCCCTTATTTATAGCATAAATCTTTTTCCTACATTGATTTTGTTTAATGTGAGCCTATATATTCTTTAACTTATTTATGGATTGTTCAATATTCTATTGTCCTATAAGTGTCCATTCAAAAAATTCATCCTAAAAAGATTGATTATGAGATCACATTCCATATAATGATTCATATGTCGCGATGTGAATACTAGAATGGAAACTAATATTGTGGGAAATCTCTATGAATGGTAAATTCATATTCCACATAACATGAAAGTCATGTGATAATGTTATAAATATGTATTCAAATATAATATTAGTCTATTACAGAGTTCCATTAGTTTTATTGTGATATGAAATACTCAAAAATGGGTGAGTATTCAAATACTTCTGAAGAATCCTATATACTTTTGCTGTAAAATGGGTATCTCGACCGTACACAATCGATAGAGGTGAATCCTAAATTCATAAAACCTAATTCATATAGAGTCATTCTAGGCAATGAAGAGGTAAATCATTAATTATAGAAAGGAAGTGATCTGATTTAGTATGTAAATAAATAATAACCTGAAGTACACTGTGTTGCATTTGTTGTCAATGAGGTATGTTGTTGTCAAGGAATGAATGGATGGATGTCAAGGAGTTTCAATATGTGAATGACAAAGGATGTGATGTTGTTGGTGAGGAAAGGAGAATGGCCATGGTACTAAGAGGCATGTCACTTAGTATATTCACTATGTGACATAGGATGTAGTGGTTGAAACATTCTCCATGGAAATCTGACGATTGTTGAGCTGCTCTTTAAGTTCTAAGAACTTGTATCATCTAGATACAAAGTCACAACAATGTTTAAAGACCATGCATTGTACTGACAATGCATGAGGAGATGAAGATGATCCATCAACAATCTCTAAGTGGATGAAGTGAATTAATGAAGTCCATGCACTATCACATAGTGCATGTGAATTAGAAGAAGTTCAAATTTGATCTCTGATTAGATCAACATCGAGAATTGAAAAGTTATGTGATTCAGGAGTTCGGTTGATGAAGATCCTTGAGATATCTATCCTAAGTAGAAAATGAGATGATGAAGAAGAATTATAAATTGAGGAGTTCATTCTAATCAAGAAGATTAATGTTTGAATTCTCAAGAAGAAGATGAAGGCGAAGAATGGCTTCAAGGGCATGTGGCATTTGGCTTATACTCATAGGAGAACTTTGTATTTGACAAAGTTCCTCATTCTTTCCCTTAGCCAAAAAATTGTCCAGCCAAGGACACCTTGAGGGTTCAACCCCAAGGCACATGTGGGCCTAAGGCGCCACGCCCAAGGGGGAACCCGTGGGGCAAACCCAAGGCAGAAGAAGCCACGCAGGGGAGTCAAGCCTGTGCAGCATGGGCGCCAGGATGCGCGCCCGAGGATGCATAGTGGGCACCAGAGGCGCGCCCGAGTGGCAGGGGTGGGCGCAAGAGTGCGCCCGCTAAGAGAACACGGTGCGGGGTGGCACCGTGGAGGGAGGAGTTCAACCGAGCATATGGCGGCATCGCTTGGGTGATAAGCCACGGAAAAACCATGCTCCGTTTCGATGTGGGACGCGGAAAAATCTCCAGGAGCGGATCCTGGCCGCACGATTGATCGCGCGCCAGATCTCGGCCGCCCATCTCATCGCGCCGCTCCCATTCAGATCCATGCAGTTGAAGACTATTTTATCGCCTGATCGGACGGCTCCTAGGCGTCTTCTTCCCCGAGCTCGCACGAGGCCACCCGCGAGTCCACCTTCGAACCAGGTGCCTCCCGACGACAGAATTTGAGTTCCCGGCCACCGTTGATCGAGCCGAAGTGTCTTTCGTGATCGTCTGAGCCTACTGAACCTAACGATGAAATAAAATAATCATGCATGCAAGGTGATGAGGAATTCGAGGTTGGCCGAAGCAACCGGAGGTGCGAGGCCATGATGGTTTATGTTTTTCATGGATTATCCTTAACCGAAGGCCATGCATGCGTTCTAAGTCGCATGCACGTGGAGGAGAAAAATAAAGAAGAAAGAACTCGTGTGTGAACAGAGAGAAAGAAAAACGTGATTTGCGGCTTGCGTTAAAGGAAGCATGGCCGCCAGGATTCACGCCCGAGGATGCATAGTGGGCGCCAGAGGCACGCCCGAGTGGCAGGGGTGGGCGCAAGAGCGCGCCCGCTAAGAGAACACGGTGTGGGGCGGCACCATTGAGGGAGGAGTTCAACCGAGCATATGAAGGCAGCGCTTGGGTGATAAGACGCGGAAAAACCGCACTCCGTTTCGATGTGGGACGCGGAAAAATCTCCAGGAGCGGATCCTGTCCGCACGATTGATCGCACGCCAGATCTCAGCCGCACATCTCATCGCGCCGCTCCCGTTCAGATCCAGGCCGTTGAAGACTATTTGATTGCCTGATCCGACGGCTCCGAGGCGTCTTCTTCCCCGAGCTCGCACGAGGCCACCCGCGAGTCCACCTTCGAACCAGGCGCCTCCCGATGACGGAATTTGAGTTCCCGGCCACCGTTGATCGAGCCGAAGTGTCTTTCGTGATCGTCAGAGCTCTCCTGAAACAACACAGCAAGTCAAGAAAAGTACCCAACAATTAGAAGGACTGAAAAGGTCAAGATTTGTGGGTCAGTGTTGGTGTTGTAATAAGTATGGGCACTGTGCAAAGAATTATTGGTACAATCCACTGAATATTAAAGCACAAAGGAAGCCCATGCCTAGGGGGAGAATGCCAGAAGGAAAGAAGCAACATCCACAGGTCCAGAGTCATTTGTTTACTGCTAACAGATTTGGATTGCTTGATAACATTTGGGATGTGTGCAAAAGTGGTCAAATAGATACATGTCAATCTCCAACTGTATGCAGAGCTCAAAAGAAGAAAAGATCACAGAACCTGGCTAAAATGGAATCCTTGGGAAGCAAGCAGAAGAAAGTTGAAGATGCTCCCAAGAAGATTTTTTCAAAGGAAAAGAAGTCCTTGGAGTCTAAATCCAAGAAGGGTGATGCATCCAGAAGGACCACCAAGAAAACATGCTTCTACTATGGAAAGAATGGAGACACCATCGAACTTTGTGAACAAGCCATGGAATTGAATAGAAGCAGACTGGACTCGAAAAGACAATCAATACAGAAGAAGCAGAAGGGGTTGATTGAAGACAAGTTGCCTAAGAAAGGTAGCTTGAAAGCATTAAAGGAACCATGTGGAATTTCCAGAATTGAGGCCACACTTCCAAGTGACTTACTAGTCATATGGCCAAATCAGTTGCAACTTTCCAAAGATCTACAAAGAGCTGAAGATGAAGTTCTGGCAATTGCTAAGGAAAAAGGGAAGAAGAAGATTTCACGTGAATATGTATTGAGATCCACACCAGAACAAACATCATTGATGATTAGATGTTCATGTTTGAAGAATGGTGAAAATGGGACATCTCGGTTGAGAGAATCTTCTCAACCTTGTTGTTCACATTGATGAACCAAGGAGGTTACATCTTATTCCCTAATCACTTGTATTTACATGTGCTAACACTGCAGGGAATTGAAGATGATGATCATTCTCAGTTGGACGATGGTTTTGGAAAGAATGGAGTGCACCCCTTAAGGGGGAGCCAATCTGAAGAAGATGGGATTCTTAGATTAATACCATCTTGAGAAAAGTGAAGGTATTCCAATCATACATTCATCCCTTGTTTCTTAATTGAGTTTATCTTGTTAATTAAGGGGGAGTATTTATTGAAGACAAATGGTTGAAAGGGGGACCATTATCTTTGCACTGAACTTTCTAATTAGTCTTGTGAAGTATGTGCAGGATTTAGCAATTTATTGTTATATCTGAAAAATTTCAAACCCCCAAGCATGATCTCACATGTGTAGAGAATTATGGATAGCTTTGAATTCCTTGGTCATATCACTCTTTTTTTCTACACCGGGTTAGCCCAAGTAGACTTAGAGCTGATTTACTAAAGGTTCATTGCTCAAGTGAACATGTGACATCATCCCTCTCTGAGTGTTTTTCAAGAAAATACTTTTCAAAGGGAGGAAGAGATTTTTAAAAGAGAACCACACCACACCTTTGCATTTGATTTCCAATAAGGGGGAGAAAAGATTGGCACACATATTGACCCTTTCATATGTGATGAAGAAGTGTATTGACAACAAATACAAAGGGGGGTATTGAAGTACACTGTGTTGCATTTGTTGTCAATGAGGTATGTTGTTGTCAAGGAATGAATGGATGGATGTCAATGAGTTTCAATATGTGAATGACAAAGGATGTGATGGTGTTGGTGAGTAAAGGAGAATGGCCATGGTACTAAGAGGCATGTCACATAGTAGATTCACTAAGTGACATAGGATGTAGTGGTTGAATCATTCTCCATTGAAATCTGACGATTGCTGAGCTGCTCTTTACGTTCTATGAACTTGTATCAACTGGATACAAAGTCACAACAATGTTTGAAGACCATGCATTTTATTGACAATGCATGAGGAGATGAAGATGATCCATCCACAATCTCTAAGTGGATGAAGTGAATTAATGAAGTCCATGCACTATCACTTAGTGCATGTGAATTAGAAGAAGTTCCAATTTGATCTCTGATTAGATCAACAAAGAGAATTGAAGAAGATATGTGATTCAAGAGTTCGGTTGATGAAGATCCTTGAGAATTCTCTCCTAAGTAGAAAATGAGATGATGAAGAAGAATTATAAATTGAGGAGTTGTTTCTAATCAAGAAGATTAATGTTTGAATTCTCAAGAAGAATATGAAGGAGAATAATGGCTTGAAGGGAATGTGGCATTTGGATTATACTCATAGGAGAACATTGTATTTGACAAAGTTCCTCATTCTTTGCCTTAGCCAAAAAATTGGCCAGCCAAGGACACCTTGAGGGTTCAACCCCAAGGCACATGTGGGCCTAAGGCGCAACGCCCAAGGGGGAACCCATGTGGAAAACCCAAGGCGGCAGAAGCCACGCAGGGGAATCAAGCCTGCACAGCATGGGCTCCAGGATGCGTGCCAGAGGATGCATAGTGGGCGCCAGAGGCGCGCCCGAGTGGTAGGGGTGGGCGCAAGAGCGCGCCCACTAAGAGAACACGGTGCGGGGCGGCACCGTGGAGGGAGGAGTTCAACCGAGCATATGGCAGCAGCGCTTGGGTGATAAGCCGCGGAAAAACCGCGCTCCTTTTCAATGTGGGACGTGGAAAAATCTCCAGGAGCGGATCCTGGCCGCACGATTGATCGCTCGATAGATCTCGGCCGCACATCTCATCACGTCGCTCCCGTTCAGATCCAGGCCGTTGAAGACAATTTGATCGCCTGATCCGACGGCTCCGAGGTGTCTTCTTCCCCGAGCTCGCACGAGGCCACCCGTGAGTCCACCTTCGAACCAGGCGCCTCCCGACGACAGAATTTGAGTTCCCGGCCACCGTTGATCGAGCCGAAGTGTCTTTCGTGATCGTCTGAGCCTACTGAACCTAACCATGCAATAAAATATGCATGCATGCAAGGTGATGAGGAATTCGAGGTTGGCCGAAGCAACCGGAGGTGCGAGGCCATGATGGTTTATGTTTTGCATGGATTATCCTTAACCTAAGGCCATGCATGCGTTCTAAGTCTCATGCATGTGGAGGAGAAAAATACAGAAGAAAGAACTCGCGTGTGAACAGAGAGAAAGAAACGAGATTCTCGGCCCACGTTTAAAGATTTTCAAAGAACCGAAAATCTCGGTGGATCAAGATTTATATCCCGCAGATGTTTTGAGCATTCCTCTGCCTATATAAAGAGAGGCCGAGCCCTCGAGGAAGCTTGCTGAAAAACATGGAAGACCCGTGAGTGCCTTTGTGCCTCGCGAAGTAGAAGCCCCGCGCACAATTGCGCGGATGAAGTCCTGGTGCCACCCGAGGCCCGAAGGTCCCCTGCGCGCATCACTTGCACGACAGGAAGAGCCCTCACTGCCAGCGAACTTGCGCGGAAGGAGGAGCTTCGCGCAGCCATGGTGTTTCACGGCTTGCGCCCCCCCGCGGCCAGTGCACCTTGCACGCCCTTGTGCACCAAGGACCTTGCGCGCCTGGTTGCACCAAGTGCACCTACGCGGCAGTGGGAGAAGAAGAGGTGGCCGCTTGTACCCATTGGAATTGCAAGCCCTTTTTGAGATAGGAGATGCTACACGAGGCAGTAGGGGTTCAGGTTGTGTGTGCAAGACAAGTGGAACTGCCTTTGGCTAAGTGTGTGCACAAAGAAGGAATTGGCCGAGGCTTGCACAAAGAACTACACCAAGATTTGTGTGTATGCAAAGGAGGAAGGCCATTACATACCTACGGCTTATGTGTGAAAAATAACAAAGAGGTTGTAGCCTTGGGTGTGTGCAAGAAATGAAGTGTAGGCCACAACAAAAAAGAACTCATTCAAGTGTGTGTGCAAAGTGAAGAATTTGTGTGTGCTTAACAAGTGAAGGCCGAACCTAGTGTGTGCACTAAAAGTGTAAACACTTAGAAGAAGAAGAAGACATCCACACAAAGAAGAACACACATTTATGTGTGTAAGCAAATTGAATTAATTGTGTGAAGTTCAAAGAAGGTGTGTGCTTAAAGAGACTATACCCTTTGTGGGTTTATTGCACCGAGAAGAAGAAGGGGAGTGCATGAATGCATGCATGCACATGCACACGTGAACAAAGCCAAATCTGGTTGTGTGCAATTGAGAAGTCCAAGACCAGAAGATCTTGAAGAATCAGAGTTTCCATGCATTCAGTGCATGAAGTTGAATTCCTGTGAGACTGGACCAGACTGAAGTTAAAGATATCAGTTGTCTGAGTATTCAGTAGTTGAAGAGAAAAGCCAGGTCATCCTTAGAAGAAGGTGATAAATCCTGAGCAAGACGAGAAGACCTGTTCATCACAAGTGAGCAGAGGTACAGAGCAAGGCCAGCAGCCTTTATCCCAGGCTGCTGAGGATACTTGAAGAACTTAAAGTGAAGAAGAGCTACTCGTGTGACTCGAGGAGCCAGGAGAAGCCCCCTGTGAGACTCGGGGTGGAAGAAGTCTTTAGTGGGATTCTGGAGCAGGCCAGTGGGACTCTGGTAACACTGTGGGATGCAGTATAAAGACCCTCCTGTGGGACTCAGGAGAGATACAGTGGGACTCTGTATCGACCATTGTAATTCTAACAAGTTATAATGGAGAAACCATGTTGGGGCGTATAACCAACATGGAAAGGACGTAGGCCTTTGGTGCCGAACCATGTAAATCCTTGTGTCCAGTGCCTTTACATTTACTGCATCATTCGAGGAAAGGTGAGAGATACAAGAAGAGTGGATCGAGGATTTAACCAGCCATAGAGGTTTAATTGATAAAGAATCAATTAGTAAAAAGTTTTAAGGGATCACTGATTCACCCCCTCCCCCTCTCAGTGATTCACACTGATCTGGTCACTTCATAACCCATACCATGTCATTCTTTATTGTGAAATTTTGTAATGCAGTGAAAAATTCCATATCAATGCCATCTCACTTTCACATAGGAATGGGTAGATGTTGGATAAATCCTCTTGGATGTCATCCCTCATCATTCACTTTTTGAAAATATAGATATCTTTAAACATAGTCAATCATTTAATGATACATATAATCTCACCAAAAATATAGGTTTGTATCTCTACACATCATGTTAGTGAAAATTTCTATAGAGATATTTGATCTATAAACATCATCATATTGTTCACTTTTTTGATTAGGTATTTATGTAACACATAACATATTTCCAAATATAACCATTACATCCTCATACAAGACTTATTCCAATCATAAAACCATAGAAGCATTAAATTACTTTTGAAAATTTTCATCATTATATTTAGAGATTAATATATTTTCCAATAAACATGGTTTCTCAATTATTTGAAAATGTGTCGATTTTCCCCCTTCCATAATGATTACTATATCCATATTAATTAAATAATGAATATAGGATCACTGAAAATTTTCTTTTATGCCATAACTCGATGACCTTTCATGCTTAATTCATTTAATATATTATTATATATTTCTAGATGGTATTGTATTAATAAATAATAATATTTTAGTAACTTGAGACATCATCATTTCTACATGTTGACTAATTTCATTATAAATATGTATAAAAAACTCTTGTAATCTGAATTTATATACCATATTTCACCCCATAGATTGGTTATCTATATATTGAATGAAATAATTACAACTAATAACTAATGAACATGAGTTAGTTAAATTCATTCACGAATCATCCACATCGTTAATGAATATAAAATAACATTATCATTTTTTTAAGGACACAACACATTCTATTTAGTGATGAATCACTTTATATAAAATAAGTAGAACATTTTGATGTTAGAGTCAAAATAAATCAATTGACTAAATTAATATTCAAATAATGAAAACATTGTGGGAAAACGTTTTCCCATGCAAACATAAAAAATTTACGTGTTATCTTGATTTACTATTTAGAAAATAGTTCTGAATATTGAATGAAAGATCAATAAAAACTACTACAATAATAAAACTACAATTCATGGATTTGTGTTTTTTTTGGAATATCCTAATTTTGGAATGAGTTTGTCCTCACATGATAAGATAATATTCCATACATGGAGAAAAATGGCTAGGAAAAGAAATTTCCTAAATCTTGAATGCAAATTTTCTAAAATAATTGTATAAAAAATTCCTTATAGGAGAGTCAATAATCATCTGAATGCGAATATCATGGAATTAGTAGAATTTAGAATATACCATAATATCATTAATGAATACCATAAGAAATTAAGGAATATATTCTATGAATATTATGTTCATTTGGACCATGAAAATTGGGGGTGTGTTTGTCAATCCAAAAGGCATTACTAGAAACACGTAATGTCCAAACCTCTACTGAAATGATGTATTAATAATATATCCCTTATTTACTCTCAACATATGATACCTGGAATGATGTTCAATTATCAAAAAATATTTACCTCTGTTATGTGTTTCAAATTTATCATCAATAAAAGTTAGATGATACTTATTAATTATTATTACTACATTAATTTTTCAAAAGTAAATGTACATCCTCATGGATCCATATTTGTACTTAAGAAATAAAATATGGAACCCCATGGATAAATAATAGGGAAAAATCCATCATCATTCAAATAATGTAATTTTTATTCGTATCTAACTATTAAACTGTAAACATTCTATAAAGATACTTCCATATTGGTATTGTATCAGGGATTAAATCAATGGTCAAATCAATTTCATACTATGGGGGTGTTTAGGTAATTTCAAGGAACAACATGAATTTATTCCATTAAAATTTTCATATCCAAATTTTTATGATTACATTCATAATACCTATATTTTTTTTCTCTTCCTACCTAATAATTTCATTCATAGGAGTTACTTGTGGCAGATCAAGATAAGAATCATATGATGAAGTTTCTTGTCAATAGATAATGAATTCTACATCATCCCCAAAATTAGTAATTTACTTCTTCTATAAAAAAATATTTTTATTATATTTTTAAAGCCATTAAATTATTAGGATAATAAAAAAAATAAACCATAGGTATGATTATAAGGTCATCAAATAAAGAACACTAATGTTTCATAATGGGGATCATCCAAAAAATCATATCTTATAATAATATTTCCCATAATAGTTTTGACTAGAAATATATTATGAAATAAAAAATGAAATGTCAAAATTTCATTGTAAAACATTGAATATATAAAATTTTTCAATGATATAGAATCAATTTAAGGAATTACAAAAAATTGAAATTAGTATTAATATACCTACCCCCAAATCATTGGGTAATTCTATGTTAACTTTGGGAATCACAAAAGGTTAGCGGTCTTCCATTGGATTCTTATTTTGTATATTCCCTCGATTATTTTGACATTGATTTCAATAATTTAATATTTTTTTTACTTTTGAATCATTGGATATCATCTATTGGTTTTATACACCTGAATTCAGTATCGCAATGTCCAATATCTCTTTCATTATAATTGACCCTTTTATTTAAATCATTTCCCATGATGATTCTTTACACACTTCGCATAATGATAATTCACTTGTTCCCTTATTCTCCACTAATGATTTAACTTTTCATGGGTTTTAGAATACCTATTCATTTCCTAATTTCCATTGATCAACTAGGATAAAAAAGTTTCCATCTCAATTTTGATGGATGTTAATCCTATTTCATCATGTGATGAAAACAATTGAGATTGAAGTTCCCTTCAAAGACCTTGCTTATGATCTTCAATGAAATGATAAATATTGTTTTAAAAATCAGACAAGTAATTTTTAAAATACCTATAAATTATAGTAATTGTAGAATGATACTCCGGAACACATTCTGCTTCCCTTTTCATTAATTTTTTTCTAATACCCTCAATTGGTAGACAACTCCTTTGAGTTAATATACCTATAGTACCAAATTTTTTATTCCATCACATCCTACTTCCCAAAATGTATTTCCAAGAGACATGTTTCATTTCACTCCTATCATGGGATTATTTGTCCCACTATATTATGGGGACTTCTAGCATATCAAATAACCCAACATAGGTGTTTTATAGTATTTCATTATAACTGGAATATGATATCCCAATATTATGATGATATTATTACCACAAAAACCATACATATATACATTTTTAGTAATGAAATCCTTAAATTTCCACTAGTAATGACCCATTTTCATCCATTAGTCTACATCACCAAATAATGGAACACTCTTAGTTAACTCAAAATCATCCTGAGTATTATGACAAAAATTAACTATAAGGAATAATTTTAATTCAAATGATTATTTAATGTATAGTTCCCATGGTTTTTATTATACATTATTTGATACCAACTATGTCAACCCTAACCCCAATATTCAAATTCCAATGGAGATTTTATTATAATTGAATGGATACAATATAACACATCAATGAGGATTGATCATTAGTTTTTGTTTTGAAAAAATAGAAAAATTAGTGGCTCCTTTATTAAATTTGTAATTAAATATAGAACATGATAATGTAAAATACAATTCCTAAAAATTATTAAATTTCTTTATCTACATAACATTGGGAAGGAAAAAAATATAACGTTGAGATAAAATGACCAGTATGGGTCACATACAAAAAAATCCAGGATCAATAGTATGTGAAGAATAATAAATATGTAATAATTAATATGGAAATACAAATAAGTAATAAACACATTATATATAATTAATCAAATGAAATTGAAAATCCATTTATATATTATTTCATAGTGAAAACCTCTACGATATAAATACCAGAATAACTAATAAAGGAAATAATTAATTATTTTACATCTTGTATCGCATCATGAGCACTAATGATAATACCAAAAACAAGATAGTTTAGGAATATGGGTATACACCCATATGATTCATCTTGGAAGCAAACATAAAAAGATTTTCTCCAACTGTGTTGTCTCGTGAGACCTATTGATGAATTGATGGGCTACATAATGGTGGAACGACTATCAAATAATGTAAAAATAATAATTAATACATGAATTGATTTAATGAAAAATATTATTTATGAAAATAACAATATTGAGTAGATGATAACTATTTATAAATATATCCCAAATTAAAAAAAATCAATGTAGACTCCGAATGTAAAAATTGTATACTATATAGACAGAAATCATATTTATGATAAAATATATATGGATATTTAATAACATATTTATTGTATTATGTTTACAAATAAAATGGTTAGTAAAAAAAGAAATATGTAATTAAATGAAATATTTCCCATTGAAATTAATGTTAGATAAAAAACCCATACCATATAGCTAATATAATCCTAGACCTGTACTTAATTTCATTGATAATAAAATTAGATTGACTTATTACTTAAATAAAAGGCACATCAAAATAATTTTTATGTGATATATTTAATTAAATTTCATTTCTGTCCATTTCAAGGAGTTGTAAGATTTAATATTATTATAATCATCGAATTTGTTTCGTTGTTTTATGGTCTGTTTGATTGTGAATAATTAATTGAGTAAATGAAATATTGAATAAAAACTACATAAGTGAAATTTTTTTAGTCTTAATGATCTTATAGATGATTAAATGGTATCTTATATCATTTTTTATCTTGTATGAGGTTTATACAATATTGAAAATGTTGATGAAAATATTTTAATTTTTTTTGGTAGTTTTTATGACCTTCATGAACTATATCCTTTTAAATTGTATTATGTTCATATATTTTTAATAGAACAAGATATGATATATCATATTTATATTAAAATAGTTAATATCCTTAATAATTTTTTAATGTATACAATTGATGATGTTAATGGAAAATAAAAATACATTTTCCACGAAGGCGGTGAATTGACACATCAAGAACATTGTTTTCAATTTTAGAACAGAATGATGAGGGCATAGATTTGATGGTGGATATATAGTTAAATGAAACGAATCTAGTATATGTATAATAAATGAGGTATCAATCCACATTATATAATGGTATGTGAGTATTAAATTTGATAATAATAGAAAATGGCTGTGAAAGAATGATTATTTTACCTCTTGAATATTATCTCATGGGGACCACCTTGTGAAACATATATTTGGACATTTTGTAAGACCAAGTGGTATTGGACAATTTTATATGGATTGGGAAGGAAATTTGGAAGAAATAAGTCAATACTCGCATCTTATAATGTAGGATGACAAGGGGCGGTGAGGGGAGTCAATTATAAAGGGGGAGAGAAGTTTTTTTTATTAATTTATTCATTTGTTTATTATTTTGGATCAAAAATATGATTAGTTTTCATTACCATGATAAAATATAGAAAATATATCATGGGATTTTAAAATAATGAGTTACTAACTCATATATAAATCATCCATGAATCAATATTTCATTTATCCACCTATAAATTTAAACACCATAAATTTATGTATTTCACAATTAACAAAAAAAATCAATTATATTGGAAACGCCCAAAAATTTAACCAAACAATTTTTAAATGCATATAATAAAAAAAATATTCACCACATTATAAAAATAATTTTTTAAATTTTAAAATTCTACATTTTAATCAATATCATAATTTATTTGAAAAATACAGATTATTATATTATAACTGATTGATCAACACTTTGAAAAAGTAATTATGTCCCCATAAATATATCTAGTAACTATAAAATAAATATTAAATTATGAAGATATTTTATAAAAATAAATTATATATTAAATAAATATATTTATTATAACTTTTTAAAAATAAAGATACATTTCAAAAAAAATCAACAGTTAATTTAAAATTTTTAAAACAGTATTTTAATTTTTCATTTATTTAATTATATTATATTTTAATTTATCAGATACCTAATGTTTATTTATAATTTTATATATGTGGTAATTTTTATAACTTCGCGAATAATATTCCAACCAATCACATTACTATTATAATTGTCATGTTAAAATAATAATACGTAATAGTTTATGATGGTTTGTTCATGATCAATGTAGGAGAAAAACTAAGATATCATAAAAAAGTTTAAATAAGAAATTCATACCATAAAATAAGTCGGTTTTATAATTATTATTATTTTTTTAGTTTCCTTATTATATTAGAGGAATAAATAATATCTACAGTAGTCGCCCTTTTATAATCCATCAGTGTGGAAAGAATGGGAATCTGAAGCCTAAGTGTGGTAGAGACCTAGTGAAGTGTCTAGATTGTAGACATATGGAGAATAAAAAATATATATAATAATTTTCTCTATCATTCAAAAATAATAAACTCTTTAGAATCTCCAACTTCATGGGAATGCTATTTTTTCTACTTATTGTTTGGAGTTATATTAGAACTGATAGGTCGTTCCGAGGAGGAGGTTGTGGCCATGATATCCATAATTCTAATTATCAATACCTGAATAGTAGACATTGTCCGGGTAGTCTAGTTATACCACATTTTCTTGGACCCGGTTATATTTGTGGTTCATAGAAGATACATGAGGATTAGAGTGTTGTCCATCTATAGTACAACATAATATTCCAATAACCTCTAAAATTATATCTTCATTATTCGATTTATTTTATTAACATTCATTTATCTCATTATAACCCATGGAAAGTATGGAACTGTATACCCAAAACTCATATGGTTGGATTACACTTGAATACCAATTGGTTGTGTGGTTTTTGGGAATAATCCATTGTCGGGATATCCCGTTTAAGGAAGGGAGTTAGCCCTTATTATGGAACATCTTTTTTTCTCAAGATGACAACCTTTTATGTCATTTTTTATATGTATTGTTGGGTTCCATATCTAGAATATATGTACTTTTATTTTTTTGATGGTGTATTTTACATCACCAAAGGATTTAAATTACCATCACAAGTGTGGTCTGGTTGTCCAGGATGGTAGAATTGGAGCGAAACATCATCTGAAAGGTGGAGTGGTTTCCATGATTTTTAACCAAACCATGGAGGTAAGGGAATACATATAATATATTTTCATCCAATTTTACATTAATTCAAATATTATTTTCTTCAAGATTGTTATTCATTAGATTCTAGGATATAATTATATTTTATGTTTGACCACATTCTAGTAGTAGATCTAGTGTCTATTCCTCAAAATAGGATGGAACCTACTATGTTTCCAGAGGTAAAAAGATAGTTGTATGACCTAACATCAAGTAGTATTATCATACTATATACTTATTCCTCGGGTCCACCCATATTTTTTCCCAGAAATCATATTGGACTATTAATATATATATGGATTTCAGACCGTTGAACCTATTTACAATTAATAAATACTATCCATTTACTTGAATAATTGATCTCTTTGACCAGATTAGAGGGGATATGATATTCTTAATGATCGACATGATATCATTCCTTCATCTTTAGTGATTTAAACAATAACACATACCTCATAAATTTTTTCATATCATTTATATTATGTTTTATTATATTGTAATTCCATTCATTATTAGGAATGCACCAAATGTTTTCATGTATTTAATGAATATTGTGTTCCACACCTATCTGGATTTGTTTCCATTATAATTTTTAAAGACATCTTACATTATTATCCCATGTTTACATTCCATGATAAGAATCGTGATATTTTTTCACTAAACTACGAGAGTATAATAACTATGATATGTTTTCTATGTTATACTTATGGGTTAAAAAGATCAACTATTAGGCTAAATTATCTCAAAATAATGATTATCTGTTATCCTTGAGAATGTGTGTTTTGAGGTCTCCTATGAGCAGACCATGAATTGTTTTTGATATAATGTCATTATTTGGGATATATGGTCATTAAAATCATCTTATAGGTGACATATAATGGTCTTCAGCACCTCTTCCTGGTTTAATAAAGAAGGGTGTTATGTTCTATGGTTGATGTAGTTTGATAATGAATGTTGGGAGTTTATCAGATGGCTTACTGAAACACATATTCTGATTCTTCCATATAATAGTATAAACTATTAGTTTTATGTCATTCACCAAGAAATGGATGTGGATTTTTGGAGATGTATGAGGAATTAGTCACTACATAGGTATCTCAATAGGTGAAGCCTAATGAGGGAAATTACCCAACACACAACATGAATCAAGAACATGTTATCCATGCCTAAGTTTTTTAGAGACACTATCTAATATGTGATAAATTATTATTGTTAAATGAATAAAATATCTATAAAAATATGTTTATGATGAATCACATTAGTCTCCGTTATATAATATGTGTTGGTTAAAATAATTTTTTTGATTTTTTATCATTAATATTGTCATGGAAATGGAAATACAGTAGTAGATATTCTATGTTGGATATAACAGACATATGTCATATAGGAATCTATAGATGAATAAAAAATGATGGATATCATTTCTAATATTCATTTTGAGTTTGATGAGAGTCATCATCAGTTATCTCTTACAGTCCTATAAGGAAACAATTATAAACATGATAGTTTTAAGAGTATATAGTTTTCAAAACATGAAGGATTTGTTCTCTAAGAGATTATTTATTATGAGGACCCACATTTGGATTTTTTTGATGGAGACAATAAAAAATGTATACATGGGTTTTTATGGCTTACTAAATATGTTATGGAGGAACTGATGCAAGAGTCCCATTATTCTAAGTGATAATTTAATCAATGCATATAAAATATATATATATATATATATATTTGACACCAAAATTTGTCAATTGGGTTGATATTTCATATATCAGTCTTTAATGACAGAAATTTCACATTTTATCATGTGAAGGTGGAGAACATGCGACATGTTGGGATGTTACAACTTTTTATAATCACAAATGTAAATAGAAATATGTTAAAATTTATTTTTTATTCAGATTAATGGGGTCACCTTATGTTTGTGACATAGTTGGTGTAGTCATGGAAATACTGATGAGTGTAACCAACGTAATTCCAATATGGGAGACTGTATCAGATGATGATCTTGGAAGACTGAATTTCCTTGATATCATATGCATACATGGTGCCTGTCATATTATCATTTAGAGGACATGCTCCAATAATGCATCATTGACTCTGACCGGTCTTGGAAGAAGCATATCCCTATCATTGGGTATTCCAATAATAATAGCTTCAATGAGATGATTATAATAAATCCCTATTAATGATTGAATGATATGGCATTTCGTTCACCCTTTTGTTGGATAGAGGATTGAGAGGCAGTGATGCTAGGTGATTGTCTTTTGTAAAAGATATCAGAGACTGTTCAGCGGGTTGGAAGCATATGTATACTTCTCAATCATGATATAAATATTATCCCAGTCACCATTAATGAACTCTGATGATACATTTAATTGATCTTGTTTTCATGTGTGTATCACCTAAGCAAGGGAATATAATTATAAAATGGAAATAGAATTTATTTCGTCATTTCATTGGGCCATGTGAAATTTTGGATAGATTCCAGCTTGCAACATATCAGTTGTCACGACAGAGGTTGTACCGTACAATGAAAGACATATTCAACATTTTATATCATCACCATTATCATACTGACATGTATTAAAAACAATTCTCAATGGGTATGTGTCATATTATGATGATTTGTTATACAAATATCCTATACGCATCATTGACCAGAGAATGAAGGCTCTTTGAGGTCTCATAGTCCATTTATTTTGAGTGTTTTGGAAGAAAATCCATTTACTAGATAGTACTTGGGTGAGAGAGGCCAATGTACATGACCAGTGGAAAAATATGTTCCCATATAATGTTTTTATACACATAAAAGGTGATATTGGGGATGAATTCCATTAATCAGGGAATACATTATGAAGTTGTCTTTTATATCATGTATGGATCATTTAATTGATACTATAATTCAATATTTTTTTTATCTAATATGGATTCTAGAGAAATTCAAGGATATTTTAGAGTATGTTAGGGTTCATTATATCTTAGATCCTTGGACCATAGAGAAATGAAATTTGCCACACATTGTTTTTGAAATCGTTAGATACAGTGTATATAATTTCCCCTTACAATGAAGGGATTTTTAGAGGGGGGGAAGTAGTTGCACACATCATTCCTAAACTGTGTTCCTAGGAATCTATTCCAGGGAGGGTGGCCTGTAAATTTTTAATAGATCCACATAGAATCTCTACAATATGATTTCTTATACCCTGCAACCTAAAAATGTGGGGTACCCTATCTTGTTAGTACGAGGTGCATAGTTGGCACACAGAGTGGATAATTATGCACCAAAACCATGTGACCCAGTTTTTCTTAGGTCAAATCAAAAAAAAATTCATTTAATTACTTAATATCTCACCCTTTATTTTCATTTTCCAATTTGAGTGGTTGAATCTCTCCTTTATCTCCTATGAGAGTCTTGGACTCCTCTTTTAATAGTATTTTATGATGTACCACATCTGACGACTGATTTGATCTCTATTTATCATGTCGGATAAGCATCAGTAAGTGAATTAATCCCATGTATCAGTTCATTATTATTCATTCCCTTGACGATTCAATATTGATGAAACATCATATGCCCTATTTTAAGGTTTTTGGTCATGTAGTAATATTTCTTCCAATACAAGTTAATCTAAAGGCTGCTACATAGTGAGGAAATCATTAAGGGCATAGGTTATGTGGTATATGACTCATCCCTCAATTATATATATTTTATAACTAGAGTCTTTGTTCCAAAATAGATTTCATAAGGTTTTGATTATATAATTTATCATTCCATTTTTGCAGTGATTTTAACCATATTATATGACCCTTGATATATTTTATCATCACTTTCATTGGATGTTATGACCTAAACATCACCAACCAAAAATAGGGTCCTTCTATGGTTATGTGTTTAGTGGATTCTTTATCACTCTATATGCAATCATTTGGTTTTGATATGACATGTTCTTAATAACAGAGAGTTTTTTTAAATTAAATGAATGACTTTACCATGGCTATCACATTTATATATAACATTACACTCCATATGTAATTTTTCCATATTAATAAATGAACCTTTAAAATGAAATTGGAATATATATGATTAAATATCAATTTTCCTAACCAATTATATTGGTTTTAATATGTATTCACATCCATAGGAAAAAATTTCATACTAATGAAAGGTAAATGAGTGAAAAAAATAATTTACTATGTAATTAATATTCTAAATAGTTTCATGTACTATAATAATATTTACATAGTATGAAATGAAATTGAATAATTTTTCTATACTCAAAAATAGAATGATAATTTCATGTTCAAATTAAATAATGATATATTTACTATGTCCATTCTAATCATGAATCATTTCATCATTATAGGAGTTGTTGTACATGATCTAACCATGGATTCCTATGATAATTCCATGAGTTATCAGAAGAATCCATTTTGAAAATGGGGGCTCATTTAAATTTGAGATTCCCACAATGGAAAAAGGTTCTATAAACTGCTGGATTCAAAGCCTAACATCATAAGATATCTTCACTATCTCTCAGATATTATGATTCCTTCAATACAATCCTTGGATCCATCTTGATTTATTCTGGCACATGGATCCATGTGTACAACCCATTCATCCATATCCTGTATACAATATTTTAACTTGTTTGAGATACTTGGACACAATTTGAACTATTTATAGTGTAATTATCTAGTATATTCATCTCTACTATGAGTCATATTTCATTAACCCGGTTTCATGTTAATATTTTTTTTGCCTCGACCCCTGTGGTCAATGAAGGATTTTTTATTTCCTTGGATCCCCTCTATTTTAGTCATCATAATGGATTACTTGGTTATAACAAAAATTCATTATTATTATTATTATTATTATTATATGATTCCTCATCCATACCTAAGATCCTCTAACCTAAAAATATATTATGGTAGGTTATAAGAATTAAATGATTACATGTCCAAAAAACATTTGAGTTCGTAGTAGGTATTTTGGTTTTTAATTTACTGTATTTTATTTACATTTATATATATATATATATATACATTCATAGTATTAGAGTTTTAATACATGTACTAGATGCTATAGACATTGTTTTTGTTTTCCTAATGAGATTTATCTCACAAACTATCATTTCTTCTGATGGTTTCTATAAAGATTATAGGTATGAAAATATTGATAAGGGGAACTTTACCAATTTCATCACATGACCTTAATTACATGTGTTATGATATAGCATGGTAGTAGATGAATGGTTTGGTTCTCAAAATGCATGAAATGTTCTCTTATTATTTTTTCATCTTTGTTATATAATATATTTATGGTTTCCATTTATATATGTTTCCCTATTTTCTAGAAACATTACATACATTTTTCTCCATTTTTTTGTTTTTTATTTTTTATCCATTGATTATTATAATACATTGATTATATATTCTTTGATATTGTACTTTTGAAATAGTTTCATATGGGTACTTCTGTTATAGGTACTATTTCTGTATTTCCATCTTTTTAAATATGAATAATTTATTTATCTATTATTCTCTATCTATTGTGCACCACACTTACATGAGTTTATAATAACCGAATGGAATCACCATAGGTCCTAGCTTCTAGTCAGCATCCTCTGTCATATAGGCATGCGCAACTAAGGCCATGTGTCACACTGACAATGTGGAACAATTGAGGGGAACCCAATTTTGGACGTCCTCTTATTGAAGCTATATGGGAACATGGGGATATGATAAGGTAAATGTAACCCCTTTATATTGTATCAAAGTGATTACTTTTTAGGGTGATATTCATTATATGAGTAGTATAATAGAAAAACACATTTTTTATGAATTATTTCTAAATAAATTATATTTCATTGATGGGTTTAGTTGAAAAATATCATTGGTTAACTTTAACTACGGACAAAAATTAGTTAGCCTACATGACACAATACGTTGTCTTTTAATAGAACTATGAAATATTATTGATATAGTAATTTATTCAACAACATTATACTTATACCATAAAACTTTGAGAAATGAATTATGAAAACTACACTAAAAATATTAATAATTCTTTTTTTACATAAATGAAACATTATTATAGATAATAAATTTTATTTTTATGGGATTTATTTATTTTGAAATACTAGTATCATAGTGAAATTGTTTTTATTTATTTGGGGGATATTAGAAAAATGTTTTTTGAAAATAATATAAAATTACTTTTGAATGAAAAATTTATTTCCAAAATTAATAATTTCAAAATTATAATTGGGTAAATTTTATGTATTTCTCAAAAATGATTTATTTTTTTGAATACATAAAAATATTGAATTTTAATTGAAAAATTTAATTCTATTTAATTTTTTTATAATATTAAACTATTATTTAATTTAATTTTAATATGTAATTGGTTAATATTACAAATATATAAATAACATAGGTCATTTTAATTAATTTCATATACATGTATAATATTTAAACATTGTAATATTTTGATCATTTTAGTTCCAAAAATACAACTTCACATTTATGAGATTAATATTAAATTGAATTATTAGCACTTATGTGACCTAATTTTTCAAAATTAGACTTTGTATTTTGATTCAATGTAATTTATAATTTCTAATAATGAAACTTATTTGTTTGAAAAAAGTGATTATTGAGAAAAATTGAAATTATTTACTATTATAAATGTAGAAATGTGATTATTTTGTGTTTTATTAAAGAATTACCGGTGTAATAACGATCGAAAATATTTCCAAAATAAATTGTATTGAAATATTGTAACCATATAATTTATATTTCATTGGGTGGACCATTATTGGGGCCAATTTACATTTAATAGATTCACTATAATTTATTATTTAAACAAAATTACAGCGTTCCACTTACCACACTTATAAATGGCCGCCCCCCCCCCCACAATCTTTACACCTTCCAAACCAATTGTATCATAAGAGGCCAAATAATTTACTTTTAAAAATCATTACTCTCATACTATAAGCCATATATTTATTATAAATGATTACATGGATGCACTCTAGTTCCTACTAATAAGAGATAACCGAAGAAGAGGCAACAATCATTATCAAATATATTTTTAATTTATTCCTCGAATACCTTAAATTATTTTAATATCATTCCGATATAATTTCCATGGACTATTCTATTAACTGATATATTTTTATGGTAATTTTAGAATATAAAAAACACACACTTCCATTAAATGGTTTATAATATCATCGTTCATGCATACGATAGACTACCACCTCATGAACACATGCTGTTCATTTTTTCCATTCTGATTTTTTATTCTTGGGAATAATGTATTATATATATATATATATGATATATAAAATTATATTATGATTCTAGAATATTATATTACACATAGTTTCATGCATTCCTTTTTTGGGAATATGATAACATCAATTGTTTATACGGTGTACTACTGCCACATGAAGCGATGCAACTCCTTCACACATTAGAAGGAATGTATTAAGGTATTGTTTAATAAAAACCTGTGATATATATGACATAACAATTCCACTAAAATAATATATATATATATATCATTTACTTTTTTTCATTCAATACGAGAAATAAAATAAAGAGAGTTCATGTGTAAATGTGTCGTAATGTCTCCTTGAATGGTGTATATAATTTTCTATAACAAAATATATGAATTAAAACAAATAAATATAATAAATCTACATGATATTGTTTTTATAATATATATTAATGAGATTAAAAAACAATTATTCAGGTATGAGGGAAAAAATATAGCACGTTAAAATGTATATAAAAAACAAAGCGGTTATTACATGAAACGTAACATCAACTTGGTATTGTTAATAAATGTATGGTAATATGTAATAAAAAAATCATATATGATAAGATATAAATGAATATAGTTTGTTATATTTTTATAATAATCTAATATTTATAAGACATGATGTATTAATGATTACAAAGGAATTCAAAACCTATGGTTAGGGGATTTCATGTCTCACTTTTACTTATGAGAGATTTATTCCATAATCATCAATCATTTACTTTTTATGGTCTATATATATTACTATAACTTTTTATATGATGAACATATATCATTTCAATATATCTAGCTTGTTCATTGATTTTATTCATTCACCCGGATTACAATTCATACATTACTAAATTAGCAACAGATATCATTGTCTTAATGGGATTTCATTGAGTGGCACATTATATTATGAACCATTATTATTTGAAATTAACATTATATAACCCCATTGGCATGTATTATATAGATTTGTTTTCATACTCAGTTTCTTTTCTGTTTTTTTAATTGTTATTCCATATTTGGGTTTATTGTTCAAGGTTACCAAAGTTGTAATGAGTTTATGGTACAATATCATCATTTTAAGGTAGTTTCTGATCAAGTATCCAGTACAAAAATATCATGGTTGACATATAAACAATTATCATTAAATTTTATCTAATATTATTATTTATGTGATCTCAAAGTAATGATATATTTTTTCACTATTTTCTAATTAAAATAATTAATTATTCTTTTTAAAAAAACTGAATGTTATTATTTATTTCACTAAAAATATTTTCCTCTAAAAAATATAAATTGAAGTTATATTATTCTACTTTTATTTTTCTGAAAGAACTTTTTACCCAAGGGTTACTTTTATAAAAAAACTATTTGAATGGAATAATAATATATTTTATTATAATATTATTTGTTTTTATTTTATTGGACATATGAAAGGTTACATTATTTTAACATGTATGAAATAAACAAAATTTTATAGTGTCCAAAATAATATTTTAATTGAAGATAAATTTATATGTTTGAAAAACAATTGATGACAAATGTTTTCAAAATGATAATTAATTTAAAAATAATTTTTCATTTGGGAATTTATATTTTGATACGAAATGTTATAAAATACATTTAAAAAATATTTTACATCTATGATTACATCCATTGTTGTATCTTAAGAAAAAATTAGTATAAAATTCAATGATTGAATTCATATTAATTCTAAAAAACGTTTATATTTTGGTGGGATTATTCTTTTGAAACCCATTTCACTTTCAAGGATTATAACATGATAAAAAACATATGAAACACACTTTATTCCTAGATTTATTCTATGATTAAATTCTTATGATTCCTATATAATTTCCATATTTTATGATTTCATGATGTTTTTATACCATTTTCGTTTGATGGTTTTGGTTATGAGAAATGTTTTGGTCCTATAGTACACATATATATAATTTAATTATGTGATGGGTGGGACCTATATATCCCTCAATCGAATTGGGTAAATCTTTCTATATATCATGATTTATAAATTGAGATAATAAGGATTGAACCCAGTATAGTAAGGCATGGTTTGATTAGGGATTGAACTGAATATTGAAAGAAAATGATTGTAGAATATCATTACTCTTCATACATGTAAATTTTAAACCATGTTGAGTATTCCCTTTTACAATATCTCGGTAGGACATATAATGATTTGGAAATATACTTATAATGGAGAAGTTAGATAATTATTGGATTCTCCGAAAAAACACCATCAAATACAAGATGTGTAATTAAGTTACACGTCATGTAAAACCCCAAAAATTGTTTTTAAATAATAATAATTGTGTAAAATATTTTTTCCTCCTATGAAAAATATCTTACTATCGACAAAAAATTTATCCCCAAGAAAAATTGCAGGCCTTAACCCCTCTAGGTCTTTTCTTCAACCAATTCATTATTATTGTGATTAAGACTTGACTTTACAGGTATGTGTTCTCTATATATCTTCTTCAAAATCTCTCCTACTCCTTGAATTTGTCTATATTTTATTTGTATTGATCAATCAATAGATAATTATGGTATATAATGTTAGTAGGTTGAGTTAATGGACTATATGTTCCTTCATTCTTGTTGGATGGTATTATTGCAGGCCTTGAGTATCCACGATAATGGTAGTGGGTCTGTTACAATGAACAATTAAAATAAGCATAATTTTCATTATTTAAATTAAATTTCATGAAATTTAAATAAATTAAATAATTTTCATTATGTTCCTTTCATTATTTTGGAAGAACACAATTCAATTGATTTGGGATGTTTATGAAAAATGAATTTTTCCACGAAATTAGATACCCCATAATTCAATTTAATTGAGATGTGTAATGGAAATATTTGAAATATAAATAGCATAATATAATTTATGTGTTTGAAATACATGTTATTAATTAAATTGTTTGATTTATTTTTTCAAATGGTTTTGATGGAAAATTGGAAAATACCCCAGATCTAGTTAATTGTGGGTTTGTTATGAAATTGGTGGAATCTATTTTAAAATTATATTGATGATTTTTATTTTTGAATGTGGATTGTGAAATTTTCATTATTTGTTACTAATTTTTATTTTGAAAATTTTCATTAAAATGTATTGAAAGAAAATACTATGTTGTCATATATTTAAGAATGCATGTCTATGATTGAATCCCCATTTTGGGATTTAAAGGGAAAATTTTAATATTTGAAATGATGAATGAGATTCTATTGTATATTATGGAATCTTCAAATAAATTTTATATTGTTTTTTTTAACTATATCAAGTGAAATCCATATGTTGTTAGTGATTTATTTTCTATTTCACTTTTTGATTTACAAAATTCTGAAACCTCATATCATCAAGTATTATTACTTAATCAATGGTGATGAATCCCCACTATGTTAGTCCCAAAGAGGTGTATGTACATATTTTCATTATCATTGTGTCTTGTCCCGATAAATTAGAATTATTGTTCCTACTTGTCACATGATCCTATCCCACACCTGTTTGAATTTCATTATATGTATAATCTATATTTGTAAAGTATTTTACAATTTTTGTGATTTTTTATAAATTATTTCATTGATAACAATTATTTATTCTATTTTTTGAAAAGACTAATTTGTGATCATAATACTTTGATTAATGGAAAATTACATCATTTGAAATATGCTTCCATAAATTGAATTATGAAGCATGAATTTCTGAATTAGTTACATCATTCGAAATGTAAAGAAGCATTTCTATTAATTATACTCATTGAAATGAAAAACCATTTTATTTGAATTTTAAATCACTTTACGTGGTTAAATTTATTTTTAATATGTTAAGAAAAAATTGGTGAAATACAAATTTTCTTAGGAGGACACTACACTTGTTCTATCAGGATTATATAGATTATCTCATTCCTAGTTCAAATAATGAAAAACAATATCATGGTGTCAGATCCAGATATTGATACTAGGACTGGGTGAGTTTCATCTTAGTTATGAATTTTTTAGTTTTTCTACATTTTGGAACTTTATTTTTTCGCATGGGATTGTTTTTGCCTTTTTGACTTCTAGTTCATTACTCCTAATGGAGTTTCTTTTGATATTGATAATGTATTGTTTCATTCACTTCTACATTTCATGTGGAAAAGTCAATCCCAATTTTTTTTTGTATGATTCCAATTTATAATCATCGAACATTGGGAATTGGGAATTCCTTTTAGTATATATAAGGATAGTCATGTTAATCAAGATACGAAGGTACCTATGTTGGTTCATGAAAAAATTATCATATGTCCATGTTTGGTATCTTCCCATGATGTTAGTAAACCATTGCGACATCCAATCAGGTATTAGGTGGTACTTACGATTTAGATACAATCAGTCTCACCCCACAATGAACAGTATGTCAGCATGGGTGGGTAGGGAAATAATTTATGTGGTTTATATTTAGTATTAAAAAAATATATATATATATCTTCAAATCCAAATCATTTTTATTATATCTATTAGCATTAATTTTTCTATTTATCTCTTTGATTATAACCTAGTGAATTCATTTTTTTGATGATATTGTTTAGAATCATGCATTCAATAATATGTGTCAGTACAATATTGGAAGAATCTACATCAAATTCTTATCAAGAAAATATTGTTTTAGATTTTATTCCAATTGATTTGAATTTTCACAATTTTTTTATCTGGGATATGCACCATCTCTAGTTACCATTCATTCACCAACTGATGAACCATAGAGGGAAATTCTCAATATTTTTTCTCAAGAGTTCCTCTACAAGAATCTGGAACAATTCAAAAGCACAAATGGTCATCCCGAGGAGGAGGAATGGTTTAGCATGATTTAATGTTTGTTTAGGATATTAGACACACCCAACATGGTCAATGTGAAGTGTGTCACCTTCATGATGCAATGATCAAGAGGTAGATGGAGGGATAATATGTTGATGGTGAAAAAAATGAGTTCTTGTAGGAAAAAGAGTTGAAGGTTCTTTTCAACAAATATTATTAACCATAGTCAATCCTATTGGCCATGCCCACATAGTTTTTCTAACTTGAGTAGGCTGGTAAGACTATGATACAATACAAAAATAATTTTCCAGAGCTTCTATATATTTTATCTAATATTGTGTAGAATTAGAAGATGAAGGCTAGAATGCTCTATTAGGGTCTTTGTTAAAATATTAGTTCCTATTTTTCTTGATGAAGATTCCTTGTTATGCTAATATTATAGATAGAGTTCATATGGTTGAAAAAAATAAAAGCCTATAAAGTCAAGGTTATTAAGAGTTTTCTCTCTCATAGTGGTACTGTGAGTACCACTAATGTATAGTGAATGATTATTGATTATCACTACAGTTCACGACAACATGATTTTCTTGTCCTTCTACAGTACTATGAAGGGTTCTTTTTATATTCTACTAGTGTATAAATATGGGACATTAAATCAGTAATTTCAATTAAGTTATTATGAAATGTGGATCCTATAGATGTTCGAGGTAATTACTCAGATTCTTCAATGTTTATTTCATTTCACATAGTGGAACAGAATCATTAGCTCCACTTAACATTGTGGTGTAATTAGATTCTTCACAGGTAAAATGGATCCAACAATATATATGTTGAATTAATATTCATTACGTAATGGATGAGTCTTTAGCTGAAGAATATACGAGACCAGCATCTTTGAGAGGTACAATTACAATAGATTCGTCATTAATGAATTTTCTATTTTATGTTGGTGCATCACAGTAAATGATTTTAACCTATATTTTTAATAATCCTAAATGTTATATGGATATTTTATCTTGTAAAATGGTTATTACTTTTCCCCTTGGTATTAATATAAATCGTATTCTTTGTAGACCTTCTTATCCTATCTCTCAATTAGATGTTGATCATTCGTGGAGTTTTCTAGTTCTTAAAATAAAAACACTGGATTTCATATTTTGGGATGGATTGGATCATTGATAATAAATACTTCATTTATTTCATTCTATTAAATGTCTCCATTATTACACACAATTCTTTTTTCCATGAAATTCATAGTGAGTGAGACCTAGGGTCAAGTAGATCCATAACATCTTATCCAGGGCTTGGGGAAGTAATATATGTTTTACTTTTGATATATAGAGAGAATATTTGTGTTGAAATTTATCTCCTTTTTTCACTGAGCTTCATGGTGTGTATCCTTTTATTTTTTCTAGTTTTTCACCAGTAAGGGAGGTACATTTTTTCATTGAGTTAATTCATGGTACTCAACTAGTATCTATTCATTCAAACAGTATGGAACCAGCTAAGTTGAAAGAGTTGAATTCTCATATTGATGGTTTTCTTGAGAAATCAATTATATGGCCAATTGTCTTACATTGGGTGTTGATGATTCTATTTTCTATAAAATATAACGGTTCACCTCACCTGTATCTTGATTTTTGAAATCTCAATCTTGTGATGTAATAAAATGTTTCTATTTCAACATATTCATGACTTGTTTGATCTGTTGAATGATGGAAAATTTATTCTTTAAGATTGATCATTAATATTGCTAAGTTTAGTTAGTGATAAAAGATTCTGAAAATCATAAAACTATCTTTCAGTGATGGTACCTTCTTTATAAATACCTTATTATACTATTTTTCAATACCAATTATCATGTTGTCTTTATCGTGTTAACAAACACTATTTTCCATGACAACCAAAAATCCTTTTTTTCAATTATTTAGAGATGTTATCCTTATTTATTCTATGTCCATGGAGGATCATATGTATCTTCTTAGATTAGTTCTGAGATTCCGGATAAATAATTGACCTTATGTGAATCTTTTAAAAAAAATAATTTTGACATAGGATGTGAATTTCAAAGAACATGTGTTGTTGGAACCATAAATATCAGTTGACACTGAGAAGGTGAAGGTTGTTAAGCTTAGAAGAATACAAATAATTTCTTCATGATTTAGAGATTCTTCAGGATAGTCAGATATTATCTCAAGTTCATGATTTGATTATAAATGTTGTCTTCTATGATGAATTTCCTAACACCGAATGAAGTAATTTTTCCTTAGGATGGTAGATTTTTTAATTATTTTTTCCAGCAAAAACAGTTTTTAACTGTTGCACCGATGATGAATCTATAAATAACTGGTAATGGTGATGTGGACTATTCTGATATATTAGTTTCATTCTTGGTATTTAATTTTATGCATGTTTATAATGTAGTTTCTTACAAATTTTGTAATATTAGTCCACATGAGAAGAATTATCCAACCCATGACCATGATGTAGTAGCTGTGATGAACATACTTAAATGTTGGAGAAATTTATTTTATGGAGAAAGTTATTCCTTGTATTCTATGAAAAATATATTCAGTTTTATCAGCTACCAATAAATATTTGAATATCCTCTAAAGGCATTGTATGGAATGCCTATAGAATTTTTTTAGTTGACATCACTTATACCCTAAGGATAGTGAATTTTATTTCCAACGTTTTGAGAAGGAATCAACTGACCCATGAAGTAATACAACCATCAGATGAGTAAAATTAGATGTCCCACATTGAAATTTTTTATATTGGAGTTCATGAAAAAGATAAAGAGATTTCCTTAGATGGTGTTTTGTTGAAGTCTGCTCTTATTGAAATGATTATTTGGGTTCTTCATTTTTGTGATGAGATCCATATCATTCGACACCCTATTAATGGTGGGAAGACTGTTTCCTAGTGGTCATTCTAAAATGTGGGCATTACATGATATCAAATCAATTTGATTATACCTTCTTTAGTAACAGAATATGTTATGATTAATTGCCATACGTCCTAGTGGGAAGTGTACCTATGAACCATGAAGATGTTAAATGATGTATGGTTTCCGATTAGGTATCTAGGTATAAGATGGGGTATAAATGTTTTTCCTCTCAATGTTATATGAACCATTTATTTAAGGCCAAACACAAGAGATCTTATGATTATTTTCATCCAGATAAAATTCATTCTAGCATGATGGATGATATCATTGTGGATCATGTGTTTTTGTGGCTGAATTCCCATAGAAAGAATAAAATGATATGGGTTTTGATCGATATGCTAACTAAATCAGCAAATTTTATACCCATTCATGATATAACCATTGTTGAGTCACTTGGAAATCTCAATGTGAAAGATATTGTTCAGTATCAAGATTTACCTTCTGTTATAGTTTATGATATGGATACATGGTTCACTTATCACTTTTGGAGAAGGATTCATGATGGAGTAGGATCTCATTTCCTTTTGAGTATTGAATACCATGAAAATTATAATACCCATACAAAAAGAGGTATACATATTCTTGAAGATTTTCTCTGTGATTCCGTAATTTCCTATAGTGGGTATTTGTATGAGAATTTATATATTGACGTGTTTTATTATATTAAATGTTACTAGTACTCAATCAGGATGGATCATTTTTGTTCCTCGTAAATAAATATTTTTATTATCAGAAATTTGTGAAATCTACATGGTCGGATTGAGTTTAGTCCTAGAGAAATTGAAAAAAAAACAATTTATGAGTCATAGAATCTTATAATCGTAGATAATGTTTATGTATTATGATGGACATAACCATAGACCATTTTAATTTTAAATTGTCATCTGAATGCTTTGGAAATCTTGTACTTAGTTGTTCCATCAATAGTTTTGGATGCAAGGGAATATTTCTTCCTAAATTTTGAGACCATATCTGGTTTTTGAAAAGGTAAATAACGTTTCTTACCATTTGCAACTTCAACCATATATGACATCGACACATGATGTGTTCCATGTATGACAACTTTGAATGTATCTATTCAATCTATCCCATGAACATAGATGGAGTGATCTTGCGGTTAATCATGAATTATCAATGAATGAATGACCAGTTAGTATTGTTGATTCTGAAACAAAGTTCCTTCATTGGAGGGTGATACTGTTGGTTTATGTTACATGGAATTCCAGTTCTAATTCTCATGAGATATGGGAGCACTATGAACTATTGAGAGTGATGTTCCCTCACGAATTCGATATATAGGCCACTTCGTAGGATTTCATTTGATGGAATTTTCTTCTATTGGGGAGGTTGTAACATTATGTTAGTATTAATATAGGTACTTTTATAACACTATCTTTATTTCCCATTACAATTATCTATTTATGTAAAGAAGGATTCGAGACGATACCTATAATGGTAAAGTAGGAAATTTGTTGGATTCTGAGCATATCCCCATAATTTTAACAAAATAATGAAGATTTAAATGTTGTGGCATATGGTTTCATTTCATATGAACAATAATAATAAAAATATTTATTTTTTAGCAAGAGTTGAAGTTTTTTCTAATGATTATAATGATTTTCGATTAGATAATCTGTAATTGGGTAATACATAATGTAAATTATTGAGATTAATTTTTAAATTGGATAATTGGAATAAATCATATGACTAGGAATTCGTGATATCCTACTCATGTCTAATCAACTATCCCCATGGGATTATGGGATCCAAAAACCCTCTGAGTCTTTAATTTTTGTGATTGATTGTTGTTGCGATAATTGTGTGGCCTTCCTAGTAAGTGTCATTGTTGTATCTCAGTATATTTATATCTTCCTCTTTGGATTATGATATATAGACCTAGTATAGATGAATATACCATTTGTATTAGTAGATCATGATTCCATTTTGGGTTCTTGGATCTAATGTGACATATTTCTTGTTGGTGGCTTCCATTCCAGGCCTTGTGTTTTATTAATAATGTTAGGTGGTTCAGTTATGATTCCTAAAATTCACTAACCCTAAATTTTTTTGTATAATTTACATTTTCTAAAATTAAATTAAATTTTATCACGTTTATTTACTTTTTTTCAATAAATTTTTTTTGGAATAAATTATTTCCATTGAATTTTGTTTTTTAGAAAAATGGGGCTTTGGAATTAAATAGGAAAACAAAAATTAAATTGAATTGTCTTGTGTTTATTAAAATTAGTGAAATTTAATGTTTTTAATTTAAATTGTTTTTTTTATGGAAAATTCTTCAATTAAACTATTGTATTTAATTTTCAAAATGGGTTTCCTGAAAATTGTGTAAACCAACAGGTCTAATGAATTATGTGATTGTTATGAAATTGATGGATTATTTTGAATATTTAATTTTTTAAATGTTTTAATTGAATTTCTGTTTTGAAATTAAATGAATTATTTACAAATCCATATCTGTGGAAAATGGATTAAAATTTTTTTCCATTAAATCGTAGTATTTATTCATTCTGAAAAGGAATGATTTTGATTAAAACCCCATTATGTGTTTTAATGGAATAATTGATATATTATTAATTGATTATGGGGATTAATTTAATTTTAAGAATTCTTAAAATAAATATTCCATCATTATTTTTTATTATAGAAAATAAAAGAATTAAATGGCTAGTGAGTTATTTTGTGTGGATCATTATGATTAAAAATGTTTGAGAACCTTATTTAATCAAATCCATTCCTTAGGAAAAGGTGATTAATATTATTTTCCTTAGATAAAAAGGATAATATGTATATATTTGTAGTTTTGTTGTGTCGGGTCACTGTAGTGTGGAACTATCATATATAATTGGAACATGAAAATGTTTCTCATATGCCTATATATCACTATATATATATATTCCCTTGTTCTAAACTTTTTTATAGTCATTGTGAATTTCAGTAAACAATTTTATATAAATTTTGTTATTTAATCCATTTTGTGAAAAATTCCATTTATTTAATGAACAATTATATTAATGTTAAATTCCATCATTTTATGTTTCTTTCCATAATTTCAATAATGTGGCATGAATTGCTAAATTATTTATATCATTTTAAATGTAATGAATGAATTGTTTAATATATTAACTTTAAAAGGAAATCCCAAATTTTTGAACATTAATTTCACAGAAATTGGTTATTTTGGTATTGGAATATATTATGTAATCCTTGGAGAAATCCGTGTATGCTTTGGAAAAAACCCTACAAGTTTTTTCAGGTAATAGTAGATTATCTACTTCTAAGATTGATAAAGGAAAAATGTTATCAAAGAGGTGGATCCATGTGTTGAACATTTGACTTCGTGAGTTTTTATAGTGTTAGGACATGTGAATTTGTCTTATTTATAGATAATTAGTTGTATCAATTATACTGGTTTATGAAAGATTCACTTCTGGTAGATTACTCAATTTTTAGTTTTATTTTATATGCATACATTATTGATTCTTATTAATCCACGCTATTAGTAAAAAATTCAGTCATACTCAATTTTTATATGCTTCTAAGTGCTAGCAACTGACTCGTGAGGATCGGGAACACCCTTCGGGCTATCTGTGGTCTGACTCAATTGTCAGTTTACTAGGGTACGAAGAATTGTATGAGATAGGTATGGAATGATAAGTGATGTTGTTACATTAAATGACATTATTTACTATAATGACCTTTACAGTGATCTTTTAATAGTAAATTATCAATTTTCTATGCTCATGTGTATTCCAAAAATTCAATTTCTTATCCCAATGTTATGGTCTTATAGGTCGTTTTAATTGATTATATTATGAATAATGTATTATGAACATCCAATCATTATTCCATGACTCAGTTATATGATCATTGATATGATGGGAATGGTTTTCAAAAGTTATTCTCATATTTTAATTCCCTTATGTTCATATTATGCTTATCTATGTCCCTTGGTTACCCCGACTGAGAATCATAACAATCCAAATCTTAATTTTTCATTCCCCGAGATATGTATATATAAATTACTTATGGTAGATCAAAGATGGGATATATTTTTGAAGAACGTAACTGGTAATGACATAGTTCACAAATTTAACAGTGTGTATATTTCGACGTTTCTGAAGACAGTGAACTATTATGGTCCTTTAGAATATGTTCATGTATTGTAATAAAAATGATTAAATATCTATGTATGTTAATATTGGGTTGTTATAGTCTATATATTATTTTTTGGAACTGAAATATGGATCATATGTTCTCTCATGAGATTTAAAAATATAACTAATGCATTGGATGTTGGTATATGACACAAAATATCATGTAATGTGTTACAAATTAATGTAATATGAAGTAATACTATAAATAGCCAATTTAATAATAAAACATTCAGATGATTTCTAGATGGTATCACATTAAAGTACATTATGAGTAATATATGTTGGTCCAAAAATTTTAGTTTCCAAATATATATATTTCCTAATGTCATTAGATAATGGTTATCAAATCATGATCTCATGAGAGAGAAAAATATTTGGAGTCGAAAAGTAAAATTCATGTGAAATATAAAACTTTTCATTAAAAAAAATTCTCAACATTATGGTAATGAAATGAAATTTCATGTCCCTTTCAAAATGTAAATGTTACAAAGTGATTACAAGGAGAAACATTCAAACATGGTAGAAAAAATTATGATATTGGATCTTTAAAAAAAACCAATAGGTAATATATGTAAAATTTTGAGAGGAATATAAAAGTAGAAGTTGAAATTGAATAAAAATGAATAATAACTTAAAAAACAATCTTTTAAACTGAAATTGTAAATAAAATATCAAAATAGTGTTATTTATGGTTAATGATAAATATTAAGAAAATATGAAACGATATATATATATTAATATAAATATTTTTAATGGGGGATATTCCTGGACTGAATTAATATGGACGTGAACGTTCATGATCATTATATAATGGGTTTGATTTGTTACTAATAATTATTTTTTAAGATAATGAAATTAAATAATAATGAATATCATTATTAAATGTTATTTATAACTATAAATGTTTCAAGTTGACAATATTAAAATATTTTAGGTGGAATGACATAAATATTAAATGAAATAAGATGACAACGAATCACTACAACTCAGTGAATGGGCATTTATATTAACAGTATTCATTATGGATTTAGTATCTCAGGAATCAAAAAAACATGGAAAAAATTACATATGATGGATTACTAAAATAAATTAATATCATTTATTTTAATATATAATTCAACCATATCAATGTATATTCACCATTAAGAATAAAAAAGGTGGTGAATATAGACTATTCATTAGTGATAGAATGTCTTGATGTGATAAAAATTTATCATTATAGTAGATATCCCAAAAATATCAATAAATAAAAATTAAATTAAAATAAATGTTTACATAAAAAATTTAAAACCCGTTTTCCAATCAATTTTAGTTATTCCTGAAAAATTGTTATCAATTATTCAAGTTTTAATAATTAGTTATTATTATTTTCATCATCATATATTAGTGATTTTTAATAATTAACATATATTTTGTAATGATGATAGATAACCTCACTCTTCAATATACAAAATATAATTCAAAAATTATTTCATTCACTAGTATTGATGATAAAAAATTCCTTAACTAGTTTTAATTTAATCCCCTAATTATTTTATATACGATTTTTTATGAAAGCAGTATAAATATTGTTTAAATAAATATTAATGATCAAAATATTATATAATAATATGTTAAAGTATATATTTTACCTTTAATTAAAAGAAAATAAATCTATATTTACATATAAATTTAAAAAACATTGGAAATTATATTTCCATATTCATCCATGCTATAAAATTTATTTCATTTTTCATATTGGCTTCTAATCCAAAAAACCAATTCTTGGATGTTATTTATACGTGGGTTCCATTTTTAATTTTATTATAGTATCATTATTTCATAAGTAAAATTGACTTATATAGTTGTTTTTTAAGTGATAAGTCATAGTTTCTTAATATTTTTATGATATAGATAATTTAAATGATTTTATTTCTTATGATGAAGATATGTGTTTTAATATTGACATGCTAATTTTAGGAAGTCCAATTTACAACTATCACATATATTTAATGTTGACTATAAAATGCCAAATATATAATTTATGAATTGTATTCATGTAATAAATAACCAATTTATTCATTTAATACATATTAATGGGAATCCATGAATTTCAGAGATGGAAAATGAAATATTTCATTCATAAAGGTTGTAGTCCCCAAGTAATATGAGTGATATTATATTTCATAGAATGGGTTGAAGTTAAATATATAATGGTATCTCCATAAATATAAAAAAAGTTTACTAATGTAATTAATTTATTATATTTGTATTATTTGAATAGATTTTTCTAAATGGGGATGAGAGTGGCATATATAAAATTATAGGAAATATTTAATCATCAAGTTGATGGTTTAAAACATATCATAGAATAATTCATGAAGTTTAGATATTGGGACACAATTTGGTTTCATTGACATTACACATGTGAAATAGGATTATGTATGTAGTAATATAGAATGTGATTTAGTTTAATTTAAAAGTTAGGTTTTGATTGATGTTTGTTGATGTTCGATCCTATTATAGCTGAATGTGGTACTATTTTATGGGAAATTATGTTACGTGATGGGTAATTATAAAATCCCATGGATGTTAGTTAAGTTGGTTGAAGAGTATTTTATGATATATGTGTGTTTGAATTCGAAACACAATAATGGTCTAGTAAAAATGCTTATTTTCAAGTTAATTTTCTCAAATATGATTCATTTAGAGACATTAATTAGATCCACTTAGGAAATTTGTGTATATTTTCCTTTCCTTTTCATTAATATCAGGACATCATTATATATCTCTAATGTTCATTCCCACACTTATATCAAATCATACTATTTTATACTGTCTAATAATTTATAAATTTTTATTGTGTTTCAAAATATTTTGTCGTATACCACGAAATAACTACTCTATTTTCCCATTACAATCTAATAAAATTAATTAATTAAATTTCAAAAGACTTTTATTTTTCATATGATTGTCCACCACTATGTAATTTTGACAAATTTGACTCATGCAATTCAATCTACATCATTATTCAACAGGTGAAAGGGATATATTTTTTGAAAAATAAAATTTTGAACCTTATATTTTCTTAGATTCAATTACATAACATGGAATCATGTTATTTATTTGTGTCTATCAATTATATTCTTCCTCCTATATATGATATAATATAACCGTTCCATTCATTATGTCTTTGAACTATTTTATAGAAAATATTATTATCTATAATATTGATCTATTATTCTACAATTTCTGGATTTAATGATCCAATAAAATTATATATTTATTGACACATGATGGATAATACAAATAGATGTTAACAAATTGGTGGTATTAGATGACCAACATAGTTATCAAATATATTTTATTAACAAAGTAAACATTCTCATGATCATGATCATGAGATTCTCAACTGTAGATTCAATATTATGATGAAAATGTTATTTCACTATCATTCAGATAATTTACCACAATGTGTCTTCAATTTACATCCATTTTTATAGATTGAATAGATCATTGGTCAATTTTAATCTTAGGGACAACACTTAATAATAATTATTAATGAATGATTAATCCATTTTTAATATCATTCCTATCGAATAATATTCATCCGATTTAAATTTACTAAATATCCTTCCTAATGGGTTATAAATTTTTATGATTAATTAGTCCATATCCTTTTGTAGTGTCTATATAGGAATACAATCTTAAGGTGAAGTATTTTGTATCAGGTATATGTGTATTCAATACCCAATAATCCATTGTAGGTTTATTACGCATATGTACATATATTCTATAACCACCTCAACATGAAAATTACTAGACATGGATTTTATTACATTAAAACATACAATGTATATTGTACCAAAATATATTGATGATACATATGTTAAATAATTTCCTTTTAGATTACACTATTGATTTATTGTCTAAATTTTTATAAATTATAAAACCTTTCCTTTGTTACTAACTATATTGACTCCCATTTTTAATAGATTTTATTTACAAAATTCCAATATAGAAAAATATATTAATCTATTTTAATTTCCATTTGAGGATTAGTTTATAGAAATATATGTACATATTATATGATTTTAATTTATAAAATATAAATATAACAATTACTTTTCTACTTAAAAATCCTAAATGCTTCTACCATAGTTCATTTCACTAAAGGTGATTTTATAGGGAAAAATCTCAGTTGAAAAGGGTGATAATAAATCCTATTATGGGATAAAAAACAAAATTGATCATGACATATCATCATTTTTATAACATGATATATAAAATGTTAAAATAATCATTATTATAATATATATTAAATTATTATGTGAATAGAACATAAAATAGATAAATTAACAAAAATACGAATGAAGATTAATAATGAGGATTCATTAAACATATTTCCTTGGTAATTAACCAATTTATCGTAAAACATATCACCAATAAGTAATAATTCTATTTCGAAGACATTGGATAACTCTAAGAAGCTCCACTAATATTTATGAATTTATTTGTGCCGAATCAAATATAATAAAGTATTTCATTAGAAACCCATGAATGATATAGAATGGGTTTCCCATAAAAACTTTTTATACATATATGTTAATTAACATATTTTTTTCATAATCCATTACTTGTGAGAATTTAATGTGGATTTCAAACATGTTATTCCTCATTAAATGAGGTAATTATTATATATATAGGAATATAATTGAATAAAAATAGTTTTAGGTATTCAAAATTGAAAATGGATGAATTTGAAATCAGTGATTTTTTTAGAAACATATTGGTTATATTTTTTTATTTTTCAGTATTAATGTTGGATAATAAAAATATTGCATTGATAAAAAACTATTTTGATTTTTTTGGAATGGTCATAAAATCATGACAACATAATATCAATGAATTTAAAATACTAACCACTAAAAATATTAATAGATAAAATTAAAAATATTTTATTCCATTACCTTGTGTGGTACCATCATAAAACATGAAAAATGATCCTTGGAATCATATGAACTCTGTAAAGAGGCTATAGATTGTGAAATTATGGGTTACATCATGATTAGTAGATTCTGCGTGAATTTAATATGGTGGATATGTGGATAGTTGATAAAAATATGAGTGGATTGTTTATTAAAATCATCATAAATTCCAGGGAAATAGATGATTATATAAATATAATAACATTGTCCCAATTGTGTGTTTTCATACAGGTTTGTGATAATAATGGTGGTGGCTTTTGGTATATTTGTGTTTTAGAACCCAAAAAAATATACTATATTATTATGTCATATCAGAAAAATTTTCATTAAAATAATGTTTTCAAATCATTATTGTCTATTTTCACATTAGAATGTTAGTTATCAGTTTTTAAATTCATTTTAAAATATCTATATACAATATATTGATAAAAAACATATTTTTTTGTCATGAATATAAATTTTTAATTATTAAATTTTTACTAATTATTAAAAAATTTATAAATAAAAAACTGTATATTATTATTGTTTTTTTAATAATTCTTTGATTGAGAAAATAAAAATAATATCATACAATTCTAATATCAATACCACGATCTAAAATATAATATTATTTTACAAAATACCATTTAAATATGAAATTTTATTTTCTAAATGAATATCCATATTAACTGAATAATAATATTTTTAAAAACAAATCATATCTCTCACCCTTGTAAAATTTACCATGGACATTATAAAAATATAATATCATTTCTATTTTTATAGAGACTATTTTATAAAATGATTAAATTAAATTAAATTTTATATAATTTACTAAATTTTGGATAAAATTGTATCTTAATTAAATATTTTATAAAAAATTATATTTTTATGGTATATAAATACATATTTATCATATTTATATCATACTCATGGGTCTTTTAATAAATAACATAATAATGAAAATGGATTTTAATAAACATCGATTTAAATTATTATATGAAAATTACACTTTTAGAATGATGTGATGATGATATGAAACCCTTTATCACTATGAAATGTTCCTTAATTATATAGTTCTCTAAAGAGACAATGCAATAGGTTTTCATTTCTTACATTGTTCTAGTTTTGATCTCCACTTATGTGATCATTTTTCATAGTTCATTTTTCATTATACTAACCAAAAATAAATCATCGTGGTATTATTCATGTGAAAATTATTGTGACATTCCCTCCCCCATTTAATTATTGGTATTCTTCACATGGTATGATCCTATTGGTAGAGGCCATCAAATCCCCCATCTATATCGATTATCAATATTCATTACTCAAAATATAAAATGATTCCAGATACAACAATTCATAATGCTCAAATTTCCCCATGATCATATTTAAAAATGGTCAAACTGACCAATGGTTAGGAAATAAAATGATCAAAATGAACACAATCCCCATTACACATAGTATACATACTCTATCAATCTTATACATTATCAATAAAAATTACACTTATTCAATTTATACACATCCCATAGTAATTTCATGAATATTATTATGGGCATTATTTATTTATACTATTATTATATTAGGATATTTTTTTTGGGGAATTCATTCCTATAGATCATATATTAGTGTGTTAAAAATTAATTTATATTCAACACCATTATAACTGAATGAATTTTCAATCAATATTAAATAATCATATGAAAGGTAATGAAAATGACCCTCTATGTACATCAATTGTAAAATATAATTAAATTTTCATTATGAATATTGGGTTATTTTATACAGTAGGTTTTTTAACTATTTATATATCCTTCTTGAAGGTTTTATACGGCATGTAATGATTTAATAAGAATCATATATGTTATCTTTTTCATAAAAAATTTTCCACAACTATATAATAAATAATTTTTCAACAACCAGAATATAAATTTTATAAATTAATTTAATTCGATCTCATTCTGTTGATGAAAAAAATATGATGTTGCATATAAAATAACAGTTGTTATAAAATACTGTTATATATGTTCAATAATTCTTTGTGATTAAAACATCATTTTATAAAATCCTTATCTAAATATTATATTTTTAAATTAAAATATAATTTCCTCATATGTTGAAAACAAATTAGGTTTAATATGGAAAAATATTTATTCAGAACATCATGGTCTTATAAAGTGGTTATCTTTTGTTTTTGGTGGTAAAATAATTAAATTTCATTATTTAGAATTAAAAATATAATATTTTTTTATATAATTATGTATAAAGTAAAATAAATGAATTAGACACTTATACCCTCGAAAATATTATTTTATTGTTATATGTTCATAGATACATGAACCAAACATGATTCACACACAAAATTATCCAAATAAAAACCCTCAGATAACATCATTATGATTCATATCATACCCTTCAACAAACATTACATTATATGATAAAAATACATCATTTATTAAATGAAAAATGGGATGACTCCCTCTTATTCTCTCATAAGTATCTTCTATAGTAGTATTGATCATAAATTTCTATTATCTATCACTAACTATTTTCATCTATGGAGTTTATATTGTTCTATTGGTTCCATAAAATATTTATGATATTACATAACATTTTAATGTTTCTACCACTATTTATTTTGATTCATTTAATTTTTTTGTATTCAATTTTATTTTCAATTGAATATACTATCATATGTACATAATAAAAAATTTACTAAAAAATTTATTCTCTATTTATGACATAAATTTCTTCTCTACAAATCAGCCCATTACATTATCCATTTTAATAAAAGTCTACCTTCCCAATTTTGCACTAAATTTCTCATGCCATATTTTCCAGGTGTGAATACCAAAAAATTTGTTCATTCATTTTTATTTTACAATATATAATTATCATTCATTTTATTGTGACTTAAATTTTAAAAACTCACACTAATCGATCATGGGATTGAGATTATCAAATACATTCTAATGTTACATCAATTATGTGTTATAGATAATTATAAAAATATAAAGGGAGATCCTTATTACAATTCAAATAAATTGATTAAATAATTAATCTCAAGATATTGTATATTTTGGATTCCATGGATGTATTCCATGGTGGTGTTTGTTATAAAATTTTTAATTTCCATTATATTATGATTTTAAGAAACCCCAGGAATGAAAATTGTGGATATTCTTTTGAATGTTTCACTATTATAATGTAACAACCTTTCAACGTTATGAATCTTGTAATTATTAAAATTTGATAAATATTATTTTTATTAAAATTTGTTTCCATTTAATAATGTTTATGCTCTTATATTATGACAATTATTTACCAATATTGTTCAATTTTTCACATGTTTATTTTTCTATTTTACAAGGATATATTCTCACCCCTTCTATTGTAAATTTTTCCCAGAAAATAATATGTTGTTATGTAATCTATAATTAGATAAAAATTAAATATTTCAACACTTCTTATTTGTTAACTTCCGTTGTGTTATCCATGTATGTCATGTATTATATTCATATACTCAAATATAATAAACATCAAATGGTCCAAAATATAGTTTTTGTATTGTATTTAAGGAATTATTACGAACAATTGTTTGTTGTTTTGGATTATTATAGTTAGTATAAAATAATTTATATGTTATTTTTGTTAAATTAGACTACAAAACCATAGTGAATACACTATAGTAATTCTAATAATCAAAATAAATTGATAAATATCTATTATATATAGAGTATTAATTTTCCTAGAAAATAAATATATGTATAGATAATAGCATGTCGATATTATGGTGAGAAACAAGAAACTTTTTGTAATCACATCAAAAAATATTGGTTGAGCAGTAAATCAATATTCACTTTGGAACGTGATAATTGATCCAAACACTATGAACATGGTTTGAAATTCATTATGGATACTATGTTGATATATTATTTAATTTAACTAACCACAATGAATATTGTATAAGTAAATTAATTTTTTATCCATAAAAGTAAGATAATATTAAATACTATAATCCTATAATCATAATTGTAGAAAAGATGTTTGATTATTATTACTATTAAAATATTATATCATTTTGATTTTTGTTATCATCCGTTATCTAATTTATGTTTTCTTCTACTGAATCATAGAAGTAAATTGAAGGATCCAGATTATATGTATTGAGAAATAAATTTAATACAGCAAAATATGATGAAATCTAGTATAGAGAACATCATAATAATGTTAAATATGATATCCCATATTACAAATAATAAAAATAATCATCGTTAAGAAGGTATAGAGTATGATATACTACTCTATAGGAGTATTATGATTGCAATATAACTCAATATGCACAATATACAGGGGGGGTAATTTTATTCTTTAATAATTTCATAAGAATTTTTTTATTAACAAAATTCACAACACCTATAATAAGAAAATACCTTTTTGGAGAAATATAATGTTATTAAGTCAAAATTTTAAGAAATATTTCATACAAATAGACCCTACAACAAGGCGTATAGAATCTCTTACAATCAGAGATACAAGTTAGAATGTTTATACAAAATTAAAACTTTCTAACTTTTACAAAGAATTGTAAAATCACAATCTCCTTTTATACCAATGTGGAAGGTATCTAACAACCTTGAATATATTTCCCTTGTTTTATACATACAATAAAGTATATCTTAACCAAAACCCGGTAATCCCTTAATCATAAGATTGGTAACTATCTTGATATCCCCGCAAGAATTCAATTTGTAAAGAAATCAGCACCTTTGACTTCACCAACCGATGTCTCTGATTTTAATGAAAACGCATCTCTACACAAAGCAATTCTGCACGAAGAAAAGATTGAACAAGCCATTTAAACATTCTTCATGAAGCTTGAGTGTTAATGTGAGTCTTTCACTCAAGAGAATTTCAATTTTAGGGGGATTAACTCTACAATGAAAGCATTTGAACCAGTGAACTATTTTTATGTTCTTCTCTTAATCTCATCATCTGAGATCCTATTTATATCCATAAAAAATCTATCATTCGGTTCTACTCCAACGATCATATTTCCAAAAATATTAGAGGGACCTGGACATGTGTAAAACATACGATGGATAGTTTATAACAAAAACAATGACATCGATTTATATATCCATCCTAGAATATATAGATATTACATCATTAGTGTAAGGAAAATGGAATCTGATAAAATTGAAATGACATAAAAGATAAGAAATTCTACGGAAATAAAGAATTGAATAATAAATTCCGTAATTATGAATTTCAAACTAGATTTTCATAAAATCAGTACGAGTAAAGTGTAAGGAAATATTTTATGAATACATGGTTTTACTTATTCTGGTATAAGTATCATGATTTAATGAATGACAGGACAAAACTGGTACCAGGATTTCAGTATTGGGATTTCTGTTATCAGTATGTCAAATCAGTTTTAAGGAACATTAGTACAGATAACCAGGATGTCAGAGTTTAACAACTATAGAAAATTGAAATACTAGAAATATATGTATAAGGAATGTATTATACCAGATTTCATTCAACATGGGAATCTCTATCCAAGTGAAAAACAGGGAACGAAAAACATTTTCTTAAGGAATTCCGGTATGGTATAACCATGAAACAAATTTCGGAACCATATTAACTTTTTCGGTATAGTAAAATAGTTATCTAAAAAACATTAATAAAAATATATTTTGAAAAATTTATGGAAATTGATTTCATTAGTTAATTTATTTAAGTGTAAGAAAATATATGATATTTTAAGTAAAATATTTTTATAAAGAAGGTGTTTGTGATTTTCAAAACAAAAGCTTAAGGAATAGAATGGCCTTATAAACCTAAAAATCTCCCCTTTTTGGAATGCACAAACATCTTCGAAAAAAATTACAAAGGAAAAATAAATTCTTAGAGTAAGAAACACTTATCTCTCCCATAAGTGTATAACATAGGGTAAATTATTCTTCCCTTATATAGAAGTTCATTGAGTACGGAAATCTCCCCTCATATATATATTATTCTTTTTAGAGAGACTCCCCCTTATATATATAAGTCCTCCTTATTAATGAAGATTAGGAAATTTACTTTTCCATAGTTTTTGCACTAAGGAAATTTTTCCTTTATAAATTTATTCCTTTAACATCTCACATTGAATGAATTATCCCCAATTGTGATTTTCAAAAAAGGAATGGAGAGGGACCTGTAAGGTTAGAAAGCAATATACACAGGAAAAAATATGTAAATAATTTTCAATGAAATTTTCATTATGTTTTACATGAATGAAAATACATCGTAACATTTTCAAGGAAAAAAATATCAACCCTCCTTATACTTCTTTTAAAGAAGACTTTTTACCAAGGACATAATCTTTTTCACCTCCTTGTGATATTCTTGAAGATTCTTTTTCAAGGACTCTTTCTCAGATTCATTATTCTCCAAAGCCTAGATCCATAATTCATGAGAATGATTCCTATCATCATGAAATTTGATCACTTCCTCCTGTGAATCTGATTTCTTCACAGGACCAGCAGATATTCATTTGTGATAATTGAAAACTTTGGCTACGGTATTCACATGATCAGGACGATTTTTTCCTTCATTTATTCTTCGCAGCTAAATCACTTGATAAATTCACTAAGAGAGAAGTCCAGACTTTGGACTGTACATTCTTTATATCATTGAAATCTCCCTTTGTTGATTCTATTAATTTCCATAATTTTAGTGCTTTATCTGATATCTTTTGGGTCCGGGTCACCAATTTTTGACAAGAATCTTTTTGAGCATTGTAGTCAATAAGAAGATTATTATGATCGTATTCACCTTTTATGACCATGTCCCACAGCATAGATGTTGAATCTATATTTTGTTATATGATTTCCTACATCATATGGCTCTAGGAATCTATGTAATCATATACTGGAATGGTACTTACTAATTTCATTAACAAACATTTTACAAATTCATCACCCATAGATGACGAGGACTCGGAGTCATATTCTTAATTATTTACATTCGTAGTATAAGATTCCTGATTCTCAATATTTTGCGCTGAGTCGGCAATTGGAAGGAAATCCCCAATAGCCTTACCTTTATAAACATTTAGCATCATAGAGAATTTGGAACCCTGAGGGACATCCTCGTTTTCTATATCCTCATTATCTATAGATTATCCTTGAATATCTTCTTCTTCTTTCTCTTCTTTACATCTGGTATCAATATTTCCAGATTCATGAATTTCATCTTCATCACTGGTTACATCAAACTCTTATTCTACCCCTTCTACTTCTTCGACTTCGATCTCAACTTCTTCTTCTTCATATTCTTCTTTGGTAGAAACTCCTGGTGTTGCAACATACACATCAACATGTCTAAAAACATCATTTCCTTCTTCTTAAATAAACTCATCCTTTTGTTGTGATACTTTTTGTGATTCATGAATAGGTTCTGGTATTACTACGGATTTCTTCACCTTCTTAGGTTCTGGAGAGTGATCTGGTACTATTAGATTTTAAGAGGATTTTTCTACTCCCTTTAGCATGTATTGTAAAATCTCTGACTCAGTTCTCTTAATTTTATACATATTATCCTTATTTTTTTCTCTAACACATCCCTAGTTTGAACATTTAAGGCCTTATCCTCTGCCTAATTCAAACCAATGATTATATCCCCTTTCTTCCTGGATTCATCTATCTTCCTCCAGCTAGCAACGATATCATCAGAGTTAGCCTTCAGTTTCCTTTTCAAAATTGGAGTAGTGGAAAAACCTATAGAGATATGATAATCACCATGAGAATCCTCATCCAAAATTTTCTTCTTATGATCACTTTTAGAAGATTCCAGTAATGAATCATTCAGTGCTGCTTTGGTAGACTCTGGAATGTTTTCCTTTAATACGGGTTATTTAACTTCTGGTGTCACAACTTTTTCAGACTTCTTAGAATCTATATTGTAAGAAATTTTAATTATATTCAACGTATCTACACATAAAAACAGAATATTTCAAGGTTTAATAAAAACATGCATGCAATTTTCATTTCATCGAAAACCATAACAACTATCCATCAAATAGTTGCTGGGTACCTTATAATTTGAGACTTTATGGTATCAGCTTTCACATCACCAATCATAAGGAAAATATACTTTAAAAAATTAACCTTCCTGAGATTGATGAGATAGTCTAGCAATAGAATGCTACACATCTTTAAGAAATTGTTATCCCCATTCCTTGGAAAAATAAACCCCTACATCCATAATTTCACCAATATATGGCCCACTTATAAGTGTGCAAGCTTCAGAGTCTTAACACCCTTGATGTCGAGACATTCTAAAGCACTGTTCTTCTTGAAAGAACATTCCTTATCTGTGATTTTTTATGAACCTAGGAGGGATTCTCCTTCATATGGAATCTTAAAAAAATTATCCTCTTTTCAGCAAGGAACAGTGTATGTATTTTCAAATTCATTAAATCTGAAAAATTCTTTACCATCAATCTCAAATAAATTAACAAAGCCATAAAACTATATGACTAGCTTCAGATATACAAGATCTTGAACATTTTACTTTTTATAAAAATACTCTCCAAATTATTACTTTTAAAAATACGAGAGACGAGGGAGTCATACCGGTTGAAAAAGTCTAAACATTCAAGTCTATCCCAAAATATCATCTTGTATTTATTCTATTTGATTTCCATCTGGTAAAAAATTCCTTAAATTAAGATCTATAAGAAATCTCTGACGAAATCCGAAATGTAAAACTCTGAAGCTGCATAACATCGACTTGAAGGCTTAAGGAACCAGTGGGGTCCTCATGATATGGGGTAGACCTTATATAGGCAAACTACGACCTTTCAACATTAATAATGAAATCACACGACTGTGATTTTTCCAAAATGATCTAACGGTTGAAGATGGTTAAAAATATATATCCATACCGATGTTTTGAGGTTTTAGAAAAATAAAAGTCGGATTCTAAAAAAATATTAATCTGAAGATAAAATTTCATAAAGTAAAAAAACACCAACAAATAGAACTATAAGAAAATGAATAGGGGTAAGTAAATTTACCTTTAAGGAATCTTTGAAGAAATTATCGGTATCGTAGAAAATTTTCTTGGGGTAAAAACAACTAGACACTGGAAATTTTACTTCAGGAATTTCAACTCTGGAAATATGGATTCTGGGAATTTTGATTCTGGGATTTTCAAAATAGACAGAAAATTTTGAAAAAATTAAAAAAAGCTTATAGATGAATTGACTTAAGGAAATGTTTTCTTTAGGTAATATTCCCATAAAATTTTCAACCATATGTACAACCCCCAAAATTTAGGAGTATATTAATGTTAGGAGATGATTAAAAAAGAAGTAGATATGAAGGATTATCTCATAGATATCATTCCTAAATTCTGTTTAATAAATTCCAGTCTATCAGACGGCAATGGTTTGGAAATAATATCAACATGTTGTTCTTTCATACTGATGAATTGTAAAATTATATCTTTTTTGAGTGTGTGATACCTAAGAAAGTGATGAGTAATATCTTTTTTCTTTGAACGAGAGTGATGTGATGTGTTTTTTCTTAGGGCTATGTCACTAGTGTTATCACACATGATTTGAGTTTTGGTAATGCTCGTTCCATAATATGTGAGTGTGTGTTGCATCCAAAACACTTGAGAACAATAACTTCATGCTGCTATATATTATTTTTCAGTATTGGAAAGTTCTAAAAAGTGTTGTTTCATACAATACCTTGAATTTAAGGAATCTCCTAGGAAATGAGAATTTCCAGATGTACTCTTTCTATCCAATTTACAACCAGAAGAATCAGCATCCAAAAAGCTTTTTATTTCAAAAATATTTCAACATGAATATAAAAGTCAAAAATCCAAGGTTTTTTAACTACTATAAAATAATTTTCACAGCCTTAAGATGGGATTACTTTGTATTTTCATGACATCTAGCACATAGGAAAGCAGAAAACATTATGTCGGGTCGACATATTGTTATGTAAAGTAAACTTCCTATCATTCCTCTATAAGATTTTTGATCAATAGTTTTCCCTACTTCATCAATATCAAGAGTATTAGAAGTTCATATAGGTGTACTTATACTCATTGTGTTATCATACACAACCCTTTTAATAAGAACATTGATGTACTGATGTTGAGATATATATGTTCCTTGTGGTTTTTGGGAAATTGGAAAACCAATAAAGAATCTAAACTCACCCATTATACTTATCTCAAACTCAGAATTCATAAGATCCAAAAAGCAATCTATTAATGATTTTTGAGTTGATCCAAATATAATATTAGTCAACATATATTTTCACAATTAAAATTACATTATTATCATTCTTTATAATTTTTTTTTGGATATGTGGATCCTGTAGAATTGTAGTTTTGAAATAAAAAACATGTAAGTCTATCATACCAAGCTATAAGGTCTTGTTCAGATCCATGTAAAGCTTTAGTAAGTTTATATACTTTATTAAAATGTTTTCAATCTTCAAAACCAAAAGTTTGGTCCACATAGACTTCTTCATGTACATATCCATTAAAGAAAGCATGCTTCACATAAATTTGGTAATGTTTTTAATTATAGAATGTTGTAAATGCTAAAAGTATTCGAATAGATTTGAGTCATTCTACTGGTGAAATTTTTTCCTATTAGTCTATTCCTTCTTGTTAGTAATAATCATCAGCAACTAATATTTGTTTTTTTCTAACTGGAATCTCATTTTCATCACATTTATTTCTGAGGACCCATTTTACGCAAATAAAAAATGTATACTTAGGTCTCTCAACCAAGATCCAGACATGATTCCTTAAAAACACATTGAGTTCATCTTGTATAGACATTATCCAATCTTCATCACCTATGTCTTACCCATGAGTATTTGGCTGGAATTGGGAATGAAAATAAACATGTTCAATTTCATTCCTTAAGAACTTCTAGTCCTTATAGGTGGGTTGACATCTCCTATGAAATTATCAGTAGAATTATTTCTATGAAACAACTAATTTGGGTTTTGTAACACTTGATAATCAACATATGGTAGGAAATCATTATGGGTATATTTTTCAGGAATATTTTCATGAATCTTTTCCATAGAATAATCGTCAATTATAGGTTTTTGATCATTTTTTTAAAATATATCGTGATGATTTAAAACAAGTTGTATAAAAAAAGAATAAATTTCATCAAATTCAACATGTACCATTTTTTCCACATTATAAGTTTCTTTAATAAAAACCATATAATCCATAGAGTTAGTTGAATATCTTAATAAAATTATTTCATTAGATTTTGGTTAAAATTTGATTAATTAATCCTTAGGATTAATGATAAAAACTTCACAACCAAAAACCTAGAAGTAAGAAGCTTTTGGTTTTCGACCAGTATATAGATCATAAAGTGTTTTATTACGAAATGGTCTTGTCAAAACCTGATTTCTAGGATAATAGGAAGTACATACAACTTCACCGAAAAAGTGTTTTTCTATTTAATATTCACTCAAAATCGTTCTTTTTATCTTTTGAAGTATTCAGTTCCTTCTTTCAACAACACCATTTTGATGAGGAGTTCTAGGAGATGAGAAATTCTGAGTAATAACATTCTTACTACAAAAAGCATCAAACTCAGAATTTAAAAACTCACCACCATGATCAAAATGAATAGTTATTAATGGTAGGTTTTTCTCATTTTTTTACTTGAGCTCGATAAGTTTTAAAATATGAAAAGGCTTCTAATTTTCTTGCTAGAAAATAGATCCAAGTGTATCTATTATAGTCATCAATAAGATAAAATTCATAATATTTTCGTCAAATACTACCAGATTGTGTAAGACAAAATAAATCCATATACATTTACCGTAGGGAATTAGATTTTGAAACTTCACTAATATATTTTAATCTAGATTTGTGTTTATTTCCATACCTTCAAGGGTTACAATATTTTTATGTATCAAAAGATAGAACAGATAGATCTCTAACTAATCCTTTATTTCGGAGATAAATAAGGTTATTAATGTTGTCGTTTCATAAACATATATTTCAAATCCATGATTGATCTTCAATTGCACTTAAAGAAGGATTATCTTGACTACATAACTCTTCTATTTTTAGAGTGTAATCATTCTAATGCCTATGGGTAGTAATAATTTATTCATCCTTGGAATTGTGAACTAAACACATATCATTCCTGAAATTCAGTATGGTAACCTAAATCACATAAATTACTTGTGATTATAACTATGTTCTTATTTAAATTATCAAATAAAACATTCAAAATTTATATTTTCTCAAGAAGAATGATAATACCTATACCAACAATCTGTCCTTGAGAATTATCACCTAAGGTTACATTTCCACTTTTTGTTTTTGCTATTTTATATAAATAACATCAGTTACAAGTCATATTACATGAAAACCCAATATCCATATACCAGATTCTCTTGGTACATTTTTTATTTTCCTAAAAAAACAAAAGATAGTTTTTCAGAATCAAATATTGTTTTGTTCCGGGGTTAGACAATAAAATTTTAGGAACACACATTTTTTTGAAAAAATAAGCATTGTGGAACCATAAAGATTGAATTTTATTTAAGGAACAAGTATTTACCCATTGTCCTCCACTTTTTCATTTCGTACAGAAAGGGGCTATGGATAGAATAAAATAGTTATTTTTGAAAAACAAAGTTTTGTATGAGTATAACCTACTCCAGAAGTATTTTCTTAAGATTTGATTTTGGAATACATATTATCAAAATATTAATTACTATAATTAAAATTAGAAATAATTTTCTTATGAGAATATATTTCAGATTTTAGTCTTATGAATAAATTCTTATCCTTAGGAGTTATTTCAATATAGTTATAATTTTCCACAAAAAAATTAATTTTGAAATAACATTATTATGATCTTTAAAATAAATTTCCTCTTCGGAATTTTCTTTCATAAGGTCATTAGAATGCTTTTATAGGATCTCATAGTTAGCTTCAAGATCTCTAGTGACGTCTGAAATCACTTTGGTAAGAACTTATTCTCTAGTATTTACCTTGTCTAGTTTCTTGGAAATTTTTTAATTTTTGGCTTCTATCAACATTGAAAATCTAGATACTTCTTCATAAGAAGGAATTGTGTCATTATCTGAAGATGAATTATCTTCATAAAATGTAATATATTTAGTATAATAATTCTTTTCAATACATATATTTGTTATGGAATCAGCAGAGAATACCTTGGCCATAAGACAAGTATTGGGTAAAGTAGTAGAAATGAATCTGAAATGTTTCTGAGCTGATGATTCATATTCAGAAGTTTATATTTCCAAAGAGTCTCAACAACTGACACTCCATGTGACATTTTCATTAAGATATATCTTGTTCTTATAATGATAGAATTTATTCTTGTTTTTTCTGAATTCCTTTCCTTCTTATCCTTCTTTTTCAAAAGATGGAAATCAGGTATTGTATGGAATGTTCTTTAGAATTTGTAGAAATTAAAATCCCCATAATTATTTTCTATGTAGTATCAATTCATAAACATATTTTCATAGATATTTTGAGCTACAATATTGTTCATTATCTATGAAAAATTAGCTAAATAATTCTCATATTTTTCTGTATCCCTGGATTCTGACTAAATAGTAACTATAAAGGACTTTGACCTTGAAAATATTTCTGGAGTTTTGGCTTTCGTATGGTTAGAAGTCATTGAGAAAGCAGTACATACATTTACAGTATTATTCTTAAAATTATCGTCATCTCTCTTAATTCTAGTCTCATGTTGTAGAAGAGTTCTAAAAAGCACATCTAAGGAAATCTGGGCAACATTCTTTTTCTCGTCAATTACTGTCCTCTTGGATTTCCATTCATTAGGCATGATGACTATGATCATATAAAAAAGTATTTCATCATCATGACCTTTTTCTCCCATAGACTGTAAATTATTCAAAATATTTATAAACCTTTGCTGATCTTTTCTTATAGGTTCTACATAAAAAATTCTAAATCCATGACATTCAGCTCTCAACATAGCTATTCTTGTCACTATAACATTATAAGTACCAAAATTTTTGACATCCAATTTCTTCCAGATACTATTTGTGGCTTCACATGAGTATATTTGACTATTGATTTTATGTATTTCTGACTCAGACGTAAGATTGATATTCTGCCCCCTCCAGATTAGTAAAGGTTCTCAATTCTTTATCTGGAATCTTATTGTCTCCCGACAGCATCAGGTAGTTATCAACACCGGTATTAATAATGAAAGTCTTCATCTGAAATCTCCAATACTCATAATAATTTCCATTATAAATAAGATTTCCAGTAGGATTTAAATTGTTCAAATAACCCATATGTAAATATCATTCCATGAAGATAATATACCGCTCTTCGACAAAAATGTTGGTAGTAGTTCTTAATGAAAATTTTATGTTAATAAAGAGAAAAATTAATAAAAAATATAAAAAAATATTTTGAGTCTGGACTTTGGACTCTAAAAATATGAATCCGAAAATATAAAGAAGTTGATGATGATTTCTCTTCTGAATCTAATTGTGAGATTAATTCAGATTGAACCAATCCTCTGATACTAATTGTTAGGAATGTATAGAGTATTATATACTACTATATACCAATATTATGATCACAATATAACATAATATTCACAATATACAATATGTGGTGAACTGTATGATTTGAAAATTTCTTATGAAATTTTTTTTATAAAAAAATTCACACATATAATAAGAAATTACCTTCTTAGATAAATATAATGTTCTTAAGTCTAAATCATATAAAACTATTCTTACAAAGAAATTCTACCACAAGGCGTATAGAATCTTTTACAATCAGAGATTAAAGTTAGAATGTTTATACAAAAAGAAAACATCCTAAATTTTATAAAGAAGCAAGCAATTTCAATCTTCTTTTATCCCGAAGAGAAGGGTATCCAACAACCTTGGAGAAATGTCTCTTGTTTTATACTTACAAAAAAGTATGTCTTACCCAAACCCGGGTAAGCCCTAAATCATAAGATCGATAACTTTCTTGTTATTCTCAAAATCCCTCATTTTGTAAGGAAATCGGCACCTGTGACTTCACAACCCGAAATATCTGATTTTTTGGAAATAACACCTCTACATGAAGCAATTCAATATGAATCAATGTTTGAACAAGGCTTTCAAAAAAATTTCACTAATCGCGAGTGTTTATAAGAGCCTCTCACTCTATAGGATTTCACTTTTATAGATATGAACACTAAAAATAAATTCTTTGAACACATGAACTAGTTGTATGTTATTCTCTTGATCTCATCATCTGAGGTCCTATTTATAGCCATCAAAAATCAATCGTTCGGTTCCACTCCAACGGTCATAATTCCTTAAATCTCAGAGGGACCTGGACACGTGTCAAACATACAACAGTTAGTTTATAATAGAAATAATGACATCATTTTATATAACCAAACTTGAATATAAATATCTTACACATAAAGTGTAATGAACATGGAATCCCATAAAATTAAATGACTTGAAAGATTCCGAATTATAAGGAAATAATGATTTGAATAATAAATTCTAGAATTATGAATTTCTAACTTGATTTTCATAAAATTGGTATAAGTAATGTGTAAGGATATATTTTATGAAAACTCAGTATTATAAATTCTTGTATCGGCATCATGATTTACTGCATGACAGAATAAAACTGGTACAATGATTTTGGTATTGGGATTTCTGGTATCAGTATGTAAAATCTTTCTTAAGGAACATCAGTACCGATAACCAGGAAGTCAATGTTTAAGAACTTTAGTAAACTGAAATACAAGAAATCATTGTATAAAGAAAATATGATACCATATTTCATTAAAAATGCAAATTTTTATTTTAGTGAGAAATAGGGAATGAAAAACATTATCTTAAGGATTTCTAGTATGGTATAACCCTGATACAAATTATGAAACCTTAAGAAATTTTCTGGTATAGTAAAACAAATTTCTAAAAACCCTTAATAAAAATATATTTAAAAAAATATAAGGAAATTTTGGTTATAAGGAAATTTATCTAAGTGTATGAATATATATGAATGTGTGAGGAAAATATATTTATGAAGAAGGTGTTTATGATTTTATAAACAAAAGCTTAAGTAATGGACGAGTCTTATAGACATAACACTCAAATCGAGGATACATTTTTATTAAATATAGATACATTAGTCATTTAATCATTAATTAATTAATTAAATAATTTTTTAATAGTCCCTCTAACCTACTAATTGTAGAAAAATTCATCATTTCTATTTTAAAATTATATTATGTAACTAATTATTATGATAACGTTATGTTTTAATTATTCATTTAATTACTTGTGGGACATGTCTAGTAGTGGTTTAAAATATTCAATAATAAAACACCAAATGGTGAATTCAAACCTATAAGGAATGACATGTTATTATACTTCTTTCTTATAATTTTTTTAGTACACCCTCTCGATATATATTGAATCTTAATTCCTATAGCATAAAAAAGATAATAAATCGGTTCTATTTTTTTATAAGAGCTATAAAAATAATGTAAGAAACTATTAGTGTTTTATCATTAATTCTCATTAGAATGTCGAACAAGAAATTGGTGGACTGAGACCCCACATACAAATATCATTGTGAGTCTTATATATTGGGAGTTCAATCAATATATAGTACCATTTTCCCAAATTTCAAATTGAAATTGGAGATGTGAAATGTTACAATGGATAAAATGATAATATGAGTTATTTGGTGAAAAAATATATTATTATTTTTTATTATAATATGAAAGGGATGATGATACATCATTCCATGTTTAATAAGTGTGTCATGATTCCCTCATATAATTTACTTTGTGGTTGTTGAATGTGTTACAAGGGTTCAAAGGATAACCACATTTCTCCAAACTATCATGGATATGAAAATCCACTACAACCTAATGGAAATTACATATGATATATGGTGGATTTTTATTTTATATTGCGACGATTCTTGTATAGAGGGCATGGAAACATTTTTTATCATTCAATGAATGGGATAATTATTGATGGGAATTTAAATACTTCATTATAAAGGGATAAGGACCAAGGATATAGGTTTATAAAATTATGGAAATAGTCATGGACTAAAATGATGTGGTGGTAGTTCCATTTATTTATAACTCAATCTATTATAGTACATTTATTTATAATTTTTACACAGATTACATTAATTCAGACATATTTTTAATGAACATAATATCACACCCTGTGAATTTAGAAGTATAGATGTTAGGAAAATATAATTGGGGGTTGATTCAAGAATAAAAAAGAATATATATATTACCCTATAAATTATATTTATCAAAATTAAATAACTAGTATAATAGTAATTGAAATTATGGAAATTGATATAATAATTTTTATGGAATGGATATAATGTAAAATTCAATGATATATTGTTGATGAAAACAATTGGATGTGGAGAAAATTAAGAATTTTTATTTAAAATGATAGATTTTGAAGATAATATTTTCAATTAATTACCACATATAACATTCATAAGGTAAATTACTGGTGAATAAGGGGAAGTAATGAATGGAAAAGAATATAGAGTTCTTCCCCATTTTTAGGATTACATAGAAGAATTTTCTATAGATTTATCACAAATTGTATGTGAAGCATAGGTGGAATTATCAAATGAAATATTACCATATCCAAAACAATATCAAAGACCATATAAATAATGAAGTGTTTAGAGTTTGACTAATTGACTATAGATCATCAAGGTCTTTTCCAATGTTGATTCCCCATTATATGTGTCTCTTCTTATAGAGAACATGGATAAATTTTTAGTATAAAAGGATTGAATTATGTTGGTATTCATTGATTTTGGAGATATCAATATTATGTTATCCAGGATAAATACTCACATCCAAAAATTTACGATGTATTATACTAGTTCATGGATAAAAATTATTTTATATGATTAACCCAGGATCAGGGACACATCATTTTATTGTGATGAATGGGGATATTCTAAAGACAGATTTCAAAAGATTGTTCAAATATTAAGATATTTCAATATTAACCTTTGGATTGAATAATTATCACTCTATAATTATATAGAAGACAAATATATTCAACAAGGTTGACATCAATAATACATTCATTATCCTTAATGATATTATTAAAAATATATATCATGAGTATCATGTGGAATATGTTGATCTTTAAGATCATAGGTATTTATAGAATAAAACATATTCATATCTAATAATTTTTTTGAATTTAATAATAATTTTAGTTTAAATTTGAGACTATGTACAATAAAGTATTAGACACATAGCCACAGGTTTCTCAGAAATCTTATTTTTTTCACAACATTGAGTTATACCGAATAAAATAAAACAATGATATTGTTATTTTAAATGGTATATTACACCTAACATTTAAATTTATGGGAATGAATATAATTAATTATATTTTATTTTTTCATATTTTTAAAATGTTTTTCATTTATCAAAATAAATTTATGTAGATACCCGAAGCTTATCATACATGAACTATTCATTACTTTTTCGGAATACTTATTACATAACAAAAAACACACACACAAGGATCGTAATAGTTTAGTGTCTTTGGAAACTCGGAACGTAATCTTATAATCATGGTGAAAGATCTCCAATATCTCCCATAAAAATCTTACTTTTTTTACCTAAAACCTTTCTTTATATCCTGGGGAAAAGAAAACATAAAAGGGTGAGCTCAAATGCTGAGTAAGGGTAAATAAAAGAAAAATCAATCACATCATATTCATAAGAACATAACTTTTGTAAATCTTATCCTGCAAAAGAGAGAGCATAATTTCATAACATGGGATAAATCATAGTAGTGAAATGAAATCCCAATAATCATAACATAAAACATGAAACATTGTGGCATACACACATAATCATAGAGATTCATTTCTTGTTAGTCAAGACTCATTGTCAAGACTATCTTATTGGACAAAGTCCCTTTCTAAACCGAGTCACCCTCATTTCAGTCATGTTTCACTGAACCGGTATAACCTACCATTCCAGCCATATCTATCTCATGAGATATAAAATCTTTACCCAATGCATTGGAGGGAGATATAGGTCCCACCCATCTCATAATGATACCATTCTTATGTGTGCCACAAAATCATAAATCATAAAACATTGCATAACCCATGTAATACAAATGGGAATCTTAAACATCATGACATCATAAAACAATTCATACAAGATAAAGGAATTCAAAAAAATAATTCCATCACAACATGATCAAATCAATGTAATAATAGGGATAAAAACAGAACCCTTTATTATCTTAGATGTAAAATAATTTTGATAAAACACTTGAACTCTATTCTTGAGGAAAATATCTTTTCTTCTTCAAAAACATTTTTCCTTTCATAACATGTCATACGACTTTAAAATAAAAGAAGTTGATTAAAAATAAACTTGAAAACTTGTAAAGGAAGCTTCTTGGAAATATTGTTTTAAAAATCCAATCATGCCGTATAAGGTAAAAAAACATTCTTCTCGTACTTTTGTCGGAAAATTCAAAAAGTACCTCGTACGAAAAACGACAAAAGATTCCTTTCATATCTTTTACTAAAAACTCATAGAATGGTAAAATTATATTTAAAAAATTGTATGTGGATGGAAATAATATTACATATTGAGGAAACATGTATGTGGATAGTAAAATATACCCCAGTAAATGCCAAAATAAAAACAATCTCGAATAAAAATGAGGTTGTGATATTTCCCTTACCTTAGGTCCGACTTGCTTTGTACGTGTCCGAACCTCCTATATAATGATTTAAATCATGTTATTGACTTATTCCAGAACCATATTCATTGTTATTATATCATATATGGTCCACTTATGACTTTATATTACCCGTTCTTTTGTAAATTCATGTTAAAGTAGCGTTTTGGGTAAAATCGTCGCATTTGTCGTTCGTGTTTTTAACTTGTAATTATTAATATGATTACTTGGATCATGATTACTTATATCCATAATGTAAAAAATGATTTATATATAATATATATTCATAATATATATATATATATATATATAATATTGATAAATGGAATGAGATACACCGTTCATGGAGACGGTAGTCCGTACGTACGCATGAACGTTGTTTTCATTTCCTTATTGAATTGAATGGAATTAAGTAGATGACATACATATAAATATAAATAAATCCACTGTCATTATTATGTCATATATTTCATTATTACTTATTATATATACTTTATAATCATTCATGAATGGTTAATCAGTGAGAATGAATCTCATCGCGTCGTGGAGACGGTAGTCCGTAAGTACGCACGAGCGATGATATCATTCCCATGGTCGTGGAATTGTGTTGAAGTGTTTTTATACTATTTCAGTATCAATATCACTTTATAATAATAATATATAGTTACTCATTAAACCATTATACCCATCCAATTAATGTGGTGGCGGAAAATAGATTACACCACGGCGTGGAGACGATATTCTGTACGTACGCACGCGCGGTGATTTCCTTTTTCCGTAGGATGGATAGAAGGTTAATTAGAGTTGTTTAATATTTATAATAACATATCAGTATGTAAGTAATACTGATGTTATAACTTTATCATGAAACAACTAAAGAAGAAGAAGTTGAAGAAGAATGAAATTGAAAAGATCGGTAATGGATATTACCACTTCTTTGAAGCGCCTCTTTGAATCCTCCAATAAGGGAACTAAGATTGGTCTTTGAAGAAGACCAGGACCTCTAGGATTATTCTAGGGAAGTGGAGAATCGATTTTGGCAGGGTTTGGCCCAGCATGAGTGCTCAAATTAGTGTGAGGAGGAGGGAGAGGAGGTGCCCTTTTATAAGGGAGGAGAGGGGCACCTTAGGAATATCTCAAAATATTATTTTATATTTAAGTCAAAATCGGTTTACAATGGTTCCAAAGGGTCTTATTTCGAAGCTAAAGTGGGTATGGGTCGAAATCATATCAACCAATAGGATTTAGACAAGTTTAGGTTATTATGTTAACCTTGTCAATTAGATTTAACTCTAAGTTAAATAATTTAACTTTTGCCGTTTCTTTTTGTTTTCTTACACTATATGGTTAATACACTTACTATAACATGCCAAACGAACCCCAAATTGTTTATTATTAATATATATATCCTTATCTAAGTCATTTGGTCTAACCTTAGATTTCTAGGAATACAATTACAATTAATAATATAATATTTGATTTAAAAACTATTTTGTGGTAATTTTGACACTATTTGATATATGATTTTTGTGAAATTCATAACAGAATTATATGTTCGATCCAAGTTGATTAAATCAACACTAATATATCAAAGTAACCTAGAAAATTAGTGGCATTCATAAAAAGTCTCAAATTAAATTTATTTTTGTATTTATAACATCAATTATGTCAATATTTCATTAATAAGATAATTAAAACATCATCTTTGTGTCATACATAAATTAAATTATTTGATCTCTAAAAATTACAAATAAAATACTATTATGTAGGAAATCTTTTTATATTTCTAATGAATATTTAAAATTGAATTTATCTTATGTATAACCCTTTTTTAAAAATGATTTAGTAAATAAACTTTGATTTTAACTCTTTTAACTCTTCTTTGAATTAAATAATAATAAATGTCCTAATCTAATCCAAGTGGGCCTAAATGATAATATTTTACACTTAAGGTTGTTTTCGGTAGAGATACACTTGTCCAATAGGATTAGTACATGTGTTAGGGTAATATTAATATCATTTTTACCCTTAATTACCCTATTTACTTTTAACCGTGTTAAAAAAAGTAAAAAGTTACTATTCACCAAAAATTATTTTCGTCTCATTGAACCACATTTTACATACTGACATCAACCTTGTCTCTCGGATTTTATAAATTCCATTCACAGAAGCGGAAAAATTAAGATTTATGAAAAATTTAATTTTTTTTAACTTCCACTTAGTAGTTTCACTATTCATCAAAAATTGAAGTTTTTCAGAAATATGCCAAAATTTCACCTTAAGCTATAATTGATATTCCGAATTCAAAAATGATTTCTTTTTTAAAAAATTCCCAACATATAAGTTGCATTAATTAATTTTATAATTAATTTCCGCTGTCACAACAAATAGCGTGTTTTTAAGAGATAATAACTATCAAAAGATTAACACTTTTTTATGTCTGGTGTAAATGTGAAATTACATCCAATGACCAACATTGTATTGAATTGTAAAAATATATTCTAAATATACTTTGAAACAACTCAAATTAATAATTTATCACTATTAATTATTTCGATTAAAAAAGTTGTTTTTAATTAAAATTTAGTAATTTTCACTATTCATCAGAAAATAAAAGTTATCCGAAAATTACCAAAATTTCACCCTAATCTAATTTCGATATTATGAATCCAAAAATGAATTCCATTCTGAAAAATAAAATATACAAAATTTCAAAAAGTGGTTATTACAATTCATAACGGCTAGTTTTAATAATATTTTAATAGTGTATTGTTGTTTAGTGAAACTCGTTATTGCGTACTACACATGCTATCGAGGAAGGTCGCGATTGCATGTAATGCAAGGCAAATCAAGGATTCGTGTTGTGAAAGCTTATTTTGGTGTGGTGTACAACACAAGACAATAGTGAAATTAAAAATAATATTTTTCATAAAATCTCGAGGTGTTAAATTCTACCCCCCTTAAAATGAATTTCGCCCTCGAAATTCGTCGGGGTTATAAATGGTTTACTATTCAAAAGTTTCTTTAATAGAAACCCACATCGTAAAAAGGAATACCAAAACCAATCTTCAAAAGTACGAAACTTAACGGTTACCCAAATAAACTAATCACTGGGTTTCCACATAGGTGAAAATATGGATATGGATGAAAAATCTAACCATCATGTTCTGATGGGGAGTGGTAGAGAACATGGCTATGGAAAAGCCAACAATGACAAAGCCATAAATTTGTGACGATATAAGGTACCATCTGATTCATTAGATATAAGATCACTAGGACAACATTTTTGGTTTTCAAGATCATTTCCCTAAAGTTGAAAATTTGAATTAGAATAAATAATTACTTTATTTTGGTACAATCTCACAGTTGTTTGTGCCTTGAACAATTTCCACTTCATCTCTTAAATAAATGAAGTTTAATTTGTTATTCGTGAAGTGTTAGCAGATTATGTGATAGAATGACGCGTCATTCCATCTGTCTCAAACAAAAGGTTAGCAAAAATTATATACATAAGTCGATCTATAGTGAGATTAATCATATATGGTTCCTAAAATGGACTTATACATCATATATCATACAGCTTAATATAATAAAACTAGTTTATACTAAACAAAGACTTCCTGTAGGCCAGTGGTAGGCGATAAAGGCCAGTCACACTTCGGTTGTGGGTTCGATTTCCACAGCCTTGTCCGACGTGATGGGCTGTCGCCCGTCCTGCAGGTTGTCCTTTTTCTAAAACTATATTACTATAACATCTCATCAATAATATCGAAAAAAAATTCTATCCTTAAACAATACTAACTTATGTCCAACATAATCCATTCCAATCTTTAGGCTTATCCATACTATTGCAGTCCACTCTCATAACAAAGTGAAAATGATTACCAGAGATTTAATACCATCGTCGATCCCCATATATCATAAGATATGTTTTGTTGGTCCCATTCCAAACATTCAAAGTCCTTAATCATGTATTCTCTTGAATAACTTAGTGAAAACATGAATGCAGTTAAAAGTTAACACCTTCCACATACCAAAATCCTCAAAATTCTATATACTCAAACCATGATATCACTTAGTCCTTATATCAATCATGAGCTCATGAATACTGTTAAACATTTCATTTTATCGTTTTCCCTTCATTATGCGCATAATATCTCAATCACTTTGAATACCACATTAGACCAATACATAAATATTCCAATACTCAATGATACAACATTATTTTGGAATCCCATTACATAAACACTTAATCATTCCACCACATCGTTGTCATATTCAACATCTCCAATAGTGATCGCATGTGACTTCCCTTTGTCCTTTGCCTTCATTGGTTGCTCATGTTGATCATCACTAACCCTTGAATAAGGGAATTTATTAGCATAATGCCCCATTTCCTTGCACTTGTAGCATTGAAGTGTTGGTGGTGCGTTCTCTGCAGTGTTTGCTTTATTCACATCATTAGAATCCCTTTTTCCATTACTTCGATACTCAGCTGCTCGATGACCTTCTTTTCCACACATAAAACATTTTCTAGTCCCTTTAAGACAATCTCCACCATGCTTCTTTCCACACTTTGTGCATAAGGAAACATTCATCTTCTTTTCACCATTATTCTGAGATTTCTCCTGAACACCATCTTTCGTTTCTTGTCAAAACCATGAGATGGATATGTAACACCAACTTCCATTTCTACCTTGATAGCACAACGCAAAATTTCATCATAGATACTGAAGTCTCTTATAGCTAATTCCCTTCGAAGACTTGGTTTTAAGACACTGAAAAATCGATCAACTTTACTTGTAGGTTGGATGATAATGCCAGATGCATACCTTGCAAGTCTTGTAAAATTTGCTTTGTATATACCAACAGATTCATCATCCTTTTGCATTAGTTCAAGAAACTCCTTCTCCATCTTTGTTCGAAGAATACAAGGGAAATACTTATTGAAAAATAAGTTCTTGAACTCGTCCCATTCTATGGACTCAATTTCATCTCTTGGACTAGTATTCTTGATAAGATTCCACCATTGATCAGCTTCACCTTCCAAACGATATACTGCTAAGATGACTTTATCATGTTCAGAACATTGAAGAACTGAAATTTCTTTTCAGTAGTACTGAAACATTGTTCAGCAACAAGTGGATCGGAAGACCCACTAAAAGAAGGTGTATGTTGCCTCATGAAGGACTCAATAGAATATTGTTCACTTCTATGCTCATTTGGAAGTCCAGAATGATTCATAGCTTGTGTATGTATAGCAATAAGATTTTTCACTCCATCTCCAATAACATTTGTTTGTTCAGGAGGACAATCATTTCATTGTCCATTGCATTGATCAACATGGATCCTTCGGGTTCTAGCCATCGTCTAAAACCCAAAAAGAATAGTGTGAGAGGAAAAAATAATGCTAGGGAAAACAACATAATAAAGGAGGAGTACCTTCAATATATAACATCATAGGTTTAATTCTATGATCAGTAGCATAGTTCTAGTACTATAACCTATACGTATACTTAACCTTAGGGACATCCCTAGACATACCTTAGAAATATCTCTAGGGATTTCACTAACATTTTCGCATCCTATTTTCCATAAGTTGACTAAACCTTTCCTCTGATACCAACTGTAGAGACCCGAAGCTTATCGTACATGAACATTTCATTACTTTTTCGGAATACATAGTACATAACAAAAAACACACACACAAGGATCGTAATAGTTTAGTGTCTTTGGAAACTCGGAACGTAATCTTCTAATCGTGGTGAAAGATCTCCAATATCTCCCATAATGATCTTCCTTTTTTTTACCTAAAACATTTCTTTATATCCTGGGGAAAAGAAAACATAAAAGGGTGAGCTCAAATGCTCAGTAAGGGTAAACAAAAGAAAAATCAATCACATCATATTCATAAGAACATAACTTTTGGAAATCTTATCCTGCAAAAGAGAGAGCATAATTTCATAACATGGGATAAATCATAGTAGTGAAATGAAATCTCAATAATCATAACATAAAACATGAAACTTTGTGGCATACACACATAATCATAGAGAATAATTTCTTGTTAGTCAAGACTCATTGTCAAGACTATCTTAGTGGACAAAGTCCCTTTTTGAACCGAGTCACCCTCGTTTCAGTCCTGTTTCACTGAACTGGTATAACCTACCATTCCAACCATATCTATCTCATGAGATATAAAATATTTACCCAATGCATTTGAGGGAGATATAGGTCCCACCCATCTCATAATTATACCATTATTATGTGTGCCACAAAATCATAAATCATACATCATTGCATAACCCATGTAATACAAATGGGAATCATAAACATCATGACATCATAAAACAATTAATACAAGATAAAGGAATTCATAAAAATAATTCCATCACAACATGATCAAATCAATGTAATAATAGGTATAAAAACAGAACCCTTTATTATCTTAGATGGAAAATAATTTTGATAAAACTCTTGAACTCCATTCTTGAGGAAAATATCCTTTCTTCTTCAAAAACATTTTTCCTTTAATAACATGTCATACGACTTTAAAATAAAAGAAGTTGATTAAAAATAAACTTGAAAAGTTGTAAAGGAAGCTTCTTGGAAATAATGTTTTAAAAATCCATTCATGCCGTATAAGTTAAAAAAAAAATTCTTCTCGTACTTTTGTGGGAAAAGTCAAAAAGTACCTCATACGAAAAATGAAAAAATATTCCTTTCATATCTTTTACTAAAAACTCACAGAAGGGTAAAATTAAATTTAAACAATTGTAGGTGGATGGAAATAATATTACATATTGAGGAAACATGTATGTGGATTGTAAAATATACCCCAGTAAATGCCAAAGTAAAAACAATCTCGGATAAAAATGAGATTGTGATATTTCCCTTACCTTAGGTCCGACTTGCTTTGTACGTGTCCGAACCTCATGTATAATGATTTAACTCATGTTATTGACTTATTCCAGAATCATATTCATTGTTATTATATCATATATGGTCCACTTATGACTTTATATTACCCGTTCTTTTGTAAATTCATGTTAAAGTAGCGTTTTGGGTAAAATCGTCTCATTTGTCGTTCGTTTTTTTAACTTGTAATTATTAATATGATTACTTGGATAATGATTACTTATATACAGAATGTAAACATGATTTATATATAATATATATTCATAATATACATATATATAATATATTTATAAATGGAATGAGATACACCGTTCATAGAGATGGTAGTCCGTACGTACGCATGAACGCTGTTTTCGTTTCCTTATTGAATTGAATGGAATTATGTAGATGACATACATATAAATATAAATAAATCCAGTGTCATTATTATGTCATATATTTCATTATTACTTATTATATATACTTTATAATCATTCATGAATGGTTAATCATTGAGAATGAATCTCATCGCGTCGTGGAGACGGTAGTCCGTATGTACGCACGAGCGATGATATCGTTCCCATGGTCATGGAATTGTGTTGAAGTGTTTGTATACTATTTAAGTATCAATATCACTTTATAATAATCATATATAGTTTTCATTAAACCATTATACCCATCCAATTAATGTGGTGGCGGAAAATAGATTACACCACTGCGTGGAGACGGTATTCCGTACGTACGCACGCGCGGTGATTTCCTTTTTCTGTAGGATGGATAAAAGGTTAATTAGAGTTGTTTCATATTTATAATAACATATCAGTATGTAAGTAATACTGATTATATTACTTTTTCATGAAAAAACTAAAGAAGAAGAAGTTGAAGAAGAAAGAAATTGAAAAGATCGGTAATGGATATTACCTCTTCTTTGAAACGCCTCTTTGAATCCTCCACTTAGGGAACTAAGATTGGTCTTTGAAGAAGACCATGACCTCTAGGATTATTCTAGGGAAGTGTAAAAGGGATTTTGGCAGGGTTTGTCTGATCTTGAGTGCTCAAATTGGTGTGAGGAGGAGGGGGAGGAGGTTCCCTTTTATAAGGGAGGAGAGGGGCACCTTAGGAATATCTCAAAATATTATTTTATATTAAAGTCAAAATCGGTTTATAATGGTTCCAAAGGGTCTTATTTCGAATCTAAAGTGGGTATGGGTCGAAATCCTATCAACGAATAGTATTTAGACAAGTTTAGGTTATTATTTTAACCTTATCAATTAGATTTAACTCTAAGTTAAATAATTTAACTTTTACCATGTCTTTTTGTTTTCTTACACTATATGGTTAATAAAATTACTATAACATGCCAAACGAACCCCAAATTGTTTATTATTAATATATATATCCTTATCTAAGTCATTTGGACGAACCTTAGATTTTTAGGAATAAAATTACAATTAATAATATAATATTTGATTTAAAAACTATTTTGTGGCAATTTTGACACTATTTGATATATGATTTTTGTGAAATTCATAACAGAATTATATGTTCGATCCATGTTGATTAAATCAACACTAATATATCAAAGTAACCTAGGAAATTAGTGGCATTCATAAAATGTCTCAAATTAAATTTATTTTGGTATTTATAACATCAATTATGTCAATATTTCATTAATAAGATAATTAAAACATCATCTTTGTGTCATAAATAAATTAAATTATGTGATCTCTAAAAATTACAAATAAAATACTATTATGTAGGAAATCTTTTTATCTTTCTGATGAATATTTAAAATTGAATTTATCTTATGTATAACCATTTTTTAAAAATGTTTTAGTAAATAAACTTTGATTTCAACTCTTTTAACTCTTCTTTGAATTAAATAATAATAAATGTCCTAATCTAATCCAACTGGGCCTAAATGATAATATTTTACACTTAAGGTTGTTTTTGGTCGAGATACACTTGTCCAATAGGATTAGGACATGTGTTAGTGTAATACTAATATCATTTTTACCCTTAATTACCCTATTTACTTTTAACCGTGGTAAAAAAATTAAAAAGTTACTATTTACCGAAAATTATTTTCATCTCATTGAACCACATTTTACTTACTGACATCAACTGTGTCTCTCGGTTTTTTGAAATTCCATTCACAGAAGCAGTAAAATTAAGATTTATGAAAAAAAAATTTAACTTCCACTTAGTAGTTTCACTATTAATCAAAATTGACGTTTTTCAGAAAAATGCCAAAATTTCACCCTAAGCTATATTTGATATTCCGAATTCAAAAATGATTTCTATTTTACAAAATTCCCAACATATAAGTTTCATTAATTAATTTTATAATTAATTTCCGCTGTCACAACAAATAGCGTGTTTTTAAGAGATAATAATTATCAAATGATTAACACTTGTTTATGTCTGGTGTAAATGTGAAATTACATCCAATGACCAACATTGTATTGAATTGTAAAAATATATTCTAAATATACTTTGAAACCACTCAAATTAATAATTTATCACTATTAATTATTTCGATTAAAAAAGTTGTTTTTAATTAAAATTTAGTAATTTTCACTATTCATCAGAAAATAAAAGTTATCCGAAAAGTACTAAAATTTCACCCTAAGCTAATTTCGATATTACGAATCCAAAAATGAATTGAATTATGAAAAATAAAATATACAAAATTTCAAAAAGTGGTTATTACTATTCATAATGGCTAGTTTTAATAATGTTTTAATAGCGTATTGTTGTTTAGTGAAACTTGTTATTGCGTACTACACACGCTATCGAGGAAGGTCGCGATTGCGTGTAATGAAAGGCAAATCATGGATGAGTGTTGTGCAAACTAGTTTTGGTGTAGCGTACAACACAAGACATTAGTGAAATTAAAAAAAATATTTCTCATAAAATATCGGGGTGTTACATTTTAGATGCTTCAAATATTAATCAATCAAATTTTATTAATATAAACTCTAATATCATAAAAAGGTAGTTTTACTAACTTTTGATGTAGAACCCCTTTTAAATATAGTTTAGGTAATGTTTTTTGTGTTCATTTTTACAATAAAAAATTCTTATATAGAATTAGGACTTCAAAACATACCTTTGATAAATTTATGGTACAATTCTATAAAGTCTATTTTTAATGAATAGTAATAAATAAAACATTTTATGTGAAAATAGATTTTTCATCATACTTACAAATATATATAATATTTTTAATTGGTTTAAAATCTGTAATTGCGTTATTTTTTTATCATTTAATCGAATTATGGTCATTGTTAGTCATTTTAATTTTAAATTCGATATAAACAATTGCAAATCTTTCGACAGTTTTAATTTCATAAAAACATGCTTTCTGCATTGGACAACATGAAATAGTATTATATTAATTAAATAAACTTCTATGTTTTCGATACAGAAAAATCAATTACATATTTGGAATTATATTTTCCAAATTATGTAAATAGTAACCTTTTATTATTGGATATTATGAGTAGTAACATCTGTAATTATTATCATTTACCACGTTTTAAGGGACAATTATATAAATAAGAGTGAAATTAATATTATAATAATATATAAATACACTAACATATGTACTAATCTTGTCAAGACCCCATCCCACAATGTGTACTCCTCCTGGGTCGATAATGTGAGAAGGGAGAAATTAACCCCCGAGTCCTGCCTCCAGAAGGCCCCGAGTTGGCGACTAGCATCGAAGCTATAGTAAAGACACAAATGGGAGGAATTACCCTCTAACAAAACACAAGAAGAATAGAGAGAAAAGTTAGACACCAATAAAATCCAACTAAACCAGTAAAATGAATGAAATTCCATGTAGACATATGAAATTCCATGCAAAATTACAACAATTGAAAGTGAAAAAACTGCAATTACTCAAAAGAATGTAAAATAGCAGCAACAATACGCCCGAACAGCTCCTATAATCCCAAGATAGTAAAAACCATTTATATCTCCAACATGCACCATGTTACTCGAAATGATATTTATATATACCTAGGTTGAGTATAACAGTATGCACAGTAGGATCCTCCACGAAGCCTCTCGTGAAAATGTAAGGAAACATGACAAATCATAGTGAACAACAATTGAAACTAAATGTCACCTAAACAGGTGTACTATGTTCCCAACCACAACATGGATACTCTCACCAAGTAGCTCCTAGATGAGTATATAATACAATAATGAATATCATGGGTACCAGTTACAACTTCCCCACTGGTTTGCATCTTTTCCTCAACGTCGCAAGTCCTAAGAATCTCTCTCCAAAAGGCTTTCCCACAGACACTTGGGTGATGCACCACAATATGCACCTCATTCACCAAAAACAACACATCCACAAAAGAAGGTAACCAATTAGTTTTCGAGAGCCACCATAGCTCACATAATGTGTATTATACGTCAGGTATTATACCTCAAGCCATTACAACCCATGCACTGAGTAAGGATCCTCAAACCATCACAACCTATACATGTTAAACCTATAGTAGTATATAGAATACTATATCACAAATATATGTCTGTGAATAACCACAATCCATCACAACCCTCTATATACATATATGTGTAAAACATACAACTGTGCCAACCAGCACAAGTAACTACCAAGAGAAGAGTGCGGGGGCCAGAGGGTGTTGTCAACCATCCATCCTACCACCAGAATGTTGGGGAAAACACCCCCCCAGGGCTCAAAATCCTCATGGTGTCAGTTTCCATTAATGACTGTGTGGAGTAGCGTATAGAAACACAAAAAGTTCAAGATATACATTATCTCACAACCACACTATGGGAATTACCTAGTCTTAGACACAACTGCAACTAACGTCTCTCAGACTCTAGGATTCTACTTCTATGACTATGTATCCAATAAGAACACAACCACATAATGAGATTTAATAAATTATTTCATTACCTTTTTATTAGTTTCACTTTTCATTAATTAATCATTTAAACATTAATTAACTAATGAATATTCCACCTTAATTTTCATTACCATCGCACAAAAAGTCCACTTTCCCTTTAAAAATTACAACCACGTCATTATGTTTCAGCAAACTCCAACCCCATGGGTAAACATAATTTATTAAATTTTCCATTACAAAATTACTTTCCCATATTTCCATGAATTATAGAAAATCATTCTATGCAACTAAACACAAGGGGGATCAACACGGCGAGTAGATGTACTACCCATCGAGTATTTTCTGCCTATAGTAGGACCATAGACCCATACTTTCATGAGAAGCTAAACACGGAAATAAAATTTCATAGTTCGTGCGTCTTCACCAATTTTGGAAGAAGGGTAAGAAAGACTAGCTTCCTTGAGAAGTGTGAAAAAGTAAAGCAGATAATAAACCAAGGAAACAACAAGCATCCAAACATTCACATCCATCCCATTCCATCATCCCCGGTGTCCTCCCTGACACCCACATGCAGGAACTGATGCATCTCACCACTCAAGGCTTCAACTACTTCCACAACCAATAGGCCTCTATTTCTTCACATATCACCATAGCTATTTAGGATCACATCTCACCACAAAAAGTAGAAAAAAAACATCTTAATGATTGGCTACTTGTCCCATTAACAAAAAGAGGGTAACTCTGAACCCTACAATACATTATCTTTTATCAAACCACCTATTCTTTAATCCATCTTGGATTAGCTGATTCATTATTCATAGGTTCCAAATTCGAGTAAACTAATCAGTAAGATATGAAAAATAATTAAACATGATAACTGTACCAGTTTGATTAACATCAAATTACGAATAGAACCAGATTCATTTTCATGCCCATTTAACATTATCCAAAAAAAATTCAATTAATTTCAGATTTACGTTCTTTACTAATTTACATTAATAACAACCATAAACATCACATTATCTAACAAACAAGAGGAAATAACATACAATCGATATCAATTCATTTATCTAGTTCAAATATTTATTATGTCAATTCCATTGTCATACAGTGGGATAAAACATGATAATGATATAGTTTCACATAAAAGAAGAGAGAAGCAATGAATACCCTACCTAATACAGTTCTTGATGTTCTTCATCCACACAACGGGTCACGATCCTACTCTTGCGATAAATGCATCCACCCGAGGATGCCACAGTACGACCACACCAAAAGAAGCCTAGGAAAAATCCATTAGAATAATGGATATCACATGATATAATGTGGATAGGATAAATAGGAGAAGATAAACCCAACAGAATGATGATTGATCATACCTTATAACTATGATTCATTGATACATCTTGGTTGCATCAAAAAAGAGTGGAATAAATCATAGGAGGAATGTTTGATTGTGATACTATTTTGAGATGGAATGAAATATTTGAGCATCTCACAGAAGAGAACAAAGAGAAAGTATTATTGAGTAAGATATCTGATCCCTTTTGAATGATTAACAGAGAGGCGGTTTAAGATACACTTGATTTCCCATCAAATTCAGATCACATTAAGCCACACAGTTTGACCAAGTAAAAACATCCTGAGCCTTATGAATAATTAATTTAGGAGTTATGTCCTTTGAGTCGGCCTTAGAGTCATGAAAACATGGATATAAATGAATTTTACATCAAAAGAAACGTTAAAGGTGTGAAACTGTAGGATGCTGGAAACATTGTTCACAACTTCAAAATTTGACAATGGAATGAAAATGTTACTATTAGAACCCCACCGTTCTAGAAACACTACTCATGAACTCAAAATTTGGAAACGAAAAGAAAAGGTCACTGTTAGAACCTCACCGTTCTAGAAACACTGTTCATGAACTGGAAATTTGGAAAAGGAAAGAAAAGGTCACTGTAAGATCCTCACCATTCTGGAAACACTATTCACAATCTCAAAATTTGGAAATGGAAGGAAAACATCGCCGTTAGAACATCGTCGTTCTGGAAATACTGTTCACAAAACTCAAAACATATGCAAAGGAAATATAGGTTACCGATAGACCTCACCGTTAGAGGTTACCAATAGACCTCACCATTAGAGATTACCGATAAAACTCACCATTAGAGGCTATAGAGAGAAGACACCATTAGAGGATACTAATAGACCTCACCGGTAGAGGTTACTGAACGACCTCACAGTTAGACTTTACCGATAGACCTCACCCTTAGAACAATTCATAGAATTGGAAATTTGGAAAAGGAAAGAGAGGCTTCCATTAGACCTCAGCATTTGTACTGTTCACAACTGTCTACCATTGGAATGGTTCCCAAAATTGTAAATTTTGCAAGGGAAATAGAGGTTTCCATTATAGGGTACTTATAGAACTATTCACTATAATGATCTTCTAAGAATTAATAACATCATTTAAAAAAATATCAACATACAAGACCTTTCTATCCATTAATACATTCCATGTTTCTAGTTTCATATCACAGGCCCACCGATCACTAATTATGGGCACAATCTTTCCCCAGTTGTCTTCCTCACCAAAACCATAACATGAACTAAAAACTCCTAAAGATGCATCAAATTCAACCATAGAAACCAACTTGAACTTTATAGAGGAATCGTAGGTAGCTTCTTCTATCTCACAACACAAATAACATCACACACATCATCACATCATCTTAGAGGGACCAATTGGTACCCCATCGGCTGTATCCTATTTACAACTGATTACCTAAATCACATGGTGTAAATTTCCTCTATTTTCAACCCCTGATTATGAACAAACTGATATCAGCTAGAGGAAAACAAAATATACCACTAAACACATTTTGTGATGATTCCACTTCAAAAATTTAAAACCAAACACAACCCCTAACTCCCGGGTACTTAACCAACTAAACTAGTGCCAACTCTGTCTATCAAGGATTACTCACCCGAATGGTGACCACTCGAGTCATTACAACCAGAATATCAGGTCATGTTTTCATCCAAACATTTATCCAGTATGTTTTTTCCACCAACATCAGTTACATGGAACCCCCACTTTTGAAGAAAGGCAACTCGATCCTCAACACGAAATTCACATCACCTGACATGTTCAAACTAAATGTGCCCCAACATCCATAAAAGAAATACTCTTCTTTGGAATCAAACCACACCGTGAAACCATTTAGAATTAAATTACTACACTATCTATTCTAGGACTAAGGTCAACTTGAACTCACTCAGTTAAACATCATTTCAATGATGCTGCTTTTTTCTTTAGCATCAAACTGGAGGTCAGTCATTCTCACCACACCCATTACCGTTACCATGTCACATTGGAGTACCCCCTACAAGCTCACCCTAGAGCACCAACTGTCCACTGATGGTACAATACCCTCTTCCTCATCTTCCCAAGGTGGTTATTGACTTGAATCTTATATTTATCATCCCACACACCAACTGAGGTCATTCACATAATTCTTATATAATTATATTATCGCAGTGTTACCCCCTATATCGTCATCTGGCTTCCCCTTTTGAAGTAAACCGCATCACAAGGAAAAGGATCACTCAACATCATGAATTTTTTAAGAACACCCATGGTAAAATTATATATTTTTAAACCCCCCCTGTTCATTGGAGTTTTAGTACCAAACATATCTTCTCATAACCTGTTTTCATATACAACCACACCCTTCTACAAATTCATGACATAAATCACATTTGTCTCATGGAACCATCCTCCGATCGAAGCCTACTCTTGGCTCATCATCCACCACATCCAAGTCCCTCATTTCCTCTCCAAGGAAAATAACATTCACCTAAAATTATCTTCATTGTCATTCTGGAACCAGTACACTGACATGATGTTATCCTCTCCAAATCCCAAATTGACGTATCACTCCCCACATTTGGATTGTTGATACCATTTCTCTCAATGAGGGATTACAACCATTGAGTCATACACTTAATCAAAATCCTAACAAAAAACATATAATTTTAAATCATTCTTTTCAAAAAACATTTAAACGAATGTCACCGATTGCCTATTTCTAGCTTTCATGAATGCAACATATGATGGTGGTCAGCATATGGTCCAACTCGAGGATCACACCTAAAGATATCAAGGGATTACATCCGATCATCAGCCTTCACACATACTATTCTCATGTGTTTATAAACCATGAAGTCCCTCATCCAACCAACCACCTTCATGTTTCTTGGCATAATCTAGTGATTCATAAAATACTTGGGATTATTTTAAGATGTTTGGTAATCTCTTCCCTAACTGAGGTACACTAAGAAGTTATCGAAGAACAACAACACATACATATCCATTTCTAATATTGAACTATCGGACAACATGACCTACCAAGGATTTTAGGCCTCCATGCTGAACACATCTCATCATCACATAACCACCACCACTCAGGTGTGATTTACAATGATTTTTTTTTTCATTTCTACACAACAAAATCACCAAGAAACCATGAACAAAAATTTAATGTGGCACTACTCCCATGATAACGTTTGAGTTCTTCTGATGGATATCTCGAAGCTGAAAACCAAAACACAATTGTATATCAAACCAATAAAACAATCATTATCTCACAAAACAACCATAACATGAAAATATCGCATCACCTTCTTACTTAACTAACCATGTCTATTGGTTATTCATCCTAATAATTATAGAGAAGGCCTTTACATCTGTCTCATATAGCAAACCATTCCTAGATAAAGATTACATATATGACCACCCACACCTCAGGTGTCACCACTGAGCGAAATAATATTACCTTACTCGATTCACCATTGTCTATTCCTCTGAAAAAAACATTGGGACCTCCATTAATCATCATCTAAATAGGTGTTTCAGGAACACACATGATACTACCCATCAATGAAACCAAACCTCCTATGCTAAACACAAGGGTGACCTTATGAGGATCTAGGTACAACAATACCATTTACATGAACTTAATGGTACTTAGTATGCATTGACACCACCTCTGAAGCATATCCCCTACTTCATATTCCAATGTACCTGCACCACTTGGATAACCTCCTCGAAAGACACCATTTCTTTTTAAGAAACCATCTATAAATTACCACAACTCAATTAACAAAAAAATAATATCAACTTTCCCACCTATACCCTTAGTCCTACCTTGCAACATACAATACACTATGTTCCACTATAAGTCCAAAACATTTACATGTGTGAGACACACCCAAAAGTAGCAGAGACCTTGTCTGACCTCTCTCAAGGGTCACCTTGATGCTCAAATGATACAAAATCCCTAGAATGGATTCACAAAGAGGAATGGTCATTGGTTCTCTCTCCAACCATACGCATCAGGACACAAGTAATAGAATGATCCTTCATGACACACTCACCCCAGTTCCATTGAACATTGTTCCAGGTGAACCAAACACCCATTTACTATATGTCCCTTGACAAAGGTGTCCACATTCATTGGAACAATGAAAAAAATATCCTTTCTAAATTAAAAATGAGAATCGTAATGTCTCTACTAACAAGGTCACCATGACCCAGTAACCATCCATACGGTCAAACATAAACTCTGTATAGTCATTAACCATGAGAGTTTCATCCCCCACATTACTAGAAAATGCCTCAGAACAAAATGGATACAACCCTACCAAGGGTCCCATGAACACACCACATTGGCCATATCATAACATGTACGGCCTCCGAACCCAAATCTGAAGTCTATAACTAGGGCACTCTCATTTCCCAGATTCACACGTATTAGGGTAAAACTAAAAACAAAAAGGAAACCCATTCTTGAACTCAATCATTCTCAAATTTAACATATCATTCACCCAACACTTTGAAGAATGACCGATATGATTTAACCCAAATGGAAAATATATCACGCTATAAGCCTTCAAAAAACCATTCTTCATCCACTATCTGACGATCATTATCACACTTTGAACACTACCCCCTACAATACCTACCGTTGTTCATGGTCATCATGGGGTAACCAATTTACATAATTATTACAATTTCATCAAAACCCCGTCAAAAAAATTCTTCTTTTATAATTTGATTTTCTCCTCTTAGGAACATTTCCCATTTCACTACCCGTTAAAATAATTATATATCTCACTTTCACCTATAATTAGGAAAAAAGCATTAAAAATTTTACCATATTTGTGAGATATTTCTCCTTTAGACACAGAATCAACCTTTATAATTTATCACAACAAAAAAAATTTATTTGGGTCAAAACATTTTTTTATACCCGTTATTTTTTAACTTTGCATCTTCAATATTTTCATTTTCCCACTATCATTACCATTATTAGGAATTATCTTTTTCCAGATTTATCGAGGAAGTAAAATTCATTCTACTATCTAGTACCTGCACACCCATATTTTGTATGTGCCTTTAATGATACATGCCACCTATATCCTTAGGTGCCTAAAATAAATAAAGAATGCACATCCCTATCTCATTAAAAAAATGTGATAAATATCAGAAATCATTCAAATTACACAACATCTGAATCACCCAATAGTGAAATATCATTCAACTATAACAACACACATCATGAACAACAGTTCCCACTCAGGTGACTAGGGTATTCCCTCATACATGGGATATCTAATCCCCAAAACGATCTCATTAACACGGCTATAAACATCCTAATATATTTTCAACCACCCCAAATAGTAATAATGATAAATTAACTCTTATGATGCAACATTATTACATCTCTGAATAGGGAGCCACTAAACTAGTATAGTATGTTTGGTCGCCACATGAGTTCAACCCTTCCTCCCCATACACCAGAGGTTTCTGACTAGCGGAGAGGGTCTAATGAGTCATGTTGGGAGACTATATCCTATTTACCAGAGTAAGACACAATAGAACACAATATAAATAGAAAAATTAATATGAACCACAAATAAGAAATCATAAACAAACATTACCCAAAAAAGGTACAAACCACAAATAAAATATAACTATACCATGACATACTAGTAGTGAAAGGTGAATACATCCCAAAATAAAAAATAGGAAAAATAACAAAATAGATCTTGAATCTATGTTTGAATCATTATATATTTACGTCCCAAACCCAACTCAACATCATAGAGTTGGAACATTTAACTATTCCCGACGCACAACTAAGAGCTCTTCTCTAGGTACCCAACGGTGGACTGATTAGGGTGTGAGTACAATAATTAGTAGGCCACCAACAATAGTTCCTAAAAAATATATAGTATAATATAATGTTCATTCAAGTACAAAAAAATGTATGTAAACAAGGGAAATCATGGGTGACATAAGTTAACAAGGATCATTTAATTTAATCATACCATTTATCCCAATTAAATTTATTATACCATTATCATCACTTAATTGATTTAATCACATGTTTTATTGGTTAGGAATATTAATCATCTATACATGGGTCTATGGAAATAATTCACTATTCATGGGGGAAATAATTTGATACCCTACAAGACTAGGTAGACACATAAGACATCAACATATTATCCTTGCCTATAATCCTAAATCCAGGTGGAATGGAACCATTTGGAGAATAAATTCTCCATCCCCTTTTGTAACCAATGAATTTTTGGGTGGAATTTATAGCCTCAGCCTAACTCAACCTGTGGGTGTAGTTCCTTGAGTCAATATCCCACTCTTCCAAGAAATGTGACCATAATTATTTATCATGTCAGCAATACGATTCCATAACACGACCAATCATATTCAATTCCATTTGAATAGAAAATACATGACAACAACATGGGAATTAACATCTTTCGATAACCCATTTACACATTTACCAATCACAATTCAAAGAGATTTATCCAAATTATTATTCATGTGTCTTAACACATTTAGTGTATTAAACAACCCCTATGCATTATAAAAATTCTTCATTGACCATATATTTACCCATTGAGCCCAATTATCATTTAACCAAAATTTATCCACTTATGAAATTCAAGTGGAATTATATATCACATAACACAACAACATTATTACATTCAATATTAAGGTGTACCACTTAATTCTAATGTATTAACACATTCCAGAAATTAATCCATTCCCATGTTAAATATCATTAATATATTCCCCATTTCCCATTCCATCACCCAATTAAAATTTCACTATTTAATATGAACTAATCCCCTTTGCATTTCTATCCAAAATTCATTTAACTATTGACATGTTATCATTCTACAAAATGACCCATTTTCATTTCATTACAACTACACCATATGCCTCAACAAAATTGTAATATTTATCATAATTCAATTTAAAACATAATAATCCATTAAATATAATTCTACAAGGGTTCAAAATTAAAATTTGGTAATTATTGACTTAACCCTTACAACTATATTGGTCTGGAAATGCTAGCACACCCCATGGGTGGCCCAAAAATGGTCATGTAATCGCCTACGCATCCCATGGGGATCATGAGGGTTTAATGAAAATAATTTAGACACCCAATTTACCCAATCATACTCAAGGTAACTAATAGACAATAAGAAAAAGAAACATCCCAACACATATGCAAAAAATGATAACAAAACTATGGGATATAACTTCACTAGTAAAGAAAACGTTAATTACATCACCATTTATTACGTCGGTAATATATAACAGACATGATAATCTATCAAACATGTTTTTTTACGTTGGTTATTTTATAACCGACGTAAAAAATGCGGTGAGTAAATTTTTAACGTCGGTTATTTTAATAACCAAGGTTAAAAACCGCGTGTGTTCTTTCTTTTTGTCAGTTATAAAATTACCAATGTAAAAAAACAAAAGCGCAGTGTTTTTACGTTGGTTATTTGATAAAAAACGTAAAAAATGAGGTATCTACGAATTTTTTATGTTGGTTACTTTATAATCAACGTAGTGAAAGAGGATTTTGAGGCATTTTGATGTTGGTTATTTGATAACTGATGTAACAAACCAACCCATAGAATTTTTTACGTCGGTTATTCTATAACCGACCTAAAAAACGAACATGCAGATTTTTTTATGTTTGTTATAAAAAACCAACGTAATGAACCGTATCTTATTCAGTTATAAGGTTGGTTATTATAATAACTGACATTATAAATGTAATAATAATAGTTTATAATGTTGGTTATCAAATAACCTACGATATAAAAAATTTAAAAAATTAACACGCCACAAGGATTGTCTTTTATGATTTTTTGATCGACAGTCCAACAACTCGTCTCTCTCACGTGGTAAACCCTAATCAACTCATCGATCTCGTTGAATTAAACTCATTTTTCCATTATTTTGTTTTCATATTTACTCTCCTTGGATCTATCATCTCTCCTCGCAACACTCAGGTAATCCTCCCACGACTTCATTTTGTTCGTTTTTTCCCAGATTGTCTATATATACGTTTTGCGATATTTTTGTTTAAACTATACAAGTTTCTTCGATTTTGAACCCTCTTACCTAGTTTTTCCATCATCATATTATTTATTATACCCAGATCTATTATATTGACTCTCAATATTCACATAAGCCTCACTTACTTCTATTTTGTTTGTTTTTGTTTCGCGAATGCCCGACATTGATGGTAATTTTTTTTGTCATTGACACCTAATGATCTCATTCACCTATATTACTGAAATTTATATGTAAACCGTTGTGATACACCCATTTCGTGTACCAGTGTGATTTATTATATAAGTATATATATGGTTTTACATGGTGGAATGTTTGTTTTGGATCCTTGGTTGTTTCTATTTTGGGTATCACTTTTTCTTGTTCAATAATATATTTATGTCGCTTATTTTTGTGGACTATTATAAGCCTTCATATGCTATTAAAAACTGATTCATTTCAAATAGTGAATTTTAGACTAGTAGAAGATACAATTCATGGTTCTCATTTTGAATAATGGCATGATACCAAAACTAGTATCTTGAGGTTAAAATCTCTAGATATGCTAAAACTAGTAGCTTGAAGTTAAAATTCCATGGTTTTGTGGGGCTTTCAAGAGGGTTGGTTGTTGTCCAGGGGTTTGGGGTTCTCTAATGTTTCCATGGAGGTGGGGGGATTCTAGGGGTGTATGTGTGTGTGTGGGGGGGGGTCCAAAGGGGTGGGTGGGATGTCTAAGGGGGTGGGGGCCTGTCCAGAGGGTTGGGGGGGCGGGGTTGTCCGGGGGTGGGGGTTGGTGTCCAAGAGGGGGTGGGGTGTGTGTTCTAGAGCCATGGGGGTAGTCCAATGGGTGGGGGGTTGTCTAGAGGGTTGGAGTGTGTCTAGGGGGTGTCCAATGGGGTAGGGGTGGGGGTGGTGTCCAGGAGGGTTGGGGGGTACTGTCAAGAGGGGTGGGGGCTGTCTAGGGTGGTGGGGTTGTCCAGAGGGTTGGGGGTGTCCAGGGGGGTGTCCAGGGGGTTGTCCAAGGGTGTTGGTGGGTGGAATGGGGACTGTCCAAGGGGGTGGGGCAGTCCCGGGGGTGGGGAGCTATCCAGAGTGTTGGGGGGTGTCCAAGGGATGTCTAAGGGGGTAGGGGTGGGGTGTGGGGTCGAGGAAGGGTGGGGGTGCTATCTAGAGGGGCGAGGGGTTGTCCAAGGGGTGGGGGGCTGTCTAGAGGGTTAGGGATGTCTAGGGATGTTTCCACAGGGGTATGGTTGGGGGTGGTGTCCAGGAAGGGTGGGGGTGCGGTCTAGATGGGTGGGGGCTGTCCAGGGGGTGTCCAAGGGGGATAGGGGGTGGGGGTGGTGTCCATAAGGGGTGGGGCTGCTCTCTAGAGCGGTGGGGGGTTGTCCAGGGGGTGGGGACTATCCAGAGGGTTGGGGGTGTCTAGGGGGTGTCCAAGGGGGTGGGTGGTGTCCAAGGGGGTGGGGGTTTCCGAAAGGGGTGGGGGCATATCCAGAGAGTTTGGGGGGTTGTTCGGGGGTTGGGGGGTTGTCCAGTTGGTTGGGGGATGTCCAGGGTGGTGTCCAAGGGAGTGGGTGGGTGTGGGGGGCAGTCCATGGGGGTGGAGGCCTATCAAGAGGGTTTGGGGATTTTCTGGGTGGTGGGGGATGTCTAGAGGGTTGGGGGTGTCCAAGGGGTTAGGGGGTGGGGTTGGTGTCTATGAGGGGTGTGGGTGCTGTCTAGAGGGGTGGGGGTTGTCTAGGGGATGGGGGATGTCAGAGGGTTGGGGGTGTTTAGGGGGGTGCCCAAGGGTGTAGGGGTGGACTTGGTGTCCAGGAAGGGTGGGGGTGCTGTCTAGAGGGGTGGGGTGCTGTCCTGGGGGGTGTCAAATGGGGTAGGGGGTGGGGGTTGTGTCCAGGATGGGTGGGGGTGCTTTCTAGAGGGGTGGGGGCTGTCCAAGGCTGTGGTGGTGTCCATGGGGTGTCCAGGGGGGGCGGGGGTGGTTTCTAGGAGTGGGGGCTGCACAAGGGGTTGGTTGTGTCCAGGGGGTGTCCAAGGGAGTGGGGGATAAGTGTTAGTTGGGAATGAATACTGCATCATGGTTTCTGAGATTATGACATGATGATTTTTCTGTGATGACTGTCTTTACATTGTGACTCTCTCCATCTGAATTTTTATTTTAAATTTGATTTGATTCTCAAGTTTACTCTATTTTATCCAATTTTCTATCAACCATTGTAGGCCCCATGGGTTTCTTTGATTCAATTGCATTTAAAACTTTTATATCTAACTATATTTTGTTTTTAAAATAATATTCAGGAATATTTTTTTAAATATTCAATGATTTTTTTTATATTTGAAAACTGTTTTACATTCAAATTATGATTTTTTCCATATAAACATATATTTGTCTTATCTAAAAAATATATATATTTTTTATATTTGTTATAGGTAATAATGATGTTAAGTTTTATTATAGAACATAGAATGAGAAATGAAACTGAGGAAGGTGTTGATGCCTTTTTGGAATTTTCTATATGAAATTTTCCATGCAGTGACATTTATTTCTGCCCATGCCTAAAACATTTGAATATGAAGACGTTGAAAAGTAGAGATATAAAAGTTCATCTGATTTGTCATGGTATTAATCTAATTTACAACCAATGGATTTGGCATGGTGAAACTGGATGGAATTTCACTGATTATGATGATTCGCAAGATGGTAACTCCGATGTAATTGATGAAATGATTCACGATATTATAGAAGAACAAATTGAGATAGAACCGAAAGGTTGGCGTCTATATAGTGATGCTGAAAAACCATTATATCCATGTTGTAATGAATTTACGGTTTTGCCTGTGGTGTTAATATTTATTATCCTGAAGGAAAAACATAGATAGAGTGACACAAGTTTTACAAGGCTGCTACAATTGATGAAAGACATTTTTCCAAAAGATAACAATCTTACATATTCACATTATACGACCAAGAAAATATTATGCCCGATTGAATTGGGATACAAGACAATAAAGGCATGTCCGAATGACTGCATTATATATAGGAATGAATATGAATTTCTTTTAGAGTGTCCTAAATGTGGGACATCATGGTATACGGTGAAAGAAAAATCACATGCTGATGTAGAGATTACAAAGATCCCTTCATAGGTATTTTGGTAACTTCCTATAATTCATCATTTCAAACATTTATTTTATAATTCACATGATGAAAAAAGGTTAAGATGGCATGCTGATGAGTGGGTATGTGATGGAAAAATGCGTCATCCAGCTGATTGTCCACAAAGGAAGAAAATTTATGCGTAGTATTCTACATTTGGAAATGAAATTTGAAATCTCAGACTAGGGTTGTGCACAGATGTAATGAATCCATACCGAACCCTCAGTAGCACACATAGTTCATGGCCTGTTTTATTGATAATTTATGACCTCTCTCATGAAGTGTTTAGGAAGCGAAAATATTTCATGATCAGTATAATGATCTCTGGTCCAAAGCAACCTGGCAATTATGTTGATGTTTACTTGTCACTGTTGACTGATGATTTGAAACTGTTATGGGATGCTAGTATTAGGGTCTATGATTCATATAAAATGGAATATTTTTAACTGCATGCAGTGCTTCTATTCAATATAAATGACTTCCCAGCATATGTAAATTTGTTTGGATATAGTGTTAATGGGTATAAAGCATGTCAAATTTGTGAACAACAGACGTCATATTATCAATTCCATCATGGGAGGAAAACAGTGTACATGGGTCATCAAATGTTTTTCCTTATGGATCACCCTTATAGAAGACTAAAAAAGGCATTCAATGGCTCACAAGAATTTGATACTGCTCTAAAACCATTATCCCCGGATCTGTAATTTGAGAGGGTGAAAAACATTGTTGTGACATTTGGAAAGACACAGAAATCTAGTAATGATATACATATTTGGGAGAAAAGGTCAATATTTTTTGAGCTACCATATTGGAGGTATCATGAAGTTAAACATAATATTGATGTCATGCATGTGGATAATAATATATGCGATTTTTTGATTGGAACATTGTTAGATATTAAAGGAATGACAAAATATGGGTTGAATGCAAGATTACACTTACAATCAATGGGAATACGTTTGGATATAGATCGCACTTATAAAGGAAGATGAACATTTCTTCCCCCAGCTTGTCATACATTATATAAGAGGGCGAAAATTAGATTCTGTCAGTGTATTCATGATATCATAGTGCCTCAAGGTTATTCTTAAAATGTAATAAAAAATTGTCTCATTGAAGGACATGAAGTTGATAGGTATGAAATCACATGATTTTCATGTCATGATGAAACAAATTCTACCAGTTGCATTGTGTGGAATATTGCCCATCCTTGTGAGAAAGATTGTAATGAATTTGTGTTATTATTTCAATTCAGTTTGTTATAATGCGATTTATGTGAAAGCATTGATCATTTTGGGAAAGGATGCAATTTTTATAATTTGTCAATTAGAAATGTTTTTTCCTCCAACTTTTTTAGATATAATGGTGCATTTAATGATTCATCTGGTTCGAGAAATAATTCTTTGTGGACATGTATATCATATTTTGATGTTTCCTTTTGAATGGTATATGAAAATATTAAAGGGGTATGTTAAAAATCCATATCGACCTGAAGCCTACACATTTGAAAAGTATATTTCTTAGGAGGTAGAATAGTTTTGTATGAGCTACGTGGCTGCGGCGCAACAAATAGGTTTTCCTCCATCCCACCATGAATGAGTTAATAATGATGGAAAGGGGATTTGTTGCTTCAAAGTAAAATCATTGTTAGTTGAATAGATTAAAAAGATAGAATCATACATCTTGAATAACATAGTTGATTCTCAACTGTATATCACATTTCATATTAATGAGTTGAAACATTGTTATCCAAAGAAGAAAGAAATGTGGATTTTGAATGAGCACAACAAAACTTTTTTGTCATTGTTTAAAAAGGCCTTTCTTGGTAGATTAGATGTATCAGAGACATTAAAATGGATAGTGGGTTGTCCATGTTTAAATGTGATAACATGGTCCGGTTATGACATTATTGGCTATACATTTCATATTAAAGATCAAGACAACAGATGTGTAGTTTAGAATAGTGGTGAATTGCTGTTTGCAGAAGCAATGTATTTTTCAAGTGCTCTGTAAAAAAACCAAATTTCTGTATCAAGTGAATATTATGGAGTGATTGATGAAAAATGGGAGGTTTATTAATTTAAAATTAATCTTCCTATTTTTAAATATAAATGTTTTATCGGTAACAAAAGTGATAGACATGATGAATTTGGAATTACACTTGTCAATCTGAATCGATTGGAAGACACAACTAATTCTTTTATAATGGAAACACATGAAAAACAAATTTTCTATGTAGTAGATCAATCAGATATGCAGTGGGCTATTGTTTTACAAGGGAAAAAATAATATGTTGGTGAGGATGAACTTGATGAAGATGCTGATTTATGTCAGATCCCTACATCCGTGGAATGATTAATAGAACATAATGATGATCATGTTAAAGACATGCTTTGTGCAATAAGGAACGATCAAGACAAATGAATTTGGGAAAACAATCCATTTGTACATTCCTAATATTACAGGTAACATATATTTATATCTTGTTTAAATTAATTTTTGTCATAAAATGTTAGATATTATAAGTTCTTTATTTATTAAAACATGTATTAAAACAAATTATGTATAAGTTTTTGTTTGTTTTATGTTTGTTTTTTTACTTTATCATGTTTACCATTACATGAATTATATATCTATTATTTTTGTTCAGTGATAATTACTTTACCATGTTTACCTTGTTTACCATATTTACTAAGTTTACCATCTTGACCGACATTACCATCTTTACCATTATTTAACATGTTTACCATATTAATAATGTGTACTATAATGTAACATAATACACTTTTCTATTTTCTGATTATAATAGTATTTAAATATTTTAATTGGTATATTTGTGAAATAATGTTTCTTTTTTTGATTTGAAGGATAATGACATATCATTCAGTTGATCAAGCACATGATTTTGGAGATAAGCTTAATAGTCATACCTCTGGGGAGGAACATTCATATGATCCACTTGATGTTCCACAATCTTCCTCATGTGCTCCTATTACGACAAAGAGTTCAAAGGGTGGTAAACATGGGTGCACACGTTTACCAAAATTCGCAGTTGCCCATACATAGGATCAGAGGATACTCATTGAGTTTGAGGATGATGATATTCCTAGAGGTTCAAATGCAAAAGATTTTAAGAGTTTGGTATCAACTCAGGAAAAGAGAAAAGTAAGCATTCTGTATGATGACTAGAGAGGTGTGGATAAAGTGATAATCTCTTAGTTGTGGGAGACGATATTGGAAAGATCTTTTGCTATTTTTTGACTATTCTTTAAATGATTCTAGTTTATATAATATGTTTATACTCTTCTTTATCAGATGGAATTTGATATTCCTGATACTGGAGGATTCTAGGAAGAAATAATTATCATTGGCTGCCAGGAGATATAGGGATTTCAAATCAACCCTCTCATCTAATTTCATTTATGGTCATAGGAGTCATGAAAATCCATGTCGTATTTAACATTTTATAGATGATGACACATAGTGAATATTTTTTAAAATTAGAAGAAAAGAGTCATTTTTGGTAAGGGAAATTTAAACATTTATAAGCAATCTTATATTAATGATCTTATTAATGTTTTGTTAATGATATCTTATTTTTAATCTACATCAAACAAGGAAAGATCATCAGGAGATCCAATCTAAAAATGTATACCCTCATAGTTTATCTCGAGGAGTTTAAGCATTTTTGGAAGAACAAATGATGGCATAAAAATTTCATCAACTATGAGTTGAGTCTTCAAGCTCTAGAGAGGCGTCCCCTCTACCCCCTCCATCTAGACAAGGAAAATGTAAGAGAGCTAGGATGGGAAAAAAGGGCAATAGCTTTTGGAAGAATCGTGAATCGTAGTTGAGAGTATAGTAACATATCTATTATATTTATTTAAGTTAACTATTTTCTTCATATAATTTCAATCATTACAGAAATGTTCAATTAATTATTACAGGACTCTCTTGAGGAGAAGAGTTCATAGGGGGCATTTACTTCTAATGGGAGGCAAGATATTTTATCTGTAGCATTGGGAAATCCTAGACATCCTGGTCGTGTAAGAGAATATCTGGCAGGTGTGTTGGTAAGAAAAGTGTTTCCACGTTCTTCAACTTCTAATGTTGAGGGGGTTTATAAAAAAATATAATCCTTGTAGGTTATAGTTCATAATATTAATGCGATGATGTAGGAAAATATTAGAGCATCCATATAGTTTATGTTTGCAGACATGCAAAGACAATTTCAGACTATAGATCCCAATCCTCCACCTAACCCTACATATCGCATTATTTATCCTCCACCTCTGCCAGTAGTTCCCACTCCCCCACCTCAGCCAGCGGACCCCATTTTTTATCCTACTCCTTTGCTATAGCTTCCTACTTATTGTGAGTTGTATGTTGATGATCCTCAACATTATATAGTTGCATATGGGTTGGTATATTGTATATGAGATACAATTCATAATCAACAATTAGTGTTAGATAATCAAATTGTCACTGTACAGGATATTATAGATAGATCAGCTCGAGTACCATTACCCACAGATGAAGTTACAACAGTTGGACATAGTATCAACCATTTTTTAATTTGGCAATCCAGACTATTTTAACTCATTACCTCAGAGGTATGAATTTTATATCATTTATTTTAATTTATATTAATGTTCTTTTATCATTTGAAAAATAATATATTTTTCAATATATTTTTACAGGAATACTTCAAAGGTAACAAAATACAATATAGAAAACAATAATGACAAATGGCTATGACATCAGATAGAGACTCTAGTAGTCTTGACAGATTGTCTAGATATTAAAATTTTAATGCGGGTTATTATGAGTTTCCAATGGAAGGGAATGTTTGTGGATGTGCAATAATTATGGGGATTAAGAAAACTGATATCATGGATCATGTTACTAGAGATAGGTCGGGCATCAACATGGTGAAATTTTTTTCCATGAATGTCTTAACACCTTTTCCTTACGTTATGTTTATTAAAAATGTTTACTTATGTCTGTTTTGTATTAGGTATCTCTATAAAATTTGTCAGAGGAATGAGTTGACAGTTTTATATGGATTCATGGACCTGAAATTGATTTCCCCTGAAGCATGTGCATTGGATGAGGAACAAAGAATGTTTTATATTTCTGAAATAATTGGAATGAATATAGTCACACAATGTTGGATGATGGATTTTTGTGAGAGGTACAAAACACATCTCTCTCAAAGAGTCATTATCTTTTAACATAAAAAACAACTAACTTTAAATTTCCATTAACCAATGATCATTGGATGTTAAGGGTTTTATGCCCATGGGAGAAAGAACTTTTTTGGATATGATCTATCCATGATGATGTGCAGCAATGTTTTAAGAATATATTGGAAATGTAAGTTTCAATTTCTCAATAGTTATAAATATTATAATGAATTTTAAATTTACCCCATTCGTATTATTTTCTAACATGTCATGGGTCTACTTTCCAAAAAACACAAAGAAAAGGAGTGAAAAGATCAAATATGTAAATTTGAAGGTAAATATCCATTTAAAATTTTTTACTGTTTGATTTATTACATAAAAATAATATATTGAATTTAGACTCATTAAAACAGAATTGTCATGAACAATAAGTTTTAATCGAATGTGGATATTATATGTTATGATTTATGCATGAAATAATAACAAATGAGATAGTTGTGAATTTTTTCCGGGTATGATTTCCTCTTAAACATTTCCATAATATTTCAATATGATTTATTCATTATACATGTTAAATACAATCATTCTCATTTGTAGCATTTTGATGACCCTCAACCCTATACTGCTAAAGACATCAAACACTTACAAGTGGAGGGGTCAAATTATTTTACAAGTTTGATTGAATTATAGTTGTTTGTAATATAAAAGGTAATTTTGAATATTTTCATTATAATATTGTATTTGGTATTTGTTTAGTTTGGATATAGTTTTTTTGAAGTTGATAGTGTATGTTTTGAATGTTATATATCTCAATGTTTAAATTTCCTCTACTTCTTGTTTTGGTCTACTTATGATGGTTTTTCTGGTATGGATTTTTGTCTTGGGGGAGGGGTTCCATGGGTGTTGGAGGTGTTTAGTGGGGTGGGGGTGTCCAGGGGTCTGGGAGGGCTGTCCTGTGGGGTGGGGGTCCTGGGTGTCCATGAGAGTGGGGGGCAGCCCAGGGGGTGAGAGAATTTCTAGGAGGGTGGAAGTGCTGTCCAGGGGTATGGGAGGCTGTCCAGGGGTTGTCCAGGGGTATGGGGGTGACTTGTGGTGTGAGGGGGGTTTCTAAGGGTGGGGGTGTCCAATGTGTGGGGGTCCAAGGTGTCCATGTGGATTGGGGGGGGGGCAGTCGAGGGGTGTGGTGGGGGCTGTCTAGTGGGTTGAGGGGGTTATGGTCTATTTTTGGTAATGTTTTACTCTGTTTCAAGGGTGTGGGAGGGCCCTCTAGGGATGTGGGAGTGCTATCTAGGGGGTGGGGGTCTACAAGAGTGTGGGGGGAATATCCATGGGTGGTGGTAATGTCCAGGGGTGTGGGGGGAGTGTCCAAGGGTGTGGTGGGGGCAGTCTAGTGGGGTAAGGGGGTTCTAGTCTATTTTCAGTAACTTTTTGGTCTGTTACAGGGGTTTGGGAGGGCTGTATGGGGGTTTGAAAGTGTTTTAAAGTGGGGGGGTTGGTATACATGTGTGTGTGTGGGGGGGGGGTGTCTAGGGGTGTTTGGGGCTGTCCACGGGGTCGGGGGGCAATGCAGGGGTGTGGTGGGGGGATCCAATGGGGCAGTGGAGGGTTGTCCAGGGTGTGTGGGGGGGGGGGTATACAAGGGGATGTTGGTTGTCCTGGGGTGTTTGGGGCTGTCACGGGGTCGAGGGTAGTCCAGGGGTGTGGTGGGGGCTATCATGTGGGGTGAGGGGGTGCTGTTCAGGAGGGTGGGGGATGTCCCTGGTGTTTGTGGTTGTCCAAGGGGCTAGGGGTACTCCATGTGTGTGGTGAGGGCATTAAAGTGGGCTGAGAAGGTTTTTTTCAGGTGGTGGTGGGAGGGCTATCCAGTGGGGGGGGGGGGGTTCCTTGGGTGTTTGGGAATGTCCCGGGGTGTTTGGGGTTGTCCAGGGGGTCAGGGGGAATTCTAGGGATGTTGTGGGGGCTGTCAAGTTGTGTGAGGGGGTGTTGTTCAGGGGGTGTGGGGAGGGATGTCTAGTGGGGTATGTTTTATATGCTATCAATGTAAATAATTAATTTTGCTAAAGTTTTTGTTTTTATCTACTTCTTTTTTATGGTACGAATTCTTGATTTGAATTCTGGTTGTTTTTAGAGGAGAGCAGAGGACTGCATTCGATTTAAAAAAAATGTCTTCCAAGTCGGTTATTTTATAACTGACATGACAAAGAAATAGGGATGAGTTTATCAAGTTAGTTTTTTTAATAACCGACATGATAAACACACATGGAATGGTTTATCACGTCAGTTTTTTATAACCAACATGATAAAAGTCCTGAGAAATGGTTTATCATGTTGGTTATTTAATAAATGACGTGATAACCCCCCCCCCCCCAAGGACTTATTTACCACGTCAGTTATTATATAACCGATGTGTTAACCATTTCCCATGGGTTTATCACGTCAGTTATTTATTAATCGATGTGATAAACATCCCCCGCACCGGTTTATTACTTCAGTTATTATATAACCGATGTGATAACCCCCCCTAGTTTTTGAACATCGGTTATTAATTAAACTACGTGATAAACACCATGATGTTATGTTTTTTACGTCGGTTTTTTAATAACCGATCTAAAAAACGTTATTTATAACGTCGTTCATATTAACTTCGTCTAAAAACTGACGTAAAAAATGAAAAATAACTAACGTAATTAACATTTTCTACACTAGTGCATAAAACTCAACTACCTCATATATGTTGATGAACTCACTCTTAATAATTGAAATATAGATGGATTAAAGAACCCCTTAAAACCCCAACCTAAATCTCAACTGGAAAAGAGGGTTTTAAACTTCAAAAGAATATGGGAGAAAAATGAAACCCTTAATTGAATAAAGAGACACATAAAAGATTATATTTAATTAAGGATTTCATACTCAACCAATAGTTCTAGATATATACATGAATCGAAGAGGGAAACACCCTTGAGAAGATCGGTATATCCAAGATAATCAGTAGTGTTTGAAGGGAGAAATGGACGAGAAAACCGAGTTAGGGTTTAAAATCTCAAGGTGGATTTTTTTTTTGATTTTACATCATTTTTCGATGGCATAGTTTACCAGCACGATTTTCCAATCCATACACAAAACCGTGTGCAATCCACTATCTGAAAAACAAACCCTTGCAATGATTCATAGTAATTAAACACTTTTTTTAATTGTTCACCAATCATGTGTATGACTATGTACATCACTGCACAATTACCTGGTTATTCCACATGATTTGATTAACCATACTCCATGTCACGACCCGTCCTCGGGGCCCGTGTCGTGAATACCCCAAGCTTGCCTTCCATAGGACAGGGGCTGGCGATTATCACCAAGGCGTAAAGTACAACACGAAATGGAAAAAAACAACTGAAAAGTAAAGCTGCAACGTCGAGCCGTACACTAGAAGTCCTAACAGAAGGGTGGTTATAGATAGCGTCCAATGCTCCTCGGGTCCAGCCAACCACTCCGAGTACGTCCCGCCCAGTGGTCCACCTCCAGGTACCATCCTGCTCTGCAAGTCTCAACCACGATCAGCATTGTCTGTCATCTGCATCCAACACAACGTAATGCGGTCAAAACCCGTGCAGGTGTGAGTATAAGCTACTCTGTAGGGACCCCGAGACCTCTGATGGTCTCCCAGAATCCACAAAGGATAAACCACAAAGGGAGGATACAATCACGATGTAACATCTGACACTGCTTAGGTATATGCCCATACATATACCTAAGTCATCATTTCTCGTTTGGCTCCAACATCCGAGCACAAGTACAACCCAGTCTACACAGGAGAGAAAAACGTAAATCCACACAGCATAGCTCAACACAATCCACATAGGAAAGTAAAACAGAAATCAGCTCACACAGGTACTTCTTTGTATGACGATAAAGATGTACAGATGTAGACACTGATTCATCTAAGCCGTCGGACCCACAAAGGATCGGTAGGTACTAACCCCCGCAATGACCCACACAGGATCGATCATGAAGTTGATCCCAAAGCTATTGGGAAACTCCTTCTCCATCAAGTACAGTGGTTATGCCACTACAACCAAGCGCTTCCCTCTTACCTTGGACTGCTGTAGTACTCCACCTATCGAGTACTTTGGGCCTGCTGCTACAACCAAGCGCTTCCCACCATGGGTCTGCCGCTACAACCAAGCGCTCCCCCTCATAGCCTCTAGAGGTACTCTTTCTGTTGAGTACCATGGGTCAACCGCTACAACCAAGTCTTCATCCGTCATGGGTCTGCCGCTACAACCAAGCACTCCTCGGTGCTGCTACAATCAAGAGCTCCTCCGTTGTGGGTCTGCCGCTACAACCAAGCGCTCCCCCTCAGAGCCTCTAGAGGTACTCCTTCTGTTTAGTACCGCGAGTCTGCCGCTATAACCAAGTGCTCCTCCGCCGTGGGTCTACCGCTACAACCAAGCGTTCCCCACTGGGCTATCCGTAACACACCGAGTCATTCGATCAGCAGTCGTCATGTCTCAAACGACTCTTGGGTTTCCTCCCACAGCATGCTCCTTCCGGGAGGGTCCACTCCACGAGCTAAGAGGTCGATGCATCAATTGACATGTAGTCCGGAGTTGACGTATCCCAAGATGTACCGTAGTGGTCACTGCCGAAAACAAGGAGGATCCCCGTACTGTTTTCATCATTGTCGCAGTCGAATCCACTGAGGATCTCTATACAATCGTCGTCGTCACAGTAGCAGTCACAGCCAGCTCTAGGGTCCCCGCACACAGCAAGCTCGTTCGGGAGGGTCCGCTCCACGAGCCGAGAGGCTGATACATCAACTGACACATAGTCTAGAGTTGGTGTATCCTAAAGTTCCGTATCGTCAATAGGAACTCAACGTCGCAGATGGCGCATCAATCGGACGCCCGGTCTGAGAGTTATTGGCTTTTTCGTCCTAGGGGCTCGGTTGGTTTTTAAAGAAAAACCAACCTGACCGTACTCCACCTGTGTCCAAAACTCATGCGGAGTAAGCCAAAAGAACCGTCTCACATAGAGGAAATCAACAAAGTTGACGGAACATCAATCGGACGTCCGAAGCTCAAGATATGAGTGTTTCCGCTCTGAGGGCCCAGTTGGTTTCATGTAAGAACCAACGCGGCCGAACCCAAAGTATTCCGAAACCTTAAGTGTGATATACTGAAACGACTGTCTCGATCCAAGGATCTCATCGCCGCTGACGACGCGTCGTTCGGAGGTCAGTAGCTCATGTTATGAGCAAAAGACCGAAGAGATCCGGAAACGGGTGGTCTGGGCCCGAACCGACCTAGCCTAACCCGGTTTGGCGTGACATGGCCCTGCCAGGGCGGCCCGGCCCGGCATGGGCGCGACCCGACCCGGCGGGTCGCCTCGGCTCGGCTCGGCTGAGTAGCCGAGGGAAGGAACCCCGACCCCCACACGGGGGCCGCTCCGAGGTTCCCGGACGCGGCTTGAGCCGCGTCCTGCCTCCCTGTTCTGCGCGGCCGCGGAACCGTCTCGACGCTGCGGCTGAAGCCATGGCCGGTTTTGCCGGTGGAGTGTTGGGTGCCTCAGCCGCGCCGGTGGAAGCTTCCGCGGGCCACCGGACGCGCTCCGGTGGTCCGTTTTGCATGCGGTCTTCGCCAGTCGTCCTCCTGGGATCTGATCTTCACTACAAGACCCTCAAATCACCCTTGCGGCCACGTTTGCCGTCGTCCGCCATTACGCACACCAACGAAAAACTACAGAGGGTTGTCGGGTCGTGTTTGTTTGGCCCGCACCCTCCGCCTTAGGTGATAACAAATGGGAAATAAAATATTCAACACATGGAAAAAACAAGGCACAATTTTAAATAAATTAAAATTGAACATGATATTTGTTTTAGATGAACAACCATGGTAATAAAATATTATCTTCAAATAAAATCCCTACCTCGCTGTCGCCATCGGATGCTAGTTCGTCGCGGAATTGACCGTCGCGGTAGGAGGTGATCGTAGCGTAGCCGAAGGGAATCCTGTCATCGCGGAAGGGCTTCACGTCGACGATCTCAAGAAGTTGATTAAATATTTGTCGCGGAAGGAGGAACATCATAGAAGAACAACGTGAGAGAAGAACGTCGCGGAAGAAGCGTCGGTGTCGCGTCGATCTCTGGGGGTCGGGCGTTCTTCGCGTTCTTCGCGAAGGGGGCTGGAGGACTTTAGGTTTTGTCAAATTCTCTCAACGAATGATCCTCAAGAAAGATGCATTGGTCTTATATTATTAACATGCCAATGGTTTGAAAACAGGTTATGAAATGAACAAATTAATTCATAGAATTAATTTCAACGAACTTAACCGCCCAATTAAAAGGAGCGTTTAATTGTTTAATAAACGCCCCAGTTTACTTTCATTTAATAGGGGTTTTCGCGGGTGCGTTACTTAGCAGAAAATAAACGGTGGGGCTCGTGCGGGCCCCACCCCAAAAATATCCTACCAAGAGGTTAGGATATTTTTGGGTTCCACCCTATCCGCTTCAACTCATCTTAAGCAGCAATAAGTGGATTTTAAGTGGCTTTAAGCGGCTTCAAGTGAAATAAAATAAAGTTTGTCGCACCACATTATTTTATTTCTTAACTTAAAGCCCAAAAATTAAAAACCACACCTGAGCAAGCACAACTCTGGAATAGGTGTTTCTAATTAAATACCGGCGATGTGATTCAATCGGTGCCCTCGGAATTCGATTCTGAGCACCGTTTCAAAAGATAGAAAAACTCGCTTGTTCGTTCACTGAACGTACCCGAGCCAAACTTTGGAAAATGATTCCGGGCACACCGGGCCTCAGAATCATGTGCCGTCAGAAACTACATTCATGTAAAATTCCAAATAAAAATATGAAAAAAATTTACTTGAAATTTACGGGTCATTACATTACTCCCACCACAGGGCTTTATGTCCTCATAAAGCCTCACCACAAACTTAGGGATTCAAAGGTGGTACTGAGCACGTATCTGAGCCCCCCGCTCCCAAGTGCTCTCCTGGAGGTTTTCGTTCCTCCATCTGATGCGCACAAGAGGAATCGATCATCCACGTAGGACCCGCTCTTGTCGATCCTCGATCTCCACTAGGACCTCCACAAAGGTCGCCCCATCATCAACGTCCAGCTCCCCATGGTCAAGGATATGCATCGGGTCATGCACGTATCTCCTCAGCTGAGATACGTGGAATACGTCGTGCACCTGGTGCAACTGAGGTTGTAGAGCCAAGTGATAAGCCACCTCACTAATCCTGGTGAGGACTTGGAATGGTCTGATGAAGCGTGGAGACAACATGTCGCCTCGGCCAAATCTCCGTAATCCACATCGAGGTGAGACACGTAGGAAGACGTGGTCACCATCCTCGAACTCTACTGGCCTCCGCCTCTGGTTGGCACAAGACATTTGCTGAATCTTGAGCTGTCCTCATTTGATCATGGATGACTTGGACCTTTTTGGTCCTATAAGAGCTGCTGAGATTTCTTCATTGCCGATAAGATAAATCTGGTCTCATCCCCTGGATGAACCATGTTCTTAACCTAATACAGTCAATCCCGCCATTGATGATACTAACCGATAGAAAGGATGACATCATAAGGACTCGACGCTACTACCAAGAGATCCAATTGTTACTCTCACCTCCAAGGGTTGAGTCACACTGTCGGCATCAGTGTGTGGTCACTGTGTCTCCTCTAGTAGGAATCTCAAAGTGAGGGTCAAGTAAACGGTATTTTTTAAACCGGAACCACTTAGTAACAACTAAAAGAGAGGACATGAAGTTAAACACCACAAGAAAAGTTTCTTTTATTACTACAGCTCAAAATACAAAGACCCAAAACATCTACAACCAAACATCAACAACGCTTGAAGAATCATAAACAAAAGTCTCTAGGTTTGGAGCTAGTCCCACACTTGTCCATCTGCTCTTGGAGCTACATGATCGTAGACCTCAACTGCCTGATGTTGAGCTCTCCCATGCCCACCAGCTCCCTGTGGTCGGGGTGGACCTCTTGGTGGTGGTGGTGGAAACACCTCGAAGCATCGTCCACCTCCAGCTGCATGGCCAGATCCCATTCCATGGTCTCTTGCTCCATGTGATCCGCCTCGATCGAACCTTTTCCATTGCCTGGGAGGTCCTTCGTTCATCTGTTGGTCATCCGTATGGCAGGTCAGACAGTCACGAGCCATGTGACCAACCCCACCGCAGGATTAACATTGTCCGCTCATGGTAAGTCGTTTTCCACCCCGGGTTCCTCGAACAAACGATCCTATGTCATGTGGTCGACCACCGGTAGGTCTAGTCCTCATGGACCCCTCCGTCATCTGTCTACTTCCCTCTGCAGAAGACTCTGCCTCATGTCGGCTAGTGGTGGGTCATTCTGCTGGAGACTGCTCAGCAAGGAATCTCTCCACTAAGAGGGCTCGCTCCAACACCCCTTTCTGTGTCGGAATGCTATGAGGAACAACTGATCCTATGATCTCTCTCCTGAGCCCCTGCTCGAAGATTCGGGCCCTGAAGAATGGGTCCCGTACCATTTCCGTGGAATAGCGTGAGAGATCGGTAAACCTCGCCACGTACTGGGCTTCTGTCATGCTGCCCTACCGCAGTTGTAGTAGCTCCTGGATGCACACCGCATGGAGGGAGGCTGGGACGAACTCTGCGCCAAAAAGGCTCTCAATGTCCGTCCAAAGTAGTGATGCCTCGTCGTGCATCGGGAGCATCAAGCTCCACCGTCTGCCTGCTGCCGCATGTCGGAGGCTCGCTGCAAGGACCACCATAAGATCTGTTGGTGTCCTCACTAACCGAAAAACTTGTACAACCGCCTCCAGCCAGTCCTCAGCTACCTGGGGGTCCGTCTCCCTACGAAACCTGGGCGGTCGCTGGCACTAGAACTCATGCAGTTCACTAAGGCGATGTGCATCGTCAGTGGCTGGGGCTAGAAGCCTGGGTGGCTCGGCGGGTAGAGGTACTGCCGGTGCCTCTGCTGTCAAAGGGCCCTGTGCCGAGGCCTCGTCGCTCGGTGGGCTGTTGTCACGCTCAACTCTCGGAACCTTAGCTGGCTGCCATCATGGGGCCATCCTGAAAAGGAAATAGGTGGGCCACGGTCAGAAAAGTATACCTGGTGAGCTGATACAATGTAATCACAAGGAAAACATGAAACACAATTGCAATCTATGTTTTCTTGCATCAAGTCGGAAATCAGAAGTCAGGGTCCTGGTGTACGGATACGTCGGCCGCCGCACCAAAACTGGGCTCCCTGGACTGATAACCACACTCAATACGCTTAACATTATTGATACACATAGAAGAAAGTTCAGAGCCTGCGGTAGAACCGAACTCATTTGATACCTATTTGACACGAATCGTCCTTAGGGCCCATTCCGTGACTACCCCAAGCCCGCCTTCCATAGGCCAGGGGCTGGCAACTAGCACCAAGGCGTAAATCCCGGTAAAGGGAAGGCATTGCCTTGTAATGTAAACAAGCACCACGGAGTAAGCAAGCGGAAAAAGTTAACACTAAGTAAAAACTGGTACAACAGTAGGTGCAGAAAAGTAAGTGGGCCAGAATACAAACCCAAAATGAAAGTAAAGTACAACTCGAAAGGGAAAAAAACAATTGAAAAGTAAAGCCGCAACGTCGAGCCGTCCACTGGATGTCCCACCTGAAGGGTGGGTACAGATAGCCTCCACTGCTCCTCGGGTCCAGGCGACCGCTCTGAGTACGTCCCGCCCAGTGGTCCACCTCTAGGTACCGTCCTGCTCCGCAAGCCTCAACCATGATCAGCGTTGTCCGTCATATGCAACCAACACAACGTAGTGTGGGCATAGCCCGTGCAGGGGTGAGTATAAGCTATTCAGTAGGGACCCCCGATACCCCCGAAGGTCTCCCAGAATCCACAAAGGATAAACCACAGAGGTAGGATACAATCACGAAGTAACATCCGACACTACTTAGGTATATGCCCATACATATACCTAAGTCATCATTTCTCGTTCGGCTCCAACATCCGAGCCCAAGTACAACCCAGTCCACACTGGAGAGAAAAACGTTAATCCACACAGGATAGCTCAACACAATCCACATAGGATATTAAAACAAAAATCATCTCAGACATGTACTTCTTTGTATGACGATAAAGGTGACCAGATGTAGCCACTGATTCATCTAAGCCGTCGGACCCACAAAGGATCGGTATGTACTAACCCCCGCAATGACCCACACAAGATCGATCATGAAGTTGAACCCAAAGCTATTGGGAAACTCCTTCTCCATCAAGTACAATGGTTATGCCGCTACAACCAAGCGCTACCCTCCCACCTTGGATTGCTGTAGTACTCCACCTATCGAGTAATGTGGGCCTGCTGCTACAACCAAGCGCTTCCCACCATGGGTTTGCCGCTACAACCAAGCGCTCCCCCTCATAGCCTATAGAGGTACTTGTTCTGTTGAGTACCATGGGTCAACCGCTATAACCAAGCGATCCTCCGTCGTGGGTCTGCCGCTATAACCATGCGCTCACCGGTGCTGCTACAACCAAGAGCTCCGCCGTCGTGGGTCTTCCGCTATAACCAAGCGCTCCCCCTCATAGCCTCTTCAGGTACTCCTTCTGTTGAGTACTGTGGGTCTGTCGCTACAACCAAGCGCTCCTCCGCCGTGGGTCTGCCGCTACAACCAAGCGCTCCCCACTGGGCTATCCGTAACACACCGAGTCATTCGATCAACATTTGTCAAGTCTCAACCGGCTCTAGGGTTTCCGCCAATAGCATTCTCATTCCGGGAGGGCCCACTCCACGAGCTAAGAGGTCGATGCATCAACTAACATGTAGTCCGGAGTTGACGTATTCCAAGATGTACCATAGTTGTCACTATCGAAAACACGGAGGATCCCCGTACTGTTTTCATCATCATCGCAGTCGAATCCACTGAGGATCTTTGTACAGTCGTCGTCGTCACAGTAGGAGTCGCAGCCAACTCTAGGGTCCCGCACACAACAAGCTAGTTCGGGAGGGTCCGCTCCACGAGCCGAGAGGCTGATACATCAACTGACACATAGTCCAGAGTTGGTGTATCCAAAAGTTTTATATCGTCAACAGGAACTCAACATCGCAGACGGCGCGTCAATCGGATGCCCGGTCTGAGAGTTATTGGCTTTTTCATCCCAGGGGCCCGGTTGGTTTTTAAGGAAAAACTAACCTGACCATACTCCACCTGCGTCCAAACCTCGGGCGGAGTAATCCAAAAGATCTGTCTCACTTAGAGGAAATCAACATAGTCGACGGCACGTCAATCGGACTTCTGAAGCTCAAGATATGAGCGTTTCCGCTACGAGGGCCCGGTTGGATTCATGTACGATCCAACCCGGCTGAACCCAAAGTATTCCGAAACCTTGAGTGTGATATACCGAAACTACCATCTCTATCCAAGGATCGCATCGCCACTGACGGTGCGTCGTTCGTAGGTCAGTAGCTCAAGTTATGTGCAAAATACCGAAACGATCCGGAAACGGGGGGTCTGGGCCCGGACCGACCTGGCCCAACCCCTCCTGGGGCGGCCCGAACTGGGTCGACCCGACCCAGGTCTGGGTCCGAACCGGTTTGGTGCGACCCGGCCCGGCCTGGGCACGACCTGGCCCGGCGGGTCTCCTCGGCTGAGCTCGGCCGAGCAGCCGAGCGAAGGAACTATGGCCCCCACGCGGGGGCCACTCCGCGGTTCCCGGACGCAGCTTGAGCCGCGTCCTGCCTCCCGGTTCCGCGCGGTCGCAGAACCGTCTCGCAACCACGGGGGGTTTTGCCGGCGGCGGGGCGCGTCGGCGCACCGCGGCGGCGCGGCGCGGCGGCAGTAGCTTCCGCAGGCCACTGGACGCGCTCCAGTGGTCCGTTTTGCGTGCGGTCTTCGCCAGTCGTCCTCCGGGGATCTGATCTTCACTAAAAGGCCCGCAAATAACCATTGTAGCCCTGTTATCCGCCGTCCGCCGTTCCACACACCAGCAAAAAACTGCGGAGGGTTATCAGGCCGTGTTTTTTTGGCCTGCACCCTCCACGTTATGTGATAAGAAATGAGAAATAAAATATTCAACACATGAAAAACAAAAATGCACAATTTTAGATAAATTAAAATTGAAATTGATCTCTGTTTTAGATGAACAACCATGAGAATAAAATATTATATTAAAATAAAATCCCTACCTCGCCATCGCCGTCGGATGGGAGTTCTTCGCGGAATTGACCATTGTGGTAGGAGGTGATCGTCGCGTCGCGGAAGGGCGTCGCGTCGACAATCTCAAGTAGTTGATCGAAATTTTTCATGGAAGGAGGAACGTCGTAGAAAAACATCGCGGGAGAAGAACGTCGCGAAAGAAGCGTCGGCGTCGCATCGATCTCCGGGGGTCGGGCATTCTTCGCGTTCTTCGCGTTCTTCGCGTTCTTCGCGTTCTTCGCGTTCTTCGTGTTCTTCGAGTTCTTCACGTTCTTCACGTTCTTCACTTTCTTCGCGTTCTTCGCGTTCTTCGTGTTCTTTGGGTTCTTCGCGATGGAGGATGTAGGACATATGGTTCTGTCAAATTCCATCAACGAACAATTCTCATGAAAGGTGCATTGGTCTTATTTTATTAACATGCCAATGGTTTGAAAACAGGTTAAGAAACGAAAAAATTAATTCATAGAATTAATTTCAACGAACATAACTGTCAAATTAAAAGGAGCATTTAATTTTTTAAGAAACAACCCAGTTGACATACATTTAATAGGGGTTTTCGCAGGTGCGTTACTTAGCGGAAAAGAAACGGTGGGGCTCGTGTGGGCCCCACCCCACAAATATCCTACCAAGAGGGTAGGATATTTTTGGGTTCCACCCTATCCGCTTCTACTCAACTTAAGAATATTTAAGTGGATTTTAAGAGGCTTTAAGCGACTTCAGGTGAAATAAAATAATGTTTTTCGCACCACATTATTTTATTTCTTAACTTAAAGCTCAAAAATTAAAATCCACACCTGAGCAAACGCAACTCCGGAAGAAGAGTTTCTAAGAAAATGTCGGCGCTGCGATTCCATCGGTGCCCTCAGAATTTGATTCCGAGCACCAGTTCAAAAGTTTGAAAAACTCTCTCATTCGATCACTGAACGTACCCGAGCCAAACATTGAAAAATGATTCTGGGCACACCGGGCCTCAGAATCAGGTGCCGTCAGAAACTGCATTCTTGTATATTTCCAAAGAAAATTAAGAAAAAAAATTTCTTGAAATCTACGGGTCTTTAAACTCCAACCATGTTTAAGAAACTATCAATGGGTGCACAGTTACATTGGATGCTACGTGCGGTTTTCCATAACCATATGGAGACCGTGAAAAACTCATAGAATTTTGTTTCCTCATTTCTATCCCAAATCCCTGACATACCCCAGAGCCGTCATAGGAATATGGAAAACACTTATTTACCCCAAAATAAAAGACATAAACTAAAAAAAACAAGAACACAACTTGAGGAGAAACCGGGATTTGAAACATATTTTGAATAAAAATAATAAAAATATTTAAAATTCTCTATGTAATATTAAACAAAATCAGATGTAAAAAACACTAGAAATCATTTATAATGGCTGTTGTTAGAATTGATTTATTAGGGGTTATACTAAGAATATAAATGTTAATAGTGTCCCAAAACTAGTCCAACACCAATTTAATGGATATTTGAAGACTTTATCATGTTCAATTATCAAGATTACATCATTTTTAGACATTTGGTTTTTAAAAATGTGGGTCCATATTTTTCATTTAAAAAATTACTATAATACCACTCACCTAATTTCTAAAAGGCCACTCCTCTCCTCTCTTTTACAGACCTTATAAACTATTTTGATCTTCCAATACCAAAAAAATAACATACCAAACTCTATACCCTAATCATAGATGAACTATTTATTTATAAAACCATTATATCAATGAATTACTTATATTGGTAATGATTTTGTTCGATAATAAGAAAAATACCAAAATATGTGTCTTGGTTTTATTTTTTCTAACACATATTTCAAATATATTTCATATAACCATATATAATTGAAAAATTATCGAATAAAATATGATATGTTATTATGTTATGGTAATGAATAATATTCATATCTTCTTATCTAAAAAGGGAAATGACCAAATGAATCATGTCTACGATGGATTACCACCTCGAGAACTAATGTGACTTGTTTTCCATCAACACATATCACAGTTGGTTAATATGATATATTTAACATGTATATATATCTGTGTGTGATATTTAGAGCATATTTATATCTATATTGACATTAAATATTATATACATTATTTCTCTCAATTCCCAGGGTAATTCAATAATGAATCGCAAGTGTGTGGAAGATTAGAACCTCATGAAACGATGTGATTTTATTTCACCAATATTTTAAACTAATGGTAATAAGGATACATATAACAAATATTTGTGAAATAAATTATATTATTATGATATTAATGAATTATTTATCACTCTGAGAACATATTATGTCATTTATTTCTTACATTTTCACTCACTAAAATATGAAAATGTCATTTTTTAACATTTAGACCCCCATTGCAATGAAGGGATGCGACTCCTTTTTCATCACCTATTCAAATGGATTAATGTGACCAAAAAAATTAATTAATAGATCTAATTTCTAACTAATTACATTAAAATAGAATACATACAATAACACCCCAATAAACTAAATAATTTAGTAATATTGGTATACTCGATACACACTTTTGTCTTAAATTAAATTTTAATTCTCAATTTTAAATAATTTTTTTTGAGATTAACTGAATTATTATACAATATTTTAGAATATGATACATGTAACCCTTTATGGATTCCTATAAATGTAAAAAATAAATCGGATCATAGATGCTATAGTAAATGTTTTTTCTAATGTCCGAACCCCTCTTACCATCGAAATCGTTGTTGGACCGTTTGGTCACATGGCCTCAAGTGTGTGTCTCCGCATGATAGATAGAAATCGACTAATAATGAGGGTGTCCTGAAGTGATAGTGGGGAGACTAAATGCTCTTATTATATATTTACATTGATATTATTATGTATTAAAAAATAGATACTAACAGAAGCATTAAATCAAGAAATATAATGCTGTAGAAGAAACATTTTATAATAAAAATAATAAAAGTGTCCATGACCAGTTTATTAAAAGAATGCGCGATTAAAGATGATAAAATAGTTCAAAAACATTAACATAATTGATGATTTATATTTTATAACAATACCAAACTCATGTAATGAATAAAATTGAAATACCAATGGTGATCTCCTTGAGAAATCTAAGCTCTAAATATATGTTTTTGGATAAACCATATGCACAAGCCCCGATAAACTAGAAATCAAACAAGGTCCATAGTACTACATTAAAGAATTTCGGGTCAGTTACCAGAGTGAAATGGTGCCCTGAGTAGGTTTTGAGAAATAAATCAAAGTAGGATACCACCCAAAGTGTCTTTCCCAATCCAGACTGTCCAATGTAATCACTAAGTATTGTGGTTGTATAAATAAATATAACAAAACTGGATAAATAAATAACTACACATCTAGCTTCCCAAGGTGCACATGATGACTATAACAACTTAATATCGTAGTCGGAATAAAAGTCACATCATGTCAATATGTTTATATGTATATATATTTTCAAGATTGGGTAGGGATGTACTGTGTAGGAATATGACACTACTCTTCAAGATGTTAGGTTCTACTCAAGGGTTAGTAAGCCTTACATCCCAAAATAGTGGGGGTAGTCTTTTCTGACACTCTGAATGGTGAGTGTGAACACCATATATACACTAAAAAATTAAACAGAAGTTGCCAGAGAGAGTATAATCACACCAATCATAACACAGGGAGATCATCATTATCCCCAACACTTGGGAGTGTCTAAATGACAATGATTCATGGGTTCCATACCTGAATTAATTGACCTCGGCTATGTGGCTCCAAACTAAAACCATCGATTCTCAAAACAGATCTTGGAGTGTGTACTCATCCTGATCATAGGATGAGGAGATAATAATCATCCGCACCACTCGGGAAAATGTAATCATCCATGAGTATGTGGTTCCAAACCCTTATAAAGGAAAATAATCATTTATATCATAATTCATTATGCATATCTTCTTATTCGTGACATATTCAAACCCATGGATGGGTGTTATCGCATTCCTAATAAAATCCATGAGGTAGTTCCTCACATGATTCAAATTTATATAACTAATTAAAACCATAATTTACATATATAATATCATTAATAATGCAATACCACTTATGATTTTCATTACACTTGACCAATTTAAATAAAAAACATTACATAAATTTCCTGGTCTAACAACACCAAGGGAAATTTCATTTAAACCCTTTTGATTTATTATAAGAAGCATGATATTATCTATCTCAATCCACACAATTCAAACCATTTATCATAACCTATTCATTCAATTTGAAAATTCCTATCAATGTAACCTAAAATGATTAATGGGGGACAAAATAAATTTATCATGGTAACAAGGCATACACCAACATTGAAATTTCAATTAAACTAAATGTGTGAGGAAATTCAATTTACATTATTCAAATGGTTAAAGCTATTTTTCCTCTGGATGAAAACCAAAAAGAGGAATATGGAAAAATGAAACCAAAATCTAATCATGAAAAGATTAGTTATAATAAATTTTTGGTTTTAAGACAATTGAACATTGTTGGATGGGTTTTATAATACAAAATAATATTTCTATTCAAATAATTCATTTTCCATATATAAAAATTCATTCAATTTATCAATGGAGGAATTTAATCTAAAAACCATATTTCATTAATTGAATTATTTTAATGATGCAATAGGAAATTAATTAATGCATCCATAAAATTTAAGGGAAAGGAAATGGATCCTACTTTAGTGTGTGAGAACCGAGCTTAACACTTTAGCTCATTAAATATTAAATGATGATCACTCGTAGTTGATGCCTCCCATAATCGATAATATGAACCTCCCGATATACATAGGGACACCTAGCCCCATGTAAATATTGATATGGCCATGAATATAATAAATTATATCCTTATATACATTCACATACATGAATACACCTGTTAACACTCACAGACACATATTACCTTTTCATATAATATGTATGAATCCATAGAACAATATAAATATATTCCCTACTATGAGAGAATATACATATAAAGGGGGAGAAATATTTATATTCTTATTTATACACATGTGGTAAGTCACCTATGATGATGGAAACCCACTATCACAACAAGAATGACACATCATAATAAAAATTACACAAGGATCTCAAAAAACAAAGGAACGGCCCAACACATCCAAGGAAAATTACGAACAGCTAAAAAATTATGAAATCCCCAATTAAAAAAGGAGACACAATGGATAATGATATAAAACATTCCCCAAATAATGTATGGTAGAAAGAATCAATCTGAACCTATCCACCTTCGGTGAAAGCTTCATCAATACGAATAAAGGGGCCTTGATTATCCCTTCGCACAATTAAAGAAAAAAAAATAACTAAAAATAGGTTTATTCTAAACCCTATTATGGGTTGAACCCTACCAAGAAATGACACAAATGAAAAACATCCATAGTGATGAAGGAAATGATAGTAGAAGAAATTACCATAGGGAATCTAATAGAGCTTGTGAAGGAACTGTATGAAATTGGTAATCAAAATAGGGTCTGAGTTGTTGGTTGAATCACATGAAGAATGGCAGATGGGGTTGGGTGCATTACATGCTGAAGGTAAAGGGATATGTAGATTCACATGTTTTTATAAAACATAACCCCAATAATAACAATAACAATAATAATATTATGATTATTATCATTATAAAATATCATTTTATATTTTCTATTTTTTTATTTAAATATATTAGTTTTCAAAACAAGGAATGGGATCTCCCATAAATCACTAACATGCCTTGGAAACTCTTTAGGCCTTCACCCATGTTTAGAAACATTATATTGATGTGTTCCAACTCTTATAATTCCATTCTGAGGATCAGTTATAAATATTTACTCCCAAATATATAAAAAAAAAATTAAATTTTCCTTGTATTTTCAAGAAGATAAAAAAATATTTTGACAAAAACTTCCCACATTATATATTATGGACCTTTAGAATTTATTATTATTGATTTAAACATAACCAGTCCTACATTTGTCGTGAATCTTTATTCAACCACTTAAATTGGGTTTTTGATTGACCAATAAAACATGAATCAATTCATAGGTAAACAACTGTTATGATAATAAAGCATGAGCCAAAACTAAATTTCTAACAGAAACACCAATGTGAAACTAACCAAAAACTGATATTATAGAGACAAGATCACATATTTTCCACGTTAAAATTCTGACTAAATGTACATCCCACCATAGGAATTTACATTAAAATGGAAAATTATGATCTATGAGACATCACCCATTAGAATTTATATTCAAATCAGGCTCTAAGGGTTCTAACTATGATGCTGTTGTGATTTTGAACTAAAAGATAATAAATTTCCAATCAATCTCATATCCCATGTTAGGATGGATATTCTTTAAAAACCTGACCATCATGGAACAAAATCAATTCCCCAAGACAATGTTCCTGATATGGTTCCCAAAGAAGCTTTGATATTAATAAATGAAGCAACTAGTCGATCCATTTGGGCCAACCGATCAAATAGATACTATCCATAAATGGTCGCTGTTTTACAAAAAAACCAATAATAATTCCTCCAAAAATAATGTTTTTACAAGAAAAAACGATCACTAAAGATCAAACTAGAATTACTATGAAGTTACATAAAGAAATCAACATCTAAACAATGAATACTTAATTCCACCACATAAAAAAATGTGAAATGAAAATCTAGGACACTGCAATCATTATCCTTTAAGTATTACTTCTCATCCCATTGTCATGAATAGGGTAACTGTGGATTAAATGCACTAGAGTCCAATGAACTATTCCATCATAGTACAGACTCCACATTTATAAGATAGATGCTAACTAAAGTGCACAACATCGACATGATATCGTTTATCTAGCCAAGAATAGAATCTTCCTAATTTGAAAATAAAAAAATTGATGTTGTAAAAGATTCTATCCAGGTTGTTTCTCTTCTAGAACACAATAAAAATTCAATACCATTATTCCTCGATTAAAACCATGCACCAACATGCAACATAGAAATAGTCCCCCCAAACAAGCACATCATATTTGACAACATTTTCATTGTGTATGACTGATAATCTCTAAGTTCTTCACGGATGATGATAGGCAAGGGAAAATGATAATTACTTGTCAAAAGTAAATTAATACGATTGAAGACAAATTCATGTTAGATGAACCACAATTGGTTCACTTCATATATGAATCCCATCATCACCCACCAACACACCAACATTAATTGACTACATGACTTTACTTGCCAAGGCATTATGAGAACAGTCAACATACCACTAAAGTCAATATAAGGATGACAATGCTATCCACGGGTTCCTTACACCCCAAAACAAATCAATTTCATGCTACTGAGCATGTACCTACCTGATTTAAACTCACCAGACTCAATGGTATTCATGTAAAAATGGATCATTTATAATTGATCATTTTAGGTTGGGTTCCATGTACTTGGAAGGAATCATTTAATAGAACACAAAGGATACTTCCCACCTAAAGAGTGTTCAAATTGTTAAATAGAAAAGAATACCATATTCTCATAATATAATTATATTATATTCACATTAAACGCCACATAAGATATTAGGCATGAAACTCGAACCATACAGACAGGCCTGTCAAAACAACTTAGTATCTTGAAACTCCTTTTTGAGAATTGGCACAAGTTGTTTCCAAACACTTAGATCAATATACTATAGAGATAACCTAATAATATTTTCATCTTGAGAGGGTTATATAACTTAGAAAAACTAAAAAATTTCATTTGATTAATTAACACTCATTGGGAACCACATACATGGACGCATAATACCCTGATGATTCAAAAAAAAAAAACATATATCAAATACTACCCATAAGTTTACCATATCTATGAATTCATGAATTTCAATATTATTAGAATATATTTTATCTTATAGTTTTATTTAACCACATTACCATTCAACTAAATAATGACATTCCATGTCGCTCACCAATGGGGAAAAGAAAGGGCCATACAAACTATAAAGCAGCCAAACTTTCCTAAGGCATGTATAACCTATTGAAAATGAGCATTAATCCATTATGAGGCCCATATAAAATTACCAGAAAGATATTACCACCTATCGGAAAAAGGGTGTAATATAAATGTTAATGGACATAAAAGTGATAATGACACCCAAACCTCATAAAACATCAAAAAAATCACAACACTAAACAGTTTTCATTACTGTAATGGTACTTCTAACAAAATGATATCCCTTTACGAATGAATAAGCATTGACCCTAACACTATGTCATTCGAATTGAAGTAATGACCTACAGATCCTATTATATATCTCATTTCAAATGAAAATAATTCCAATGGAAAACATGCACACTTCAATTCTAAAGAATCACAATGGAGAAACTCAATGTACCCTTAAACTATGGTTTTAAACAGAGAGCACACCACAATAGGTTCTATTTCAAAGACATTTACAATAAATTAAATTAATATCCATATACTTATCAAAATTTTAATTCAAATCATCACGAGTACATTTATGAAAAAAAACACTTGGAACATGATTTTATCGAATGACCCTAGGTTTAAACAGAAGAGAATATCACACTTTTTTTAACAATTTAATCTTCTATAAATTCTGTAATAATTAGGAAATGTATCTAAATAAATTATTTTTTAATAGATACGTTGACATATAAGGATACCATTAAAGTCACATAGGTTCTTTGAAAATCTACCCCATGAATTGTTTAACTATAGAAAGAATAAAAATAATAAAATTCATCTCATTAAAATATTCTCCAACCGACCTGCATGGATTTTGGTGAGCATTTTAGGGAGATAAGAAATTAACTATATATTAAAATTAAATTGATTTTACATTTATAATCATTTACAATCGAACATAGAGGCACACAAAAGTATCATTACATGTGTTGCTAAAACCCCCATTATATGGTGTTTCTATACACTTTATATTCCAAATTCTATATCCCAATTAATAAAAAAACATTTATTTGTTTAATTTCACATGCTCAAATACAATTGTCCAAACCTATGGGTGGAAAACAACCACCCTATTAAGATCCCAAAATCATTATAGTTTGGCATTTACCTCAAATTTTCTAACCAATTTACCTTATCATTTAAACATTAACATTACCTTTTAAATGGTTCGAAGAAGTATTCAACCTTGTATTATTTATATGAAGCTCATAAAAATTACAACCAAAAACATGATCATGTCATTATTTAAACCAATAGATTTATCCCATGAATCTATTTTTTCACAATAAAACCATCTTTTCATTATATGAAATATACACAACTTCATGAAATAACACATATGAATGGAACATAGGGGTAGAAAATACAAATTAAACATGTAGCATGGAATAAAGTAAATCAAACGATGCTATAAAACACATAAACATTGTATAAAAATAAGAATGAAATATAACTCTAGGAATAAGATCTTATCAGCATGAATAAAACTAATTCAACTAAATATAATGGAATATTCCAGAATTATTAATCCATTTGTGTATATTTTGATGCATGGATTTATTCATCATTTCCGTATTTGGTTATGATTAAAATAACAAAAAATTCCTAAATCGTAAGTAGTATAATGAACACCATTCATTGAAGGTGAAATCACATTATCTTTAATAATAAACAACATGAACAAAAATTCATTACCTTGACACATGATTATTTCCCATATGTTTAGGGACCATTCCCTTTCATTCCTATTATACCTTACATGTATACATGGCCAATTACATTGTAGTTTATTTATTTTAAAAACATGATATTCCTCTTTAAACCATTTATTTTCCTTGTTATTATTTAATTTATTATTTCATGGGGAAAATTTAATATAGAACCCTTATTATTTTATTTACAATCAACGAATGATGTCATATGTTATAAACTAAAGAAGTCATGACATTAAATGGAAAGGAAATAAATCCTACATCAATAGATGAGAACCATGTTGAATGTATTGGATCTTGACACATTAAACGACGAATACTCAAAGATTCTGCCTCCCACCTCCATGAATAAACACATTCACATATATATATATATAGACACATATTCCCTATGAAGTTATTCTCATTCCCTTGAATATGTTGAAGGGGATCCTTACAATCATGCTCATTCAGGCATACACTGGTTAAGACATACTCATACATATTAATTTTTCATATAATTTTAACCACACCAAGACACATATACGTATATTCACTTCACTAGGTTAATATACATATAACTGAGAAACATAAATATTTGTATACTTAAATATGATTACATGATAAGTCACCATTCACTACTGAAATTTGATCCCACCTATTGGTTTGAACCAAAACACTAATAACAATACGAGGAACACAAAAAAACTATAGAATGGAAATAAATAACAATGTATAATTACAATAAACTAAAAAATTATGATATCAAAAATTATTAGTTGACTAATAAATAAGAAAGAAGGAAAACATACCCAAATTGATGATGGTGGATAAAAAATATTATAAATTCATTCACTTCAGTGGATGTTGCAGGAATGACACCAAAGGAATCTTGATAAGCCTTTCATAAACCCTATAAATGGATGAAAATAGAAAACTAGTTTATACCAAACCATTGGTTTGACCGAACACCAATGGTAAATGAAAGAGTAGAAAAACTATTGTAGTGAGGGAGGAGTTGAGAGTGGAAGAGCTTACCTTGATAAATAAAAGAAGGATCATGGGTTGACCAAGTTGAAATCAATGATTAAAAGAGGAGTTGAGTTGGGGGGTTGTGAATGTGGCCATGGGGAAAGGGTGAAATGGTTGTGTCACGTGGTAGAGTTAAAGGGAGAGGGATACCATGTTGTCATCTCAAATCATAACCCCAATAAAAATAATAAGAATTAAATTAAATTTATTATTATTATCATTATAATAAAATAATTTTTTTTTAAATATTTAATTTCTTTTATTTTTACTTTAAAAACATGGATCGTTACATTATGCATAGTAGAAGAAATCAATAATCATATTAGCATAAACATTATTTCAAGGTAAAAAATAGAAAAAATATACGTTTAATCAATAATTAGTGCACAATATAGAAGGAATAAAATATGATAAAAAATTCTATATAAATAATTACATGAGATTGAAACATGAAAATTGATATTCTACCTAATTGAATAATCACATTGAATATGAATAAATTAATTCATTATTGTTAATGGAATGATGATACACATCCAAAATATATCTTAGAGTCTTGTAAAAATTCATCAAATACTGTTGAGTCTTGTGCTACGAATTCTATATATATGGGCATGTCCTTGCCTAAAAACGTATCAATTTTGTCTCATGATACATGTATATGTGTCCAGGGAAAATTAATCCCAATCCATAACATAATACATCCAATTAATTCTTCATTTGAAATGGGTAAAAAATAATTCAAATAAAATTTCGTACTTAAACAAGAATACAAAATGTAAATACATTTTTTATTCAATAATCATAATTATAAAATATATAGAGTAAAATGATCAGTATCAACTATGTACATCCCTTGTCCAATAGATCATAATCCATCTAGAGAAATAGTACATATAATTTAAATAGAATATATCACCACTATTTTATATTAACATCAATGAATTTAATATAAATTGGAAATTTATTTTTAAATATAACTTGAAATTTTCACGATACATAAAAATTTTCTCAAAAAGTATATATTTTTATTTAAAACCTTGAAAATTAATCTAATATTTACAACAGACTTTTCTGGAAAACTCAGTTTTATAAACATATAATTTATAGAATGTTACCAAAAAAATTACCTTCACTAATAAATTTATAAACATGAAAATATAAAATTAATGAAATGATTGTCTATATAGATGGTAATTAAGTACATTTCTTATATTTTAAAAGAACAATCTACATTCTCTTTAAAAATTTAGGAATAGTACCATTTTTAGAAAATGGTAAGAATATTGCTTTCAAAAAAATTTGTAATAATGTAATAAATGGTTCAAAAAGTAGTTAATAAATATTTTTGAGAATAAATAAAATTCCAATTTTTTATACAACATTTATTTTGAAGAAAATGTGATTTTCGACTAATGTGAGTAATAATGTCAGATTTTATTAAATATATATATAATAATTTCAATAATCACAGTTTTAAAAAATGATACTACTTATATTAATAATATCATGAATAAACATAGGACAATACAATATGTTGACTATGTGATATATATATATATATATATTAATTCCCCCAATAGATAAATAATCAAAAATAATCATCAATAATGAAGAGATTATGATGTAAACACATATAACTTTTCAATATTTTCAATCATAAGAACAATAAAAGAAATAAATTTAAATTTATTATTAAACATCACGAATAAATAATCATAATATAACATAAAAAAGTTATATATATACACCACATAGAAGAAATAAGTCGAAACTATGGAATATGTCTTCAGAAAGAAAACTTGTGATGAGAAAACCCTATTGTGAGTTCTTATCATAAAGTACATTATTTATATTTCAAAATAATACAAATATGTTAATTATTTAATTAATTAAATACAATTTTTTATCCATTTTATTTCACTTATTACCATATTATACATGATTACTTATTAAATTTTCTTGACATTTGATGTTTTGATGAAAATTGTCTAATATATCAAAAATGACATTGGTCAATTCACTATGGTCAAAGTGGTTATTATTTAAAAATATACAGAATAACAGTAATGAAAAATTTTCATATTAATAAATAAATTAATATTTTAATTCAATTATAAAATATGCTAATGAAAAATGAACTAGGTTTTAATCATTGAGCTGTATGTTCATACGTACTAATGAGTAACATTTCCATTTTTAATTGATCATCAATGAATGAAGTTACATAATATATTACCTTTTAGAAAATGATCATATTATCATATATAAAATATTATTTCATTAAATATAATTATATTTACAACCATGTAGTTTAGTGATGAATGATTAGTCACATCCCTTATAGAAGGCAATATTTGACATGTACATGAAAAATGATAACAATGTTTCTGTGTAAAAAACACAATAAATTATATTATTTCAATAATTATAAGTATTCCAATAATTTAATATTTACCACATTTATACCAAATATATTAATTAATAAATCACTTACTATTATATATGAAAAGTGTCAATGAAAGAAGAATAACATCACATCATAAGGTGGTAATCCATTGTACACACAAGTGACATTATCTAATCTTGTATGGAATATAAATTAAAAAGTTATATATGATATAATTACTTCATTAGTATAAATATGTTATAAATGTGAACTATATGTTTTTATATCTGTCATCATACTGAAATGTGACATGTGGTAATTGAAATATCAATGTCATCAATTTGCAAGGTGGTACTCTCTCTTACACATCAATGATGATTTCATCGACAATTTGATGGATGTGAATAATTTTTTATGTCATTAGATTAACATAAAAATATCTTCATATATGGTTTTTAATTTGTTTATTATATATTAATGGCTTAATAAATTTTTAACATGGTGGGTGATGATATAATATAAAAAAGATCAATGAAAAACATTACCTCTTCTTCAAGTAACCTCCATTGCATTCCACAAAAACCTTTCATATGATGAATATAATCAAAAGTAATTTATAAGGACCTGGCTATAAAATATTATATAATAATAAATGAAATAAATAATTCACATTGAGGATCTTTTCATGTTTATAGATTAGGGAATTAGGACTTAACTATTACTTCTCAATGAGTACAATGTAGACACATGTACTCAGTTCCCATTTTTTCAAATAATAAAAACTCTTGAAAAAAAGAGTCATGTCTAGATCCATGTTTTAGAAATCATGACATTTAATTTATCCCATCCTTGATCCTATTCCAATTTATGTCTTATGAAAAATATTTCAAAAACATGGGATGAGAATAAAAAGCATAGTAAGGGATATAAAAATACATACATATAACATTAGTACATGTGTACATAAGAATCAATGAAATAATAATATACACAAAATCATAATGTTATTAAAATATCTCATTAAATCATAAGACATAAATGTAACTTGAGGCATTCATAAAATTCTTACGTAGGGAGTAACCAACATGGTTACGTTTGGAATACCTGTTGCAGTATATTCCCCAAATATCATTGGAGAATCCTTAGTGTTTAACTACTTCACATTACCCATTTCATTGGAGATAAATCTTGGGCTCACCCACCCTTATTTTATCATATAACCACCCCTCTTCATAAACAATTCTCAAGAGCTATAACATAAGCGTATCACATAAAATGTGCATAAAGTAAATATAACATTTCTATATTTCAATCAAAATATATCAATACAACACATTGATATAAAAAAACAATATCAAAACCATTTTAAATACGAAAATAAAAGAAAAGTAAAACCCAATATTTATTTTTCATGTAAAAAAAGTTACGGCTTATAGAGGAAGCAGAAACTCAAATAATGGTCTTATCTGCAGAAAATTCATTGTCGCTGCATATGTAAGACAAAAACATTTCTTTTGTCATTTAGTAAAATGATTTATGTAAAAAATTCCTTTTTAATGAAATTAAAAGTCAAAAAGTGTTATACAACTTATAAAATAAAGTCGTGTAGAAATCAAATGATGACTCAATGAAAGGAGATTGAGACGAAGTACCATACAAAGACGGTATCCTTAGATTAAGGATAAATCAATTACATAATTATGTGTGAAAAATATAAATACAATAAATATAAGTGGATATAATGTGTAGAAAAATCAGAGGTCACCCACACATATTCATTGCACCACATAACCATGATGTAGAGGATTATCCCAAATAATTAAAATTGGGTTAAGAAGTTTCCTTACAGAAATTCGACAACCTAACGACGTCACTTTAAAATATAGAAAATGAGTTGATGAGAGATAAAAAGTAGATCTCATCACATGGACATAAAATTTTATGAAATAAGGATAAATAAGAACATATCCCAACATAAGATGATGTAAATTAAAAGATCTAACAAGAAATTCTTTTAAAAAGAGGAGGATGAATGGTTCCTATACCGATTTGGGTCATATTCAAAACGTACACCCCATGAAATAAGGGTCATAAAATGATGGATTAAATACCCCTAAATTAAATTATATTACACAAATAATACAATAATTGGTAGTACATACACCACAAAAATACAAATACTGTGAATTGTAACATGAATCTCATGGGAATAAAACGTGAGATAAAAACCCCATATCTCATTGTAATAAATCGAGTCATATGACCAAAAGAAAATTAACACCAAATGAATCATATAATTCCATGAATATAAATTGAATAATGATAATATATATCAAATGGAAGTACAAAATACACCTCATGCAATAAATAAGTGGCGAACAATGGAAATCTCACGGAATTAAACGTGAGATTAGAAATACCCTATCCTAAAGTCCAACTTGTCTTGTTTGTTTCATTATATTAATGAATAATATAAATTGATCAATTTATAATTGATTAACGAATTATTTTAAAGATTATTATTATATACATATCACATATTATGATGTTATAATAATTAGTTAATTATGTGAGTTCATATCATACGTTTTTATGATTTTCGGTACATGAGTCAAAAATAAACATGTTTGAAATGAATTTACGATGTAGTTATAAGTAAATCATCTCCAGAATGGTATTAATGATTTAAATATCATATATATACAGTATATATTCATTTTATACTATTCCATAAGATTTGGAGATAAAAATGAAATGCAACGTTCATGGAGACGGTAGGTCGTACGTAAGCATGAACACAACTTACATTTATTTTTCATATTAAAGGAATTAAAACTTAATGAGACATATATATATATATATATTATAATTCCAGAATAATATATATCCTATATAGGTAAAATAAGTTCATTAATTAAATTTTTCATAAATTCCATGTTTGGCATGAACGAGTCACATAACATGAAGGGGCGGTAGTCCGCACTTCCTCAGATTAAATTATCGAAGTTCCACAACGTGAAAAGAATAAAAATGTGATTTAAAAATAGAATTCAGAAGAATATATAAACAATAAATACAATATATATCATATATAAATACAGTGACATCATAATTTACACCATGAAATGATTTATAATATGATTGAACAATCATTGTTTCGTGAGGTAGTACTTTTCCACCCATAGAAACATTATGTTCTTTAACCATTAGACGAAGGTGTGTTTAAGTGTAGGTAAATCTGTATCATAACAAAATTCTACTATATTGAGGATACTGGTTTTTTATGGAATCAAATAATTAGAAGATAATGGTGAGTGAAGAACAAAAATTAAATAAAGAAACTCATGACAAGGTATTACCTCTAAATCGGGTAACTCTTTTTGGTATGATCCAAAGGTTTCTTTTGAAAGACTTCTACCCAAAGTGAGGCTTCTAAAAGTAAAAGAGAGATGTGGAGAGATAATATGAGTAGATATTAGACGATCCAAGGCCTTGAGAGGTGTGGGTAAGTGGGTAGAGGTGGGGTCCTTTTATAAGAGGGTGGAGGGTCGCTTTTGGAAAGTCTTGAAATATTACATTATTATAAAATGGTATTCGAATTATAAAGTCCCACTATGATATATTTCTAGGATAAGTTGATAAGGGTTCGAAATACTATCATAAAATATGTTTTTGATAGTTGTATGTATTAGATTTCACCTTATCATTCCATTTTATTGAAATCGTTCATTAATGAGGTGATCACTGCATCATCATGGTGTCATAAATAAAAATATTTATTTAATGTGAAAAAATTATAATAAAACTACCATGATGGAGGAAATATTTGTATCATTACAATGACTATTTATAGTCTAAGATATCATTTATTTAAACAATATTAATTTTTTTTTACTTTGGATATACAATCCTTTGTTATATTTTTATTCTTTTTTAAAAAATAATTTCATAAATATCACTATTACACAGATGTGATTCATGGGCCCTAAAGTACAGTAAAAATATTCCCATGGTCAGACATGATTCAAAAAAGAGGATGTGGACACATCTTAGATTCATTTTATATTATTATGACATTATTTTATTACCCCTAACTACCAGATTACTAATTAATGATGATAATTAGAGATTATTAACGTTGTTACTATTAATAATGTCCAAAAACAAAAGATTCCTATTTTAAAAATTTGGAACTTTTCATTACAAATATGTAATACATTTTAAAAAATTCTAATAAAAGAAATTGCATTAATTTATTTTAAAATAATTCTCATTGTCTCAACCATAGATTGGTTTTTAAGAAGTAAAATTCATCAAAAGATTGACTTGTTTTTTTACATCCACCTAAAAAAGTGAAATTACATGCAACGAACAACATTGTATAAAGTGATAAAAATATAATTCAATTACACATTAAAAACAATTAAATGTAAAATATAACTATATAATTAAATTAGATGAAAATTCATTTTTGAAGTAAAAATGCACTATTTATCACTATTCATTAAAAATGATCATTTGTTAGAAAAATACAAATAATTTATCGAAAGTAAATTTTATATTCCAAATTCAAAAATGATTTCCATTTTACCAAATTCAATACATAGAAGTTTCATTAATTAATTTTATATTTAATTCCTGCTGTCAAAACACATAGCATGTTTTTAAGAAACAATATCTATCCAAAGATAAACCCTTGTTTATGTCCAATTTCAAAGTGAAATTAATTCAAATGACCACAATTTAATTAAATGGTAAAAATATATTTTAACAAAAATTTAAACCCAATAAAAAAGATAATATAACGATTTAAATAAATTATATTAAAATTATGTTTTGAATTAAAATACAACATTTTCACTATTAACTAAAAAATGAACTTTATCGGAAAAATAAAAAAATTACACAAAGTAAATTTTGATGTCATGATTATAAAGAAGGATTTTATTTTGTTGAATATAACATATTAAATTTAAAAAAAAAGTTGTTTTAAAACTGGTTCTCCATCAAAAGGCGATTAATCGACCTTTTAAAAAATATTAGAATAATTATGCTTAAAATTAGATTCATTCACATTTTAATCATCTATCACTTATAGGGTAATTTTTAACATATTTAACAAAAATATATAATAATTTTTTAGTTATTTGTGTTCATTCCTACCATTACAATGACTAGGAATTAACTACCATTTAAAATAATATTATTATATTATTAGTGTGTAACATAAGATTTAAAAGAAACTCGTTGTGGCGTATTGGGTACGCCATCGAACATAGCATTCCCTTTAATGTAATATTAACATTTTATTCAAAAATATTAATAAATATGAAAATGTCATATTCTTTATTTACCAGGGATTTTACATCCTTCCCCCTTTTGGGAATTACGTCCTCACAATTTTAAAATTGGGCTCAGAAACATCATTGAAAGCCCCACATTGGGAAATGAGTCAGTAAAACTATCACTTTAAATGAAAAAAAGAGAAATAAAAAATTTTGACCCAATTAACCCATAATAGTATTACATGTAGGAAAACATGGAAATGGATGAGAAAAAAAGGGTCAAGTTTTGATGGAGAGAGATAGAAAATATATCTTAGAGAAAGTTAACCACTAGAAAGTCACCAACTTGTGAAGGGTTAAACAATATTTGATTCCTCGGTAGGAAAAGTTAACAGAAATAGTTTTTGTTTTAAGTTACTTTTTATTGAGGAATTTATTTTCGAGATTCACTAAAATATAAGGAAACATACTTACTTGTCATGTAGACTTTCATCTTTTACTAGATATCTTCCAAATTTCATATTTTCTCCAAAATATGAGTATTTAGGATGACTTGTTCACATTAAGAGCGCTATAATAAACTCCTTGAGAATCACATAATCCAAAAAAGATGAACTACATATTTCCCATGTCATTAGACCTTAACCGAAAAAAGTTGTTAGTAAAAGATGATATTATCCACCAAAGGATAATCCTTTATAAAAAGAAATACTGCTTTTAATCTCCAAAATACAACAAAAAGAACACAAGGTTCAAGAAAGACCCTTAAAAACAGTTATCCATAAAATTCTTCAATGTATTACAAACTAATATTGATACCAAAATATCTAAAGGATTTAATGTCATCGTATTCCAAGGTAAATCATAACATTTATCTTGAAAGAACATCAGTTACACTTAAATTATCATGTTGAAAAGTAATTAACCTAATCACAAATCCTCAATGATAGGTTAATCATTTCAATAGATAACCCAAAATCAACTTATTCATGATTCATAAGATCATATAACTAAAAATAATTAGTCATAATATCCAGGGACTTCACGTAGACTAGTGGTATGTGATAAATACCGATTGTTCTTTGGTTGTGGGTTTGATTCCCGCAGCTTCATCTGACACAACGGGTTGTCACACGGTTTTCATGATGTCCCTTATCAAAAACTACTTAATTTTATAACATTTCCATGAAGAGATAAATTCTTCAAAAATAACCATATCATATTTTAACCACAAAGGTCATATAATAACATTCATTTTCATCCCAAAATGTATTAACCGATAATTACCTAAAATGGAAGGATCATATTAACCAAAATGGTTCTTTATAACAATATCAACAAAAGAAATTATAATTATACCTTGAATAAAATTTTTATATTTCAATCATCACGGTTACACATACTATAAAAATTCTTCTTATTTATTCTCATCATCAAAAGAGGCTTAATACATTTAAGAATTTCACCATCCAAAAATATACCATAACTCTTGAATCCCTTTTATGTTGACTTCTGACTCATTAAACATTTTTCATGATCTATTAACCATTCCTTTCCAACTTATTCTGAAATAATTCTTTCATAAAAAAAAAATCATGAATCATATCCTATGATTTCAATAATAGGAAAACATATGTTAAAATTTTATCCATTTCATTCATTGATGATTGTCAGTTTCTTCAACCATAGTCGGAATGGAAATAGGTATTGGTAAAAAAATATTTGTATGATCCTTGTGATCCCATTCCCGGGACATCTCCATTTGAAATGTCTGTGCAAAATGACCATGTACACCACATTTAAAACATTCAATTGATCCTTCAAAAAGAACGTCATTCCATTTCCTAGAGTCAACTAGATGATTCCTTTTTCTATGACAGGTTATTGCTTTATGACATTCGTTACCACATCTATAGAATTTTTCTGTCCCTTTGAAACATTTTCATGTGTGTTTCTTCCCACATCTTTGACACATAGGTTTTTGAACATTCATACCATTATGATTATTACCTGAACATCCATAGGGATTTGTTTGTCACATATATGATGCCTTATAAAAATATTTAAGGTTTAGGTGGTCAATCACGAGTCCAGATTGTTGGTTGAGAATAACCACAATATTACTCATTGCAGCACACATATCATTCAGTTGCTTGTTCTGAAAATTTTCATTGTTTCCTTCACATCCACAATTAGTTTGGTTTGTGCTAGATCCAACCATTTATTTAAACCAAAATGGTCAGTGTGAGTATATCAGTAAAATCATCATATAAAATCTTATGAGGAGGGTAAATACTAAGATATTGTTATTCTTATTATTTAAACTCAATCACATTATAAAAATAACTATGACTCTTACTGAAATCCTAACCATTATGGTGATGTTACTAGTGCTTAAAGAATACCCAGACATCTAAATTTATCTAAACCAACCATTGATACCGACTATAAGGACCTGGCCATAAAACATTAAATAATCCTGAATTAAATGAATAATTAACATTGCGTATCTTTTCAAGTTTATAGTTTTAGAGAATTAGGACTTAACTATTTCTTCTCAATGAGTACAATGTAGACACATGTACTCAGTTTCAATTTTTTCAAAAAATAAAAACTATTGAACAAAAGAGTCATGTATAGTTCCATGTTTTAGACATAATTTCATTTCCTTGATCCAATCATTGACCCTAATCCACATTATGCCCTGTGAAAAACATTTCAAAAACATGGGATGAGCATAAAAATCTCGGTAAGGGATACAATAATACAGAAAGAAAATATTAGTCCATTTATACTTAAGAATCAATGAAATAATAGTATACGCATAAAAAATATGCACCTTAACATATCTTATTAAATAATAATATTTATGAACAACTCATAGAAATCATAAGACATAAATGTAACTTGTTACATTCAGAAAATTCATACGTACGGTGTAACCCTCATGGTTACATTTGGAATAGCCATCACAGTATATTCTGTAATTATCTTCAGATAAACCTTATGGTTTAAATCCTTCACAATACCCAATGCATTAGAGAGATATCTTAGGCTCACCCTCCCTTAGTTTATCACAAAACCACATGTATGCTTAAAAAATGCCCAAGAACCATAACATAATCATATCATATAAAACATGAATAAAGGTAACATAACATTTCCACATTTCAATAACAAGATATCAATACAACACATTGATATAATCAAAACATTATCAAAACCATATTAAATACCAAAATAAAATAAAATTAAAACATGTTATTTATTTTTCATTTAAAAAGGTTATGTCTTATAGAGGAAGCTGAAACTCAAATAAAGTTCATGGTTGTGGAGAAGTCATTGTCGACGCATACGTAAGACAAAATCATTCATTTTGTTGTTTAGTAAAACGATTTGTGTAAAAAGATTCATTTTCAATAAAATTAAATGTCAAAAGGGTTTTATACACTGTGTAAAATAAAGTCATGTAGAAATCGAAAGATCCCTAAATGAAAGTAGATTGAGAGGATGTCCCGTACAAAGATGGTATCCTAATATTAAAGATAAACCAATTATATAATTATGTGTCACAAATATAATTACACTCAATATAAGGGTATAATAATTGTAAAAAAATCAGAGTTCATCCAAAAATATTCATATCGTGACATAATCAAGAAGTTGAGGTTTCACCCAAAGAATTGAAATTGTGTTCAGAAGTTCCCTTACAAAAATTCGACAGCCTAATAAAGTCAATTTAAAATTCAGAAAATGAGTTGATGAGAGATAAAAAGGTTATATCATAACTTGGATATAAAATTTATAGCAATATGGATATATAAGAACATATCCCAATATATAAATATGTAAATTAAAAGACCTAACAGAAAAAAGCCTTTTAAAAAGAGGAGGGTGAAAGGTTTCCTTACCAATTTGGGTAACATTCGAAACGTACACCACATGAAAGAAGGGTCATATAATGAAGGTATAAATGCCCATAAATTAGATTATATTTCCAAAAGAATACAACTTTGGTCAGTACATAAACCACAAAATGTAAATAGTGTGAAATGTAGCTGGAATCTCACGGGAATAAAATGTTAGATAAAAAACCCTTACCTCGTTGTAATAAATCGAGTCATGTGACCAAAAGATAATAAAAAATAATTAATCATAGAATACCATGAATCTAAATATAATCATGATAATACATATCATATGGAAGAACACAATACACCACATGAAATAAATATGTGGCGAACAGTGGAAATCTCATGGAATTAAAAGTGATATAAGAAATCACCTTACCTCAAGTCCGACTTGTCTTGTTCATTTATTTATTTTCCTGATTAATTAACTTTGGTCAATTTATAATTGTATAAGGAAATCATTTAGAGGTTATTATTCAATTAATATCACATATTATCATGTTATAATAATTAGTTAATTATGTGAGTTCATATCCTACATTTTGTCGATGTTCGATACATGATTAAAAAATAAACTTGTTTGAAAAGAATTTCCAATGCAGCTCTAAGTACATAATCTCCAGAATGGTATTAATTATTTAAATATCTTAAATATACCGTATATATTCATTTTATACTATTCCATAACATTGGGAGATAAAAAATTAAATGCACCGTTCATGGAGACGGTAGGTTGTACATACGCATAAACGCAACATTCATTTATTTGTCATATTACAGGAAGTAAACCTAAATGTGAAATATATATATTATAATTCCATTATAATATATATGTTATATAGTTAAAATAATTTTATTAATTACATTATTTATAAATTCAATGTGGGGCATGAATGAGTCACATCACTTGAGGGGACAATAGTCCACACTTCTTCTTATGAAATTATCGCAGTTCCATAACATGAAAAGCATAATGATATGATTTAAAAATAAAATTCAGAAGAATATAGAAAAAATAAATACCAAATATATCATATATAAATATAGATAAATCATAATTTCCCCCATGAATGGTGTTAACATAATATTGAGCAATCATCATTTTGTGAGTTAGTAATTCGCCACCCACAGAAACAGTATGTTCTTTAAACATTAGATGGAGGTTTGTGTAAGTGTAGGTAGAATAATTATAATAAAAAAATACTATTATATTTAGGATACTGGTTTTATTATGGGATCAAATAATAAGAATATAGTGGTGAGTTAAAAAGGAAAATAAAAGAATGAAACTCAAGAGAAGACATTACCTCTAAATCAGGCAACTCTTTTTGGTTGGAGCCAAAGGATTCCTTGGAAAGACTTCCTCTCAATGTGAGGATTCTAAGATTAATAGAGGGATGTAGAGAGATAAAATTTGCAGAGGATGGATGATACAAGGGATTGAGAGGTGTGTCTATAGGGGTATAGGTTGGGGCCTTTTATAAGAGGGAGGGGGTCTCTTTTGGAAAGTATTGAAATGTTACTTAATTATAAAATGGTTTTATGTTTTTAAATGTCCCACAATGATGAATTTATAGGATAAGGTGATAATGGTTTTATATCCACCTATCCAATAGGTTTTAGACAAGTGTAAGTCTTATATTTTCCCTTATCTTTTCATCTTATTTAAATCAATTATTAATGAGGTAATCACTACATCATCATGTTGTCATAAAAAATTTATGTATTTAATGTATAAAAATTATAAAAATATACCATGATGTAGGAAATATTTTTAGAGTTCCAATGACTATTTATATTCTAAGAGATCATTTATGTAAACAAAATTAAAATTGTTTTACTTAGGATATACACACCTTTGTTATATTTATCTTTTTTTTAAATAATGTCATAAATGTCACTATTACACCCATGTGACTCCATGGGCTCTAATGTTTGCAAAATATCATCCCATGGTCGGCCAAAAATCAAAAAAGTGTATTTAGACATATTTTGAGGTCATTTTATATCATTATTATTTTATTTTATTACCCTCAACTAGCCGATTACTAATTAATCACGATATTTAATGATAATTACCGGCGTTACTATTCATAATGTCAAAAAATAAGAGCCTTAATTACATAATATGGACCATTGATTACAAATATGGAATAAATTTTACCAAAGTACAAACACAAAACTTTCCGTAATTATTTGAAAAATGATTCACCTAGTCACAACCAAGGACTAGTTTTTACGAATTAAAATTAATCAAAAGATTGATTTGTATTTTACATCCCATTGAAAAGTGAAATTACTTATAATGAACAAAATTGTATTAAATGTTAAAAATATAATTCAATTGCACATTAAAAATAATTAAAATGAAAATACAACAATATAATTAAATTATATTAAAAAGCAGTTTTGAAGTAAAATGCAGTATTTTTCACTATTCATTAAAAATGAAAATTTGTCAGAAAAATACCAAAAATTTATCCAAAGTAAATTTGTTATTCCCAATTAAAAAAAGATGTAAATTTTGATAAGTTAAAAACATATAATCTAAATTAATTAATTTTATATTTAATTCCCTCTATCAAAACAAATATCCTGATTTTATGAAACAATATCTATCAAAATATTGACACTTGTTTATGTCCAACTTCAAAGTGAAATTAATTCAAATGACCACCATTTTAATGAATGGTAAAAATATAATTTAACCAAACTTTACACCCAATTAAAATTATAATCTATCTATATAAATAAATTAGATCAAAAGGAGGTTTTGAATTAAAATACAACATTTTCACTATTCATTAAAAATGAACGTTATCAGAAAAATTACAAAAATTTACAGAAAATAAATTTTGTTGTCCCGATTATAAAGAAGGATTTTATTTTTTCAAATATAACTTATTAAATTAACAAAAATTAGTTTTTAAATAGGTTCTCCATTAAACGGCGGTGAATCGACCTTTTAAGGAATATTAGAATATTTATTTTTAAAATTATATTGAATCTCATTTTGATCCCCGGTCATTTATTGGGTAATTATTAATATTTTAAAAAACATATATAATCATTTTCTAGTTAGTTTTGTTCATTCCCAGCATTACAACGGCTAGGTGTTAACTACCTTCTAAAGTAATATAATTATATTATTATTGTGCCATGTAAGATTTCAAAGATAGATGTTTTTGCGTATTGGGTAAGCCATCAAACATAGAATTCCCTTTAAACAAATATTAATATTTCATTCACAAATATTAATAAATAGGAAATTTCATATAATTTATTTACCTGTGATGTTAAAATATGGCTTATAGAATTATGGTAGAGAATATTGGATTTTTTTTCTGGTATTGGTTAAGCAAATTTTCTTGGGAGGTGTAAGGATGTGATGTGAGTGAGTGCCAATTTAGAATTTAGGAGGATTATATTTTTTTAAAATTTCCAAAATTATTATATAATCAGAGGGAATTCCAACAAAATTTTTCCCAAAATTTTTATATAATTGAATTTATGGATTATATTTTCAATAAAAACCCACCAATATAAAATAATAAAATGGTTATAATAATTTAATTCCATGGAATTTAATATTAAATTCTACTATAACAGTTTATATTCCACCATAGTAATTAGTTTTTATTAACAACAGTAATTATTTAATTATGACTAAAAGAAAATGATAATTATTAAATAATTTTATCTTATTACAATAAATAAAAAATACAATTTAGAAAAGAAAAATCTTATTTGTGTTGAAAATTAATTTTAACCCAAGTGCACATCACTTGAAAATATTGACTTTTAACCTTAAACGAAGAAAATAATTTTTATTTTCCTTAATGATTATTATTGGAAAAAAGTACCACTTATAAAAAACAATATTTATCGAGATTAAAAATATGGAATCAATTTTATTAAATTAAATTTTTAGATTTATAGATATTTCTGTTCGATGAGCTCTCAAACATGTAATGAGAATGTGATTTTTTGAAGAGAAAACATTCCAATGTTTAAACAGTTTTTATGTCTAGATTCAAAAAAAAAGAAACGAATCTAATAACCTAAAATGGGAAAATTATTATATATATGAACATATTTTTTTAATAACATTTTAAATAAAATTTATCATTTAAAATTCATTAAATGATGATGTATTTTTTAAATAAAAATAAATTTTTTTCACTATTAATCAAAATTGAATCTTTGCAGTGAAATAAAAAAAATACAACCAATGATAATTATTATACAATGATTTAAAAAATTAATTCTATTTAATGATATAAATTTTATAAAATTTCTGAACATTAATTTTAAATTTTATTCTCAATTAAAAACTAATGAGTCTTTTAAAAAAATCAGTTATTTCCAGAAAGAAAATTAATTTTCATTCAAATTTTTTTGAATATAATATTAATCAATTATATAAAAATAATTAAATTAAATTTTGTAATAGTATTCATGTAGTTTAATATATTATCTAGGATATAACGATGTACTATATTATGTTTTATTTAAACTCTAGGATGTATGTTCTCCATGTTATTAATGATGTTAAAATTAAGAAATATATTTCCTTGATTTTTTAAGAATAGTGAATCATTTTCTATAATCTATTGACCACAATGTTTTTAAATATTTGTTTCTGGGTGTTACATTCTATGCAACATAAATAAAATTTATACATCAAAAGTCTATCTCGATCTTCAAAATCAAGGGTATGATATTTAGAAATACCATTATTTAAATAAAAAAATTGTAATAAGAGATAATGAATCATAATATTAATTATAGGGAAATGAAAATAATGTCACATGAAATAATAAAATAATTAGGTTTCTGTGTGTGGAATAATTTTGGGAATGTTCTGAAACATACATAGAAGGAATGTGCATATAATTATATATTGTGGTTTAGGTAAATGATCATAGGTATGTCAATAATTTATTGAAATATAATTCCATCAAAACTATATATATGTGATGATTTGAATGACCATATAACTTATTATATTCAAATGTAATAGTATAAAAAATTGTTTCAGAATTATATTCCAAAAGTTGAGTAATTTTAATAATATTTGTAAACAAGAAAGCATGATATTTTTGGATTCCATAGGCATAATTTTATCCTTTTGTCGTGCTTCAATGAATCTCTAATTCACCACATACTCTATAAAAATAGTATACAATAAATGATTTTTTATTACTACTGTAATATAATTCACTCTTAATGGATAATAAGATATATAAAGAGGGGCAATTATTTTCTTCATTCTCTAACTATTTTCCAAAACTTATATGGTTAGAAAATATTATCTGATACTCATAAATATCCACATGGTTAAGTAAAAGATCATTCTCTAAAAACTAATATAAATTAAAATATATACAATTTCATAAATGGATATCCTTACATCTCATTCAAAATATAATGATCAAAAAATATATAAGGATGGCTAATAAACATTCAAAATAAAATTATCAGTAATCCCTAAACAACATGAAGCATATCATAATCATCATATACAAAATATTTGAATAAATTCATCATGTATTATATTGAAACATGATGATAACATGAATATCAATAAAACTATTTTTAATTAAAAAATTCTTCATTATTAGAAAATGAAACATATATTATTGATATATTCCTTAAATCCAATAATGATTTTAACTCTATCAATGATAGTGTAATCAAATTTCTCATAAAATAATTAAACAACTCCAAGGATGTATGTATTGTAAAATTTAGTTTACACATATGAATAATCTATTTATCCCAAAATCATAAATATATTATGAGATATTATTCAACTGATCATGCGTTTTTTATTGAATTAAACATTCATGTGAATCATATTTCATGGTAATTGGTATCGTTCAACCTATTCATTCATATACTAGCTGAAAAGGTATGTTGGAAGAATTTTAAAAAAATTCATAATTATTATTACTGTGATATCATTTATAAAATACTCAAATTAAAAATGCATGAATCCATGCACAATCACTTTAATCATTATAAATTATATAAGCTAATTTCATAATCATGTACATGATCAATTATCTACTTTTGATCTATATTCCATTAATATTTGGGGTATTCATTTGTGAAGTGTCCCTAATACTTATAGGTTAAGAAATTAACATTGTAAAAAAATTCATGTCCAATCATGAGAATTGTGGCCCTTCAATATATAATTTTCGAAAACTACAATTCTCTTTGAGTATATATCTGAGTGATTCTTTCCTCCACTATTCAATATGCTAAAAATATTTTTACCATTTCCCCTAATTCTGTTTTCTCTATCACCATATTGTTCTAGGGTCCATTAAAATCCATAATTATAAGAGAATAATTTATTTTTATTCTTAGAACATTATACTCTGTAATCATATAATTATATTTTTTCAAAACAATTCCCTTTAACATTTTTTCTAATGGTCATTTAAGAAATGATCATTCTTTATGATTAAATTAAGGCAATTTATTTCAAACTCACTCAATATTATAAAAACAATTTCTAAATAATGGAATACATTATATTAGATCATATCATTATGTAACCAAATATATAATCTAAGTTTCATGGTTAAAATAAACATAAAGTGACATGTTTGTTGATATATTATCATGTAATGATAAACATGTTTTCATTGTGGATATCTAAATTTTTCAATCCATCATTATGGGTTTTAATGATAATGAGAATTATACTAAAAATATCCTATGGTAATGGAAATCCATGTTAACTGTAAAAATGGTTTTTATGCACTATGTGATTATCAGGTCATTCACAAAATGATATTTACAATGTTATTAACCCTCAGTACCAAAATTAAATAACCATATACACCTATAGTTTTGAGATTGGGAATCCTTGTTAATAAAAACAAAATTACATCTTACATACCAAAATATTAATTTGTTCTTCTATACATATCCTCAAATTCTTACATAGCGTTATGTTCCAATGTATGCATTTTTTAAAATATTTTTTCCATTGTTTTTTTTAATTCTCGAATACTAATTATAATGACCTCAAACACAGTAGGTCACCGAATGTTTCTACATTTCTATATTTATATAAGATATAATTAATCACAAACTACAAGGCATGATAGTTTAACAGTATTGGTAAAATAGATATACATATGAGTCTTACATTTCAACTAAATTCACAAATTACAAAATATGTATTTATAAAATATAATTTATCTGACTAGAATGTCCATGATGGTCAATCTTAGTACATTTCATGGATTCATGAGGTAGGAAACAAAATAATGGAGATCTCAAATGATATGTAATAGTTAAGTAAAATTGAAGGTATCATGAATCAATTAGTATAATTAACATGTTGTGCTAATTAAATGAAACATATAACAATTAATTAACAAATTTAGTAATATTTGGATAGAATAATAGGATATCAAGTAATTACATATTAATAAAAAATATTTGTCCATAACCATGGATAATCAAACTAATCGAATAATCACATGGAATTTAAATAATTGAAATCATAATAATTTAATTTGTAATTCATGTTATCTAAAAAATACTATCGAGGATTGTTACAAGACATATAATACCATTGAGTATTATTACAACACATATAAATAAATGGATAAGGGCTTGACCAAATCCATATCTCATATGTCTCATGAGACCCACAAATACATTGAGGGGTTTTAACGTGCCTCACCCATTCATACTATTTCTTACAGATTCCCCATTTGAATGTTGTGAAACATAATATACATAAAAATTCATATTTTTTCCTGAATACTATATGTTATTAAGCTACTAAATCAATAATAATTATCATAAAACATACAGATTTAAATGAATTGTATAATCATATTACATCACTAGTTAAACATATCATAAATCATCCCGATAAATAAAAAGGATGTATTCATATGGTTATATCCCCATTAAATCATAGGTAACTATAATTAATGACTTCATAAATACAGAAATATTTTAATGATAATATGAATAATTTGTGGGGGAAAATATCATTTTTGTTAAAATCATGGTTTAATTTTAAAACAGAAAATCCATAATATATTTCAATAATAATTTTCTTTTAAAATTAATTAATGAACAAATTTAGATAACATTTTGTAATCTACTAACAATTAAAATAGTAGTGTAATATTTTAACAATGTAGTCAATGAAATGATGTCCATAACAACAGATAATTCATTGATTCATGTATATGTAAAATGAACATTCCTTGTATATTAAAAATAGGTTCAAAAAGATCCCAATTTCGAACAATATTATAAGATTAAGTTTTAACCATTTTTTAAGTATGAATAAAATGTTTAAAATTTTTATAAAAACTTATTTTGGGTAATTAAGAATCATTAATGGAAACAATTTTTGAAAAAAAAAATCATTAGATGAAAAAATAATTTCGATCAAAGAGAGAAATAATGAGTGATAATCTAAAACAAATTTTCTTTTTCATATTAAGTACCAAAGAGGGTAAAAATGTAATAATACTACAACAATTTCAAAAATAACCATAATATAGGATAATATATTCATTTTAATGGATAAATATAAAATATTCCCCTAATGGGACACATTATAAAACAACCATGAATAATTATGAGATTGTAAAATAAACTATTACTGCGTTGTTAAATTTTGAGTCCTAGGACCCATGAAAAAAAATATATTTAAATTAAACATCAATCACTTCGATGAAAATTTAATTTCTTTCATAACATACTGAAAGAGATATATTTACACTGAACATGTGAAATAATTAGTGAATATGGTATATGTCCCATTTTTATAAAAGTGAGATGAGAAAACCCTACCTTGAGTCCAACTCATCATGAAAAATAGTTAAATTACTGTGTAAAAAAATTAAGTCATTTATTTAATTTTATAAGAAATTTGTTTTATTCTTAAATATATTAAACTTATTACCTAGATAAATATTAGTTTTATTCTGTTTTGTTTATTTTGGATGTTTCACTGATATATATCTTTTGTGTCACAAATTAATTGAATAGGTTGATTATGGAAAAAAGGGTTATTATATAAATATATTTAGATAAATAATGATGAAATACTTATTTTATTTATAAATAAATATCATTTTTAAAACAAGTCATGAAAATTAGTTAAGAAAAATGACCTATGTTACAATCATGTTGATAGTAGGATGAAATTATAAAAGTTTAATATTTTCATTTTGAATAGCCATTATGGAAAACATTTATCAAATATTTTTTTATTATATTATTATAATAAAATAATTAATAACACATTATTTTATAATATATAATTGTGTAAATCATCAATGTGTTTTGGTGTTTAATATAATGCATCATCGCTTTGTGAAGGTGGTAGTCCACACAGGTATGACTAATTTTATCATTTTTGAGTGTAAAATGAAAATGATATATTATAATTTCCTGATGATAATATTTTCATGAATATAACCATTATTTCATTTATATGAAATATATTAATTAAAATTATGCTTAATACCTTCTATGTATAGTTTTACCAAAAATTTAATCAAATCTCATCGTGATGTAATTTTCCACCACACACATGAGCGACAGTATTCTATATCATACACAATCATATTTAGAAATTAATAAATGAAATAATCATTTATTATGTTTAAATATGTTATATATATCATATATATGATATTTTTCCATTACAACAACAGATAATAAGATGTGGTAATTCACAAATGTATAAAATAAGTTCACCAGGTGGTAGTCATACATACACATGATTAATGATTTCATATCCCATTTTATGTATTGAGATATTTTTTTATATCATTACATTATCATAAAAATTTATTTATATTGAAAAAAAATTAATATATCATAATGTAATGACCAAATATTTTATCAATGGAATGTATACCTTTTTAGAGTAATTCTATATTGTATAAATTAAAATGATATTCATATAAATGATTCATTAATGAATTAAGATGTTTTTCTAGATATAATTGAGCCTATATTGATGAATGATTAACATTACCATCGGATTAGTAATATTACAATTATTAATAACAACCAATGAAATTGAATATAAACTACACACTATAAAGTATAAATATAATATTGGTATCTTGTAAATGAATTTTTTATAAATTATATCATAGTATACTAAAAAGTGTTTAAAAAATTATTAGTGAAGTGTCTGTTTAATTTTTATGTCATAAATATTTACCTAATTTTTTTTGATAAATTAATTTTCTAAAAAAAATATAATTTCATTAAATTATATTTTCATTTAATATTTTTATGTCTTATGATATTAATTATATTTTATTGTACCTTATATGAAATTTCAATTTTTTAAACAATCAGTTATAATTTTAAATTTTGAGGTTTTTTAAAATAAATTTAATATTAATTAAAATTTTAATTTATTATATTTGGGAAATTATTTTCATGAAATTCATTCCATTTTTTAAATAATCCCATTTGAAATTATCCAGGGGCAATTTTTTCTAATTTTCTGAAATACTTCAATTTTCGGATGAATTGTAGAAATACTATTTTTTACATAGATGATATACCATACATGACATATTTTAGGATGTAATGGTTACATAATCCTTTATATAACTTTAGTTATGGAAATGATTATTTAATTTCATAAATCGTTCCTTTAAATACGAGAAAATAATTATATAAAAATAAATAGAACATTCCAAAACAAAAAGTAAAAAAAGATTCATTAAAATATATTTTTCTTCTTTTCTTCTATTTTTTCTAAAATTAATTATTTAGAACTAAAAATATGTTTTAATGTTTAAAACTAATTATATTACACTAATATTGGAAATATATTGTAAAAAAATTATTATTAGATGCCTAACATTTAATATTTTATTTTATTTTTAATTTTATTCTAAAAACACCACCTCCCATTGTTTAAATAACCCATCTCCATTCCTTTGGAAAAACACTCTACCTGTACATTCCTAAGCCTAATATCTTCTCAAAATATCCCTTTTACGACCCTTATAACAGATGGTGTTATTTTGGATTCCTCAAACTCTAATCACTAATGGAGTTATAGTTTCGTGCAAGAGAAGTAACATTGAAGAGAGAGTAAGTATCTATTAAATCATCTATCTTTTCTTCATACCATTTAATTATACCTTCTCCCATTAATAAACATATTCTAAAAAATTTACTATATTGTAAGATAATATTATTAAAATTATTTTTACCTACATAAATTTACATATTTACGAAAACAATTAATATCACACATCCCTTTCCTGCACTTTTGATAACGTCTGGTTGAAGGTTGGATTACCACCTATGGAGACATTGGAAAGAATATTTTTATAAAATCCTTCCTTTATAGAAAGTATAAATTATATATAATATATTAATATGAAATTAAATATATTCTATGCTTTTGGAACTAATTATGTTAATTTATAAATGAAATTTAATAAAAAAGTGACATCCCAGCATGATGGGAAGTATTTGAGTAAAATATGATATCAAAACACAACAACTTCATCAATGAAAATTAAAAAATACAATGAAACGAATATAAAATGACATTTTTATAAAATTTCTATAATTAATTCTGGATGACTAATTTAATAAATATATTTTTATTATTCAAGAGGTACAAATGATACGAAATTACGCCAAAATTAAGTTAAGGGGATTTCATGAACCAAACCCTCATTCATTGGGTTTTTACTATTTCACCCTTGTATAAATTTAGATATTTCATAAAAATAATTTATTCTTCATTATAATATCTTTTATTGGATATACATTTTTTATATTTGAGCTTATGAAAAATGTAATTTTTTTCAAAAGAACTCTTCTTTCGAAACACACCTTTTACTTCTAACCCAAGGTTGATGATTTTTATATCAATTATGATACTCTACCTTTAATTTTGGAATCCAATGTTTATGAATGTATGTATATAATATAAAATTCATTACTTTACATTGGTCATTAATTTTTTATTTATTGATATAATTTCTATGTGTCATGGATGATAATGTAATTGTTATGATGTGATGGTTGCACCAAGACATGGGGCATTAATGATTATTGATTGATATATTTTCCATGTGTCATTCATGATAATGTAAATGTTATGATGTGATGGGTGCGGCAAGAATTATATAGTGAAATGATAATGTAATGATGTAATGGGTGATCCTGAAATTATATAGTCATCCAATGCATTGGGTATTATTAAAAGCATCGTGATTAGAATTAAATATGTGTTAACATGATTCTATATATGTTCATTGATATGTTTGGAAGTTGAACACTAATACATAATGTATAAATTCTTATGACTTTCTGTATTTTAATCCCACTCTAAATAACTCCTTTCATGACAATGATCCTATTCCTATGCTATGAAAATGAATATTCCCAACCCAAGTTATATTGAATCATGATCTTATATATCAGTTAACTAGGATTTTATCTAACCCCATTTTTATATTTTTCATGATGATACTACATGTACTAAGTATAATTCAAGAGGCAATAAGAATATAGAGAAGAAATAATTAAATGAGTGTTTATGTTTTATGTTGTAAATGTTATTTACGATCCTAGTTTTCCCAAGACACTAAACCATTTGATCATGTTCATGTAATGTGTTTATTTTTTTTATAATTAAAAAGATGTAATATAATTTTAATAAAATTGTGGTTTATATTAATGGTATTATAAAAAGGTGTATTTAATTTGGGAATTAAGATTAGAAAACATTTATGAAAACCCTTAGTGTGATACTAAGTATATGTAAGAACATAAGAATATTTTATAAACATAGGGACACCATATGATATGTTTTTAGAGTAAATTTTACAATCTAATAAATTATTAATTCATTAATTATTGACTTATTGAATTTTCTAAACATTTTTATTTTAAAAAATGGTGGGAACTACGAGAAATCAGGCCAACAACCCATTTGAGGGGCAATGACGTTATTAGAGTAATGATATCCCATCTGATTTGGGATGTGCTGTTTAAAACATGATGGATATTCTTACCCATATTTCTTAGGTTATGAACAATAAACTGAATAATGTGGAAAATATTCCATCACCAATGGGGGAGAAATTGGCTAACAAATTTTTTATTCAAAAATGACCACCGATGTTTAGTGGAACTTCTAATCCACTAATCATGGAACAATGTTTCAAAATAATGGATAATATTTTTTTTAGACTCACTGTTCTTAGGTGGATATGGTGACTATGTCTATTTGTTGTCTATATAGAAGGCTAATAAATAGTGGGTGTTGGTTAAGAACACCATCTGAGGGAAGAAATTGAATATTTGGATTGCGATGTAATTAAGATAATGAATCATAATACGTATTTCTCTCAAAATATTGATACTAACGTGGAGAGATTTCATAGATTTGAAATAAATTTAATAATATTCTATCACATCCTATGAATGAAATTTTACAAGGTGTGAAAGGTACACTTCATGTTATTTTATCAGAAATTCTAGAAAAAAAATGATAGATTCATTAATGGGTTAAAACCATACCTGTAGAAGGCTTATTAAATTTTACACTTTTGGAGTTATAAAGATTTCATACAATGTGCTCTCAATTTTGATATGGAGTTTGGATAAGGGTCATATGGATATGGTGACAATAAATGAATTATGGAGTTTCATTCCCATGTATATAATGATAAATGTGGAAGGAAAATTCATCCATCCACATTAAAAAACTTTTGGAAGATGTACCACTTGTAATTTCCTCAAATGAATGGGAAAATGATTCATGTGTGGTATAAAAGGCTAAAAATATCATTAATATAGAGAATAAATGAGAAGGTTGAGGATTTTTCATTAGGAAAATAGAGGACCACACACGGTCCATCGCTTGAATTGTATGGAGTAAGGGATCTTTAATACCCATTGCATTAATCATCATCTTCTCGACCGTAATCAACATCATCAGCCACCAAATCTAGTGGATAAAGGGAAGGATTATTCTATCAAAACTACATAAGATTGAATGAAAATTATTTTATACAATGTAGAATTAATATTCACACAATAATGGGAAAACTCATATTTTATTCTGGTTCTAATCAATCTTTTATGCGTTAAAAGTTTCCTAGAATAATATAAATAATCACCCAAATCCTTGATGTATAGATATTAATAAAAATAGAATTTTTTGTAAAAATTTCTACCCTTTTGGGGCCACCCGTATATTGGCGTATGTGGGAAGATTCTTCCATATAATATATTGATACTCACCTTGGTGTAATTTTATTCTATAATGCTAATGGATTGGCATTTAATATATAGAGCACATATAAACTGTATGTAATATTAAAAATCTTTTCATGTTAAAAACTATCTAATTATCATCTTCAAATGGAATTCATATCATAAATCTACTTTGAAAAATCCTTTAATTGTGTGGGTGTTGATTTCCTACGAATAGGAATACCATGATCAGATGGTTGAGTCAAAGGAATGTGTCAACCTACCAGAAATTCCCATAGGGAGGGAATACAATTTTGTATTTACTAAAGAGTTAGACATACTACATATAGATCGTGTGGTAGATTTCACAATATAACTCATACCCAGAGATACTCTTATCTCAAAGTGTCCCTATATGAAGGCTATAATCAAACTAGAGGAGTAAAAGAAGAAACTACATAAGTATTTGTATAAAACGGTCATATCCCCTAGTTCAGCACTTGGGGTGAACCTATGGTCTTTACTAATAACAAAGATTTAACAATGAAGCTATGTATCGATTTTAGATAACTCAATAATATTACAATATAGAACAAGTATCATTATCCAATGATAAATGACATGTTCGATAATTTGAGATGAGATCAATATTTATCAATAGTGGATCTTCATTCTGGATATCAATAGCTTAAGGTGAAGAATGGATATATTCTGAATACTGCCTTCGATAAATGGTATGAGAACTATATTTTTTTTGTTGAATACATCAATATATAATAATGACCATTTAATCTACATGTATTTGATTATTATAGTCTTTATACATTACCTCGAAAAATTCATGGTAGTGCTTATGGATTCCATTCTAATATATTCTACGTGTAAGGAGGAACATGTATAACATCTACGAATTTTGTAGGAAACAATGAGGAATGATTGTTTTTACTCCATTTTCAGAATTTCTGACTTATGGATGCAATATTCCATGTTATTGTGACACGTGATTACAAGTGAGCAAATTTCTTAGGACCCTTCAAAAATAATGGAATTGAGGAATGGTAAAGACCATCTAGTGTCAAGGAAATACACCGGTTTCTCTAATTAAATTGGTACTACCAGTATTTTGTGAGAAATTTATCAGTATTGTCAATCTCGATGACTATGTTATTATGGAACGGGGTTATGTATGTATAGACTGGGGAATATGAGGGAAGCATCATTGAGATAAAGAGAAGGGTAATATCTACACCTACACTAACGTTACTGGAAAGTGGAGATAGTTTTTTTGGATATAATATGATGCATCAATGAATGTATTCTATTGTTTACTCATAAAAATGATTATGTGAAATCCTATGCCTCATGGTAGTTGAAGATCCATGATCCGAACTACACGATGAATGATCATTAGCTAGAAGTAGTGAATTTTTCTGTTGATATCTAGTAAAACTTCCTCTATGGTGAGAAGTATGATATATATACAAATAAAAATATCACAAAGTTTATATTTACACAAAAGAATATCAAAATGCATCAAAGGAAATTGTTAGAGATAATCAACAACTATTATTTTTCTATTCACAATCATCCCATTAGGGATGTCAAGTAGTTGATGATCTATATAGAATAGAACATGCTAATATATCCATGTTGCATATTAAGAGATATCCTATCATCAGGGATATACAATGGAATGATTTGGATGTCATAATGGTAGGGAGTACATCCTACCATTCACTAATTATTGTCAAACCAAATATCTGAGAGAAGATTAATTAGGCACTATTGGATGATTTGGATTTACAATATAAGGTGAATGTATTAATGGAAGTGTAGATACAAGAGATCCATATCAATGATGATTGTTTCATTTGATTTGAAAAAAAATTATTCCGTCATCCACTAGGATATTGAAGGATCTATTTGAAAATGAACAAATATCATCATTCTCTATCCATACAGTGAGTACCAAGATGTAATGTGATCTCTGAGAAAAATTTTGTTAGGATAACATCATGAAATATATTTATTATTAATACTAAAAGTTCTTTATATCTCATCAAGTTAATGTAGTGAGAAAAAATTGTAAATGGATTATGAAACCATTGACTATACCCATTTTGAAATAGGATAACATCACTCTGTACATTATTATAGGACTCCCAGAGATAGAAAAATTAAATAATGAAATATGGGTTGTGGTGGACCGACTGAGAAAGACTACCAATTTTATTGCTATTCTGGAATACATTTCCCTTAAAACCCAATATTTATTTATACGAGTGATTTGTTTATAGTACATGAATTTTCAATTTCAATTCTCTACAATCATGATCCAAGGTACGAATCTAAATTTTGGAGGTTTATTAAACATTTATATAGTAGTAAATTAAAATTCAGTATAACTTATAAGCCCCAAACTGATGGTAAATATCATAGGACTACTCAAATTCTTGAAGATAATTTAAGTGTATAATCATTAAAATTCAACGGGGGATGGAATCAAAATATACCATTCGTATAATTCTCATACAATAATAGCATTCACATGAGTATTCATATGGCTCTACATGAACATCTGTATGGACAGATATGAATAACGCTTATTTGTTGGGATAATGTTTGTGAAATATATCTACTTCGACTTAATCTTTTGAAAGGGATGATAGAAAAAGATCAAATCTGTAACATCCCATGTAATTTAAGAATAATACTTATTTCATATTTATTAATTTTTGTGATTTAAAAATTAATTTTTCTTTAAATTTGTTTCTATGTTTGATAGCGTACCTGATACCCAAAAACGGTTTTGTTTGGAATCTTACATTGCACACTAATAATATAATAAAATTATTTTAAATTGTAGTCAACTCATAGCCTTTGTATTGGCGTGAATTAACAAAACTAACTACAATATTATTATACTTGTTTTTTATTTGTATTTACATTTTACCAATAAAATGTTAGAGGCTTGAAATGTGAATGAATTAAATTTTAAGAATAATTTACATTAAAAGGATGATTTATTGCCTTTTAATGGAAACCCATTTTTAAATATAGTTTTTTCACTATAATAAATTATAATTGTCCAATAAAAATCTTTCTTTAGAATTCGGACATCAAAATTAACACTGTGTAAATTTTTGAGATTTTTTGGATAAAGTTCATTTTTAATGAATTGTGAAAATATTGTATTTTAATTCAAAAGAGCCTTTTAATATAACTTATTTATATGGTAATATAATATTTTTAAATGGTTTTATAGTTTAATTAGAATATATTTTTACAATTCAATTCAATGTTGGTCATTAGACTTAATTTCACTTTGATATTGGACATAAACAAGTGTCAATATTTTGATAGTTATTGGATCTTAAAAACATGTTATTTGTTTTATGAATGGGAATTATTTTTAAAATTAATTAATGAAAATTTGCTGTTTTTAATTTGGAGAATTAAAAATCGTTTTTGAATTCAGAATATCAAATAAATCTAGGCTGAATTTTTTTATTTTTCTGAAAATCATCAATTATTGATGAATAGTGAAACCACTTAGTAGAAGAAAAAACATTCACCCTTCCATTTATATGATATTTTACCACTTCTGTGAATTTAATTTCAAAAATCTGATATTCATGCTGCTTATTAGGTACTAAAATGTGGTTCAATAAGAAGAAAAGAATTTTTGTGAATAGTAACTTTTGACTTTTATTTACCATGGTGAATGGTAAATAAGGTAATTCAAGGTAAATGAAATATTAAAATAATTCAAAATTACCATAACACATCTCCAAACCTTATTGGATATGTCATGGATGACCGTGATCAGCTTTCGGATGATTTTGGGTCCCCATGGAGCCACTTATGAAAGATAACGTCACTTTAGATTAATTAATTTAATGTAAAGGAAAAAATGAGATAAAAAAACATTTAGTAAACTAATGTCTATATTTTGTTATATAATTAATCATTTTGAATATAAATATATATTGAAAATTTAAACATATTTACTTCATCATGGTATTTTTTTATAATTTTTAGACGTCAAAGAAATTAAATTATTTATGAGACAATAATGATGCAGTATTTACATCATTAATAAATGATTCAAATAAATAAGAATATTATGATTAAAATATTATCCAAAACATGTCATATTCTGAATAGATGCTTTTATTTCAAATATGAGTCATCTTATCTTTTATTTTTTTTATTATTGGATTTTTTGAAACCGATGATAAGTTTATAATAGTATAATGTTTTCACACTTTCTTAAAGAGCCCCTCCTCTCCCTTAAAAAATAAGAACACTTATAACCGATTCCACACACCTCTATATCCTTTTGGTGCATCGAAAAATTTCCCAATTAAGATTCATAAATCCCTCTCCTACTCTTAGAAGCCTTACCGTAGGTATATAGCACTTCAAGAAGTTTTTTTGTTCAAACCAAAGAGAGTTACCAAAATTAAAGGTAATTGTTTCTCTTAAATTTTTTTCTTTTATTTTACTTCACCAACCCCGAAACTCTTTTTATTCATTCCTTTTATAACAAAACCAGTATCCTCAATATACTAGAATTTTGTTATGATAAGTATTATAACTACACTTACACACACCTCCAACTAATGGGTGAAGAACATAATGGTTTTGGGGATGGGAAACTAACACCTCGCGAAACGATGATTTTTCGATTATCCTCTACCGCCTCTCATGGTGGAAATTATGTGGAAATGTTTTTTATATGATATATATTATGTTTCTATTTTTTATGCTTTTGTAATTTCCATTTATATCATGCCTTTATGATTTCAATTATTGGTAAACGTGATAATCTCATTAGAGGAAGTTCAGACTATCGCCACCTCAATGTGATATGACTCATTAATGCCATATGTGAGAGGTATAAATGATAGATTTAATTCTATTATATATGTTATTATATATGAAATTATACAGGAATTATAGTATACCTATGTATAATTATGTTTTAATTTCAATAAAATAATAAATAGAAATGAATGTATCGTTCATGCGTACGTACATGTTACCATCTCCATGAACGGTGCAATTCATTTATTACCTTCAAATGTAATGTAGTATTATAAATACAAGTGTATAATGGATATATATATATGATATATATAATATCAAAATCATGAATATAATTCTAGATATAATGGAAAATTAACCACATGGAGAACTTGTAAATATAAGGTGTTCATTTTTGACTCAATTACCAAATAACGAAAAAACAAACATTATTAACTTAAATGATTACATAATATTTATAAAATGGTAATAAGTGATATAAAAGGTATAATAAACTTGATAAAGGATATTAAGAAAGAATAAATTAGCATTAGTATATTATTCAATAGATTAATGAACGATCGAGTCAGGTCGGACATGAGGTAAGGGACTTCGTCTCAATATTCTTCCATTGAGGAATATTTAGTTTTATACATGAATTTATTTTATACGGTGTATAAAACCATTTTAATATACATTTCATTCAAAGGAAATATTTTTATATGAAGCATTTTACTAAATGACAAAAAGGAATGTATTTTTACGTAAGTAGTGACTATGACATTTCCGCTGCCGCTAGTATTATTTTATCTTTTGCTTCTTTAATAAAGAAGGAATGTTTTTAAAAGGAAAGGCAAATACCATATACTCTTTTTTTTGTATTTTTGTATTGAAAGTGATACTGAGAATTGATTTATTATTTCAATATATTGAAATGATATTTTTTTATTGCAATGTGGAAATGTAATCATTCCTTTATGCTGATGTAATGTGTTATGATCATGGTATGGTTCTTAGGAATTATATACATATTTGGGCGGTTCCGTGATAAACCTAGGTCAGGTGAGAACGAGATAGATCTCCAATGCATTGGGTAACGTGGAAAAGGTAAACGTGGATTTTTCTCCTAAGAGATTTGGTTAATATACTATGATGGGTATTCAAAAGTAACTCCCTATGTAGATGTGATAGCTACAATGTATGTATGTTATGGATTCCACAAGTTACATTTATGATATATTATTTCTACGTGTCTTCCATATATCTTATGATTTAATGAGGTAAGTAAAAGAGTTTATGTTTTTCATGTATTTATGAAAAAAAAATTCATTCATTATTTTATAACCCTTACTGAGCTTTGTATTCTCAACCCACGTTTTGAAATGTATTCACAGGACATAAAGATGAATCGGGTCAAGGATGGGATCAAGGAAAAGTCAGGCTGTCTATAACCTTGAATTAGACATGACTCTTTTTTCAATAGTTTTTCTTTTATGAATAAATGGAAATTGTGTAGATTTGTATACTTGTTAATCTTTTGAGATGTAATAGTAATTTCTAAATTCTATAAAACTCTTAACCTGAAATGATCCTAAATGTGAATTATTTGATTAAATAAATATTATTTAATTTTTAAGGCCAAGTCCTTATAGTTGGTATCAGAGGTTGGTTTAGATAACATTAGGAGTTAGGGTACTGTTAAATTAATATCCATAATGTAATTTATATAAATATTGAAATCATATAGCATTTAAATATTACCATGATGCTTCCCCCAAGATATTTCGGTGTTCAGAATTGTTTTCCGTAGAGGAAACAGGGCAGCTATGTTTTGACGGCATTAAGAGGAAGACAATATTCCAAATCTGCAACCTAAGATGGTCAGAATCGGAACTGAACTGTTTGTTGCAGTGATGGCACAATTGACTCCGGCTATAACTGGTGGTGGTATCCATGTACGAGATAAAAAAGATCAACCGCAAAGTAACATGTCAGTTATAGAGCATTTCATGAGGGAACATCCCCCATCATTCAGAGGATCATCTGATCCGGTTCTTGTAGAAGGGTGGATTAAAGCACTGTAAAAGATTTTTGATGACATGGGTTGTTCATGACATCAAAAGGTTAGTCTTGTTGTATACCATTTTAAAGGTTTAGCAGATCAGTGGTTGTCGATGGTGAAAAATATTAGGGATAGTGAGGATATTGATGCTCTTTATTGGGATGAAATCAAAAGGTAAGTTTATTGAGAATTATTTTCCTAAGGTGGTTTGTCTTATGATAGAAAATAAATTGCTCGAATTGAAGAAGGAGGATGACTCAGTGGCTGCTTATGAAGAAAAATTCACTCAACTGGCAAGGTCTGCTCCTCATTTCATATGACATGTTGATAGTAAAATCAACCATTCTTACTCAGGACTGAATCCAAATTATTGAAGGGATTTATCTTCTCATGAGTTGAAAAGTTCCTAAAAACTTTTTTGTTGTGCGATGAAGGTGGAAATGGAGTTTGCTGATGATCAAGTATTCTTTTACAATCAACAGAATAAGAGGTCGAGGTGGTAGGCGAAAGGGATGAACTCTTCAAAAAATATTGATTGTATGAAACATAAGATTATAATTTTTGAAAATTGTGGTAAAAAAGAATGATGGGGAATGTCTTTTGAATTCTGGTTAGTGCCACCCATGTCGTAAAATTGGACATAACGCCCGTAATTACACAGAAAAATATCAGGGTAATGGTAAGACAAAATATGATTTATAGTCCGTAAAATGTCGTAAGTGAAATAAAATCCTTAATTATGAAAATGAGTGTCCAACAAAGATCTCAATTGAAGGAAAGAAGTAAGAATACAAGCAAAAAAAGGTGGTAAAATCCTTTGAATCTACTTCAGCAGATTTCTGGCCATCAAATGAAGTTGTATCATGTATACTGTTTGTTTGTTCAGATTATTCCAATGTGTTGTGTGATTCAGGGTGTACACACTTTTTAATTATGAGAAATTTTTTATGAAATTGGGAATTCCATAACATGTTATGAATAACGAACTTATGGTAAAAACAACTAGAGGAAATGTTAAGACTAAAAGAAAGCATAATTACATTACAGTCCTTGTGTATAGAAAGAATCTTCCAAGAAACGTTATAGTTCTACCAATAGTAATGTTTGATGTAATTTTCGGTATGGATTGACTTTCTGTTTATCATGCTAAGATTGATTGTAGAGCTAAAGAGGTTTCTTTTCAAATTTATTTTTAGTTTGTGTACAAGAATGAACCATTTCTTTTGATAACATATCATGAAGCTGAGAAACTAGTAAATGATGGAAATGGATGTTACCTTGCACATGTTTTTGGAAATAAATTAACTATTCAGATTAATTATGTCCCAGTGGTAATTGTGTACATTGATGTTTCTTCTGATGAGTTTCCAAATATTATACCTGATCGGGAAGTTGAATTTTATGTTGAATTAGTTCTTTATGCTATGAAAATTTCAAAACCCCCTTATCAAATGGCTCAAATTGAACTTTTAGAGATAAAGAAGCAATTGTAAGAGTTATTAGATAAATGTTTCATTCGACCTAGAACATCATCATGGGGTGATCCAGTATTTTTTGTTAAAAAGTAAGATGGTTAAATGAGACTTTTCATTGATTATAGAGAATTAGAATATCATCATTGTTTAGAATAATTATCCTTTGCCTCATATCGATGATTTGATTGATCAGCTTCAGGGAGCTCAGTATTTTTCAAAGATTTACATGAGGTTGGGGTACCATCAGTTGGAATTAAAGAAAGAAGACATTTTGAAGACCACATTTTGTACAAGATATGGCCATTATAAATTTGTAGTTATGCCTTTTGGTTTAACCAATGCACCTGCTTTATTCATGGATCATATGAATTGAATTTTCTATGAGTTATTGGGTATGTTTTTGGTTGTGTTCATTGATGATATTTTGGTTTATTCCAAAAGTAAGGGGGAACATGAAATTCATTCTAGGGTTGTCTTTTAAACCTTAAAAAATCAAACTTTTTGGGAAATTCAGCATGTCTGATATTTGGTTACAAAAAATTTCTTTCCTAGGTCACATTATTTCAAATAATGGAATATCTATTGAACCGGCTAATACAAAAGTTGTTAAAGAGTGCCAAAAACACACAAATATAACAGAGATTTGTAGTTTTCTTCATTTGGCAGGTTATTACTGGAGGTTTATTTAAATGTTTTCACGGTTATCTAGTCCAATGTCTTTGTAAACCCAAAATGGTGTTATGATCACCTCGACACAAGAATGTGATAATTTTTTTTCAGGAATTGAAAAGAAGATTGGTCAATGCTCCAGTTTTGGCACTGCCATCCAGAAATGGTGAGTTTGTTATCTACGGTAATGCTTTGACGAAAGGACCGGGTTGTGTCTTAATGTAGAATGACCAGGTAATTGCTTATGCTTTACATTAGTTGAATCCTCATGGGTTAAATTATCCTATAATTGATTTTTAATTATCTATTGTTGTTTTTTCTTTACAAATTTGGAGACATCATTTGAATGTAGTAAAATGTGAAATATATAATGAACACTATATTTTAATGTATATATTCACTAATAAAGAAATGAACATGAGATAAAGGCGATGACTAAAATTAATAAATTATTAGGATTTCATGATCCAATACCATCCGGGAAAAGAAATTAAAGAGGCATATGAATTGTGTTGAAAACATAATGCTTCTTTAACAAACTTACATTTAGAACAAGACACTTTGATTTTTGATTTGATAAACATTGGAAAATAAGTTTTTGGTTCAGGAAATTCTTCTTTTTTTTCAGTCGTCAGTGAAATCATCTATATCATACAGAATAATGGATGCTCAGAAATAATACAGTGAGTTGTATAAAAAGTTAGTGTTGGTTCAGAAGGGTTAGTTTTCAGATTTTAATTTTGATAAAGATTGTGTTTTGAGATTTGGAAAAATATTTTGTGTGACTTGTGATTCACAGTTGAAGAATTAGTTGTTATGTGAAACTCATAGTTCCCCATTTTCTAATCATCCTGGTAGTACTTATATGTAAAAATATTTTCTGGAGTATTACTGTAGGGTTGGAATGAAGATATAGATGATTTTCCAAAGAAGTGATTGACTTTTCAACCAGATAAAGCAGAGCGGCAGTTTCCAAAAGGGATGATTCAGCCTTTACTGGTGCCAGAGTGAAAATGGGAAAATATATAAATGGAATTTGTTGTGGGATTACCAAACACACCTCTATTTAATAATGCAATATGCGTTATTATTGATCGATTGACTAAATCTTCTCATTTATTTCCTATTCGGGTTAAATTTTCTCTAGATCTACTTTCTCGATTGTATGTTAAAGAGATAGTCTGGTTGCATGGATTTCCCCTCTCTATTGTATCTGATCATGATCCCAGTGTTACTTCTAAATTTTTGATTGGCCTTTAGATGTCAATGGGTACTGAATTAAATTTTAGTACAACTTTTCATCCTAAATCTGATGGGCAGTTAGAAAAAACAATTTAGACCTTGGAAGATATGCTACATGCTTGTTCACTGAACTATCAGCGAAGTTGGGACCAATATCTTTTGTTGGTTTAATTTTCATATAATAACAATTTTCATTCCATTATACATATAGCTCAACTTGAGCCATTATATAGAAATCATTGTCAAACTCCAACATTTCGGGATGATGTAGGTGAAACGAAGCTAATGAGACCTGATTTGGTAGAAGAGATGGTAGAGAATGTTCAGTTGATTCAGAAGAACATGAGACCAGCTCAGAGAAGATAGAAAAGTTATGCAGATTACCTGAAGATGGATCATAATTTTGAGGTAGGTGATCATGACTTTCTCAAAGTTTCTCCATGGAAAATTATGATGCATTATGTTAAGAAGGGAATGTTGAGTCTGAGGTTCATTAACCCTTATGAAATTATGGAAAAATATGGATCAGTTGCATACAGAGTGGATTTACCACCATGTTTATCCCACGTACACATTGTTTTTCATGTTTCGATGTTGAGAAAGTATATTCCAAATCTATCTCATTTGATGAGCCGAGAGGTAGTTCAGTTGGAAGAGAATGTCTTTTATCACGAACAACCAGTTCATATATTTGACCGTAGAGATCAAGTGTTATGGAATAAGGTAATTCACGAGGTAAAGGTTTTGTGGAAAATTATATGGTTGATGAGGCAATGTGGGAATCTAAAAATGCTATGATGGATTAATACCCCCACGTATTTTGATAAGTTAATAAGAATTGCGAGGACGCAATTTCCGAAAGGGGGGAAGGAAGTAACATCCCATGTAAATGAATAATAATACATGTGTCATATTTATTATTATTTTTGAATTCAATATTAATTTTACTCTAAAGGGGTTTCTATGTTCGATAGCGTACCTGATACACTACAACAGGTTCCTTTGAAATCCTATGTTGCACAATAATAATATAATATTATTATTTTAAATGGTAGTTAAATATTCACCACATTATTGGTGGGAATGAAAAAAACTAACTACATTATGATTATACATGCATGTTAAATGAATCTACATTTATCCATTAAAAATTTAGGGGCTCAAAATGTGAATGAATCTATTTTTATGCATCATTTACAATAAAAGGTCGAGTTTTCCTTTTAATGGAAAACCCTTTTCAAATATAGTTTTGGTAACTTCAATACATTCTAATTGACCAAATTAAATCCTTCTTTAGAATGGGGACATCAAAATTTATTTTGTGTATATTTTTGGGGTTTTTCCATTAATGTACATTATTTAATGAATAGTGAAAATTTCATATTTTAATTCAAAAGTGCCTTTTAATCGAATTTATTTATATGGTTAAATTATCATTTTTATTTTTTTTATTGTGTAATTAGAATATATTTATATCATTCAATTCAATTTTTTCATTGGAATTAATTTCACTTTGAAGTTCGACGTAAACATGTGTCAATATTTTGATAGTTATTTATTCATAAAACCACGCTATTTGTTATAACAATGGGAATTAATTTTTAAATTAATTAATGACACTATTATGTTTTCTATTTTTAAAATTAACATCATTTTTGAATACGGAATATGAAATGTATATTAGGCTGAAATTTTGGTATTTTTCTAAAAAACATCAATTTTTGATGAATAGTGAAACCACTTAGTAGTAGTTAAAAAAGCTGATTTTTCCATTTAAATGAAATTTTACCATTTATGTTAATTGAATTTCAAAAATAAAATAAACTTGGTTGTTATTAGGTACTAAAATGTGGTTCACTATGATGTAAATAATTTTTAGTGAATAGTAACTTTTTATTTTTATTTACTGCGGTTAAATGTAATAAGGTAATTCAAGGTAAAATGAATATTATAATAATTTAAAATTACCTTAACACATGTCCAAACCCTATTGTATGGGTCATGGATAACCATGGTCAGATTTGGGTCGATTTTGGGACCACATGGAGAAACTTATGAACTATAATGACAATTTATATTAATTAATTTAATGTAAAGGAAAAAATGATATAAAAAATATATTAGTTAATTAATTTTTTTATGGTGTTATATACGTAACCTTTTAAACAATAAAAATTCATTATAAAGATAATTATATTTCCAAAATCATTGTATTTGTTTTATAATTTTTATACATCATATAAATTGAATTATTTATGACACATTAATGATACATTATTTAACTCTTTAATAAATGATTTAAATAAATATAATTATAATGAATAAAATATTATCCAAACCATGTCTAATTCTGATTGGATGCTTTTATTTCAAATAAGAGTCATATTATATTCTACAATAATGATTTTTGGTCCTTTTGAAACCGAATATATGTTTATAATAAAATAATGCTTTTACACTTTCCTAAAGAGCCCCTCTTATCCCTTATAATTGGAGACCACTTATAACCAATTTCACACACCTATCAAGCCATTTTTCACATCCAAAATCAGACCAATTAACCTCCCTGCATGCCTCTCCTTCTTATAGAAGTCTTCTATAGGCATAAGGCACTTCAAGAAGTCCTTTGGTTCAAACCAAATATTTTTACCAAAATTAATGGTAACAATTTCTCTTAAATTGTTTTCTTTTATTTCACTTATATGTCCCCTAAACTATTTTTATACCATCATTTTATAACAAATCCATTATCCTTAATATAATATGATATTTTTATGAGAAGGAGTATAACTACACTTACACACACTTCCATCTAATGGGTTAATAACATAATGTTTCTGTGGATGGGAAACTAACGCCTCACGAAACGATGATTGTTCGATTACCTCCTACCACCAATTATGGTGAACATTATGTTGGAACTATATTTATATATGATATATATTATTTTTATGTTTTATTTATGACTTTCTTATTTCCATTTATAGCATGCCTTTATGGTTTCCATTTTGGGTAAACACGATAATCTCATTAGATAGAGTGCGGACGACTGCCCCCTCAAATTGATTTGACTCATTAATGCCACATGTGGGAAGTATAAAGGATGGATTTATTGATTTAATATATGATATTATATATAAAATTATACAATAATTATAATATACCTATGTATCATTATGTTTTAATTCCATTAAATTAATAAATATAAATGAATGTACCGTTCATGCGTACGTATGGCTTACCATCTCCATGAACAGTGCATTTCATTTCATACCTCAAAATGTTATGTACTATTAAAAATACATTCATATACTGGATATATTTCATATATATGATATCTAAATAATGAATATAATTCTGTATATAATGGACTGTTAACCACATGGACTACTTGTAAATATAAGGTGTTCATTTTTGACTCAAGTACCAAATATCGAAAAAACAAACATTATAAACTTCAATGAATACATAAAGTTTATAAAATAGTAATAAGTGATATAAAAGGAATAATAAACTTTAAAAAGTTCATAATCAAGTAGAAATTAACTTTAGTTTATTATTCAAGAGATTAAAGAATTATCGAGTCAAGTCGGACACGAGGTAAGGGGCTTCGTCTTAATCTCCTTTCATTGAGGCATGTTTAGTTTTATACACGACATTATTTTATATTGTCTATAAACCCATTTGACATTTCATTTCATTAAAAGATAATATTTTTATATGAAGCGTTTTACTAAATGAAAAAATAGAATGTTTGTTTACATAAGTGGTGACAACGACCTTTCCGTCACCGCGAGTATTATTTGATCTTTTGATTCCTAAAAAATTCGGAAAATTTTTAAAAAGAAAAATAAATACCATATAATCTTTTTTACGTATTTTGGTATTGAAAGTGATTTTGAGAATGTATTTATTATTTCAATATCTAGAAATGATATTTTTTATTGCAATGTGGAAATTTTATCTTTCTTTTATTCTAATGTTATGTGTTATTATAATGTTATGGTTCTTGGAAATTATTTACATATACAGGTGGTTCTATGATAAACCTAGTACCGGTGAGCCCATGATAGTTCTCTAATGCTTTGGGTAACGTGATGGAGGAAAACATGGATGTTTCTCCTAAGAGACTTATGGAATATACTATGATGGGTACTCCAAAGTAACTCCATGTGTAGCTGTGATAGCTACAATGTAAGTACATTATGGATGCCATAAGTTACATTTATGATATATGATTTCTAGGTGTCATTCATAAATCCTATGATTTATTGAGGTAAGTAAATGAGTTCATGTTTTTAATGTATTTATGAAAAAATGTTTTCATTCTTTGTTTTATAACCCTTACTAATTTTTTATGCTCATCCCATGTTTTGAAATGGATTCACATGACTTAATGATGAATAGGGTCAAGGATGGGATCAATGAAAAGTAATGTTGTCTAAAAGCTGGAACTAGATATGAATCTTTTTTAAAGAGTTTTTATTTTAGGATAATAATGGAAACTATGTAGCATTTTATACTATGTAATCTTTTTGGTTGTAATAGTTATGTTATAATTCTATAAAACAATAAATGTGAAATGATCCTCAATGTGAATTATTTGATTAATTCGTGATTATATAATGTTTAAGGCCGGGTCCTTATAACATCATCTAGAAACATATCAATTGCATTCATTTTTTTAAAATACATATAATAGTAACCATTGATGGGTCTTGGAGATTGATGTTGTAGATAATGACATCCTTATAGTATGAGCATTGAATAGAGCCATGTGGTTTGGAATGAAAGAGATTCTAATACTAAGCTACATTGGTCACATTGAGATCCTTGACCATAGAGGATCCATATCCTACTTGCGTTTAATTCCACAAAATATGGCGCATGTTCATGAACTCTTTCACATTTTACACCTGAGAAATTACAGATTGGATCCTCCATAAGAACAGAACTCAAATGTGGTATAGCTAGAAGATGATATCTCTATTGAGAAGCATCCAGTAATGATTCCGGATCAGAGAGAAAAGGTTCAACACATTAATACATCCATCCGTTTCCAAATGTTGGGGAGGAACCATATGTATGATAAAGAAACATGGGAACTAGAGGTGGAAATGAAGGATAAGTACCCTCACCTAATTATATAAAACAAAATTTGGAGAGAGAAATTGCAAAAGGGGGGAAGAATATAATGACCCCAACTTATTTTAATGTAATTTTTCCCTTCATATTGGAATTTAATATAGCATGAAGAACAATAACAAGTTTATAAATTATTTATTAAAGAATAAAAATATTTATCTAGATGTTAATGAATCTATAATGTTGAAAGAGAACCTTTTCCTTAGGAATTGTAATATGACCATCGTGAATAGTAAACATACAAATGAATAGTGAAAACCCCCAATAAAGTACAAGTATGATTTTTTACTCTTATAAATTAAATTATTATATAATTATATCATAGTTTTACAAAGAAATGTTTTAAAAATATTTATTAGGTGTTGGTAGTTTTTGTATGTTTTAAATATTTAATAATAATTTTAGGATTAATTGAATAAATTAAAACAAAATTAATTTTCCTAAAATGTATTCATAAAATAATATTTTTATGACTTATGTTTTTGATATGATTTAATGAGAACTTATATAATATTTCATTTACTTATAAAATCTGTTATAATTTTAAAATTGGTTTTTTTCATAAAAATAATTGTATTAATTAAAAATATAATATATCATGTTTAGAAAATTATTAACATAAAATTGGATTGATTTTTAAGGTCAACATGTTTAAATTTTCCATGGGTGATTTTTTAACATTTCAGAAATACATCAATTTTTGGATGAATAGTAAAAATACTATTTTTCACATAACTGATATACCATAAATTAAAAAAGTCATGTTGTAATGGTGAAAAATTAAATTTTATAACTTCATATTTAGAAATGGTTTACTTACATTCATAAAATATTCCTTGACACAAAAATATCATTTTATAAACCTAAAAGTAACTTTCAAAAACTGAATGTCAAAAGTGATTCCTTAAAATATAAATTTTCTATTTCTTCAAATTTTCATTTTATTAAATGAATTAATTTGATTTTTAAATTATTTTTTAATGTCTAGAATGAATTATATTATATAAATATATTATTTATATTTTCATATAAATAATATTACATGTATATCAATTGATATCTTATATTTTAAATTTTTTTTATTCTAATAATACCCTCTCCCAATGTATAAATTACCCCTCCCCATCCCTACTGAGAACAAACTCCTAAAATCAATTCCTAAGACTAATATTAACCCATAAAATCTTGATAAATACCCTATTAATTTCTATATATGTTCTAGATTCATCCAACTCCAATCACCTATAAAGTTATAGTTTCGTTCAAGGGAAGCAGTACTGAGAAGAGAGTATTTCTACGTTTTATCTTATCTATTTTCTTCTTTTGTTTTTATTATACCCTCTCCCTATCAAACCCATATACTTAAAAATATATTACCTAGTAATTTAAAATTATATCAATGATTTTAAGGTAGTTTAATTATCATATTAATGAGAAATATAAATCTCATTATACCCTTTCCCTCTTTTTCGACAACGTCCTATTTAAAGTCGTTTAACCACCTTTAGAGAAATTCCAATTAAAATAATTACAACTGAATTCATGAATGGATAATATATATAATATATAATATATTAATATCAAATTAAATGTATTAGATTATTCTAGAAGTAATTATAATAATTTAAAAATTATATTTAATGGAAAAGCTAAATCGTTGCAAGACCTAAAATGTTTATTTAAATTATGATATAAAAATGATTCAATTTCATCAACTTAAATTAATATATGAAATCCAATGAATTAAATTGAAGAAATATATTTATAAAATGTTTTTAATTCACTTTTGGGACATGTTTTTATTAAAAATAATTATATTAATTAGGATGCTCAAAAGAGATGAAATATAGTGGAAATAAAGGTTTGTGGATTTCTCAAACCTAACACTCTTTCTCTGGGGTTTCCCCCTTTCACCCCATTTTCATAATAAATATTTCCTAAAAATTAATTCTTCATCATTATCATATATTTTCCATGATATTCATGTTATATACTTGAGTTTATAATGAACATAATGTTTTATAAAAGAATTTTTTTTCAAAACAAACATTTTACTTATAACTAAAACTTGATGATTATTATATATATTATGTTATTATTGGATTATTTTGGGAATACAATATTTATGGATGAATGATTATAATATGTAAAAAATTTATTTACATGGATAATTTGTGTTCATGATTGATATATGTTTCATGGGGAATGCATGATGATGTAAATGTGTTGACCTGACAAGTGTGCCTGGAATTATATAGCCCGATGATAATGTAATGATGTAATGGGTACGCCCAAAATTTTATATCTCTCCAATTAATTTTGAAATTTTAATAACATCATGAGTAATGAAAAATAATAATTAACAAGAGGAAATATTTTTTCACAATGATTTGTGGCATTTGACCACAATGACATGATGTTTCATTTTTATACATTCCCACATTCAAATTATTCTCTTAATTATTACCCTAATGATTATGATCCTATTCCTATGTTATGAATATGACTATTCACATGTCATGTTTTATTGTGGCATTATATTACCTATCCTCTTACTAATATTTTAGCTAACCACATTTTGATGTATATCCTTAGGTAACCACTTGTACTAAGGGGAATTCAAGACCTAATAAGAAGCTAAAGTAGAATAAATTAAATTTATGTTTGTGTTTATTGTTTTAAATGTTATGTATGATCCTAGTTTTCCCAAGACACTATATATTTTGGTCCTAATAATTTAATTCTTTTTTGTTTTTAAAATTAAAATTATATAATAGTCATTTATGGAAATTAGGATCAATATTTAAATTAGAATTTTTAATAATCACCAAATTATGTTGTGAAATAAATGAAATAAAAATGATCATTACAGAATGTTAACACTTATGCATGTAACCTCCCTATGATTCCTCTAAATTACATCCTACAGTGGACTTCATCCAAAATGAGGGCATATAGGATGTGGGGAATTAATTTGGGAAGTTTTTTGGTTAGGTTTATGATGATAAAATTTGTTTATATGTTTTATGATGTGATGGGTTGAGTAACCTTTTATAATTTAATTGGAGTGACATTTTGTTATATGAACAAATGTTTTCAATAGTTGCTGTGAAATATCACCAATATTGGAAAAAAATTATAAATAAAATGTTTTATGGATTATATGGTCTATACCAATCTCCACCTCACAAAAAGAATATTTTTTTGAAATTTCATTACGTATCCTCTATGTTTACTACCTTTTTAAAACCTTATCTTCCACAACAATAATTAGTTTTGTTTACATGTGTAAATAATAATAATTTATAAATAATATTAGTCAAATTAAATATTTCTTACCTAATAATTAGAAACACGGTATCAATGATTTTTTTAAAAATCATATTTGTGTTGAAGATTAATTTTAACACAAGCTCATGTGACCTGTAAAAAACTGATTTTTACCCTACATGTAGTAATTAATTTTTATTATATTACTTTACTATTTTGAAACATGAATAATATTAACATATTAAAACTATTAATTATTAAAATCTACATTATTTGATGAATTTTATAAAATTGAATTCAATGAAGTTGGTGACTTGAATTTAAAATTAGTCATGAGGACACGACGTGATAACATGTTTTAAAAAAGAAAATTACTAAAATTTTATAAAATTTGTATATCAATTTTTAATATATAACTAATTCTGAATATCTATATTGGATAATTTGATATTTTATTAAACTAATTTTGTTGTACATTTAATCTAAAATTTAAATTAACATTATATATACTTATGACAAAAAGGTTGTTTTTAAATAAAATTCAATGTTTTGCACTATTCAAAAAATTACTATTTTTAGAAAAATACCAAAAATTCAAAATAATATAATTTTCATATAAATATATAAATACTTAAATTAAATTTAATAATAATATTTTTTTAAAAAATAGTTCTAATTTACATAATAAAAATTAGACTAAATAGTCTTTTAGAAGAAATAATGTATTTTTCAGAAAATATTTTTTTTTTAATTTAACTGAATATTATTTTATTTATAATAAATAGATGAATATAATTTCAATATTTATTATTACTAATAATATAATACTATTTCATAGATTCATTATAATAATATATTATATTATTTTTCATTTAGACATGGAGTTGCGTGTTCCATCCACCATCGTAGAGAATAAATTTGATGAAATATATTTCATGGTTATATTAAGCTCACTATTGCATTTCAAATATGCTATAAAACAAAATTTTATTCTTATAAAATATTCTATTGTTACATGGATGATATATATTATTATATTTAAAAATAATAATTTTATATTAATGGTATTATGGAAAATATGGAATGATAGAATAATACATGAATTCTTTCAATAATGATATTTTAGAAATAGAAACATTAGTCATGCGTATCTCATAATTTTTATATCCATTTTAAAATAATACATCATTACTCAAAAGAGTAATTATTTTTCTTAAATTTATAATTATAGTTTCATTATGTTAATAGTTTCATGATTTTTGTTATTTATATTTTTAAACAATTACCCTTACCCCAATATCTACCCTACCAAAGTAATTTTAATGAATATGTCAAAATTAATTGAAATAAAAGATGCTGTTTATGAAATTGAATAGAACATGGTAATGATTAAATAAATTAAGTAATAAAATTTAAAATGGTTATTAATAAAGTATATAATTTACATAATGTTACTAAACATGGTGACATGTAACCCATGTGACTAGTGATACTAATGGGATGAGTTTAGCATCTCATATTTACTTCCATGTCACATTTACATGTTCACCTATTATTGTATTTTTTTATATTATATACATCCAATTTAATATTTTATATCATGGTTATAAATATATATGATGGATTTTGGATGTTTAATTTTTGTGTCCACAATTTTATGGGCCTTATGATTTAGATGTTTTTAATGTGGTAAGGGATTATTGAAAATATCCTCATTATCTAGAATTGATAACTTTTAATCTCACAATGATAAAATATTTGATATTTTTATCATAAAATCAACATATCTTATTAACCTATTGTAATCTATGATTTTCTTCATGTAATAAAAAAATTTATTAACTATTTGTTACTTAAAATGACTCAGACATTGATTTTAAGAAAATCTTACATTATATCAATCATCAGCCGAAAATCCATTGTTATAGAAACACATATTTCCATAAAGTACTAAAAATCTTACATTTAGAATTTTAAAATTTATTTATTAAAAAAATATCAATTTTTCCTTTTATAAAATTCCTTGAATGGAGTTTTTATGTCATTTTCAAAATAATGCACTATTTTTATTTTACAAAAATTTGAAATGATTAGTTTTTTTAATATTTTCACAGATATAAGAATTTTCCACTGTCTTGAACAATAAAATTTTTAATGATTGTTTCAAATTATTATTATGGTTATTTGCAATATAATTTTTTTCTAATTGTTTGATAAACATTTTTTATAAAATGTTTATTTCTAAAATATAATGATTAATTTTTCAAAAACTATTTTTAACATAATTCATATGGTACTTTTTACACAATAAAAAAATCAAACATTATTTTTACTTATAATCCACTATCTATTTGTTTTGTGGATGTAATCATTTCAATTTTATATGGACAGTTTATAATCATTTTTAATAGGGATGAACAATTGTTTTTACTATTCACCATTTACTCTTGATGGGTTATGATTATTCTTATTTATTTGACTATGTATTAAAATTTCATATGTTATATTTTAAATAAAAATTTTTATGTTTATTATATTATTCCCCATTAATATGATGATAGAATTAGACATAGTACATGATAGGAATGAACCACTATAGCCCCTTGATGCATCAGTAGGTATCTCGAGACAAACTTGATTGGGTTTTCGATGATTCGATACCCATTTGTTCGATGTCCAATATAAATTCCTTTATCATATTTTTTAGTTGTCTAGTGTTATTGAATCAAATTTTAAGAAATTAGTTATTGATATTCCTCTTGAAAATTGGATTATATATAATAAAAAAATTTATGTTTTGAAGAACATGTGATTATTTATATGGAATTATTTGATCTTCTTTTCATGAATCCTTATTATAGTCAGGTTATTAATTAGATGACATCAGTTCCAGTTATTTAATTTCAAATATTGATCATTCCATATTTATTCATTGAATTTTCTATACACTTACCCTTACTCAGATTCTAATATCAACCAGTTATTATGTTTTGTTTCCCCATAATGGCAGTATGTGTTTTGTGAATGATATCTAGGGTTAAACTATGAGTACTAATTGTGTTATAAAATAAAATACCATATATATGTTATGTTTTAATAAAAATAAAAATTAAATGTATTTATATAATTTTACAAGACTAATAAAAAATTCATTCTATCCCCATGTGAATAATATTATCTTATATCAATCTAATTAAGTATGCACTAGATATAGGATTCATGTGTATGGGTTTTGGATATTGGTATTAGATGATGTTTAGAAGAAACCAAGGTAACAAGATTTATAAAATTACAATGTTTTTAACAATGTCCTTTGATAGAATTTGTGTAGAAATTTATATTAACACACGAATGCTTTGGATAGAAAAACATTATATAGGATTTCCTATATATTCATGTCAATTTGAATACTAGAATTGGACATTGCTATAGAAAAAAAATAGGGGAAATAACTCTTAAAAGGGAACATTGATCGTTACACTATCGTCAACTGGTTCATTAAAAATGTCCATAATACACACTTCTTTTGACACTCCATAGGGTAATGATTATTATAATTCAAATTTTCATTATAGGCCAGTATGAATTAGTTAATAATAAATACATCCACAAAGAAACCATTATCCCAATTTTGATATTTCAGTGTATAAAATTTTCAGTATATATATTTTCAACAGTTTTGGGATTACACATTATGTTTCTAAGTATTATGATGAAAAAAATTGTCTTCCGATGTTTAAAAATGGATCACAGTAGAAGGAATGAGAGCTATATGTATACATCTAACTCTTGTCTGGATTCCCCCATGGGAAATCTAATAAATATGGAATAGGAAATATAGAAAAAACGATTGAATTCAACCACATTTGGGTAGATGGATTTTTTTTTGATTAATAAAATTCTTCTTATAGTCAATCCTATTGATTCACCGTGTGGTGTAATGAGGTTATACCACTTCATTCATATGTATCCTATATTATTAAATGGTAAACAACATTTTATATGAATAATTGATATGTTCTTTAGATAAGGTATTAATAGATATAGAATGTAGTGAAATGTAGAATGTTTTTATGGAACACTATCATATCACATGAGATACTAATCAAATGTGGTGACTAATTCAAAACACTGAGGGTGGTTAAGAAATAGGAAGGCTGGAGTGAAAGGAACTCAGGGTACTCTTTATGGAAAATTATTTTACCCTTATCGAACTACCTAATATAGAACTAAAATTCTTATGACTTTGATATATGGAATATGAAACTATTTAAATGAATCAATACAAATTTGTGCGGTTTGTAATGAATTATGCATACTATATACATCATATATAGAGAAAGATTGACAATTTTTATGATGGCCCAACGATAATACTATAAAGGGAACTTGTCGGAAAAATGATCTCATCATAAAATTATGTAAAATAATGTGATATAGAAATTTATAAAGAATTATTCATCTGTTATTACATCAAAGTGGTGTAATAGAACAAGAATATAATAGATCAAAAATATTATATATGATAGGACGTAATGATGGATTATCTCAAATGTGATAATTGTGGATACAAAAAATACGATACATTCTTGATGTGAATGTGAGTTTTAAACAAGTGTTGTTGGAAATTCCAATTATGATAAAAATTATAAGGTATGTAATGATATTTCCATGGTTCAATGCTATAACTATAATTTAATGGGTCTATATAGATTTTAAATCCCCAAGTTTCAATGGATTATAGTTCAAATAATGATAATTAAATAAGGTTAATATTATGTTATTATTATTGATGATGTCAAATGATTAATTTACATGTTTTATTATTATGATACAAGTGTAATTTATAAATTTTATTATTATTATAATAATGATTAGTTTTATATGGATTGAAAGGTAGATATATTTACTGATGTATTTCATAGAACATATTAATGGTACCAATAACCAGGAATTTTTGTTTTAGTGAAATTTTGAGCCTCTTGGAAATAATATAGTTTAGGGAGGATAACAAATATTATGTTATTTATGTGTATAGAATAATGAGATTTGTTTTCGAATAGTGTTTATGACTATGAAATTTTTTAGAAGTTTGATGGATATTGTTATATTTTTTGGAGTTTAATGCATGTTTTGATTTATGGAATATATTAAAAAAACATGATATTTTATATATGATAGTATGGTTGTTTTCATTAAATTTTTATGGTGATCACGGATTTCAAAAATTTGAAATGTGACATTAAGATCCTAATTATATTATATGGTAACAATAATGTTTATTTAGTGTCCTCTATTTCATTTAAGTAAGATTTTATACATACATATTATTGAAATTTCTCTTATTATCAATATATGAAATACATTACAATTATCATTTTCTATAAAAAAGATAATTTGTTCTAAACATTTTAGTATTTGGGAAATTTTTTAAAAAGAATAACTGAATTTTCATTCTAATAATAATTTTAATGTATATCATGTATAAAAATTAATTGTGGATATAAATTTTCCTGACAGAAAAATGAAGTGGGACTTCATCGAAGCACAACCGAAGGATTAAATTATTCTTATAAAACATAACTTTACCATTTATTTAATTATAATTATAATTTTATATAGTAAATAAATACATCTTCTCTATGAAAATTATCTTGAAACAAAATTGATATCATAATAACATGATTCTTGATGAAACAGTGATCCTTTCACCAATTACAGAATTCCAATTTTTCAATATTTTACCTTCTCTAGTCACCCACATTATTCTAATAAATGATCTTAAATAGTCTCTATAATTATTTATTCATTAATTAAATGTCCATATTTTTACTTTCCCTCAATGTTATCATAAATGGAAACCTAGTTTTGTAATTATTCCTGATGACTATGGAACATGCATTTATCTCTTATCAAGAGGATCTATTAATAACCCTTCTCACAATGTAATATTTCAAAGAGATTATTTTGAAATGTCAAATCCTTGATTACCAAGATGAAAAATAAATATAATGCTCTAATTTATATAAGGGGGTGGGGGATGAACCACCATGATATTTTTAAAATAGAAACATCATGTTCAACTAAAAGTGTGATAAATAACACTAATAATAGAGGAGTCTGTATGGACTATGTACATTACAAAAAACATCATTATAAATAAAGTAAATATCTTCTATAGCATGGGATAGACATAACAACTGGTTTGAATATAATATTATACTCTATTTTTGTATTATTATTTTAGCATGACTAATATTACATAGTGGTTATGTAGGTGGGTATGAATAGTACCAACTAAAATAAAATAATATTATGGTGTACACAATTCAAAAATATGTTCCATGGTCATATTCTTATTAAAAATAAAATATTTTAAATTTAAATTTAAATGAAATATATTATGAAAAAACTATATGATTCTAAAAGGATATTTATTCAAGATTTACTGACAGAATTTATAATTATTATTACAATTATAGAAAAATATTTCATTAAATAAATATAATTTTTGAAATGGTATTTTTAAAATTATTATATTGGGATTTTGTTGTTATTATTATGAAATGTTTTAATTTTTTAGGAATAGGTAATAATACATGTTTTTAAATAAAACTGCCATTTTAATTACTAAAAAGTATTAATTATTTTTATAATTATTTTTAAGGTAAAATATGTTCTATTAAATTTTAATAAATCCAAATTCAGTCATTAGAATCATTTTAATTCTATATTTTTATATAATAACATTGTATTATTTTCTTCATTTTCATATTGAAATCCATTAATCTCATCGCGTAAGTAAGATTAATTTTAAATTTACATTTTCAACTAATGTGGATAGAATTAAGAAAATGTATTAAATATTTGAAATCATTATAAATAATTTTATTTAATATTTTAATTATTCTTTTTGATCAAAATGATTAGTATAAATAATTACAATTATTTACAGCATTTGTGGTAAAAAACAATTTACCAGGGGTTAAACTAAGAATAATATGGATCTAAATGACCCAAAACAATTCAATCATTCATTGTATAGAAATATTAACATTGTATCAAGTATTATTTTTTGGAATAAAAAATTATGTTCACTATTTTCATAAGAATGTTCATGGGTAAAACTATTCATTTTAAAAGAGTACATCAGTACCACTCAACTCCCTTAGAAAATGATATCCCCTTGACATATATTTTCTCAAACAATAATTTTTTCTGTTAAAAATATAAAATGCCAAATGGTGTTAAATCTTCCATAACATAATCCATTTATCCATCATGTTTTTATAAATCATTTTTAGTAATAATTAATGTTTAATCTTAATTAGGCTGTCTGAAATGATGAAAAATTAGTATCTATGCATTTTTTAAATTTTTCATCCAATCCCTTTAAACAATAATAATTTTTTATTATAAAACATTAACATGGACACAAATTTAATGACCTTTAATTAAATTTTGGTAATGAAAAATATCCATATTTACTTATCTGAAATGGTAAATGGTAATGTTTTTCATTTTTATTATGCTCTTCCACTTCACGAACCTATATGAGTGGTTTTCCATGAATACCTATCATAGTTGTGTATGTTTGATGTAAATAATATATATATATATATTATTTATAACATAATTATACCTATTTCATAAATATATCAGATAAACCTTTTTAATTTAAATTTTATAGGGGATATGATACCATTCATTGTGTGTACAATTGACTACCAACTCATGAAACAATATTATTATTTCAGAAATAACTCTCCACATTGAAGGTAATATGGATACATTAAATGAATATATGAAATATATATGTCATAATTATTATATTAGTTACATATTTATCATTATTAGTATAAAAAATATTATTTTATTTCATACAATATCACTCACTGGAGGGTGTTAACATCATGTTTCTATGTGTGGACTATAACCTTCACAAGGCGATGTGACACTATTTTCAGCATCACAACACATAGAAGATATATATAATTATATATGTGAAAAATGGTATAAATGATATTATGATTATTCTGGAAATATTAAATATTACATAACTATTTTATATAATGATCCTTGAAAAATGGAAATGTCAGTCAATAATCTGTATGAAATACTATTGATAATATTGTATCATGATTCATTTATCTAATCCATATTTGATGGTAGTTAAAATAATGTGTACATTATATATATATATATAAGATAATTATGTCCCGAATATTATTCTATACTTGTTGAAATAATTACCTCTAAGACTATCAATCCCCCCTCCCCACAAAGTGTACCCTCCTAGGCCTCCAATGTGAGAAGGGAGCTAGTGACCCCCCTGAGCCATGAACCTAGTAGGCTCAGGGTTGTCGACTACCCCTGAGGGTATAGTAAACACACAAATGTGAGGTATTTCCCTATAAGAGAATACATAGGGAAGTGAGATATAATACATAAAACAACCAAATCCTAGTTATACTGCAATATAATATGAAATCATAGGTACAAATATGTAATGTTAAGAAAAAATACTACAACTCAAAGTGAAACTGAAAGTACCAATGGAAAGTAAAACTAGATGTGACCATGTTTCCTAAACATCTATTCAACCCCAATTTTGTAGTAACTAGCCTAATATCCAACCTACTACAAGCATCCTGAAATTTTTTTATATTTACATGGAGTTACTGTAATTATAAAATGAGTAGGATACAACCATGGGTCTCCCTTTCAAATGTAAATAATGAATGCTAAATCATAGTGAAGAACATTTGAATCTAACTCATCAACAAAAAAGTTATTTTTTGTTCCCATCATATCCATGGATACTCCCACCTTGTATCACATAAAAGAGTATATAATATAAAAATGAATATATAGGGGACTCCTCTACCACTTCCCCCAACTCATTTTCTACTTTTACCCGATATCCAATGACTGAATTATCTCCCTCCAAAAAGGATTTCCCACAAACCACTTGGCACGAACCATAATATTATCCTTGTGCAACATGACCACCACATCCATGTACAAAATTATATTGGTAGTTTCCAGGATCATCCACATCCCGTATATCATGTAACATACGTCATCTGTTACACCTCAATCCATTACCTCCAACACACCATGTAAAAGATCCTCGAACTATCATAACCTATGCACATAACACCTATAGTAGTCCATTGGAAACTATATCCGGAATATATATCTTCCTGTAGACAAAATCCATTACATCCGTCTAAAAACATTTATCGGGATTAACTAGCAGATGATCTTAGCATCACAAGTAACTAAAAAGATAATAGTGTGGGGATAATGGTGGTATTCAGTTGTCCATCCTCCCACCACAATGTTGGGGAAAACACTCCTAGGGCTCAGCATCCCAAGGGTGTCAGTTTCCCTAATTGAATGGGTGGAGTAGGGTATCGAAAAAAGTACATAATATACTCTAGATAACAACCACACTAAAAATAATTACTTAGTACTAGACTAAACTATACCTAACATCTCTCAAATTCCTAGAATTTACTAATAAAACTAGATATCCTATAAGCACAAAACAAGTTAAATAACTACATTATATTTCATTTTCCCTTTTCAACAGTTTCACCTTATGTTAATTAATTATTTAAACATTAATTAATGACTCTCAATTGAAGATTATATTTGATTAGCATCACACCCAATGTCCAATTTCCTTCAAATTGTTACCTCTGCACTACATCCCAACAAGATCGAACCCCAATAGTTAACATATTTTATTTAATAATTTATTAACCAAATAATCACTTTCCCATATTCCGATGAATTCTAGAAAATGTTTGAAGCTACCAAGAATAATGTTCTCAACATGAAGAGTAAGTAAATTACCTGTAGATTTTTTTTCACCTACATAAAGATAATAGATCAATCAATCCTCGAGAAGAAAAATATTGAAAAAGGTCGAATAAATCGCACGCCTTCTCCACTTTCTTGAAGGAGTTTTGTAAGACTATCTGCCTTGAAATGTGGAGGATATAAAGCATATAAACAACCAAAAAATAATCAGAGGGAATAAAAGAATTTATATATATCCCTTTTCAATATCTTCAATTTTCATCTCCATCACCCACATGCATAAACTGATTTGTCTCTCCACACTAGGAGTTAACTGTTAACACAACCACTAGGTCTCCCTACACCCACACATCACAATAGCCATATATGATCACATCTGATCACAAATAGCAGGAAAACAAAAATCATATCAAATGGACTCTTGAACTTTAAACAATGTATACATCCTTCATATATAATGATCTCTCATGGATCCAAGGCACAATTCAATTGGCCTTTCAAGAAAGAGGGAGACTCAGAACCCTACAATGCATTATATTTTATCAAATAGCCTTTTATATAATCCACCTTGATTTAATAGATTTATTATTCATAGTTTCCAAACATGGGATACCTAAATATCAATCTATCACAAATTATCTAAACAGTTAATTTATATACCATTAAATTATTATCAATAAGAATCATCATGCCTCTGGCTAATAAAATACTTCAATTAAACAAAATTTCTGAAACAACAACCATATTAATTTACATTCCACTTTATTGTATATAAATGGTTTTGGTGCCACTATTTTGGTGCTACCATTTCTGTGTGACCGTTTATATTCTACCATTTTTGTTCCGACATTTATGAGCTAAAATTTATATTCCTCTATATCTTTGCATCCATTTATGTGTCACCGTTTCATTACATAGTTTCATGAAATAGTTTGGAAATTTCGATAAAAAATTGACATCGTATCGTGAGATAGTTTCATGAAATAGTTTCGATGTTTGGAAATTTATGTGAAATCGTTTCTTCACACAGTTTAATGAAATACTATGGTAATTAGGAAAATTAAGTGACAATGTTTCATGACAAAGTTTCATGAAACCATTTTGAAATATGGAAAAGGAAGTGACACCATTTCGCGACATAGTTTGGAAATTTTGAAATGGATGTGACACTATTTCAAGACCCAGTTTCATGGAATAGTTATAATATTTGGAAATGGAAGTGACACTATTCTATTCCAATGTTTCAGTAAATATTTATAAATTTGGAAAAGGAAGTTAAAAAATTTCTTGACATAATTTCTTGAAATAGTATGGAAATTTGGAAAAGGATTTTATATAGATTCATGAAATAATTTTATGGAAAAATATTGAAATTCCGAAAAGTGTTTGAGATAGGTCACGCTAACCATCTAGAATAAATCAAACACAAAATATTTGGAATGGAAGGGACCAGAGAGGTCTGGACCTTTAAATAATATACCTTTTAAAACATTCTTGTACACAAGAATCCAAAACCATCAAGGATAGAAAATAAAAAAGGGGTCCGAACAACAACCCATAGAGATACATATAACGGTTCTCAATTCCAAAAAATCTCAACTACTTCAAAAAGATAACTTAAGATTACATGATGACCAAAAATATCTCCTAAACACTATATCGGAATAGATAACTATCAAAAGGGAGAAATCCTGCAGAAACAAGAAAATGAAATCTCACAAAAAGAGTTCTAAAACCACTATATTAATATCATTAAAAAAACAATAAACAATAGGGACTATTGAGATCGTATCTATGACTCAGATTCCCATATAATCTGATTCACACAAACATGTCACCATAAGACACAGACCATGAGGTTAACACACCCAAGAAATAGGTTTTCTTTGTTGTCATGTATCTCTACATGGTACTCCTTGAAGTTTTCATCACTGTGAATGTCGATCTCTACCCCATAAATGACATGAGGGTCGTCATGAAGGAAAAGAACAAGTTGATACACATGAAGAACATCATCTATCAAGTTCATCTACAATGTATGTGCTACCCGATACGCCACAACTCCAAAAGGATCAAACACCTTGAAACGCCTAACCAACCGGGGAGAAATATTACATCCATGACCAAACCATCGCTCCCCATAATGCAATGTAACCTTTAGAAACATGTCATCCTTAACATAAAACATCAAAGGTATCCACCTATGATCGCCATATAATTTTTGACGACCTTGTGATTCGTTCATCCTCCCACAAATTAGGTGAACCATCATTATATAATTCTATACTAGTTACCATCATATAATTACTTACTCTCTGACCATAGTCTAACACAATGGAGGATGAAAATGTCGTAGATAAAGAGATTCAAACAGCACCATATCGATGGTGGAGTTGAAAATATTTTTTAGGTGAACTTCACCAAGGGAATGTTTCTTATCCTTGAACCTTTAAAATCATGGAAAAAAGAGTGAATCATTCCTTCAAGATTCTTGATGGTCATCTCTGTTTGACCGTTTGTCTATGAATTAAAATAAGTTATATTGAAAATATGAGAACATTTGTCAGGATAGAGACCTATCTACACCCTAGAGGTAAAATGTGGATCGCGATACAAAATGATCATCCTTGGGACACCATAACGTATCTACACCTCTTCCAAATACTACTTTGAAAAAACATCCACTGAGCTCGATTACATGATTACTATGAACTGGGATGATTTTGTCTAATGATCTGCTACCACCGATAGAGCATCATAGCCTCTCTGAGCATAAGTTAAACAGGTAACATGTTTCATTGAGATGTCCTCCAACATCCATTGAAGAACATCTAAAAGATACAGTAATCCACCTAGTGCACGGTGCTCAGTCCTCATCCTCTCAATGACCTAACACCGAGACACAAACTCTACAACTGCACGCTTCATCACAGGACACAAAAACTGACTCGTCAAGGCTGCGTTAATATTTGTCACACCAGGATGTACTACTAAATTATATAAAATATACCCTCTAATAACTATCTCATGAATCACCAATGAAATTAGAATCTTATCCTAATATAACAACTACTGTATTTTATCTTTAGACTAGCCATCAGGGGCATTTCCACAAACAACACAGTCAATCTAGACCTCCCCCTCAAGATACCCCAACCTAGGCTCTTCTACCCACTACACTAGAGATGATTTCACTATAATATGGAAAAGACATCTTCTGGACTTGACTTCTCCCGTGTCCAGATGCAATAATGAAATTTAATCAACTACCCTCTTTAAATCATTGGACTCGTGCTGTGTATCAATCCAAGACATTCCTCTTAAAAACATCAACTAGAAAATTTCCCTTTATAGGTGTATATGATATTTCATGTCATATTATTTTAATATCTCCATCCACAAGAAGATGTCACATGTTTATGTCATGATCGGAGAAAACATACCTCATGCTCTTTTGATTGGTGAAAACCCACAATGTGATAACAAATGAGATATTCTCTCCACAACCTCAGAGAAATCACCCATACATCCAAATAAAGATCATTAGTGGAAGTGTTATGTTGATGGAGACCCAAATGCAAAGATCCACATGAAAAAATGATATATTCTCATTAGAACACGTCCAAACCCTGGATGTGAAGCATCATAGAAAAAATAAAATTGATGTCCCTCTGCTGGAAGACAACGAACTGGAGCACTTTCCAATTTATCCTTCAGATACATGAATGATTTCTGACACTGATCAGTCCACATGAATGCAAGATAAATCAAGGTGAGAATAGTCAGTGGAGTCTCAACCTGAGAAAAATCAACTACAAACCTCTTCCAATAGCCTACGAGACCAAGGAAACACCACACATCCACCACTTTCTTGGGTGCTTCCCGAGACACAACTAATTATATCATTGAGGGATCTACAGTAGCTCAATGATTGGATACAACATGCCCCAATAAATGGAGTTCTCTATCCAAAAACTCACACATATAAAACTTCCTAAATTTTTTATGTTGATGAATAACTCAAAAAATGGCATGCAGATAATCTGCATGCTCCTTGTCAAATGTGGAGTACACAAGGATTTCGTCGATGAAAACCACCAAAAATGTATCAAGGAACTCATGGAACATAGATTTAATCAATTTCATGAATATATATAGAGAATTCATCATAGATAATGGAATTAAAACAAACTCATAATTCCCATGTTGAGAGAGGAATGTAGTATTGTGGAAATCCTCATCCTTCACACGCATATAATGATATCATGATCACATGTTGATCAATGATAACCAACTTTCAACAATTAGTTAATAGAAAATATCATCTAATTGTGTAAGAGGATAGTTATTCATCATTATCACATTGTTTATGAGATGATTATCAATACACAACTGGAAACTATCATCATCGTTCTTCGCCAACAAAACAGGTGCACCCCATTATGACAAAGTCATCCAAACAAAACCGCACTGTAATAGACTATAGAAATGTATACACATATCCTATTATTCATAAGGGGATATCCTTTATGGATACATTGAGATAGGATATGATACTGGAAATATCTTGATCACAAACCAAATCTCTCGTCGATGGGGTAATGCTACAACAACTTATGAAAATACATCACAGTTATCATCTACAACCCTTGGAAATGAAAACTGTTGAATCTCCGAAGAATAGGGTATCATCTAATACATTAAGGATGAAATGTAAAAAACAATAATATGAACTATCTGAGGGTCTTGCTCACCAAAAAACATCAGGATATTTCCATCTTCATCATCGAAGAATTACACCTACCCCATAAAACAATCCACAATACCCTACATAGAATATAACCAATACAAGAAGAGGATGAAATCAAATGGTTGTGTATATAATAATTGGAAATCTCCCCAAGATCCATGATTCCCAAACAATTGCTCACAATCTCTTTATACTTAAAACAGGTCATCTCAACCACAAACTAGTGTAGTAAATAGATAGAGAAATGGAAGCCTCAATATCACACGTCCCAATGAATGGAATAGGAAGGTGATATGAAGGAGTGTGTCACTATGGAATCAAACGAGCCATAATCCAACTAGAAAACAAGAAACGAGTACTGTGAATGATGTATGTCTAGTATATTTCTTGCAATGATAAAGCATGAAGCATTCCATGACCTGCCCTATGACCTCTCTAACATAGATGATGACCACCACCACAATAGAACTATACACTATAAGGACTAGGAGTGTCTTGGTTCATCCTCTTCCTACAACATCTTCTCTATACTGATTTAAATTTGTTGAAATCTACTGCAAGCACCTCGACTAGAACTGCCTCAACAGAGGAAGGTGATGCAGATCACTGAACATATGATGAATTCCATGAATGTAAAGAACTATCACTATGAATGACCTCGTCCTACATAAGAAAATAATGTTTCATATCCCTTGGAATTGGCTCAAGAGCTTGTGTCCCTGGAGAAATGAGATGCAGAGGGATTGGACCTAACATATACAAACTGGGTACACATATTTCCTTAAAACCAGAAACCTCATACTATAGATCTACTTGGTGAGGAATCATGAAGACTCCACACTCATGACGATCTAGTTATGGATAACATCCTCTCGATAGCCTCCTCCCTCTCCATCACCTCATGATATGTCATTAACATAATATGGCGTGACATGGCGCTTGATCTATCCACACAAATCCTTCATGAAATTTCTCCCCATGGCCTCATAATCTGGAAATAGGTCTGATGTATATGGTAAAAGTTGATGAATCTTATTTCAATCACGTGAACACTACAACTCCCAATAGATGGGTAAGCATATTCTGGTGGCAAGATTCTATCATGGTTGAAGAAAGAATATCAACTCTATACATGTCTATGAACACCTCCCATGAGATCTTCAACTCCTTTTGATCCCTGAGGAATAAGAACCAACATTACCTCAATGCCCCATGTAACATATTCACAACCAAAGACACATAGTTCTCCCTCTGATCATGGATCGAACTGAAGACTATCACAACCTTCTCCAACTATTCTTATATGAATGCATCTAAAAGAGATCCCTCATACTTCTCCAGACTCTGGAGTTGAAACATTCAGAGTGTCCTCCTCCATGTGTCCTCATCACCAACCTCTAAAATGTCGCGATCTCCCAGCACAACATATGATACATCTTCTGTGCGAACATATTGAGCAAGTCAACATGAATACATTACGGCTAAATTAAAATTAGTGAGTCCTGCTAAACCATGAATATAGAAGACTCAATAGCAATTAATTAATTTTTTTCTTTTATTCATTTTTTTCGATCCTATCCCAAAGTCTACCCATTCAAACTTAGGTACAACAAATAATGAAGTATGATCCTTGCATATGTCTCTACCCTATAACTATTATAATCTCATTTAGTTTCCATTATAAACATAAATTTTTCTACATCAGATCATAGAGGTCTCTAAATGTATATTCCTTAATTGATCTCCAGTATTTACATCACATAGTAATTTCAACGGACACAGTTTCCCTACCAACCCGTGGAAATTCACTTGTTCTTATCTCTGAACTCCATCGTATCCCTCATACTCCATTATATACCACTCTTTCAAAACCCCTTCCCTATAATGTGTACCCCTCCTAGGTCGACATTGTGAGAAAAGAGATAGTGACCCCCTAATCCTACTTCATGTAGGCCCAGATTAGCGAATATCATCGAGTGTATGGTAAACACACAAATGGAAGGAGTTACCATCATTGAGAACAAATATGAGATAAATAGATAAGAAAAACATGAACATACATGATGTTAGAATAAAATATAAATGTAATCCCAAGTAAACATATGTAATGTCATGTAAAACAACTACAATTGAATGGAAAAAACCTTAATTACAAAAGGAAAGTAAACACAACAGTGACTAAATAGCCCGAACTTCTCCTGCAACACCAAGCTAGTAGAAACCATCCTTAACTACATCATCCTCAAAGTGATAGGAAAAAAGGTTATATAAACATATGGTGAGTATAGCAGTACATTTAATATGATCCTCCCCATATCATATCATGCAAATGTAAATAAATAATCGTAAAGCATACTAATAAATTAGCGAAACTAACTCATCAACTAAATATGTATATGATGTTCCCATACTCAACATGGATACTCTCAGCATGTATCACATGAAAAGATTATAATATAATATGGAATATTAAGGACACCCTGCTACCACTTCCCCAATGGTTTTCCACTATTCCCCAACATCGCTTGTTCTAAGATTCACTCTCATTAAATGCATGCCTATAGACACCTAGGTAAAGTACCACAACATGATCCACGTGCAAAAATTCCAAAAACCCCATTTAACCAATTTAACTATGTAGTTCTGGAGAGTCATCAAAGCCCACATAACATGTATCAAATGTCATGAATTATACCTTAATCCATTACAACACATACACTAAGGAAGGATCATCAATCCATCAGAGCCTATCTATGTTACCCTAAAACAGTCCATAGGAAAATATATCCATGAATATGTGTGTGTGAATAAACAAAAGACATTACATCCCTCAATAATCATATATTGCAAAAAACATACCAGTGTGCCTACCATCACAGAAAACTACGGAGAGATGAGGGAAGGGACAATGTGGGTAGTCATCTATCCATCCTCCCAACAGAATGTTGGAGAAAATACCCTCTATGGTTCATAATCCCTAGGGTGTCAGTTTCCCTAACACATGGGGTGTATTGTAGTATACAAGCAAAAAAACGTATAGAATATACTATACCTCACAACCTATCTATAGGCATAGCATGGTCTTAGAGTCAACTACTTAAAAATTCTCTCGGACACCCAGTTGCCACTGATAAGACTAAATATCATATAAACACACAACCATTTAAATAGCCACATTAGATTACATTATCCATTTTATTAGTTGAAATTTACATTAATTATTATTGTAAAAAATAATTATCCATGTCAATTCCACATTATATTTCATTATCTTCACACCCATAGTACATTGTACATTAAATTGATATTGTAGCATTGTGTCCCAGCAAGCTCCAACCCCATGGGTTAACATCATGTATTAAATTATTTATTAATAATATATCACATTCCCATATTCCTAGTCATTATAGAAAAAGTTCTAATATACAATTCATACAACACTAAAAAAAGTGAGTAGGATAACAACCCATAGATTATTTTCCATCTATAGAAAATGATAATACTCATTCATCATTGAGAAACTAAACATGTAAAACACTTGGAATACACCACAATATTCTCCCCTTCTGGAATGATGGTAGAAATACTAGATTCCTAGATTAGAGGGGAATGCAAGGAATATTAACATACAACATTTTTTTGAAAGAGTATATTCATTCATATACATCATATTTAATCATATTTGGTGTCATCACCGACACCAACATGCATGAAATGATTAATCTAACCACTCTAGGCATCATATTCTACCAAAATCACTGGGCTTCTCTACCCCCACACATCAATACAACCATCTGTGAGGACATATCAACACGAATAGCAGAAAAATGAATCATATCAACTATGCTCTTGGAACATAAAAATGACACCAAACCTTCAATTTAATGATCACTTGTGGATCCAATGAAAAAGGAACTATGCATTACAAGAATTAGGGTTACTCAGAACCCTATATGGAAATATCTTTACCAAATAGTTAGATCCTTAATCCATATGGATTTAAACTATTTATTATTCATAGGATACAACTACAAGAAACCTAAATAAAAACCTATAAAATTTAACTAAATAATTAACTAACATTGTTTTAATTCATTATCAACAAGAATCAATATTCATATATCTCATCAATTAGATTAATTAAACATTCTTACTACAACGAAAACAAGACTCATTTACATGCAATGTTATCATTGAAAAATGATTACAATTAATCCAACATTATGATCATTTCATTTTTCCATCATGAACAACATGCATAACGAGAAATCGTAGATATCACCCTTTCTAGAAAAAAATGAAGAAATAACATATGATCAATAACTATTTATATCTCGAGATAAAATATTTATTATATAAATTTCATTATTTCCAATTGGGATAAAACATGAAAATATAACGTTTCACATAATATAAAAGAAAATCTAGTAATCCCCTACTTCAAAAGGTTTCCAACGTTCTTTTCACGAGAACAATTAAACAAAATGGATCAAAATCACCTTTTATGGGGGAATTCATCCACACAAGGACATAAAGGCACCACCACACCAATCCATCACCCCTAAAAACTCCATTAGGAACATGAAAATCACATGAAATAATAGGGAAAGGAGAATCATAATGAGAAGAACCTAGAAGAACGATAGTTGATTATACATTATATCAAAGACTGATTGATTCTTCTTGGTTGAAACAAAATATGGTGTGCTCAATTAGTAAGAATAAATTCAAGGGGAACCAATCCAAGAAGGAATGCTTGATCACACGACTCATATGGGAAGGAATGAATGGTTTGAGCATCTCCCACTAGGAAACAATATGGAAGAACAAAGGAGGATGATATCTCAACAATTTAAAAGATTTAATAGAGTTATGGTTTAAGATACACTATATTTTTCATTAATATAGAATCAAATAATGATCATGTGTTTTTACTCAATAATGTCTTCCTGCGTATTAAGAAAAATCGTTATAGGACTTAAAGTATTTGAATAATCCTTAAATAAATTAAAACAAGGCTTTTGATGCATTTTATGTCGAAAGAATCATCAAATGGGAGAAATTTATGGTAATCTAGAAATTAGTGAAATTTGATAAAACAAATAAAAAATTTCTTGAAACACTGTTCATGGTAAATTTTTAGTGCAACCATTATTGTGATACCATTTTTATGATACCATTTCAGTAATTCTGTTTCTGTACTACTGTTTATTTTCCACTGTTTCTATGCTTCTGGTTTTGTGCCCCCATTTCTGTGTGACCATTTATGTACCACCATTTTTGTGGCACTGTTTCTGGGCAATCATTTCTTTGCCACCATTTATAGTACAACTATTTTGTGCCACTGTTTCTAGGAAACCTTTTGTGTGCTACTGTTTCTGTACTACCATTTCATTTCTATCGTTTTGTGACATAGTTTCATTAAAGAGTAAAAATATTTGGAAAAGTAAGTGACATTGATTCATGGAAATGTTTCATGGAAGAGCTTAGAAATTTTTTAATGGGAGTGACATAGTTTCATGAGATAGTTCCATGAAATAGTTTGGAAATTTTTAAAACAAGGTGAAATAATTTCATGAAACAGTTTGGAAATTTGGAAAAATATGTGACCTGGTTTTTTGAAAAATATTCATTAAAATGTTTTGGAATTTGGAAAAGGAATGGACACCACTTCCTGATACAATTTCAGGAAGCATTTTTCGAAAAGGTCAAAATGAAGTGAATCCTTTTAGTGACATAGTTTCATGAAACAATTTGGATGTTTTCAAAAAAAAGTGACACTGTTTCATGAAAAAGTTTCATGAAATAGTATTGAAATTGGGAAAAGTAACTGACACCATTTCGTGACCTAGTTTCATGAAACTATTTGGATATTTGGAACATGAAGTGACACTATTGCATTACATAGATTCATGAAATGGTTTTGATATTTGGAATATTGGTTGGGATAAGTCTACTTGACCTCCCAAGATTCCTATGGCACCAAATTTCATCATTTTACGGGACCAGACAAGTATTAACCTTTATATAGGACAATATTCATCATATAGAATACTTTATATGACACATATATCAAATATCATCGAAACACACAACAGAAACATAATTCGTTAATTAATTGTATATATCATGGTAATAATTGAAATGAGTGGAACATTAAATATGAAAAATATATTTACACATTTAAATAATTATATAAATTGTTTGATTAAAAAAGATAAATAATGTACATGAGGATAAATAATTGACGTAATGGATTCACATCTCACATTTACATTCGAATGTCAAATTCCATATTTACCATTTATTTAATATTTTTGGTGTAGAAAACCCCTATTGATATTTTATATCATAAATATATTTATTTTAATTGTACTCCATGTTTCATTTTTGGTAATTTATTTTATCGGGATTATGATTCAGAAGTTACAAAAATTGGAAGGGATTATTTTACAATCTCATTATTATCAGAATTGTTCAAGTTTATATCCCAAATTGGTGGAATTATTTTATATCCTTCTCTTAAAATAAATATATTTTATAAAAATATGGTTATTTAGGACATCATTCATGTAATAGTATCGATTTTAAAAAATTTCGTACATAAATTGATTAAGAAAATATTTTAATGTATATATGATATTTTTATCTACTTGTTCATAAATGATTTCCAATTAATACAAATTATTTATTTATGAAATTAGATATTTTTACATATTACACACTATCTTTAAACAGTAATTCTATTTAATTTCAAAAAAAAATCCATTTTTTATATTACAAAAAAAAGATAGAGGAATGTTTATTAGAATATGTCTATTAGGAATGTAATATTCCCCCATCATGAAAAAATCATTTTTACAATGATAATTTTAAATTTTTTAATGTGATATGTTATATTTAATGTATTTAAAAAAATATACTTTTTTTGTTTTAAAAGGTCATTTAAAAACATTTTTATTTTTCCAAATAATTTTAGGATCATTTCATGGTATTTCTATTCATCAATGTAATCAACCATTAATTTTAACTTTGTTCCACTGAGGATATTATGTATTTATTCCTTATTTATGATTTCTCATGATGTATTGTGATTATATTAAATGGAGACGTTCAATTTTTATTATTTCCATCAGTATACATTGGATGGTTTATGATTAGGTATCTTAATTAGCTTATGTATTAATATTTCAATTTTTGTCATTTCAATAAGAATGTCCATTTGGATTATGTTTCACCCCATTCAAATGAGGAATAAATTTGAGATCATAAGTGATGGTCATGGAATATTGTATCATGTTGATGAATTGGATTGTTCCATGAGACATACTAGATTAGGGTTTTTTTGTGTCCCTAAAAATTTATGAAGATGTATTTTGAAATAACCTCAATAACATATTGATGGATTTTGAAATTATGCATTCTGTAATTATGAATTCATTAATTAATATCACATTTTTTATTATAATAGTTAGAATATCTATTTGTAATTTTTCATGAAAATTCAAATATTAATCTCGAATGGTTTGATGATATTGTGTTAATGTTTTTTATTATAATGTTTTTATTAGAAACCATGTGTTTCAGTTATTTACCATGAAATATTGATTATTATTTAATTATTCATAGCTTCTGTTGTATTTTTAACAATACATAGTATCTAATCTCACTCATTTCTTTTTTTTTTTGTTCCCAAGGATACTTGGATGTGTTTTGTGATTGGAATGCATGGATTATTTATAATAAATAATGGCATTCTCAAAGAAAATACAATATAAATTTTATGTCTTTAAATTAAATAATAATTGCAGGTATGTATCCATTTTACCATGTCTACCAAAAAAATTCATTACATCATGATGAAATTCCATTTATTTTATCCCAATGTAATAATATAGTCAACTTCTGCGGTCATTGGGGTAAGGGTCTATATAATCCTAAATAATTTTGGCATATAGATTCTCAATTTTTAAATTATTGAAGGTTCATTAATTTAAACATATTGGAACATTTATATTCTTGATAAAATATTATATAAATTTGTTTTCATTTTTTATAAAAATATATTTTTAAAATAAAAGTGATCTTATTATTATTTTGTATCAATTAATAAATTAACTAACTATTGATATATTTTTTAATAAAGAACATGTTGTTGAATTTATTTACAAAAAATAAATTTAATTCTATGAATTCACAGAACATAAAATTACTAATTTGTTTAAAATTTCAGAATTACCATATACAAGGTCAATCATAATATTACATCAGTAGAATTTTTTAATCCTAACATTGAAAATTTTTATATTACATAACATCAATGTTCATATTTCATATTCAGATTCCTTTTATATTAAACTATATTTATGCGGGACTAAATATTAATATAATATAAATATTTACTACATTTAATAAGTTTTAAAAAGGATAAATATGATAGGAATACCATTAATTTATATTTTAAAATAAAAATAAAAATAATATGATTAATAATTTATATATATACATATATATGTTTTGTATTTATATAACATTATTTATATTTTTAATAAGGAAAATTTTAGTGCATTAGGAAAAAATACACAATTCTATCAAAGTATATGTTTAATATATCATTTTCATAAATTATTTTTACCACATTTTGATAAAATTAAAAATTCAAAAACTAACCAGTTTCTTTTTCCAATAAATATAAATTAAAAACATTTTTTTAATAATATATTTTTTATTATAATATGATTACATTATTATTACTATGTGACAAACATATGTGTATCTACATTGAAATATTATATTTAATTTCATTCCAAATTTTTATAAATTCCCTTATGTTACTAATAACTACATAATGCAAATATATTAATTAAATTCATGGAAAAACAATGTGTCATCCTGTACAGACCTTTAGTTATTTAGCATCCCTCTTTTTATTTTCCCTTTTCATTTATATTTATAGGGTGTGGCCACCCTGGCCCTAGAAGTAAGTAGTTGGTGTCTACATTATTACAATACTATAGATTCAATGAGTTGAATATAGATGGAGTGATCAATTTATTAGTTTTTTAGAAATACATAAATACCATTTATTCATTATAAATTGGATAAAATATAAAACCTAATACATTAAAATTTAAAATAGGTTACATCCTTGAATACTCATTCAATGATTTTTTCTACATATCATATGAAAAAAAATAAGGCATAGATTAAATTCTCATTAAGGGATATGTATAATTAACATATTATTGAATCATTAAATATTATTAACTATGTAAGGGAAAATAACTAAAAATTCCTTCCATTTAAATAACATTAATAAATTAATAGATAATTCATAATTAGTATATAAAGGTAAATAATTAAAACTCATTACATATAATTAATAAAAAGATAATTAAATATGTCCGGATATAATATCAATGTTAAAATATCCAGGACAATAATAACTTAATTATTAATAATGTAAACTAATTAGTATCGGATGACATGATTTTGGGAATCATGAATACTCTACTATCATGACCATTAACATAACAATTCAAAATATAGGTAGAAACATGTATAATTTCACAAGCTTAAATGGTCTCATTATACCCACTGATTCATCACCAGGAAATATTAGTCATAGACCCACTCATCACTATATATCCAAATAATTTTTCATGTATTCAATAGTAAATTTAATTCATAAATCAATATAACTATGCATCTAATATTTATAGTGAATAAATGATATAGAGTTATCAATATTTCCCAAGTTAATCAAAAAACATTCAATGCAAACACTACATAAAAAAATGGAATTTGGTTTTGGAAATAATTAAATCTTTCATTAAATTATATAAATATTTATAAGAATTGTAATTTCAAATAAAAATTGAAAATTGTTTAGGATTTTCTAAAATGAAATATATCAACCAAAAATAAAATGTGATATTTGACAATAACTTTACCAATTTGTAAATTTCAAGTAAAATCCCCTTGTATGAAATAATTCCATGTAATACCTTAAATACCATGAATTAAAAATGATTCATGATATTACATGTAACATGGGTAGTTCAAACACCTCAAAATAGTAAATTGGATCATATTAAAAAAATGTGTTTTAATTGAATGTATGTTAAGATGAAATCCAGTACATAATAGTTCCATTTGGTTGAAAGTATATAATCACCCATTATAGTGGTTTTAAAAATATTATTAACTTATTAAAGTCCCATATTAATATCTACAATGTCATTTATTATCTTTTAATAGAATTTTTTTTTGTATGTAATAATATTTGGTTATTTTAATTGTTTGAGGTGTTAATTACCTTTTTTTCATTGGTTTTTGCATAAAAGATCTAGTTCATAAATATATTATATAGTTATATATTATTGTGAATAATAATAATGAAATAATAATAATATTTATATTACAATTATAATTTTAAAACAAATCATTAGTTATGTTTATGAATATTGAATAATGTCAAAATTATATAAATGGTGGGCCATACATACATATGAGTAGTGCTTTCATTTTTCAATGATCATTATGGAAGGTAAGTATGTAATACATAATCATTAAATAATGATAATAATATTATATTTTCCATTTTATATACATATATATAGCTTCCATGTCATTTAGAGATGATAATAATTCCACAACGCTTTGTGACAACGGTAGTATACATGTACATGAAAGATGTTATCATATTTACATGAGTGAAAAAATAAGAAAAAAATGATATATTATTTTTTAAAAGGACAAATATGTTTTGAATATATCAATTATTTCATTTATATCTTATATAATCCTTAATAGTTTTTTTATAAAATTCAATGTGAAGCATTATTTAATGTGTAATTGCATCGCTTCATGAGACAGTAGTCCATCATTCAAAAAAAATAATGTTATTGCATCTCCTAAAAATTGAATGTAAAATCTATACATGGTATAATGAACCTTGGGGAATAAATATTTCATAAATAATATATATTAATATATATAATTATGATCCATCATTCTGACCAATCATGAATGATGGTAATGGAATAATAAATGACATCATTTCGTGAGGTGGGTGTCCACTGTATGCATGAAGGATTATTTCAAAACAAATTTGATGGAATTGGAGATGGTCGTATTTAATGAACATATAAAAATAAAAAAAATTATATAATGATGTTATTTAATCATCCTATTATAATAATAATTTAATCAGGTTGATAAATAAGTAATATAAAAATGATTGATGAAGAATGTTACATCTTCTTCATGCATCCTCCTTTGGTTTTCACTTAAACCATAATATAATGGATTTTTTCCCATGACAAGAACTATAGGATGAGTTGAACGGGGAATTTTGGATTTAATTTGTTAAATTAATGTCTGATGCAAATAATATTTATTTTTTTAATATGAGAGGAGAGTCAGTATCCTTTATAGTTCAGGAGTGTCTCTTCTCTGAATACCTAATAGTATTAAAAATTGGTAAGTCTCCCTTAACCCATGTGGGTTGTAAATTTATAATTAATGGTTTTATTATTATATCTTCAATAAAAATCCCCACAACATAATTAAACACGTCTTATTAATTTTTTCTTAACTTATATGTTACCTTACTTTTACCATTTTGGGTTTTCACTATAGTAACTAGTATTTTAACCTAGATAATTTGGGCTTTAAGAATAAAATAAAATTTTCTATATTTGATATTTTTGAAAAAAAATTCAAAATATTATATCTGATTTATGATAATGAAATCTCATGTGATTTTGAATGAAATTTTGACAAAAGTGCTTATAACCTACAAAAACACTTCTTAATTGATCAATCATGGTAACTAAGCCTTTACGACATAAAGGCCTATATATTCATTATAAATGAATAATTGTTCTCCTAAAATACAGTATTTTATATTTTTTAATATTTAATAATCACTAAAAATTTAATATGAATTTTAGTAATTCTATATCATTAATAAAATATTATTAATTATACAATAACATTAAGATAAATTTTTAAAATAACCATTTAATTTTAATTTTATAATATATGATTAAGTTGATGGAATTCAAAAATATTATGTTCAAAATAATTTTTCGGGTTATATTTATTTAATTAAATTAATTTTATATAATAAAATTTTTTACTTTATTCACATTTAATATTTTTAGTAACAGTTATTTTTTAATTATTGACCAAATAATTAACTAGTTCTAGTTTTCATGCACATAGAGAGGTTATTTAATCTCCATATATTAAAATAAAATTTCATGATATAATAAAATTATTTATATTTAGAAAATATATTTATATAAGATCATTTTTTCGTATCGCAAATCATTATTGGTATTAATAGAAAAAAAGGTTCCACTTTAGTATTTTTTTAACTCTAAATATTATATAGCTCAATTAAACAGAAAAGCATCCCAAAAACTCATTAAAATCATTACTAGAGTGATAATATTCATCTTATTGTCATACAATGGGTCCTTTACTAATCATACAGTCATTTTAACCATTTTCTTCTTAGTTAAACGCATGGTAAATTAATTTATACCATAACAATGATAATTAATTTTCAATTTTTTAGAACTAATGTTGATATAAAAGTATGATGAACATCTAATATATTATAAATTATTATGATAAAAAGTTATTTAATGCCTTTTTATAAGTTAAATTTACAAATGTGGGAGAATGAAATTGATAATTAATCACGCAACCGTCACGAGAAAGCATAATTTTAAAGGGAAAACTATCAAATGATTACAATGTTTTTATATAGAAACGCATTTTATTAATGACTATGGTGACTTGTGTTAAATTAAATGATATATTATTAAACTGATTTTACATTAAAGAAAATTCTACATATAATTTACCATTATAAATTATTTAAAATAAATTTTCATTTGCTGTAAAAATTTATTATTTTTTAGTATTCTCAAATAATGAACCATTTTAGAAAAAATCCAATAAATTTTCCATAATATATTTATGATCTTATGATTTTAAATATAATTTTTATTTTTTACAAAAATATTTATAATATTGTTAAAAAGTAATCATAAATTATTTGAGGAAAAATGATTAAACTCTGTTTTTAGCCATGATGTTTAGTATAGTAGACACTTTCAATGATATTTTTTTATAAAATAAATATATTGTAAATTAATGTTGTTTTATATTTTTACCACCTAAAATAAACTGAATCCTTACAATTATAACTTTATCATAATAATCAGCAAATTGAAATTTGAAAATACAATTGTTGAATAAATAACCAAACTAGGTTAATAAAAATTCTTTTTAATAATAAGGAATGGGAGAAAAGATTCATATGGAATAAAATATAACCATATTTCTATATAAGTGAACACTGATAGAATGTGATGATGTGGACATTTTTTGAAAACAATAAATAATTATAGTGGGTGATTGAGGTGATTGGACATAATAATGAGAATGATCAATTGATAGTTAAGGGAATAAAATGCATAAATATGTGATCACATGACATACAATTTAATTTATTAATTATAAATTTAATTGGATATAAGTTTATTTCAAAAAATATTTCAAAAATATTAAGGAATAATTTCACGTTATGTGAATATAAGGAATTATTAATTCAAAACATGTATCTATTTAATAAGAGTGATTTCATTATTGTGTGATTCTTAGATTAAATTCAAATTCATACATCTATTCAAGAAAATAATTTAAAATAATTTATTTTTTATTACTAATTAATTATAATTTATCTCATAAACTGACATAGGTCATCCCCAAACTGGTAACCGAAGATAAACTATGAAAAGGCCCAAGAGAGGAATATTATCATCCTGAGATAGAAACATGGGATGGTAATGTGATATAACTCAATCAGGAATGATTAATCCTAAAAACATATTTTAAAAGGAATATAAATAATTACATGAATCGAAAATGAAAAAAATAGAACTATTCATACATCCAAGTGACCTCATGGGTCACACCAACCAGAAAACCATGCTATCACTCAAAGTGGTCCATATCTATAATAACCATTAATTGAAAAAGAAAATGTATGTGTGAGCACTGATATGATCAATAGGGAAGCCAAAAGAACTACCACATCCCATTCCTTCCCATTTAAAGTAAAACAATGTCATGGTATTTTGAAATACACACACATATATATATAGTATGGTTTGAATTGCCTTTTAAAATAAGAAATAAGATAATATTTTAAAAAGTTACATTTTAAATCTTTTTCAAAAAAGTATTTTTTAAATAATGAAATAGTTCACCAAGATACATCTATAAAAAATGATCATGTGGTTAGAGAAGTATCACATTGGAAAATAAGTAGTTGAATGTAGATTAATATTAAATAAGTGCACATATAAGTACCACAACTGGAAATATTTTAGATGAAATTAAATTATTAAAAACATCCTTGCATGAGGGATATAATAATATATGTGTATTAGATATCATGTTATATACGTAGAAAATATATAGTAATACATGTGACATAATCAGTTAGGAATCTATCTTATTTACTATCAATACAATCCATAGTCAATAAACAACCCTAATTATCTCAACTAGCCTTATAACTTGCACAAACAACATGTCCTTTCTCATTAATGTGTATTTAATATTTCTAAACATAATTAATTAGAAACTATCTTACATCTCCCACTATGATGCTCGTGACCCCATCAAATATTTATTACATGGAAGAAATAAGTTCATCACATTATTAACACAAACACAGTTCCAACATATAGTCCTTGACAACATCCCAACATTATCTATTCAGAGACCCTCTCTTATATTAAGATAAACATGGAGGTTACTATCATAAAAAAATTGTTCTTTAGGTGAAAAATTATTGTACACATCAAGCAAGTTAAAAACAATTTCCAAGAAGTGATGGTTCCATAAAAACATAGTATTTGAAATAAAATTTTATCATTTATAAACCCATTTTATACATAGACTTCATATATCAAATCAATCTAGATTATTAATCCAGCAACCAATGATAATGAAATTTTAATCAATATTGGAATCATGATTCAATAATGTAAAACCCATGAGATAACTTAGGAATATTTGAGAAATTAGGGAGAGTATAATTCCAATCATAGAAACCATTCCCAATATTTTATTTACATAATATTATAATAAAAACAAGTGAATAAACATGTAAAAAATCATAGTTTTTATTTTAATGACTGGTACATAAGAAACCCACCTCGAAACATTCTATTTTTTGATGATTACAACTTAAAATATCGTCACACATAAATACATATACACCATCACACAATCAAATATATACCCATTGTCCCAATGTATGTATTCCCCTTTCTATTACATGAATATGTTCTAGGATTATATATATATATATGATTTCCCATATATATATATAACCATGTCACATATAAAAATTTGGTACAATGATTATTAGAAAAATTTTTGAATCTCAGAAAATAAGAGATACTTTTTTAAAATTAGGAAAATTTTGAATAAAATATTATAACATTCTCCAAACCAATATCAACCAACTTAATTTTATGGAGGTGGATATAATCATCACCAAGGGGACCCAAGATCCATAACCATCCAAATAAAACCATCAAAATATAAAAAAAATTGTGGTTAGTGTTTGTAAAAGTCATCTGTACAACCATAGGGAGAAGGAATGAATGAAATAGAGGATGGATGAAGAAGGCAATAGAGGGTAATAATGATAGATTATCACATCCGAAAATAGGATATAAAGTGGCCAAAAATTAAGGGAATAAGATAAGGTTTATGTGAAAGGGTGTTCCTCATGAGGGTAGGATAGGGAATAGTGGGGGTGTGGTGAGAGCAGGGTTAGATAAATGGATAACTCGTATAGTTTGGCCTCACATTTGGTCAATCCATGCATAAACTAGGCATGTCTTCTATATTCCATTGATACATACCACATGGGGGTGGCACGTATTGGGAAATTGTGCATCGACCATGGAATTTGGCACTATTAAAAACAACAGATGATATCACATGGATTATGAAAAGCTTCTACTAATCATGTAACAACCATGGGCCTATGATAATAACCCAAAATATTAAAATTTAGTCCTAGAGTTTCTGTAAACTAAAAATAAATTATATAAATTAAATTAATTATTTAAAATAATAACGATTTATGGATGAGGTGTGATAATTTTCCACACCATGTCACTATTTACTCCATAGAAGTGAAAAAGATTCAGTTGGTCATGCGATTAGACTAAAATATATTTATACGAGATAATATTCATGAAACCTAAATATTAAGTCTTAGTACTACCTCACCTTGTAAGACTCTATGAACCAAAAGAGACTAAATTTTTCATTATCATTAAAATTACCCTACTCCAAAAATGAAATTCAAAAAGTCTATATAGAACGAACAATAAAAAAACGACCGAACAGAAGGGACTCAAACTAAAATATACAATCTCAAAATATTGAACACCATGACCCCAATCATGGAAATCACAATAGAATATCATCATGGAATATAGGGATAACCACCATAATCCATTATAGGACATGTTATCTAATATATCTAGACTAATATGATCATGGTTAGGTGACACACTGATGTGCATAAGGCATTTTCACCTAGATTAACATCTAGAAATTGGTTTTGTGGATGGTTTTTATTTGATTTTCTGAAAGAGAATGTATCTTGTTAGGTTCTTCGGTCATTATATGATAAAGCATGGAATCATTGTTGTTTGGAGATTCAAAGGGGAATTGGAGGCGTAAGGACCCTTTTCCCTCTGATGATGATGTATGAGAGATTTTCGAAAAAATACTTGATGTGAAGGACGAAGAATGAAGGAATTTAAAAGGCCAAGAAGACCCACACGGTTTCCTCACGGTTTACCCAAACTGTGTGCAAACCGTGTGGGTGGAGATTTCCCATACAGAAGGGTTCGAACGATTTCCACATGGTTTACAAATGGTGCGGGACCTACAGACTAAACCGTGCAGCTCAAACAGTTCTAGAAAGTAGCTACGGCATGGTTTGCGCACGATTTTCCAAACAATGTTCCTATATAGTGCGGCTGAATAATCCAAAGTAGTAGCCTCCACACGGTTTGTGCACGGTTTACCAAACCGTTCGCCTAAACCGTGCACCCCACTTCATCGTTTTCTTTTTTCTTTTCCCCTTTCCACCAACTACATTACTCAGGATTACTTTTGAAACTACCCTTTTTACAACTGGAAAAAGGCCCTTTTAGGACCTGGATGACCAGAGACGTAAGAGAGGAAAAGGGATTTTTCAAGGGGGAGAAGGGAGAGCTGGGTTTTGGGGGTTGCTAACTAGTTTTTCTCCTGTTTCTTGTTCAGTTTGATGTGAATTAACTCCTTGTTGTTTATTAGTAAGTTTTATACTTCATTGATTATGAGTAGCTAAAACCCCATTTGTGTTGGGGATGGGAGAAATACGGGTTCGCTAGAATCCCTCCCCTTATCATTGTGTTTGTTCGTAACCTCTCATCTAATTATTCCAACATTTCTATTTTCTATTTTGGTGGAAACCTCCATGTCAGATCAAGAATGGAGTTTCCAGGGGTCATTGGAATAAATATGACGAGAATAACCATGACCATTGGATATTCTTGTCGTTTATAGAAGGTGGGTCTTAACGAATAGTTAGTAGAAATCAATTGTCAGACCAAGGAATTGATTTCTACCAACTTGATCGGAACTTTCTAGATCAAAGAAATTCTGACACATATGAAACCCTGAAATTTGGGTTATTATGAACAACACAATATGATAGGGATTATGGTTCTAGCCCCACATGAATATCCAGCCCCAACACATCATTACCATAATTCTGTAAAATTTGGTTTTAAACAATTTCATTTTTAAATTGATCAATAGTGAATTAGATAAATTTCAGTAACAATTCATTGTTTTTAGTATCTGAATCATGAACCTCCAACCAAATGTTTTTAAATTAAGCATCTTCACCGAATAGTTCTAGTTCGTTAAACATAAGCACCAACTTCGTTTCCCTGTGGACCGACCCCATACATGCCTACTATAATAGTCCAAGATAGGGAATTCAATTTGACTGAATGAAAAACAATATCAACACTAAACAACTTGGTCAAATTTTGGCTCCGTTTCTGGGGAAACTACTAAGTTCAAAACGGTCATTTTTGTTAATTGAAATGGAGTTATTTCGCTAAAATAAAAATTGAAAAATTTTCTGAAAATTATTTTCTTCTTCTTATTTCTGTTTATGAATTTGTTTCCATTTTACGATGGGTGTTCTGTCTATGTGTCTACAGGCCTATAGTATATGAGTGGTCGAGTCACTCATTCCTAGATTACCGAGTCATTAGAATTACAACTGATTAACCCCAAAATCGAAAGAATGTTTTCTAGACGACATCATGCACTTATGGGTGATCACAATGCAGATGATCCCTTGGCGCATCAAGAGGACGAACTGGGGGTTGTCCAAGCCGTTGGGAAACCATTTTTTATCGAAGCGAATCCACAAAGGGGTGGCGATGAAGAGTAGCATTTGAATCCACCGTGAGTTTATATGGAGTATCTGCCATGGAACCAACAATGGCCACCAACTCAATTTGTGCCGGGATTCGGGCAGCCACCGCAGAGACAATACATTCAGAGGTACCAACATCCCTTTTTTGCCTCAGAACGAGCATGCCTACTATCATCAAGGTCAACAACAATATGTTACTCAGGCACCTCAGGAACCGGTACAATAGTGACAGAATCCTATGGAATATGGGCTATCTTCCATTCAGGGATTTGATACAGGGATAGTCAGGCCACCAGTGCAGGCCCAACATTTTGAAATTAAGCTGGTCATCATGAAATTAATTCTAAATACTATTCAATTCGGTGGTTTTCCTAGTGAAGAACCCAATGCTCACCTCTCCAACTTTTTGGAGGTTTTTGATACATTCCAGTACCATGACATTTCTGAAGATGACATACTGCTAATGATGTTTCAATTCACCATAAGAGACAAGGAAAATGATAGGATTAAGGGATTGCCTTATCGATCTATTCTGACATGGGAGGCATTTGCTCAGGAATTTATATCCAAATATTTACCACCATCAAATACATTCACATTGAGAAATTAAATACATAATTTCAACTAGCATGACTTAGAATCATTGTACGAGTCATGGGAGCGATTTAAGGGGATGTTTCGTATGTGCCCACACCATGGATTGCCATTATGGATGCATGCCCAGACTTTTTATGGTGGTCTCACCATGAACACAAAGTCCATGGTTGACGCATCAGCTGGAGGGACAGTTATGAGGAAGTCTCCTGAAGAGTTATTTGAATTGTTTGAAGACATGTCTGCTAATAGCTTTCAGTTTCATTTGGAAAGAGTTACTTAGAAAAGGGGCATTCACAATATTGATGTTACCACCATGCTTGCGGCACCACATTATGTCATCTCAAAGATGATTGGTGATTTGAATCTAAAGCATATATCTCATGTTCAATCTATCATTCCTCCAGGAAGTGGTGATTGTGGAGACAACCATGAAATAGGAGAGTGCCCGAGTGCCAATTTAGTAGCATCAACCAATGAGGTCAATTATGTTTCTCAGATTAGAGGACCCACAAGCTACCCTCAATATCAGAACCTGGGGTGGTAGGAACATTAAAATCAAGGATGGGGGAAGCCGCAACAAAATCCTCATCCTCGACCACAATGACCACAAGGTTATGGGCAACAACAATTTCAAAATCAGTACATGAGGCAGCAGAAGAGTAACCAATTCTAGCAGGGCACATATCAGCAACAACGGTATCAAAACCCCCATCATGCCCAACCATTGAGACATCCACCTACACCAAAAGTCGCTAAATAAGATCATCAGGAACCTCTATCAAGTATGGAAGAAATGATGTCCACATTCATCACACCTGCTGGGACAAACTTTCAGAATCAAGAGGAATCAATCCGAGGCCTCGAGAATCATATTGGGCAGCTGGCCAATCGGTTGTCCCATAGGAAGCCTGGCACACTAACGGGAAACACAGAAAGAAATATGAGGGAAGAGGCTAATTTAGTTACTCTACGAAGTGGGATGGAACTGATGACATATGTTACAATGATCATGGTTTCCCCAACATTGAAGTAGTCCATGTCCTCAAATGAAGAAGCTGCATCTGGGGAACCTTCCTCCACAAATGAGAAAGAAGAAGAACCAGTAGTCCCACAGGGCAAGGGTAACAATGAGATCAATGCATATGAACCACCCTTGCCATTCCCAGCATGAATGATGCAAAAGAAGTTGGACCAACAATTCACTAAATTCATGGTGATATTTTAGAAAATCCACATTAATTTTCCCTTTCCTGAGGCCTTAAGTAAAATGCCCACTTATGTGACGTTAATGAACGAAATTATGTCCAACAAAAGAAAAATGGAATATTTGGGATCCATTCCCCTTACTCAGGAATGTTTAGCTGTTGTACAACATACTCTTCCTACAAATATCAATGACCCGGGATGTTTCACTATCCCTTGTACTATCGGGCCTTGAAAGTTTGGTAAAGCTCCATGCGATTTGGGTTAAAGTGTCAATTTAATTACCTTTGGTGTATTTAAGAAGTTAGGATTGAACGATCTAAAGAAAACCTGAGTGGCACTTCAATTTTTCGATCGCCTATTAAGTACCCCAAGGGGTTGTTGGATGATGTGTTGGTCAATGTGGGGATGTTGATTCTACCGGACGATTTTATCATTTTGGATATGGAAGAAGGACTAGAGGCATCATTAATTTTTGAATGAACTTTTCTCGCTATCGGGAGGGTATTAATTTATGTCCACCAAGGGGAGTTAATCTTCTGTGTTGGTGATGAAAAGGTTTCCTATATTGTCCTAAAGGCGGTCAAACAAGTTTCACTAAAAGAGCATAAAGATTATTGTGATTTGATAATAATGGATGATCATTTCACCCTAGAAGATGGTGATATGAAATCTTATCCATACAGTAAAGAATGTGTTCTAGAGGATGAATGCTTTGAAGAATCCAGGGAGGAAGTAAGCTTGATTGAAGACAAAGGTGACCACTATTGGCAAAGGGAACTTGTACCCAATTTGTTAGAGCGAGCATAGTTTGAACCTATGGTAAAATCTATTCCCAAGGCTTCCCAGCTCGAGTTAAATCCTCTCCCTTCCTCCTTGAAGTATGTTTATTTGGGGGGGAAACATACCTTGTTGGTGATCCTCAACTCATCACTCACACAGGATCAAGAGGATGCTCTTTTTCAAGTCCTCAGAAGGTGGAAACATTCCATAGGCTGGACAGTTGCTGATATCAAGGGTATAAGCCAAATTATTTATACTCACGAAGTTATTATGGAGGAATGGGAAAAATCATCTCCCCAACCATAGAGGTGACTGAACCCCCCGATGAAATAAGTGGTCAAAAGAGAAGTAATCAAACTGCTTGATGCTGGTATAATTTACCCAATTTCTGATAGCTTGTGGGTGAGTCCCCTCGAAGTGGTGCCCAAGAAATGCGACATCATGGTGGTCACAAATGAGAAGAATGAGCTTATCCCAACCAGGACAGTCACATGATGTAGGGTATGTGTCTACTATCGAAAGTTAAATGACGGAACAAAAAAAGACCATTGCCCCTCCCATTTATGGATCAGATTCTTGAATGATTGGCGGGGCATGAATTCTATTACTTCTTATATGGTTAATCATGTTACAACAAGATTTCAATTGCTTCGAAAGATCAGGAAAACAGAACCTTCATGTGTCCGTATGGAAAATTCACCTACCGCCAAATGTCATTTGGGAAGTGCAATGCTCCAGCCACCTTTCAGAAGTGTATCCTATCAATCATCCATGATATATCTAAACAGATTCTTGAGGGGTTCATGGATGTCTTCTAAGTATACAGGAATTCATTTAATAATTGTCTGACGAATTTGGAGCTGGTGCTTGAGCGGTGTGAGAACATGAATTTGGTCTTAAATTGGGAGAAGTTCCATTTTATGGTACAACATGGAATTGTGTTAGGCCATCGAATTTCAGGTCATGGAATTCAAGTGGATCCGGCCAAAATAGAAGGGATCCGCCAATTACCTATTCCTACATCAATCTGAGGAATTCAGAGTTTTTTTGGGGCACGCAGGGTTCTACCAAAGATTTGTCTTTTATTTTTCCAGGATTTATCATCCGTTGACCAATCTAATTTCTAAAGATGCAATATTTGAATTTTATGGTAAATGTGTCAAGGCCTTCCAAATTTTGAAGGATAAATTGATCGCTGCACCCATCATGATAGCTCTGAATTGGGAGGAGAAGTTTTAGTTGATGTGCGATGCAAGTGATTATGCTATGGGAGCAGTCCAAGGATAACGGATGGATTACATTTTTAGACTGATTTACTATGCCATCCGCACATTAAATGAAGCACAACTTAACTATACTACCACAGAGAAGGAGTTCATAGCTGTCGTCTTTGATTTTGACAAATTCTCCTCCTACTTGGTGCTTTCCAAAGTATTGGTTTACACGGATCATGCCGCATTGAAGTATTTATTGAATAAGAAGGACGCTAAACCACGACTCATCCGTTGGGTGCTTCTCCTGCATGAATTAAACCTGGAAATAAAAGACAAGAAGGGCATTGAGAATGTGGTGGCTGACCACCTCTCCGAGAAGGAGATACCACACTTGAAAACAGAAGAACACCGAGAAATAAATTAGGATTTTCCTAATGAGTAGTTATTTTCTGTTGAAGTCCCACCTCGTCCATGGTTCTCCAATTTTTCCAACTACCTAGCGACATGATTCGTCCACCCAGACTTCTCATTTTAACAAAAGAAACGATTTTTTCAGATGTGAAATGTTATTTCTGGGAAGACCCCATGTTGTTCCACTCATGCGGCGATGGCATCATCCGTCGTTGCATCCCAGAGGAATAAATTCAAAGTGTCTTGGAGTTCTATCACTTTTCTCCTACGAGATAGAATCATGGATCAGATCGCACTGTCGCCAATGTTTTACATTCCGATTTGATCTGGCTGACCATTCATATGGATACACGTCATTTAATTTCATGCTGTGATCGATGCCAGTGGATAGGGAATGTTGTTCGTCGAGCTAAGATGCTGCAACATCTGATCCTCGAAGTGGAAATTTTCGATGTATGGGGGATCGACTTCATGGGGCCATTTCCCCCATCCCTTGGGTACACATACATCATGGTATGTGTTGATTATGTATCTATGTGGGTGAACCGGTGGAAACTACTAAAAATATTGCTTATGTTGTTGTTTCTTTTCTGAAAATGAATATATTCAGCCGGTTTAGAACACCACAGGTGTTGATCAGCGATCACGGTACTCACTTTGATGACACACTTATGTGTATATTTCTTGCAAAGTATGGTGTCATGTATAATCAAGGGATGCCCTACCACCCTCAATATATTGTTCAGGTGGATGTTTCCAATCGTGAGTTGAAACACATACTTGAGAGGATGGTATGCACCTCAAGAAATGATTGGTCCAAGAAGTTGGACGATGCTTTATGGGCTTACCGGACAGCGTTCAAGACACCCTTTGGCATGTCCCCGTTTCGGCTGATCAATGGAAAACACTGCCACCACCCCGTGGTGATGGAGAATAATGCATATTGGGCAGTCAAGGACCTCAATTTGTTTCTCAAGGAAGCCGATGAAATGATAAAATTTCAACTGACAGAACTATACATGATTAGGCGAGAGGCCCATGAGAATGCAGCCTTATATAAGGAGAAGAAAAAGGTGGTCCATGACCGCATGATCTCCTAGAAGACTTTCCAACCAGGCGACAGGGTTTTGCTTTTTAACTCTAATCTATAATTGTTTCTAGGAAATTTAATGTCTTGATGGTCGGGACCCTACACGGTGCTTACGGTATTCCACAATGGAGCTGTGGAAGTGGCAGATAGAGATGGGTGAACATTTAAAGGGAATGGAAACTGCCTCAAAAGATACTACATCATGGATGACATGGTGGGAATCGTTTCCACCATGCAATTTGGGTAGCTCAAGGCCCAGGTAAGTAGAGCATGAGACTTAAAACGTAGCACTGACCAAGAGGTAACCTGACATTTTCAAAAAAGAATCCCAATGTCTTGATTTCTTGAGCGTGCTTAGGATTTCATGATAGTGTGTTTTTCTTTTATTGCATTTTTTAGATAGAAATATCACTCCAAGTTAGAGTGTCATATGAATTTTTTTAATGCTTGTCTTACTCATTCAATGGAAAATCTCAAAATTTCATTTCTAACAAAAAGGGGCCCAAAATTGTACTGAAAAGGGTGTGTTTTCATTTTTAAATGGGGCATGTTTTTCACACAGATCCTTCCACATGGTTTCCGCACGGTTTACCAAACCGTGCCCGAACCGTGCCCATTAAGTTCTCACAGATAGTGGCCTCCGCATGGTTGGCATACAGTTTACCAAACCGTGTGACGAATCCTTGCGGCCACATATCACCCAACATTTTTATAAAAATTGTGATTTCCCCTCCCTCTCCCCTTTCCGTGCAAGACTTATCCTCCCTGATCAAGCTCGTACGAAACCTGTTCTCCTCTTCTCTCCTCTTCCTCCTATCCTCCACAACGTTCCTACCAAGGAAACTCCACCAATGGTTTGTTTTCTCCTTCTCTCTAATTTCCTTCCTCCGTTTCTCCTGTTTTCTATTTGTTTTTCAATTATTTTCTCCATAGGGTTTGGCCAAGAAACTCTCCACCTCCCATTTTGATTTTCTTTTAAATCTTCATGGTTCATGTCCATTCACCATCAATATTTTCTTTTGATCCTCCGAGGATATTCCATTCCACATAAATGATCAACTTATTTTCAATGAATTTGTGCTTTCCAAACCTAATATTTTCAAATTGTGATTTTCCATAGGGTATGTATGCATGAATTTTCGTATTTCATATGTCTCTCGGTAGTCGTTGTGGTTGTGGGCCTCTTGTACTGTTTTTCTTTACTTCAGTAACCCCACATCCCAAAAACCATAAAACCCTACCCTCAATGTCCACTTCCAAATGTGCCCGGGCATCCAGATCCCATTCTTCCCACGGATCTCAACTCAAATTTTCCAAAAAGGAAGAAGTGATGAGGTTTCGTAACTTTTCCAACCATGTGGTTAACCGTCACCATGAGTTCATCCTGGACCACCTTGAACGTTTGGGAATCAATGATGAGATCCAAAGGTACCTTGCCTGGGGAAATATGACTGGTGCTTTGAGCATGCACCAACCAATATATAAGTAATTGGTCTTGGAATTAGGGTCCACATTTCTATGTCTGGAGAATTACAATGCAAATCCTAAGGGGTTTACAATAGATACTGCCAAAGATGTCACCTTCCGATTAATGACCCACCGACATAGCTTCAAACTGGATGAATTCGCAGTTTTCATAGGCATTTCTAAAAAGGATTACATCCAGAATGACGGATACCTTCTCGCCCCTTTGGAATGGGATTCAGAACTGGCCAGAATCTTCTAGGCCACTATTTCCGCCGGCGGCCCATATTTTCCTCAGAGTTTCAAGGCCTCTAAATTCTGAAACCATGTCCACCGGGTCCTCTATCGACTCATGACTATATGCATTACGGCCCAGTCGGACAGCCAAGGCACGTTGAGTTCAAAGGATCTGTTGCTTGTGGAGTCCATGGTGATAGGCAACACCGTCAACCTAGCCAACATCTTTTCTCAATACATACACTAGATGTTCTCCAAGGCCAAGGGTGGCATATTTGGTGGTCCCTACATTAAACGGATGGCAGATAGGTTTCACATACGGTATGACGCGGCGGTGTTCGTGGAAATTCCACCCACACCATATTTTGATATCACCATGCTCTGCCGCATGAGGATGGTGGACTGAAACAACATGGAACCCCATCTACTTGTAGTACCCAGGGCCTCCCCAGCTGCACCAGTCTATGTGAGCAAGGACGAAGACGAGGACCCAGCTGAGCCTCCAGCTTCACATCACTCTCCATCCACGGAGCCTCAACAGTCTCCTGTGGTTGCCTCTCATCTGTCCCGGAATCCCCCATTTTATCCACCTTACCCATTTTACCTAGCTTTTCTGGGAACCCCTTACGCTGACCCTGAACTATCCTAGAGGCGGAAGCATGATCAGTATTCAATGTTCCATTGGCACCTAGAACGAACAAGGATAGAGGTAGTTGGACAGAATTTTACAGATCTTTGGTCACCTTCATTATATGAATATGTGCCCTACCAGACCCCATCATACTACGTGTTAGGTGTTGGTGATTCTACAGGCATTCCATCCACTACCTCACCCGCCACAGACCCTGTGGCCCCTCCCCCGCTGTCCACTGATCCGACCTGGGATACAGCTTCACATGACTACTTTTTAACTCCCCCTACCCCCTGATCATATGTTTTTTTTCTTCATTTATTCAGTGTATTTCCTATATTATTTGACTTGCGCTCTCTTCCTATGGTGTGATTCATTCCCTTTTTATGTTGTAATAATGTGTTGTTCTTTCATTCCTATTGCTGGTACTGTTTTTTTTCTAGCTTCACTTGTATGGTTTTTTTTTCTCCAGCAGGTGTTTCATCTATTCCATACCAGACATTTTTACATTCATCGGGCTCTCGCTCATCTTCATTATTTCCCACGTCCTCTGTTTCAGGAGAGTATGTACTTTTCAACTTTTCCATTTTTCTCTTCCCTCCCTTGTCATGATGACACATGCCCACCCTTCTCTACGTTATTACCTTCACGGGGGACCGTGCTTGGTTTTATGTGTGGGAGAGGGTGCCCTTAATTAGTACCCCATGTTGATTGATTGATTTCCAAATTACAATCGGGTATAATATTTTCTTAGGTGTTTCTAAAGGGCTGTTATAGATGTAATGGGTTTATACCACTTAGCTAAAACTGAATTCTGGAAATTATCTCTGAAAATGGCTCATATGTCCAGATTGTTTAACCATGTTTGTGATGTGAATAAACTCTGTAATATTGAAAAGGGGAAATTATCCAATCGTTTAGCAAAACCATCTGTATAAAGATGATTTTTGTGATGGTGTAATTCAAATTGAGAAAACCATTAGAATGGATGTCAAATTGTGCATAAATAAAGGTGAGGTTTTAGGAATTGTTGTTTTCGCACTAGTGGTTATTGTGCGGTCTTAATTCCATAAACTCTTGACTTTCTCAAAATAATTCATCATGTATTGACATGAGAATATTGGGAAGAATTTGATGCCAGTATCTCATACCATTACAGAAAAATTTATTTTGAGATATGCAAAGGCGTGCCCAATACTTTTGATGACCTTTCATCATGTTCCAAAATGCATGTCAACAAGGGTGCATGACCTATAAAAGTAATATCCCACCAATTGGAGATGAAGAAACCTAGACTTAACTAATCTGAGTGTATAACTAGATGAAAATTGAGGTAGGCACTCTCTTTGAGTGAAGAAGGGAAAAGGAACTTTTACAATACAATTGGTTTCTTAATGAATGATTAACTGTTTTGGATTAAGATTACTTTGTTGGATAACCTCATAGACTTGGAATGCCATGAAGTATTGATGTTGTAATTTTTATCGATAATTACTTCAAAATTTATATTCACCTAAATGGTATAATCTATGATATTTATACCTGTCTCTTTAGTGGCACGTTGGTCATGATTGTTATGCTTTTTTGATGATAAACAACCAATCAAGTTTGGGGGACTTTGATGCACTGCTGTGCATAAGGCATTTTCACTGGGTTTAACATCTATAAATTGGTATTTTTTAAGGTTTTTATTTGATTTTCACAAATAGAATGTATCTTGGTAGGTTCTTCGGTCATTAAAGGATAAATCATGTAATCATTGAAGTTTGGAGATTCAGAAGGGAATTGGAGGCGTTAGGACCCTTTACCCTCTGATGATGCTGGATGGGAGATTTTCAGATTAAATACATGATGTGAAGGACGGAGAATGATGGATTTTCAAAGGACAAGAAGACCCACATATATGCTGCACATTTTACCCAGACTATGTGAAATTCGTGTGGGAGGATATTTCCTTACAGAAGGGTTCGCACGATTTCCACATGGTTTACAAATGGAGTGGGGCCTGTAGACTAAATTGTGCAGCTCAAATGGTGCAGCTGAAGAATCCAAGGTAGTAGCCTCCACACAGTTTGCACACAATTTACCAAACCGTGCCCCTAAACCACGCACCCCACTTCAGCTTTTTCTTTTTTGATTTCCTCCTTTCCATGAACTCCTTGTCTCAGGTTTACTTTTGAAACTACACTTTTGAAAACTAGAAAAAGACCCATTTTGGACCTGGAAGACCACAAACATAAGATAGGAAAGGAGATTTTTCCAGGGGGAGAAGGGGGAGCTGGGTTTTGGGGGTTGCTAGCTGGGTTTTCTGCTGTTTCTTGTTCAGTTTGATGTGAATGAACTCCGTGAAGTTTAATAGTAGGATTTATACTTATTTATTTATGAGTAGCTAAAACCCCCTTTGTGTTGGGGCTGGGAGAAATTTGGGTTCTCTAGAATCCCTCCCCTTATCATTGTGTTTGTTCATTACCTCTCATCTAATTCTTCAAACATTTCTATTTTCTATTTTTCTGAAAACCTCCATGTCAGATCAAGAATGGAGTTTACAGGGATCGTTGGAAGATATAAGATGAGAATATCGATGACCATTGGATATTATTGTCATTTATAGAAGGGATGATCTTGACAAAAAGTTAGTAGAAATCAATTTATGGACCAAGAAATTGATTTCTACTGACATGATCAGAACTTGTCGGACTAAGGAAATTCCGACACATATGAAACCCAGAAACATGGGTAATTATGAACAACATAACATGATAGAGATTAAGGTTCTAGACCCACATGAATATCCATCCCCGACACATCTTTATCATCATTCAGTAAAACATGGTTTTAAACAATTTCAGTTTTAAAGTTATCAATAGTGAATTAGATATGATTCAATAACAAGTCATTAGTTTTAATATATGAATCATGAAACTCCAACCAAACGTTTTTAAATTATTCATCTTCACCGAATAGTTCTGGTTAATTAAACATAATCACCAACTTTTTTCCTTGTGGAACAACCCCGTACTTGCCAACTCTACTAGTACAAGTTAGGTAATTTAATTTGACTGAAGGAAAAACAATATCAACACGGAATGGCTTGGTCATCAGGTTGGGTAGAAACAAGAAAATCCAATATCTAGAACCCATGGAAACCACATCAACAATTGGGTCCTTCTATGATGACTTCCCAACAATATTAGGACATTGTTATAACCCACTCATAGTTACTCCAGTATATTATTATGGTGTTATTCAATAAATTTCATAATAGTGATCAAAAAATGATTCCTATAATGAGGAAACTATATAAGAAAAAGATGAAAATATCCCAAATGTGATGAAAAATAGGATAGAAAATTCCAATGTCAAATGAAACATGACTATTAACCTATAAAAATATACATCCAATTAAATGGAATTTCACATGAGATAAAATGAAAACTAAATTCCACACAATTAGAGATCATTGGCACCAAGAAGGAATTTATTGGTAGGGAAAATTGGAGAACACCCAATAAAATTAAGAATTAAAAGAACAGAGGGCTCCTAAGAGACTCCACTTGAACCCATTCAAAAAAACTATAAAATTCAATAAAATAGAAAATACCCAAAATATAAACTCTATATTAATAAAACAACTAGAAATTGATCTGATTAAGAAGACAAGATATGGATATGAATTTTCCAACTAACAGTACCTTAGCAAGACATATGATCACCAAAATAATTTAAACTCTACAAGGGATCTTTAAAGGGAAATAACATGAAAAAAAAATCTCAAATTTCTTCAGAGATTCCAACCACATAAAACCTTAATGTCTCTAATTGTTAAATTGTACAGTAATATACAACAACATGGAATGGTTTGATATAATTTTTTAGTTTTAATCCCTTATTATTGTCAATTAAGATATTCCACAACCCAATAAAGAGAATCAATGGTGTTATGAAGGTTCCAGACATGAAAAATGAGAAAAAGGGGTTTTCAGGGTAGGCCACAAAATCTGTTCAAAATTAATGCTAACTATGTTGATATCTCTGAAAACCATGTAGCAGGTGGGTTTTTAGATAGTGTCCTTTGAATGGTTTTCACATGGTTTGGAAAATCTTGTGGTTCATTTGTGCTTCCATGAATCTTTAAAAAAAATTACAAATTTTCCACTCCTTGATTTTTCATCACAACTCCGGATTTCCCCTCATTCAACCCACTTCACCTGAGTAATGAACCAAATCATCCAATCAATCCAAGAGATAAATATCCTTCATTACTAAGATGTTTTTCATGTATTTGGTTGTGGATAAATGTTTTGGGTAATGGTAATCCCATCATTTCCTCTCTTTTGAGTATAGGGTTAGTATCCTCTTCTCCTCTCATTTAGAAGCTCTAAAATTGAAATCTTTCGGTGAGATCGTGGTTGATGTTTCAAAGGTTGGTTGTTCAGAATCTATTAAATCGATTAGAGTGTGTTCACCAACAGAATGGAGGTATGTGGTCTAAGAGTTATTTCCCATAAAATATGTGTGGATTTGTGAATTTGTGGTTTTTTACTTGGGTGTCTCATGGTATGTATTGATGACCCTTGGAATTTTTTGGTAAAATGGCTATTAAAAATGTAAATTGATACCCTCACGATCCCCATGGGATGCGTCTAGGTTGATTAGATTAATGAATGGAAACCCATGGGGTGTTCCGACATTCCCAGACCTACTGATTTGTGAAGAACATGTGAGATAGTCTTTTGTTATATATAGCCTTCGATAAATATGTTAATCTGATTTTTGGGGTTGTATTAGAAGATAGGTGGTGAACCTAGGATTATTAATAATAAGATAAGGGATATTGGGTTATCATTAAAGGGGTTCATATGGGTTGACACTTTATAATGATGAATAGATAAATGGGTTCAAATGTGGAAATGATTAAAGGCTATAAGAGAATGGATTACGAGTCTAGTAATAAAGCCTAGTGAGTTAGATAAGATGGTCTAATTCTTATTGAGATAAGCATAAAAAATGGGAATCTAGATAAGTGGATAAATGATGTTTAATGTGGTAAATGTATTAATGGGTTAAGGCATGGTATTAACAGTTATGATATTGTTATGAATTGTGTTGCAATGGGAAATGGTTGGGATGATGTTTGAATGGTTAATGTACATGCATATATATATAAATGCACATGGTTTATTAGAGTGTGGTATTGGTTTAAGGTTCTATTCAGATAGGTTGAGTTGGAATGAGGCTCTAAACTCCACCCATAATGCATCGGTATGAGAAGGGGACCAAGGCTCTATTCCCTTAATTGTTGCATTAACCTAGACTGAGGCTTTAAGGTGAGGATATGGTTGTCATGAGGATGTTAGTCATAGTGAGATATGATAACATTGTGTTTTCCTCCTATATTTGATTGTGTACATTAAGGCCTTGTAACTTATTGTTCTTGATGAACTCATGTTAATTTTTTTAGAAATGTTATGTAGTGGGAAATGTGATGAAAATGTCATATATGGAAATGGTAATAAATATTGGTAGTGGACTTAAACTGGCTAAGGGAACATAATCATTTCCATGTAATTTATTATTCATATCCATTTTTCATGCACAATTGTTTATATCATATATTTTTTAGATGTCGTTGTTGGTAGGGTATTGAGTTGTACTGACACACTACTCAGGACACCGTTCGGTACCTAATAAAACATCATCTTTCTGTTCAGAAGAATGGAAAAGGCGCTTGCTAGGAATTTGGGTAGGCATGGTTGTACATGGTGGAGGACCCAGACTTGGTGTCATGACCATTTTGGGGATGTTTCAGTATAAAATATTTTTGGGTTTGGTTTAGTTTTGAACTTGTAACATGGAATGTCATATTTAATATTTGACATGGTTATACCCTGTATGGGGAATGAGTTTTTATGAATACTCTGGTATTAATGGTTGTTATTCTGCTATTTGTTTATCTCCAATTGTGGATCGCTCTATGAAAAAGGGAGTATAGTATGCCCAATTGACTATTTGGACCCCCACTACTTGTCGGCATCCTTTAGTGTATGGGGATGATTTCTTACGGTCATGTAACCGAATGGACCATTGTATCAGATTAGTTTCTTCTGGGTCAGGAATGTTACAAGTTGGTATCAAAGGCATTCTTTCATTTCCTTCTATGTGTCCTTGTTATTAGAAAATGGTAGACATGTGGTTAGGAACATTTTGGGACTTCATAATGAAATCATGATTGTGATTTATAACCCATGTACTCGGGAAAACCCAATTCACCCAGGGTGGGAATTGTTGTTCGTGATTTTGAGATGTTACAGTTGATGATATATAACTGTTGGGTGATGAACATGTTGTGTGATGTGATGGTGTAATGATATTTGGCATGAGGACTCAAGGCCACGAGGTTGTTCATTTTTGAATCATGTTAGGAACCTAGAGAGATAGGTGACATGAATAATGGTAGGCCCACACGGGTTTGGTGTGTGAGGCATGAATGATAGAATGAACCATGCATCCAGGTAATTATGAAGGGGAAATTTTTCATCAATGAAACAATGCATGTGGATGACGGTAAGAGGTTGATAAGTGATAATTAATGAAATATGTGGAAATAAGGGTCTGTAATGAATTGAAAATGTTTTTGAAACCTGATGTGTGAGTGTTGTAGTGGTGTATGGTTTTTTACCACGTCTGGACCAAGTCCCATTGTAGGGATGGCCTGAGTGACATTTTCTTAATATTAAGGTTTTTTGGGATGGTGTACGTATGGAGGGTTGTTATGGAAGGTGAAGAGCCTTATTTTTATAATGATGTTAATGTTTTATGATATTTGTTCAAAACCTCGAGTTTGGAAATGTAGAGAAATGAAAACATTACGTCGAGGGCCAGTTGGGAAACAAGACAATGTTGCTGAGAACACACCTCCAATAGAGGAGCAAAAGAATGTGGAGATATAGAAAGGAAGAGATGTGAAGTTCCAAGAGAACATGGATTGTTTTATATAGATGATGGATTAAGACCTAGGGAGAGTAGCACAAATAATTTTTTAGCTGACCAGAGAGAATCAGTTACAACACGATCCGAGGATTACTAGAGAGGGTGTATGAGAGGAAGTAGAGTTATTTATAGAGTCTATAGAGATGATACTTGATCGTCAAGAGACTCATGATGGGAATCCAGTCAATTTGGAATCCTAAATGATGTGAGGCCAGGAAAAGTGTTGTTGGGACATCCTTGATCAGAATGAGCATGTTGAGGGGATGTTGTGGAATCATTTTTAAGAAATGTTTCTAGAGAATTTTTACCTGGTGAATTTGAGGAAATATAAGGTTGTAGTGTTCTTGAGCCTGACTCAGTGATCGATATCGATAATTGAGAATTATGACCACTTAACATTCCTACAACTCTTTGTTCCTACATTTTTTAGGGATGATGCTATAGTGAAGAGGTGTTTCCAGGATGGGTAGAGATATTATATCATGTCTCAGGTTAATATCAATCTCTTGGCGATATTTAAAGAGGTTGTGGATTAAGTGCAAATATGAGAAGGAAACATCAAGGGATCATCATGTAGTAGGCTAGTCATTCCATCATGATAGACAAGTGGTGAAATTTCCAAGGGAAGAAAGCATCATTTTGGATGTTTTCAACAAGGAAGAAGTGTACAAGGTGCTCAGTGTTTTGTCCTCTCTAGGTGGTGCTCAAGTGTTCTTATATCAGAGTGGAAGGTCAGGGAACATGTGTGGCTAGTGTCTTCGACCTCCAGTTGAGTGCTAGTCAAGTGGTATATTTGAAAACTTATATATGTTCTATAGGAACCCTCAATAGGTGAGCATAAATGTTTGATATAGGAAGTTACCATGTGGAGGCAAGGGATCAGTTTCTCTATATCAGGTATGTGGTTGGACCTCCACAGGTCGTATTTCAAGGGGCGGTGGACATGGAACTCTAGGGCAAGATCTCCCACATCAACAGGGTAGTGTAGTGTAGGAGACATAAGTGGGAGCACTGGGTGGATGGGCATGGCAGCTTCATAATGTTTAGTCGTCTCTCGGTGACGATGATCCATGTCCATAAACTATTCAAGGTACAATCCATATAGCTTATACACATTCTAGTTCATTTTTTTCCAATGGTTCCACACACACTTTTATTTCTACTCAGTTTTTGTTAGCATTAGGTTTTCCTGTGGGGAGTGCGTGTGGGGTCATGTCGATTGACCCAACTCTGGGGGTGCAAAATGAATATATTGATTAGTTTAAAGGATGTTCTCTAGAAATCGGTAATGTGACATTTATATTCTCATGTTTTAAAGATATGAATTAATCTTATGTATGGATTTGTTGGTGTTTTGTCGGGCACACATAGACTATTACCATCGTAGGGTATTTTTTATGTCACATGATGGTGATGGTTATGTCCATCACAAATATTGGAATGTTAGAGCAAGTCGTTCAAGATAGTTTTGTCAGCAGTTCTATTGGATTAAAACTCAAATATCTTGTCATATGGTCTATCAAAAGAAGAGGGGAACAAAATGTCTTTCCTACAGTATTTAAACTGTTTCATGATGTTTTTTCTTGAGTATTTCTCGGGGTTTCCACTAGATAGGGATGTTGAGTTCATGATTGAGTTGAATCTGGGAACAGATCCAATTTCTATTTAACCATATCATATAGAACCATAAAAACTCCATGAGTTAAAGGTTCATATTCAGAAGTAGTAGTGTAAGTGGTTCATATTCCCTTGTATGTCTCCTTGGGGATTTCCTATGATTCTTTTCAAAGTAGGCTACAAGGTCTTTAGGGCTGTGTTTTGATTATCAAATGCTAAATCAGATAACATTAGAAAGTAGGTAACCACTTCCCAGAATTGATGACATGTTTTACCATTAAAGGTGTGAATTAGTGATTTTTAGGATTGATATGATATCCGGTTATCACAACTTGTGTGTTAGGCCTTCTGACATACCACAGTCAACATTTAGGAGTCAATACAGTTTTTTTGGGTTTATGGTGATGCCTTCAGCCTTGAACAATGCAAAAAAATTGTTTATGGATTTTGTGAACCTAATATTTTACCCATAACTAGATTATTAGGTCATTTTCATTGATGAAAAAAATCATGATTTACTCAAATACTCATGAAAATCATTCACAACATCTAGACATAATTCTGAGTCCACTAAGAGAGAATAATCCATATGCCCAACTATCAATGTGTATGTTCTGTATTAAAGAAGATATTTTTTTGGTAACATCATTTTTGAGGAAGGTCTTTCAATTGATCCATATAATGTGAAGGTTGTCATATCATAGGATCACCCCATTTGTTTTTCAGATGATCAGGGTTTTTTGGGTTTTCCAGGTATTACTGGAGGTTCATCCCTAATTTATCTAACATGTAAGCTCAACATTCGGGCTTGACCCAGAATGGAATCATGTTTTAGTGGTACAAAGATTTAGAATAATTCCATTGCAGAGTGGAAAAAGTGATTGACGACCACACCGATCTTGCTCTTATATAAGCCAGGTAGAAATTATGTCTGATTTTATGATGCATCTGGTATCGAGCATGGGGCCATTATGATGAAATATAAGAGGGTTGTGGCTTATGAGTTGAGGAAATGTAGAAACAATGAGTGGAATTATCCCACTAATGATCATTAGTTGGTTGCATTATTATATACCTTAAAGTGATGGAGGAACTACTTGATGTGGGAATGGTACACTGAGTATACCGATCAAAAGAGTCTAAATTATATCTTTTTTTAACAAGTATTTGATTCTTCATAAGTGAAAATAGGTTGAAGATATCTAGAATATTGACTATGAGATGATATATACCATGGGGAAAGTGAAAAATATTGTTAATGATTTGAGCAGGATGTCTCAAAAACTAATGATTCAGGAGTCTAACACATAGTGGAATGTAATATAATTTTTTCCGGATATACACCTAGGGGTGTAGGAGAAAAATGGTCCGACAACTCTTGCATCTGTGGTATTGGAATTGACTCTTGTGTGATGATTTTGGGAATTTCATCTCAACATTCCTTAATTTTTGGATATTAGGGAAATACATAATGGTTTGGATCCACATATTGGTTTGTTCATTGGTGTGGATGGGGTTGATTGTGTTTATGGTCATCTAGATTGTGCCGGTATGCATTCTAGAGGAGTTGATGCATGAGTTCAATGCATCAAAATGGGTAGTGCATCCTATTTTTACCTATATGTATAGTGATATCCACATGAAGTTTTGGTGGCCAGGGACAAGAAAGGAAGTTGTGGGCTTTGTGGAACAGTGCCTTACATGTCAGCGAGATGGAAGTAGGATTATGTGATGATGGATTTTGTGGTGGGTATAACGAGGACACCTCAAGAAGCGTAATTGAGTATGGGTGGTTGTGTAATAGATAATGAATGTGGCTCATTTATTATTTATTAAAGAGCCATACATAGTTTAACTGTATAGTGATTTGTTTGTTCGAGAAATATTACTATTGAATGGGGTACTGATGACTATAGTTTCATATTTTGATATTTGTTCCCCATCATGAATTTTCAAATGGTTATAGATGGTTTATAGTACATAGGTGCTTTGGAGAACATATTTTCACACACAGATGGATGGTTAGTCAGATCGTACAATCCGTGTATTGGAATACATGTTCAAGGAACGTCTCTGGGATTTTTTTGGTTCATTAGAGAAGAACCTATCAGTTGATAAATTTTACCACAAAATAGTTATCAATCTATGGTATAGATGGAATAATTTGAGGCTATCTATGGGAGGTCGTGTAGGTCTCCGATTTTTTATTTAGAGGCCACTGAATCAGAACAGATAAGAACGAGTCTCATGTAGGAGAATTCGGAGAAAGATGAGTTGATTCAGAATAGGATGGAAAAAGATAAATGTAGGGAGATGTTCTATGCAGATCATAGAAATAGGCCTCTTGAGTTTGAGGAGGTTGATAGTGTGTTCCTTTTGTTTTATTTCATGGATAGTTCAACGACAGATTGAGAAGCAGGGCAAGTTGACACCCATGTAAGTGCTGCCATTTTAGATTATGGAGAAGAGCGGGTTGGTGGCATACTGAATAGATCATCCACTTGGGTATAATGGGATTAATGATTTAATTCATCTGTAAAACCATAAAAAGCATCACCCTGACCCATCTCATGTTTTATATGTTGTTGATGTTGATATTGATGTTGATGCGTCCATTGAGGATAATCTAGTTACTATTACGGACCATACTGAGAATGTCATGCGGGGAAAGGTAGTGGCCTTAGTGAGAGTCTATGGAACCATGTGAAGTATCATGATGATATATGGGATTGGTAATTACATATGTGGGCTTAGTGGCCTGATCTATTTTCCTTGGATGTGTATTAAATCTCGGGATCTCAGCTCGAGGTTGAGCTATTATAAGGTGGGGTGGTTGTAAGAACCAGGATATTGGAAATGTATTATATAATTTCTATTTTGGTTTGAATACCACGTTTTGGTTAATTTAGTGCTTCCCCAAGAACTAATGGTGGATTAGTGATTTTCCAAGGTTTCTTGACATGAAAAATATAGGAAAATGGTTTGTCTATGTAGGCCACATGGTCTTCGCACAGTTAGTGCCCATAGTGTGGACAACCGAGGAAATTGTGCAGGAGGTCAGTTTTTGGATAGTGGACGTTGCACGGTTTACCCACGGTTTGGAAAACTGTGCGAGTCAACCATTTGGCCCAAAATCATTTATATAATTAAAAAATATAAACTCTGGGATTTTGAACCACATATCATGATTTCCTCATAATTCTTCCATCTTCACCTTTGGAATGAATCAAATCTCCCACGTGGTCTATGAGATTAATCTCCGTTGTTTCTAAGGAATTTTTGGTTCCGTTGGTTGTGGATCTAATATCGAGGTATGTTTTATCCCATCATTCATTCTCTTTTGAGTTTAGGGGTTGTAACTTCTTTTTCTATCTTTCCAACGATCTAAACCTCATCTCATTGGGAGAGATTAAGGTCGAAGATCCATGGTCAGTTAAAGGTTAATCTAAGGTCTTGATTAAAATTGCATTCAGCTATGGAATCATGTTAGGTATTCTAAAATTAATATTCCATGGTTTATTTGTGGATTATTGTTTATGTGATTTCATTGATTGGTGTTTATTCGGTATGTATTGACCACCCTTTGTTGGTTTATGTAAAATGGTTATTATAAAGGTAAATGGACACCCTCATGATCCCCTTGGGTTTCATTTTGGTTGATGAGATTAATCTAGGTCCACCCATGGGGTATGCTGAATTTCTCAGTCCTTGGGATTTGTGAGGATCATGTGAGATTGGTGTGTGTTATGTAGAGAATTTGATAAAGATGTTGATGTGATTGACGGTGTTGGAGTAGAAGTTAGATGGTACACATAGGCTTAAAAATAAAAACCTATGGAAAATTTGGATAACATTGAAGGGGTTCATATGGGTAGACACATGAGAATGATGACCATATAAATGGGATGATATGTGGAAATGATTAAAGACCATAAGGGAATGGATTATGATTCTTATAATGAATCGTAGTGAGTTAGGTGCAATTAACTATTTCACAGTGAGATAAGAATAAAAAAAAGAATTGGGATAAGTTGTTAAATGATGTAAAATGTGGTGAATCTATTAATGGGTTAGGGCATGGTATTAAATCTTATGTTATTTTTATGATTTATGTTTCCTTGTAAAATTGTTTTGATGTTGTATAAATGGTTAATGAATATATATATATATATATATATAATTTCCACATGTCTTGGTAGTGTGGGTTATTAACATTAGGTTCTATGCCCACGGGCCGAGTTGGACTGAGGCTTTAAAATCCACCTGTATTAAATGGGTTAGGTAAGGGGACTGAGGCCTTATTAGCATAACAATTACATCAACCCAAACAAAGGATTAATGGAAAGGATATGGTTTTCATGAGGAATTTAGTCCCAGTGAGATAGGATTACAATGTGTTTCTCCTCATGTATGTGATTGCGTACATTATGCATGTGAAACTTGTTGTGGATGATGAACGTATGTTAAAAGTGATGGAAATGGTGAGTAGTGGGAAATGTCATGAAATGGTAAGATATGGAAGTGGTAATAAATGTTGGTATGTGACGTAAACTGGATAAGAGCACTTAATCATTTCCATGTAATTTATTATTCATATACCTTTTTCATGCACAATTCTTTATACCAGATATTTTGTAGACACTATTGGTGGTAGCCTACAGAGTTGTACTCACACCCTTCTTAGGCCACCATTGGGTACCCAAGAAGACATCATGTTTTTAGGTCAGGGGAACGGTGAAGGGCCATGCTAGGCAGTTGCGTTGGTAGGGATATATGTGGAGGGGGACCAAGATTCTGTGTTGGGACCATTTTGGGGATTTTAATGATTGTCTTCATTTTGGGGTTTGTTCACTTTTTCACTTGTAGCATCAGATGTCATATTTACTATTGGACACGGTTGTACATCATTTGGGGAATGGTTTTTTATTAAATTTTTTTATTATTGGTTGTTATTCTGTTATTTTGTTTATCATTTTTTGTGGATCATTATGATAAAAAGGGGTATAGTCTTCCAAATTGAATTTTTGGACCCTCGCTGCTAGTCGGAATCCATACTTGTTTGAGGAGGAATGATAATGGTCATGTAACCATACCGCTTAGAGCACTAGTTTAATGGCTTCTGGGTTGGGGACATTATATGTATCCAATGAGAACTCTAAAGTAAATTGTATTCTATAGATAGAAAAAAATAAAGGAAAATTCAGTTGATTTTTGATATTTTTTTAAAATTAATTAGTTTGTTCTATATATACTACAAATGGGTTATCCTACATAGTATGATAAGCTTCACTGTGTTTCCTACGTCTAAAGACATGATGTTCTGAAGTATTTTTTTTCAGAGTAGTTATGAGCTATTAATCCTCAATTGGAAAATACTCTTTTTTGTAGCACAACATACATAACCTCATTAGGTGACTCAAATGACCACACCGAATCGAAAAGGTAAACAATATAGAGACTAACCACAACTCCTTACTGAGACCTATATAGATAATACATAAGTAAAATGAATGATAAAACGAAATCAATATATCTCATTAACCAAAAAATATATGTCCCTATAAGAAATAAATATCCGAACATAAAATCTCACATTGACAGCATTTACAACACATCAATGCCAAAATTCCATGAAAAAGAATAAAAAAATGGAAACCCAAAATAACTATTCAATAAAACTTCAAAACATTGAAATCACCCTTAATTAATCAATTTTTTATAGAAAAAATCCAAATGGTTTTGCACCTACCATTTTTATTCCACATTCCCTCACATAAACTCATCCCTTCCAACCCATGAAAACATTTAAACATATAAAAATACTTCATCATATGAGATGAATACATCAATATATATATACATTAAAATTAATAGGAATAAAAATGGTCTCAAAAATACATGTCTATTCCAAGCAAATAATCATCTCAGATTTTAAATTCAAAACCAATTTCAATTATATATTATTATCATTGCTTTAAACCATTTTAAAATTCCTAAGAAATATCCACTCCGCATATATCAAAAAATATCCAAATATTGAAAAAAATTATTCATTAAAATTTTATATTAAATTTTTTAGAAACCCATTAAAAATATAAACAATTTCGCATCCATTATAAAAACAAAACAATGAATTCAATTATAAAAATAAAACACTTATAAATACATGTTTTAAAAAAAGGTATTAAATCAACAAAAAAATAAAACCACATAAAGAATAATGAAATTAAACATACAATTCTGTATAAGAAAACTCCAAAATAATTGAAACACATCAGCTACACATAGTATGGTTGAGTTATTTGGTGGACTATGTGCCAATTTTGTGAGAAAATTTCCATCAAAGGCTATTACATATTCTGTGAATTTCTTACTAGACCCTGAAAAACATCCATAAACCCCACATAATACCTCTAAAACAAAACATAGAAGAATAAAATTCCATTTATAAAGGATAAGTGTAAATATCCATCGAAAACCAATATGTCGAAAACAATATAATATCCATTATGGATTTTTGATACATGAGCATCACAAAAATCCCTGAAAAATAAAGCATCCTTCAAAATAGACAATGATAAATAACATACTAACGAACGAATAGTTAAATTTTAAAAATACAAGCTCCAATATATAGGGAATCCATAAATAACAAGGTCTATCAACCTTTCATATAAAAAAAATTCATCATACAACTTAGTCCATCCCAGAACTGATCACCCGATCAGGCCCACAACACGAGTTGAGAGGAATTCCAAATATTAATGGGTAGGAAACTGGTCCCGAGAATATGATATAACTCAATGGGGATAATTTTAAACTATACAAGATTTGTGAATATGATTAAAATGAAACTCTATAAGTGGTAAAGAAATATATATATAAATAGTTAAATATACCTCCATGTGACCTCGTTGGACACCACAAATTACCAAAGCACATTCACTCAGAGTGAGGTCAAAAAATAGGATTAACAAGAAACATAAGAATATAATGTTGGTGTGAGAATTGAGATTATTAATAAGGTTGAAAAAAAGAACCAAACTCTTTTACATACCTTAATGAATCCTTTTAACGTTTGTTTCAAATACATATATTTAAAAGAATGTTTAATTTTTTTTTTAAAAAACTAACAAGATAATAATTTCAAATGAAAATTTTTCTTAATCTCTTCCAAAAAAATCTATCTAATGAATGAATCAATTTCCAATATAGCATTTTAAATTGAATAATATGTGGTAATTCAATTACCTAATTGAAAAAATTATTCGAAATAATTGTACGATAAATGAATTTTGATATAAGAACTTGTAGCGGAAACATAATATTTTGAATGATATTATAAAAAATCATAAAAAATGTAATTTTGAATAAATGTGAGTCAGATATCATGTGATATTATAAAAATCCAACCGCATTTATTACATAATCTATTATTATTAAACTAATATTCATATTTGAATAACTTTTCAGTTTGGGGTTTTTGATAAGTATGCCATAACTATTTCATAAGAACAAAAATATTATAATGTAGACATATATAATGAATGTCCATTTTTACAAAAAAATTTATATTCGATATCACAGTTATTTTCATAATCGACCATAAAAATTTTACCATTTTATAATCCTTTCCTCAATTATCCCTTATTTCAAGGGAAGTTCATAAAAACATGTGATGAGCAGAAAATGTTGAGTAATGAATAAAAATTAAGGAAATTTGTTACTCATTTTAAAGCATAAAACCCCATGCAAACAAACCCTAAATTAAAAACATTTACCTTTACGAATTAGTAAATAATTTCTATTAAATATTATCTCATTTATTATATTTTTATAATAATTTTAATATAATACCTATATAAATTATAGAAATAAATAAATGCAACATGTTTCAAAAATATACATGTCATAAATAGAATAACCATGTAGTTTACATTCATATACATCACTCTTAGAAATAAAATAATCATATGGTCAACATACATAACCATTATATTGGAGAGATATAATAGACCAACCCAACGTTATATTATGATATAACAACTAGTAATTGGATTATAATATAACAACTCATTAAATGTTCATGTACCATTGTCAAATCACGACATATATAAGTCTTAACTTTTCAACATGCCACTATTTAAATATTACTTCCACTCATAAGGAAACATATCATGTGAATAAAATTTCCTTTCCATTTAAAAATACCATTTAAAAAAACCCAAAAAGTGAAAAATTGGTTTTTTTGGAAAATGTGATATCTCGTAGAGGAATTCAAATAGAAAATAATTATCGTGCCAAAATATATGTTGTTGTCAATATATTTTTCAAAAATAATTACCTTTTCTAATATAAATTCCAACGTTCAGTATAGAAAACATAAAAAAATTTATATTTCAAAACAATTGAATAATATTAACATCCAAATGTGATGTTTATACACCTCGAAAAATGTGGTGGGTGTGTGACATGGAAATATTCCTCATTAAATGATAATGTGATAAGTCCCATACCTTGAATCCGAATCGCCACATAAAATATTTATATTTATGAATAATAAACATAAGGTAATTATTATTATTATTTATAACCCTTTTTAATGTTTATTATTCCATTTATATCACTTAGAATCGTGTTATAACAATTACTAAATTATTTTTCTTGACGTCATATGATATGTTGATATTCCATATTTGAGTCCCATATAAATTTAATAAGATGTCAATAGTCAATTATTAAATTATTCCATCGTCTCCAGAATAATTTTCATAAAATTAATAACATTTTTATACATTTATTTTACTTTTAATCAAACTAATGGTTATGTTTTGAAAAAATGATCTGCATTATAATCATTTAGATGGTAATCCTCACATACACATGAGTAAGATTTGAATTATTCAATGATCATTATAAAATGTAAGTAAGTATTATTTTATCTTTAAATAATGATGGTAATATTTCAAATATCATATTAAAAATTTAAATATATTTATATATATCATTCATGTTATGTGGTGATGAAAAAAACAAATCACATCGCATCATATAGGTGATTTTTCAAACGTACAGATAAACGACATTACCAATTTACTTGAATAGAAAGCAAAAAATTTTGACAATATATTACCAGTTTTACTGATAAAAAGTGCATGAATATTAGATATAAACATTAATTATATAATTATAAAACAAATTGAGAGGTGGTGATTTAAAATGAATTTCATAGGTTCTTGGGATATTTGTCCATTACATAGATAAATGATGGATTATTTTCACTTTTGAATGAAAATGAGAGAGATACATTTAGTTATATAAAAATAATAAAATATAATTATATTGATGATACATTATTTAATATTTCTTCATGTTTATGTATATTTATTTATGTGGAAGAAATAATAAAATAGAAATAATCAATTTAATACGATACCTCTTCCTCAGATAATATAATTTGATTAAAAACATGAATCATATAAGAGGGTTCCTTCCTAAAATAAAGAATTTTGAATTTTAGGAGGGATTAAGGAATTTGGATAGTGCTTTATTAAACAAAATTATATTATTATGTTTGAAGAAAAGAGTAAAAGTGGTTCCATTTTATAATAGAGGAGAGGGAAACAATTTGAATTCAACAAAATAATAAATTAATTTAAATTAATTCTATATTTAAAATGTGTCAAAAATAAATTATTTCAAAAATATGATTATTATGGGTTTTAATAAATTAATGCAATTAAAATTATATAGATTATTTTTTAATCCTCATGTTTTACCATTATTTATCCATTTTAAATCATACATGGCAAGTATTTCATTTATACACTGTGGGTAAATATAATTACAATAAAATTCTGAATTACCAATAAATGTTTCATTGATGAAATTTTAAGCCTCATATCAATAATTTAGCTGAAATTTATATTCCCATTTATTTTATATAATTTTATTAAATATTTTATATTTTCAAATATTATTAATGTTTATACATACATAATTCAATAATTTTCTTTTTAGAAATATCATTAAAAATTATATCTTGAAACCAAACATTTTAAAACATAACTAATATGTATAATTAATCAATAAAATTTGTGTATTATATTATATATATATATATTTATTTATTTATTTATTTAAATTTTTATTAAAATTTTGTTTTTATTTAATTTAGTTGAATAATTGATGAATAATTATTGTATAAGCCTTTAATGTCATTATTTCATTCCAAAATATAGAAAATTAATTTAAATGATAAATATTTTGATTTTATATTTCATAATATTATTTATAATAAATCATATCCATATATAAATCCATATATAAAATATATAATTTTTTTTAAATAAATGAATGAAAAATTTGTGTTTTATTGAATAAATTAATATTAATTTAATAAAGTCATCATGATGACTTTCAGAGATCACGAGAGAATAAAAATTATTATATTGGAAAATATTAACTAATCCAATAAAATTACTAATGTCGGTTATATTATAATATAATATTTTCAATATAGTTTTAACCTTAGTACCCTGATTTTCCATTAACTGTTGTAATACAAATATTAAAATTTACTATTCGTATTGTCATAAAATAAAAGGAGACCATTTACTAAATTTTTATATTATGATTTTAAATATTTAATCCAATTTTATATATTCAAAAAAATAATTTGATAAAATTTTCAAAATATGAATTCCATTGACATGGTGAGAGATCATGTTATTGAAGAGATAAATCTCAAAAGATTGAAATGTTTTTATAACTAAATTCAATATGAAAATAATTAAAGTGACCTAAATTTTTGTAAATGATATAAAATTGAATCAATAATACTTTAAAGTAAATTTATTAAATAAATTAACACTATATATTATTTATAAAAAAAATTTAAATTTAAATTCAATATTTTCCACTAATCATGAAAAAAATTAAATAATCAGAAAAATAACAAAAAAATAACAAAATTAAATTTTGATAAATAAAATTCAATTATGATGATTCTCTTTTAATATATAATTTATAAAATTTTCAAAAAATATATTTCAGACATGTAAGACATCAAAAGATGGGAAAACATTATTCTAGAAAAATACATTTTTATGCTCAAAATTTGATTTATTGTTATATTATGTATAAATTGCACATATATGAATGTTAAAAATTTGATTTAATAGTAAATTTAGAAATATTGTTAATAAATTAAGAAATTATTTAATTTTTTATTATGTTTTTAAAACAGACTTGTTATCTTTTAAACATATTTTTAGAAAAAAAATTACTTTTATATTATAAACCTTTTTACATTAATTTAAAATTAATTGGACACAAAATAAATAAATATAAACATATTATAAAATTATAATTTCATAATTCAATGAATCATTTTCATACCTTCCATTATAATGATTATTTTATAATTTTATCATTGAAATAATGATATTTATTGTTGTCAAATGCTCGATGTCTCATATCTTGTACGCTCTTGAACAAAAAAGTTAATTTCTTAAATACAAGAGATGTCACATTCTATCCCTTTTTTGGAGGATCATACTTGATGTTTTCAATTATGGATTGGAAAATAAGGATTTAATTGTCAAAATATATTTATTCAAATCCCACATCAGAAAAAAGATTAAAAAAATGTCAACATTATAAAAAAAGAAGGAATTATGACGATGAGATGAGAGAGAATATATTAGGGTTTCATGTTGTAAAACATATAGATGGGTGATAAATTTAACTATCAATTTTTCATGAATATTTATATAGAATATGTTCATTATAATGATAATAGTCACAAAACTATAAATCTTTGAGGGGTTAAAAGGATGTTGAATTTTTTTAAGAGAAGTAAATTGTTAAATTATTTGTTTTATAGTTATATACATTGAATTGATGAATTATTTTACTATGTTGGATAATAACATATGGAAACATTCTTCCATAAAAATCATGGTTTCATCCTTTAATCAGCTTCCACAAAAAACTCTTTTTTATGTATAGATTATGAGTATCAAAAATGAATTATCCAAACCATAAGAACCAAATTCCACTTATTTAAAATTTCATAATCCATAAAATATTTTCCTTATGTCAATTTCATCGTAAAATATTAAATTAATCCATAAATTTTACTCAAATATAAGAAAATTATATATAAAGAATATACCTAAATTTTATAAGAAAATATTTTAATCCCAAAAATTCAATAGTGACACCAAAAGATCAACAGAAACCATTTTACAAATTTCTATACATAAAATTACTCAATTATATTATAAACTATGAATTTTTAACAACTCTCAAATGTATATGATCTCAAGGGCTTCTATGGTAGATAATATAATTCATCCTCAAATATCATCAGTGACACTTAATCTTTCATAACAATTTACCCCTAACTATCTTAATCTCCATAAAATTATAATTATTTCCACAAATTACATGATAAAAATAAAATCATACTAGCCTCTACACGATAATTCAATATTCATTTATCTAATAAAATAAATTTGTATTACATTTACCTAAAGTATATAGGGTTCCCAAAATTGTAATTTCACCTAAAATATCATTGATCACTAAATCAGTTTTTGTTGAGACTAATGTTCCCAAATTTCAAAATCCCATGATTTAATAAAAATCAATGGTAATATTACTACTAGATGTTATTGATATGTAATATTGCACGAAAAAAGGAAAAAATATTTCTTCATAAAATAAAACATTCACATGAAAAGTTTGTCTCTTATAGATAATACAAAATCTAATAGAGGTATTCCCAAGTAGTCACAAAATTTAATGAGTATTAATAAAGATAAAAATTTCATTAACCATTATTATAACATAAATATTGAATCCCATTTTTGAAATCATATTAATCATTTAGTGTTATTAATAATCCCATAACAATTATTTCACATCTTATTCTTTAATACATATTTCATATTAAGGAAAACAAGAATCTTGTCCTAGGATTCAATAATATCATGGAATAGGAGAAGTAAAAATAAATACCATTCATATCTAATTAAGAATTTTCTAATCATAAATTTTAATGTTATTATATATTTATAAATAGATATATGTATAGTCCTCATGACACCATAAAATAACCTTTGTTCTATGACATAGATTTCAATAATGAACTATCTCCCCTTATTTAAAAAATATA